>CM054113.1:172428836-173028836 GCA_028673005.1 Tanypteryx hageni
CAATATACCTACCAAGCATTCGATTGGTTTGTTGACTAGGGAATATACATTCATGATGTGGTAGTTTCCTGTTGCCTTCCACATCGGACAGTTACACAGAAGGGAGGAGGGAAACCCGGTGCCGGCATTAGCGTATTCTTTACGAAAAGCCACAAGAGGGCCAACAGCTTAACGTCCCTTTCGAAGGACGGAGCGCTGATTTTTGCGCGGTTTCCTCAAAGCACACAAGCAGCGGCCGGGCGACCTCAGAAAAAAATCCTATTTTCACAGGATTCGTGCCCGCTGCCCCTTCGAGCAAAAGGCAAATAGCAGCCAACTTTCTAGCCACTACACCACCCACAAATCACACAAAATGCCTGCTTTTTACGGTAATAATATATCCTAAGATAATATTTCCTAATTAAAAGCAATGATACGGATGATTAATTCTGAGCATAACTGCCCAGCTTTGATTTCGCTAACTTCGAAGATTATTTTCTATAACATTTATCGAATAGTGTAATTTTAAGCAGTTTTCCCGCATATGAAGCATTGAAAACACTCGCTTAAAAGCAATTTTACGGCGGAAATTAAATAATTATTTACGCTTTTCTAAGGACAAATTCCGTCCTTATACATAACTGCGTCAAGGTTAAACCATAAAAACTTCCAATGATTAGGAGAGGTGTACGATCATAATCATCTACCTTTGTTTTATTATACAATCATAGTTAGCGAAAGAAGTGAAGGCCGCTATCCAGTAATGTATAAACCGGCCAGTTGGCAAAGGAGAGTTGAGCAACATTTAATCGACGTCCACTATAAACCGTGCGAAAGCGTACGTATAAAGTTATCGGCCTTCGCACGGCGATGATTAAAATGAGCAAAAACATCTACCTAATTTCATTCAATTTTATTCTAGAACCGAAACTGTATTTACTTAACTCTAAAGTGTCCCTCAATGGACATAAATCGTCGATGGTATGATTATTTTGCCGTTAAATCGAACATCAAGAATAAGGTTAATTGCTAAATGCGGAGGAATCGTCATGATCACTTTTGGTAAAAAATGTCCTCTTCAGTTCAAAACGCGACTCTTCATTGGCTCCCTTTTTTATAACTTTTTACTACACTCACCGGCCTCTTGTATTCTTGTAGGATTCGTGATTAAATTTTCAAACTGCGAGTGCGCAGGTAAATAAACCTCTCGCCTAGGAGTTGATCATTTTTCCGAAATGCAATAATAGCACCCGTTAATATAAATAACAATGCAAAATAAACAACCTTATTACGTATATTATCGATAAAAACGTTTTTTAAATTCCTTTTGATAATATCACTTGTTTTCGTAAAAATCTCCGGAAATAAATTTCAATACGGTGACGGGGGTAATTGATGAATTTCCCTTCAAGTAAGAGAGAGAGAGAGAGTCGAAAGGTTGATTCGCACCACCTCTCACAAACAGAGAGGGCGAGAGGCCTTAAGCGAAAGGCTATCTGGGACGGAGGAAAAATTAAATCGTCACAACCCCATTCCTTCGGACTCGGAACACGAGTGTCGACTTCCTAAACATAGGTCGAGCACGGACCAAAACATTCCTTCACATTTGCACCGTACCGATTTCCAAATCTTCTCGCTCTTTGAAACGTTTATACAGGGCAGCCAACAAGTCTTGATTAGTTATGATGAAGTGAAAATGAAAAGAAAGAAATTGAAGTAAATTTAAAAAAAGCTTAAATACAAAATACAACCACCCAAATAAATATTTCTAAACTCATTTTAATATTTTACTTTGATTTTTTAATTCTTGCTTCATCATCCACCAATTGGGACTTGAATGATGCGTCGTTAAAGTGGCCGAATCAATTACATCGAAATTATCTCGTTCGTTTCGACATCGTTTATGTCGAACGCCACGGTTTGTTTTTGAAACGCGAGATATCAAATCGAATTTGACTGATCGCACATTTGGTCGATTTGAAAATCATCGTGCTTGAGTACGAAGTGAATGATTTGGGTTCCGTCGAGAGGTCTTCCTTGCGAGTTTGTTTTCATTGCTTCGAAAAAATTAATCGGTTTTCATTTCGTTCGACTTCTCTCTCTCTCTCTCTCTCTCCCTCTCTCGGACTAGTTGGTAACAACACGCAAGTTATGTCCTTGTGCAACGACTGCGGATACTCGTGAATCGACGCGTATATTTCGCACGGTAGACAGGTGTCGCGTTTCATTGTCATGCCATCTAATATTTCAGACCTGAAATCGTGCATTATGTAAGGTGCAAAGATTTCTCTTTATTCGTTTCGTCACTGAAAAAATACTGATACGACGCGAATGCTATTTTGAGATCAAAGCGTTTCGTTCGAACTTGATTGTAACATCAGAACCACCGCACCCTGCCCCTAATTTCCTCTGTCTTCTCTTAAGTGGCTATGCCGGAGAAACCTTTTATCTGCGAATGTTTTCGGGAGATGTAAATATTTGATGGCGATGAGGCGTCATCGAAATATTTGATAGCCTCGGTAATATCAAACCTAAGAGACAAAAGACAACTTTATTCCTTTGATTAGCGGTGAAAAGAAAGGATGGATTGCCTGAGTGTGTTTATAAAACCTTTTATCTCACTTTCTAAAGGAATTCGAGTGTTTCTACAGTTGCAAAATAGCAGGCCAGGTGTATAACCCTTCGTTTCGGCATAAAATTCGCAGTTGAAAGCTGAAAGAGTAATCAAATCTAAAGGATTTTTTCATTTTCTATTTAATGGATACATAATATGAGTTAGGCCAGTTTTTCTCAACCGGGGATCCGCGGATCCTTAGGGGTCCCTTTAATCCTAAATTTTGAAACTGACCACCTATTCATTGCACTACCTCTTAAATACCCATTGCGCGAGTTGGGTGTTTATTTTTATCTTTAACTTGTTTGATCCCGCGCACAGCTCTGGTTAATAGTATATCAAAGAGAAAAACTGAACAATGAAAATGTATTAACTTTTCATGAGGATGGGATCCGCAGAAATTGTACGACTTCGTAGGGACTCCGCGGCTCCAAAAATGTCGAGAAACCCTGAGTTAGACTACTATCGATTGCTTATGGCTTTTCTGCACATTTATCTTAAACATATATTCCAGATAAACGCTAAATATAACTAAAAATTTGATGTAATCTCAACTGTAGCAGAAGTGGATGGTGGATTTGTTATAAATAGAATTATTTATTTTCAAGTTTGGATGCGAAAGGAGAGATATTTACTACAAACGTATGATATTATAAAAGAAAATCGTTTATATTTGATTAATTTGCCAATAGATTCCAAAAAGCGCGATGAGCATTGAATTAACACCTGGAATTGTTTATACGCTTCACCGATAATAAATACAACTCACTCATCTCAATCACGGCGCCTAATTATTTAAAGGAAAAAAAGAAATGAAATCGAGAACTTTTCAAGATCATTGAAAGTTACAATCTCATTCATTGAGGTCGAAGTAGAAAGGAATACCAATATCAGAAAACATCAACCTGAAGCTCCCAATCAGTAGCTAATGGCGATAATTTTCATAATGGTCGTCTTGCAGAAAGTTTAAGTGGCATCACTGATTGTCAGCAATTGACTCCAGTGCTTTACATTATGACCCGTAATAATGAAATGAAGAACGAAGGTTTCCATATTCAAATTACAGACCAACTTATCTGGGTATTCAAAGGGCTCTGAATCCCACTATCTCTTTAGATTTATAGGAATTTTTCAGTTCAAATTTGAGAATAAGAAAAGCATACCCTATTGTTTACTCTTACGCAAATTGTGATGGAGATATTACGCCATATGTAAACATTGTTAAACCCATAAGTTTCATTAGTGAGTCATATAATGTTGTCATGATGTGGAACTGGAACATATTATTGGCGTCTGGAACTTGAGTGACGGAAATTTCAAGGTGAATCAGTGCTTGACAGGTAAAACTGATACAAATGAAAGACAGAAATACAAAATAAATATATGACAATACAAATAAGAAGTAAAATGTAAATTAATTTAAATAAAAAATAAATAGAGAAATTTTTAAAAATTTATAACAAATGGAAAGATAACAGATAAAGTATCAGGCGAAGATATTACAACGATTAGGGCGTTGTCTAGATCGTTCGTGCTCTCCATATACGAATGCCTCAGATTGCCAAAGAGTTTCCTACGGTGCCAAGGTGAACCGGTGTTGACGATAGCAGATAAATAAATAAATATACGCGGTACGTATCATATAGCAAGGGAAGTAAGTCATTGACTTATTTATCTCAAGCGTAGCGTGGGGACCGATTAAAAAAAATCCATTCTCTCCATTCCTTGGTTTATATTATCAGATAGTACTTTTGAAAAAATACCGTATACGTTTAGGTTCCACTGGAAAAGAAAAACATCGAAACAACAAAAACAACTCTCGATAGCACTATATTCCATATTCTTCCGCGCATTCATATAACCTCAAAACCGATATCCCGAATCTTCCTGGTAACATTTATTTGAGACATTTTTTAAGTCGCCTGAGTAAATATAAATCAAAAGGCGATAACCATTCGTGTGAAATCGTAATGGAGGCGTTTTTTCTGGACTCGTGCCCTGTTTCACTAACCAACTAACCGACAACATTTAGACCAATTATTGCGTGTTTTCCATTGCGTGCATCACGCGCGAATCGTCCATTATCCGCCCCCTCCACCACACTTCTCAGGAGAGCTTGTTTGTCAACTAAAACGCGCCTGTGATAAATGCACACAAATCCTCATCGTATCCTCGGGATGTATCACACTAAGACTGCAGCCTAACTCATAATTCTCTCGACGCGATTTGCATTTGTTTTTCTTCGTTCGGTTTGCGATTCAGTCGGTCCGTTAAGTTCCGAATATCACGGGCTAAAATTTGGGTTACGCTAAAGATAACTCAAAAGCGAAAACTATAGCACCTATTCTCAAGTCTATATATACGATAAGATATGTCTGTCGGCTCTCCTAGCTCTGTATTCTAAGGAATGGCATTTGCGATTTTTCCCTAAGGGTTGCAAGGAGGAAAATAAAGCTATACGAAAATTTAGAGCGTTCTAAATATTCGGTATAATTTTAAAAGCTATCCTGGTATTCTCATCAAATATTTGCTGGAGACTTCAGCGATGTTCATTTGATTTCGTGACCACAGAATACATTACAGTGCAAAGGTTTATCATATTTTAACATCATGACTAAATTTTAATCCAAGAGTTTTATGGGCATACTTATTGTCGTTTTCCTTTTGTTTCTATGATATCCAAATTATTAAAATGATATTTTTAACGATATTTGTAATGATGTTTTAATGTTATTTTAAATGATATTTTTAATGATATCTGTAATGATATTTGTGATGATATTCTAATGATATTTGTAATGACATTTTTTCTGATATTTGCAATGATATTATTACCGATATTTGGAAAGATATAGAATGCGTTTAATGCACAATTTCTCCTATGAGGCTCTTCTCGGTGGCGTGAGAAAAGTGGCGGATGTGGAGCAGACAGCGCGATCCGATGCGACTTAACTCTCTATCGGGTCTTCCAGTGGCATATATGGGGAAGAATGACGCAAAATATCTAACGGTTCCGTCTCTGTATCTATCCGAACTCCCATGCCGGGGGACGACCGAATCCCTTTCGGATACGCCTACGGATATTACGATACCGGTATCGTCACCGTACGTTTCATCATCCGAAAATATGTCAGGTTAGACTTCCTTTTTCCGCGTCGCTCCATCTTTCGACCGATTCCCAAACTAATCCGTCCGAAGTCGTTGTGACACCGTGGTTGCACCAGTGAGCTCGTGGTGCTAACGATCCGAATCGTCTAGGGCCCGTGCGCTATCTGAGCCTCTTTATGCATTCTCCCGTCGTTCGAATCCCCCGACGACATAACGACGATATTCCGATTTGGAGCGAGTGTAGAGGGAGGGAGGGGTCGAGGCGAGAGGAAGGGAGAGTTAGAGAAAGAGAAGAAGATAGTGAAAGAAAGGCCGATAGATGGGAAGGGAGGGAGAGAGAGAAAGGAAGAGTGCTGGAGAGACTAAACAGAAAAAAGCTCAATTCCATTTTCTTATAAATTGCTAAGTAATAAAGTGTAACATTTTTATTTTTTCAGTTATGCCATGGATAAATTACCCAGAGCTATGACAAAAATTGTTAATCGTATTACTGATAGATAGAGAGAGAGAGAGCGAGATAGAGCGTTTAGATTGAGATCGAGAGAGGATATTATCGGTGATATTGTTTTCAAACTCAATAAGGAATGCAATTCTAACCAATCGATACGTTTGCGATTTTCCTTACAGTTACCAAATGACAACATATCTAGCATAGAGAAAGGAGATAAAAATAATGCTCAGTCTTTCTGAAAATGAGTCGTGTAGCCGCAGTGACATACAAAAAGGTCAGCGTCGTAATAACATTTCAACAGTAGCATAATATGCGCTTCGTATTCAGCTTCTTTCGTGCTGTCAGATATATTGCCTCCTAAGAAGAGTATTGGCGGCTGTTATAGTGTTCCACTTTCACTCATCCGACCAAATGTCTTCATTTACTCCGGCGACCTTGCCGAATGACACGACGATAAATTAAAACAATTCAGCAGGTGCATGGCACGATTCATTCGGGATTTCAAAATATTTTATTGTTAAAAAAAAGGAATTAAAAATTCACGGAGAATGAAATTAGCTGGTGACATAATCTTTCGAGACTTCTTCAAACGTAAATCAAAGGAGGGTCCCCAAGGCCCATTCATCTCATATGATGTTGAGTAATAAAATTTCGTGATAACATGGAAACGCGCTTATGTATTTCCATTCTTTTAATATGGCAAACGATTTTAAACAAGTGGTTCGTCATCTCCGCTTATTAATTGTAAGTTTATATTCACATTTTCCGAAAATAACGCAATTAATACGGAGAGCAAAACTTAACTACACGATCGCTGTCGCTCATTCAATTCTTTAAATTGCACTAGCCCATTCGTATATTAATTGATGCAAATACAATATAGCCAAGTTAGAATAAACATCAAGGGACTTTATCATGATTTGTAATGAGGAAATTTTTAATTACGAGGTCGTTAAAATCAAGCAAAAGATACCTATGCTTTCGCTATTGACTTAAATACACTTCTCACAGAGGAGTATTTTGTATTAACCGACATTTATGATAATCGATGTTTTTGAGCGTATAGCTAACGAACATTTAATTTTCCAGTTATTCTTACATATTATCACTCATTTTTTTACCGAGTTTCCCCGATCGATCGAACTCGCCTTGGCCAGGAAATTAGTCGAATCAGATTTTTAATTAACGGGTCATTCCACGCAGGTCACTTGAATTTTTTTCCGTCATCAAACGATGACCCAATGAAACAAGCCTTCTTCCTAATCCTTTAACCTTCGACGAAATGCCCAATAAACCGTCTGCCGGACGCCAAACAAGACGCCCGTTCACCCCACTCATTTCCACCTCCGTCCCTGGTTTCCCTGCCGAAGTGAACCGACTGCGCCTACGGAATAGCGGTCTCGACGCCCTTGGCCCTTGTCCTTCCTCTCCCTCCCTCCCAGCCCCTACAACTTGTCTCCTCCCCCACTCAGACGTCCTCCGATACACCTTCACCGTTTCTCTCCTGCCTTGCCTCTTTCACACCGTTCCTCATCACACGTGGCAACTCATCTCTTCTGCCTTCTAAAACTAGCCCAGCTTCGTCTCTTTCTATCAGTCTCTACCTCTACCTCCGAAACAAAACATAGCGTGAAGTTTAACGCTATAAAATATAGTTTCCGGAAGGTGCTTCCCCCTCCTCTAGCCTTCTTCTTTCCAGGGAAAAAAGAGAGGTAATATTTTTTTCGAGATCAAGGTACGGCACGCAAGAAGAAGCCGAGCGACCCAGTAAGTCACAAAAACGGTTAAGGATTTCAAGGCGTCTTGTACTTCTCTCTCTCTCTCTCTTGTCGATCGAATGGAAATCGATTGGGGGAGATTGGTTGGAGAGAGAGAGAGTGGAGGGTAAAAAGGGAAGAGATGGACTTTAAGTCGCTGCAGGAGGTATTTAAAGCATTCGTTCGTCGGATTCGTCTCTGTTCAGTCGTTGAGTGAGTATTGAAACTTGGTAACAGAGACGTCGTAACGTTACGGTACTCTTGTGCAGAAAGAGTTCGAAACTACGGACCTTTTGATTTCTCAAAATTTCGCGGGGAGCGAAATTGGTTCGAATTTTTGATGATGTGAAAGCAAACCACGATACATCGAACCTCAATATCTCGAACTTTAGATGAATCGAAGTGGAAATTTTTTATCGCTTGCACTCTCATACTTGAGAAATGAAAGTACGCACATCACTCGATATTTCGTTAATTAATTTTTTTTTCTTCACTTGAGGTTCGAATTAGCGAAGTCCGATTAAATATATTTACCATCTTGGGTAATTTTACATCTTGGGTTGACGGTCTCTAAGACGACTTTTCTATAATGCGAATTTATTTGTTTTTTTTCGCAAGGTTTTGAATCGTAGGAGTTCTAAAATAATTTACATTGCAGTCGTCCATCACCGAATAATTTTTTAAAATACACGGCAAGAAAATTTTTTTTTGCAGGATGTGTACCAGTGAAGTCAAATCAAACAAACCGAGCATAAAAGCACTTATAACTGCTCTTCTTTAATTCATTACCATTTATCAGCTTTTTATCGCCCATCTTTATTAAATTGTTTATCAATATATTACCCCATCACCGATCCGTATGATTTGTCCTTGGTAGGTAACGATCCGGGACGGCGAAATCAACGATGGGTGAATTACCGCTCCGCACACGTTTAACGACCGCGCGATTTAGCGTACATCAGTAATTACCCAGCTTCCAGTATCACCGGCGCATAATGGACGTCAAATAGAAAGTCCTTCGTTCCCTCTCGTGGTTAATGTTTTTAGGTCGTAATTGTGTCATCATCCGAGAAGATTTCTAAGGGGTCCCTCTCTCGGCAGTGGTATTCCGCTGTTCCTTTTGGGGGAACGCGCGCTCTCGTTTCTCGTTAAAATCGAGACCAAGATAAAAAAAATGTTACAGAAGCGGTCGGCCATGACACTTGAATTTATGATTGGGGGTTTTACGGCCGTCCTAGGACACCGGACGCGCGTAATGGCGACCTCTCGAATAAAGAATACAAATTTAGTATATATATATATATATATATATATATATATATATATATATATATATATATATATAAGAGAAATTTTAAGTTAATTAGAAGTTTGGAGGTTGAAGATATGCAGTGGTCACTTACGAGAAAGTGAAACAGGAGACATAAGATGTTCGGGTACGGGGGCCTTCACAAGTGCAGGAGAACGTGAAACTTGTAAGTCTAGAAAATAGTGATTTTCAGTATATTTATAAATCAATAATTTTGAGGCGTTATTTTGACAATGCTGATGTTATCAAAGCCATTCGAGAAGGGATGGTCGAGCTCCCTGTTGAAGTGTAAACCATAACGAAGAATTCCGGAAAGTAGGGGACTAAGGCACCGCGATATTTTTTACCAGATATGGCTTCGAAATGTTGATGTTCCCTATGCGATCAACAATACACAGAGAGACATGAGGATAATCCTTGCATATGAAAATTAAACAAATCTTCTAAGCTTTGAGCATTGTAAACCTCTTTTTTCTGAAACTAACACACGAGTATACAGTAAAAGTAATGACGTAATCCCTTTTTAGAAAAACGCGAAAAGAAGTCGACAGAAAACAGCGGTGACATCATTTTTTCGATCCAAGGAAATGCGGCAGCAATCTGATTCAGTCAGACAACGAAAAAAATTTGAATATCCGCTGTTATTCTCAATCACGGCGCTGAAAGCCCTTTTCCTTTGCGTTTATTTTTTCTGGCTGTGCGTGACGCCGCCTATCTTTTTAAGATAATCTCTAGACCCTTTAGCCGTTTTCTCGAAGAAATGAAATTCATAACGCCCTTCCGACAAAAATGAATCACGATATGCGGGCGTAGCTTGACGGGAACGAGTGGATAAAAAACGTTATCACCGCATTACGGATACAGATTCCCGTTGAACAGTTTAAGAACACCTGGCCATTATTGTTGTAAACTTAGATATCGCGATATGTGAATATCTCGTGAGATCTGCATGTTTTGGAAATCCGCCTCGTTTTAATTTATAATGCATCATCTGAGCATGTGTAATTAAATTTGCCTTTAAATTATTTACCGAACATATAGTGTATAAAAAGAAACAGTCGAGTTTAGATAGCCCAGTTTTTAAGGGAAAAAATAATCGCAACTGTAGAACTTAAAACCTCTGCGTAGGAATGCAACACGGAGAAAAATATCTTAATCGAGTTTTCAAAATTTCGATTTTACTCCTCGAGTTATGTATTTCAGACTTTAATTTTACAAAATAAGTTTTCTGGGTAAAAAAATTGACATCGCGCCTTTATCAGACTATTCAAAAGATGTTTCTTTCATGCAAGATGCTTTATAAGATCTCATTATAGAATTTAATTCTTGATCGTAGGCGCAATTACGAAAATACAGTTTTGTGTTGAAATACGCGGGTATGTTATTGCGAGCTAGATTTACCAATACCTAGGTGAACGGAGGTATGACCTTGCAAGTGTGAGGAAAAGTTTCAAGGCATTATACAATATGCGGGTTTCTCTCGTAAGGGATGTGTCCGCAATTATAGTAATCTGCTACACCGACATGCAGCGCAGGAGACTCTCGGTCGACTCTAATCCTTTCAAAGTATCCGAGCTCAACTCGGTTCCGTGGAAAAATGCGTCGACTTGACAAGAGATGAGAGAGTGGCGGAATTCGTGTAACAGCGCCGTTTTGGAGGGAAAGGAGCGGTTTTTAAGCGATGCGGCACTTGCGAAATGGGAACGAGAGAGGTGAGTTTCTTTAAGGCGACCTTATGGGTCTTTTCGGAGACGGGTTTGGGTTCTTTCTTTTTTTTCAATGCGGTCGAGACGGATACACGGGAGAACCTTGATGAATGAAGAAATCTCGGCGGTAAAAAACCGGGGAGATCCCTCGTTCATTCTTTCTGCTACGTGATACACAATATCCGACCTATGGAGGTCGTTCGATGCATGACTAAGGAGGATATAAAGCGAACAGCCTCGTGAATTATAATCGGCGAAGTCTAACTTGATCTCAGACATGAATCGGGTTTGGGGGCTACGTTGCCGTATCACACCCAAGAAGGGACCGAAGGGTAGTGCGATGACATCGTCCGTGTGCGATGTGGCAACGTTGCGGTCTAGTGATTGGCAATAAAAGTTTTTGAGAGATCCACCCCTATTATTTTTCTTTCCTCTCAGAGCTCAAGTTATACTTTGTCTACTGTAAAATAACGACCCCTTCGTTTTTATTTTTGAAGTGATTCTCTCCCTCTCTATCTATCTCTCTATTTAACTCCCTATTTATCTCTCTCTATATTTCTCTCTCTATCTCTCTATTTCTCTCTATCTCTCTATTTCTCTTTCTATCTCTCGATTTCTCTCTCTCTCTTTCTATCTCGATTGCTTGCTTCTTTCGTTTTCGAAGTTTTACCTTTTCTTCTCGCCGACGTTCCGTTGGCGTTAATGTGGTTTTCTTCTTTTCAAATGGGGGCTGCTGGTATAACGGTATCAATCGCATGCTGGCTCCGCGTTAATCGGGAATTTATTTTATTTGGTCCGGGTGCCAGTCCGTCCCCGTAAGCTCTGGGATCGATTTGTATTTTTTCGGGTGAAAGGGCTCCGCATCAGAGTTGTGGGGAGAAATAGAGAGAGGAGAAATGAGCGTACATGACAGAAAGGGGGAGGAAATAAAAAAAGGTGAAGGAATAAGAGAATGAGAGAAATAGATAAAGACATTAAGAAGTCAACCAGTAAAAGAGGCTATGGAAGGAGATAAAGGAATTGAGGAAAAGAGATTCGAAAGAGAGGAAAACAACTGAAGGAAGAATTCCAAAGCAAATTGTACGAGTATAATGCGCGTTTTCTTTTTTCTAGATCCACCAATTTTTAATCATGTCTATCTCTTGTAAATATCTACCTATTTTGAAAATTTGGTTTCTCCATATATTAGGATTTCAGAGATATTGCTCGTGCAGACATACAGCAAACAAACAGAATGCATATGCGATTTTTTCAGAAAAAGTGCTTAAAAGGAGAAAAGAAATTGGCATGATGGAACAGGCGAAAACGAACAAGTACCCCTAAACCTCTATGTTTCGATTTTTTTTTGTGAGTCGAAATAGAAAATTTTCCCCATGGTATTTACAAACGTTGGGATGAAGTTATATTGCTCGAAGTTTCGCTAATCCGAACTTTTTCCGTCTTCACTTGAGGTTCAAGTTATGGAGATCGGCTCGTCATAGTATACCAAATAAAATGAGGGAAATTTTGCGAAAGGGGAATGCGTAAATTAACACAAGGAGACTGGAAATATCAATACATTTAGTGTAACGGAGATGGAGTAATAGAAAAATAAACGAAGTAGAACCTCTACAATACGAACTTACGTAACACAAATTTTTCGTAAGTCGAAGTAGATATTTGTCTCCTAATTATTGACATACGTTGAGATGAAGTTATATTACTCAAAGGTGCGGTAATTCGAATATTTTTGGTCTTCTCAAGTCAAACAACCCTACTGATTTATTCAGTACTGAACGTATTTTGACGTTATTGTACAGAATGGCTTTCTGTACTCTCTTTTGTGATTATTTATGAATATTACAATTCCTTATTTGGCTTATTGCCTTAGCTTACTTATCGGTATTTTGATATTCTATATTTCTGTCCCTATCATTTTAAAGGTTATTTCATACCTATATAAGTAGTTAAAAATATTTAGTGTTATACAGAACTTTCATCATGAATATACGCAAAAAATAAGAAAAATACTTCTAGTGTCCGCAAAATTGATACTCAAACTATTAGTAAAGAAGTTTTGTACCGATTTACCTCATTTTTCCAAACAGTATTCCGTATTTTCTGCTTTATATGGGCAACGAATGCCAATAGTACTGATTTGGGGTAAAAAAAATGGCAATAGAAAGTTGAAATGGCAGGCCAAAAACAGAGAGACATTGGAAGTGAAAGAGACAGATGTAAACAAGGAACAGAAAGAAAGTCAAAAAAGAAGAGAAATGGAGAAAGAGAGAAGGGGAAGGGTAGCCATTGATTTCAACATTGTGTGAGTCAGAGCATTCACATCTGCCACGCTAACTCCGAATGGCTCCGTTTCTTCCGCGGTACACGGTCTGCTTAGCGTCTGGAAGGCCAATGCCTCGTCTGATGAGTATAATGGAACGTTGAATCTTGCCGTTTTTTCTAAAAAGTTGTCCTTTTTTAATGTTCGTCGAAAGCCGCGATCTGAAACATAAATCGATGTTTCTACGACGGTTTAGAACAGCGGTTCTCAACCGGTGCATCGCGAAGATCTGGGAGGTGTGTCGCAGAAAATTTTAATAACGTGTTCTAGAAAATAAATTAAATTTTGTTAAGCAGATTTTCTGTCTTTCTCTTGCTTATTTCTAACAAAAATAAATATAATGTTTCGGTTTAAAGTCTTCATTATTACACATTACTCCTTTTTTAGTATGCTGGATAGTGGTGTGCAGTGTGTCATGCACGTGAGCATTGACCGTCGTGTGTGTCGCGACTGAAAAGGTTCAGAACCGCTGGTTTATAAGCATATCTCGTTATGCAACAGAGAATTATCGAGCTCTTACAGCTAAAGACAAATTCATTAAATAAGCACTTAAGAAAAAAAAATTGAAAAGTATAAGTGCTTATATTAAGTATCTCCAATCGCTGCACTGTAGTCGAAATGTCCATCTGGTTTTTCATAACTTTGTTATGGCCCTTGAAGATACCAAATATTTGATCCTTTAAGCGCTAATTTTTAAAAATCTCGTTATAATTATAGTCGCTTAAAATATTTTTGGGCAGCGCCATAAAAATTCAAAAGGAATATTTACAGAAGGGAAATATGAAAGTACTGGTTAAATTGACACATCGTCTACCATTTTGAGACTATCTCAACATTTATTTTTCTTATAGCGAGCCTTACATGTAATATTTTTGATTCAGCTTTCCCTTATGCTAACATTTTCGATTTCGTATAAATCTGACTGATACCTTCAGATGAGTCAGAACTTCCTCTACCCACGAATCGATGAAACTTAATGCAATAAATATTTCACATCCCGTAAGATTGAAAAAAGTTCAACCTAGAGTCTATTTCAGCAATTAAAGACAAAAAGCAAGAGAACAATTTTCAATTTTTCACGTAAAAAATAGATAAGGGAGATGCGAAAATGTTATGCCTCATCTATGCTGTATATTAACACTCGAGATTTGCATTTTTTTTAGTTCACATGTACTGCTTGAAATGCCCACGTCCACGACTAAGAATCGATACATGGCATTATGCGACCGTCGAAATTGCGCCGTCGCGACGGAAAATTACGTTGCGTGGAACAGCTGAGTTTGAATTCTACCGCAGGGTGGGGTGGATTTTCCGTTGAAAGCGCCCCCTCGTGCATGCCTCCTCCTGTGTTAATCATCTCTGGATTTCCTCCTTACCTCGAATCACGGAATCTTAGGAGAGGGGGCGAGTTGTTGGGTAAAATTAATAATTCTCTCGCCCCACGCCAATCCGCAATCCCTCTGCCTCTCAGTATGGCCTCCGCTCGAAAGTACACCCTACAGCAATGACAATGGGTGGAAACTCTCGTCATTGCAGCGTGGTGTGATGTCCAAGTTACGCAGTAGCTGCATCGGAAAATGGATTTTTTTAAATGCGACGAGCGTCGCATCGATAAAGACCTTGGAGTTTTTTTTACTCTTGATACGTTTTACTACGGATGAAATTCCACTTGTAACGCTAACGTCTTTGGGGCTCCGCATTGCAACTCAATGCGACAATTTTGGACGAATCGAATAACATGTAAAAAAGTGCGATCTTAAGATCATCCGCAAGATTGCGACAGCTCGAGAGGAAAATTCAATATCTGTCCGTTGTTTCCCCATCCACTTACGACCGTTAAAAAGAAATTAGGACCTAAAAAATGGAAAATCGATAGGTTAAACAAGATTACCGCATAAAGCCTCTGCGGCAAGGTTACCGATGCAAATATCTCGAAAGATAAAGGGATCATTTAAAGGCGCTTGGGCAATCAACGGTTTACATCAAAAGAACGGAGGAATGCTGACACTCATTAGCGTTCGTAATTTGTTTTCTTAACTAAATGCAGTTATCATTGTAATTATTTGTCAGCAAAACCTGAACTGAAAAAATTAACCAAAGGAAACGTATCATCGTTGAAAAAAGAATACTAATCTAATAGAGCGCTGACACATTGAAAATGTTCGCGTCCTTCTCGGATTCTTCACACTTTTGCTCACTCCGTAATGCTACCTATTTATGATTGTCATTATTACAAACATCTTCGTTAGCACGCTGTATGTCATTCGTTTTTAGAATATCTTACATATACTTCCAAATGCAGGCGCGCGTATAAAATCTGTGGCCGACATCAGGTGAGAATATCTTCCACAAATGTTGACCTATTAATTCATTGGCGCACCTTTTAAGCGCCAATGTGTAGTTTTCAAGGTGCAAAGTCAAGATTGAGGATGGGAATGAAATCATGGAGGCGGTGAGGCCAACTTCTCGACCGCGAGTCTATTTTTAAAAAAATTTGGGTCACAAGCGACGGAGCTTTAAAACCCTTCGCTGCCACCAATTCAAATTGTCAAACACGGTCGCCATAGCGACATAAACGACGCGCGATATATTTCTGATTAAACTTCGACTATAAAAAGTTAAAGCGTCTTCGGGATCGGAACAACTTCAAGCACAAGTCGTTAAAGATGTTAAGTTTTCCTTTTGAATCGAATTGGATATGAGTAATAGTCGGGAGGCGTTTTCCTAACGATCGCGTCATCTGGATGGCGCAATATATTTTTAAATCAATTCGCGGAGAGAAAGTTAATTGTGGCTCTTAGCTTTCGAGATGTAATAGACCGTCGCCAAAGCGACACCACGCAATTTGTTTCGTGTGACATTAATTGCGTAATTTGTTTTCTTTTAATTAAAGCACGACGACAGTAGTTCATTTCCACGTTTGTATGAAACTGCGCCAATAACATCACATACCGAAAGAAGACGCGTCCTTATTTCCTTGGAGACGCCGCAAAAATTCTGAATTCTAGGTAATTAAATTCAACGGGATCGCCCGATGACGGCGCCAATCGTCAAAAACATAAATTAACGAATGATATCATCACGAATGGACCGCATAAGCATGCAGGCAGTTCGAATTTCGCGGAGTGTTCCAAGTTTATTCTTCTACACCCCGAATCCCAATCATCCCGTCTCTTTTGCCATTGCGATGCACCTTCGATGACAGAGAACAGCACATCGACCGGTAAAATACATTTTAATGCTGTTGCCGGTCGAGCCTCTCTTTCTTTCTCTTTCTCTCTCTCTCCCACTTCTACCACCTGAAGTTTTCTCCTCTCAGCTTTCTCGCGGCGCGATGAAGCGCGCACACACACTCGACACACCGCGAGAGCACTTCCGCCCCCTCCTTCAAAGTGGAGATTCAGGAGGGGAAGGGAGGGGGGAGCGGCAGAGAGAGAAGGGAGCGGAGGAGAAGGGATAGGAAACGGGTGGAGGGGGTAGAGGGGGATGAGGAGGAAGAAAAGGATAAAAAAATGGGATGGAGGAAGTAGGAAAGGAGACCTTGTGTCCCCGAGGAGATTTTTTCGTATATTTTTTCGAGTTTTTTTTATTTTCTTTAATTTTAAAGGACGAACGCCATATAAGAGGAATGGACTTGAAATTGAAAAAAAATAACGAAAACTTGAGCGACTTACTCTTCGATTAGCGCTTTGTTACAACTCCTCTCCTGCATATTTCCCTCCATTTTTTTCCTTCACCCCCCTTCCCACTCTCTCTCCCTCTCTATCTCCCACCTCTCATCCCTCCTCCACCTCCATTTCCCTCTCCTCTTCCTCTTGCACCCAAAGCCCGAGAAAACTAACCTCCCCTCCCGCTATGAAAGACACGAGGCGTTTACGTTCCCATCGGGCGAAGAGTGCTAATTATGCTCGCTAGGTGGCACTGTCTCGGGACGCGCCAAAAGCGTTTTGTCTACGTCGAAAACATTTCCGCTTTCGGTTAACGAAATACATGTGTCGAGAAGTGAAAAAAAGGACGCGTTGTCATCTTACGCAACGTAAACCTGCGTGCGTGAGTGTGCGTTAAAAAACCGGTTCGTCAAAAGAGGAGGATTACGGAAGTGCGAATGGGAGGGGAAGATGGGAGGAAGACGGTAAAAGGTTTTGGGGAGCGAGTGCGAGTTTTCATAATTGCAAAATCTCTGTCTGGCGACTTCAATGGTGGCAGGTTTTTTTAATGATGTATGATTTTTTTGCGAGGAGACGGAGAGTGCATGTACGCGTGTGTCCTAACCGAACTCCAGTTTCCCCGAAAATTTGATTCGGCGTGGCAAGTAAGTCGTTCCGCTTTGCATACAAAGATGATCGGGAAAAATTTGTATATCTACATATAGGTGAGGAGAAGAGCGAAAAGCCGCGGAGAAATTTCAAATTTGAATTTTTACTTTCGCGTGTTGTTTCGGAATCGCTGCCATGGTCAAGTTTTTAGAGGGCACGGTTTTCGTTTGAGAGAATAAATATCGGAAAGCGTTTTCCAAGTCAGATGACTTGCGGAATGCTCGCAATGCGCAAAAATAAATACGAGATTACGAAAAGTAATTTTTTACAAATCCGAACAAATTTCTACATTTTTGCGTCGATATATTTTTAGGCGGTCGCAATTAAATATCATAACGAGTTTCAGAAAATCACCGAATTCGTATGTGTATCATATTTTAAATAATTTCACCATAAAATTTATATGCTTTACCAAATTTACGGCGATTTTGATTTTTATTGATAAAATTTTATTATGTATATCGCTCTTTTTTACTTTCTCCATACTTAGTATAGGTGAAAGTATTGTTTTCATGAAAAAATCAATTTCGAGATTTCAAAGGAAATACACGTTCTGACCATTTTCTCGATGATGTCTGTGTGTGTGTGTATGCGACAGCTTTTTTGTGGGTACTCTAACTCAAAAACTATTAATCAGGTCAATGCGAAATTTTATATTTATCATTTTTATAAAAATCAGAAGAATAGATTAGTTTTTGGTAAAAATCAGTCAACCGAAAGTGGGTGTTTACTCTTGTCACCTATCCGTTATTTTAAAATATTTGCTTACATGTTCTATATATGTAAAAATGTATTGAAATACGAGTTGTAGGGAATTTAATTTTTTTAAATCTTTGTTTGAAACATTTTCCCATATAATGCATCGTTTAAGAAACATCTTATATTTTTGGCTGCCACCACCTCCTCACCTACCATTGCTGCCAATTGACGCTTAGTTACGTCTTAGTAACGCTACTTTTTCTTTTCTTAATATTTGGAGCTTTGTGGCTATATCCAATATCGGAAGGCTATGGTTTGAGTTTATTTCTGTTCTTTGTAAAGTCTAAAATTTTCTCGCAGTTTCTTAAAATATCATGAAGACTGAACCTCAGCTTAGGAAGCAGAATTTTACTGACTGACCCCCATGCTTGGGAAGATGACCTTAAATACCTTTGACCAATTATTTCCTATCTCAGGAATCTAGATGAAGTGAAAGTAGACCGAGATGGAACGATATTGAAATCAACGTTCATTTGCCAGAGCTTCGCCTCCACCGAACGCTTCTTATTTCGAGACGGAAGCGAGCGCCGGGAATCGCCGTAAATTTTCCGTGGCATCGAAATGCTCGATGACGCCAGCATTTTTGATACGACTCCACAAAAGTCTCAATGACAATGGACATAAAAAGCGGTCGAAAGGCACGGCGGAAAATATTAAGCCAAGCAGCGCTTTAAAACGTGGCCTCATTTCCCGCGGATATGTCACCTTAAATCATTTAAACCTCGAGGTCACCGAGAGAACTGCGAAAACATGTGCACACACATGCATGCACGCACACGCTCAATGTCGGGGAGAAAAATGTAACTCCAGCTAGGAGAGGAGGGGGTAGAGAAAAAAATCTCGACGCGTAATTTTTTTCGACGACGACGCCGACTCGAGACTGAAAACTGGAGTTTTTTTGCCATCGCGACGGAATAACGCCGACGTCGAGAGCTCACATGACGTTCCCACGCATTCGATTCGACACCGCGTGACTCCATTCGTCCCTCCGTCGTCACGCGCGTTATCCTTTTAACGAGATCCGCGGCTAAAAATTGTCTCCTGCGCAGATTCTTGTCAACCGTTATAATTACAATTATAAATAACTGATGCGTCGATGGCCGCAACATTTAGAAAGTGAAAAAATATCGCCAATTTTCATCTTTTTGCCCTACTGCCTTTATTATAATTTGCGCACAACTGATCATTTGCGTCCGCACCCACTTTTATACCATTGTAGAAAGTTGTGATCACAGGTTTACTGTTATCTCCTGCCAAACTATCAATTGCATAGTCATGATATATATTTGGTAATAGAATCATTCACTTATCTTTCTTCTGAACATTCTCCACTACTGTGGAATTCCCTTCCTATTTAAAAGGGATTCTGAGGGAATCTCTTTCTTATTTTTTCGTAATATCTCCACTAGTGTAAGTTGGTATGAATACCAATGATTCCGCGAGAGGTACTTGTATATCAGTTGTCAGTGGTAACATTCATTTTGGTTCCTTTGATAGGAGAAAATAAGCCTTCGCTATATTGTTTGGTTTGTTAGATGCCTTATAACAGCTTTTTTTCAACCTTTTTAATTGCACGACCCACCTAAGCTTTGAGAGTTTACCTGGGATCCACCTATTATCTTTATGCTAGTTTCTTCAGGCAGTAGATAGTATGTACATATATGCCCACAGAGGGTGCACACTCTACTATCATGAGTTCATTAACTATCTTATCGCAAAGCCATTTAAAAAATGAAAAAAAAAATCAAAATAAACTATTTAGAAATCTTTCCCCAACCAACCTCAAGTTCCTTTGCAACTCACTGGTTGAGTTCTGCCTTCCTGTTGGGTGTCGCCATACACCTCGAAAGAAAGTAGGTATGTAGTGGGTTTTGGCATCAACCATAGCAAACATCCTTATGTCTTCTTCTTGGGTTTATTCGGTAGGTACTGGCAAAACTGCAACGCTAACGATATGGTATAAGTTCATCAATCGTTATATACTCTAGGGAGATGTACGCTTTTTAAAACTAGCCCTTAAAATGTCGCAAAATTCCCGAATATGGGTAGGTTTGTCTTTCTCTTTTCTAATTTCTCTGGTCGTAATATCATCAAATTGAAGGGCTAAAAGTAAAAATAAGAAGCCTTTGCAGACATGGTTAGGGCAAACATTTTAACTCCGGTGCCACCTGCAACCCGCAAATCATTGTACGTAGTTTAGATGCGAAGCTCGAAGCATTCCTGCCATAATTAGTAGATTTATGAATGCGTAATTTCCTCTTCAGTCACTTCCTTAGCATCGCCATCTTTTAAAATGTTTTATTGCTATGCACTTATATACATTAGTATTAGTAACAAGTAGTTTTATGATTCGCTCATCAAAAAAACGATCTCTGACATAGTTCTAGCGTGTTTAGTAGCATTTCTTATTCCTGGAAAGACTTGGATAATGTTTTCTAGCTTAGTGTACTGGTTATGTTTTCCATTTCATTTGTTTGACTTTATAAATAGCAAATTAGCATCGCTTTGTAAACCTTTCTTCGTCATCAGTGCTTACACCAAGTTCAGAACAAATATCGTCATCACTATATATTTCATTATCGTTTTCATCGGCGTCACTTTCCCCTCAAATATCCACTTCCTCTTCATCTTGATCAAGCACTCTAGTAATTGGTTGTTACAAAAGTCCGTCGTCTGTATCCAGCCTTAAAAACGAGTAGGATTTACAATACAAAACCAATTTTAGCTGAATACTGCTGTATATCTACAAAGTTGTACTAATAGTATGCTACTAAATAGAAAAATAGAAAAATAATACAATGATTTATTATTTAACTCACCTTAGTAAGCAATTTAAACTGTTAAATAGAATTAACTCCTTAACTATAAAATTTGAATTTTACGGTTAAGGCGTTAATTCTATTTAACATCTTTTTCGCTGTAGTCTCCATATTTACTTATTTATCAATTTAAACTGGATAGAGCGCGATAAATGTCTCTGAATGGAAGACCATTGAGCGATTTCACTGTTTTCAGATTAATGTAAGTAGCGGGGGGTCAGTATCAGCACTAATGTATAACATTAGTAGACGCGTGTGGTCAGGGTTCTTTTCTGTACAGAGCGCACCCTCTCGAGCATGGAGGAAACTAATATTGAACTCCTACCTATAATAATAATAATAATTCGACTTTATTTAAGAGCGATATTTAGACCATCTAATCCATTCTTACATACAACCCTGTATTACGAACACAAACGTCCATGCCCTCGGCGGGATTCGAACCCACGACCTTAGCATCCGTCGGCAGATGCTCTAACCATCCGCCTATTTATAGGGAGGGGGATGAACGTATAGAGGGAATGTGAACGTCACGTGTTAACTCTATAAAATAAATCTATAAAATAAAAATGCCTAGGGTCATATTGACCCCACGTGGTGTAGTCGTGTTCATCCATGTGCGTGCCTGTTTGTGTGTGTGTGTGTGTCCGCGCCTGCGACTGCGTGTGTGTGCGTGGAGAAATACGGGATGGAATGTGCCTTCATAGCTCTCTCCGTTTTCGCAGACTCAGGCTGGACGTTGTCTTTCATTGTGCAACAGCATCACAGTCTATTCTCTTTCACACACACACACAACTCACCCCCAAAGCTCTCCCTTCCTCTCTCTATCTCGATCCATTCTCTCGTTCTCTCATTTTCCCCTTTCCTCCCTATCTCTCCCAAACCTCCTTTTTCTGCTTCCTCCTTCCTCGCAAACGCCGCAGTGTAATCCACCGCGTGCTCTCGGTGTGCCGCCTCCGCTAAAGTCAGCGAATCGATCGGGATATCCCATTGGCCAAGTGGTGACATACACACACACATACACAGCCTCCTCCCCTCTCTCGCAAAACCCTCCCTTACTCTTCCCATCTATTCCATCCACCACGCCCCGAAAAGAAAGCGGCTTACTGGTGGAGGTGACCATCGCTAGGGAGACAGGGAAGCTCGATCTTCCGCCGCGCTGTTCGTGGGAAAGGAATTTCGCATTTTTTAAAACCCGACTCCCTCGACGACCCTTGATCTCTAACCCCTTAACTCCCCTCCCCCTATCTTCTTCCTCTTCTTCAATTCCTCTTTTTTTTCTCTCTCTCTCTCCAACATCCCCGCTCTTTCCCTTCCTAATCTTCATCGCTCCACTCCCGATACACCCTGGCCGTATTAAGTAAGGGTTCTTCACTGGGAAACAACCTTCGAGATTTTATTCAGGCCGTGTAAAAGCTACGGGCACTAGTATGTGTGCATATATATATATATATATATATATATATATATATATATATATATATATATATATAACAACTTACGGAAAAGGAAAGGTAAAATGAATATATGGATGTCAACAAGGTGTTGGGATGAGGAAACCCAGTGAGCACTCACCAATCAGACGACTTCAGGTTGGCGAGGCCCCGGGGATGTCGAAGCGACACACGTAAAATAACACAAAAACACAGAAACATCACAAACGTAAAGCTTTCGGAACTACTCCTTCTTCAGCTACAGAGAGAGAACTCTCATCCCAACACCTTGTTGACATCTATATATATATATATATACACACATACATACAGAGGCGTAACTATATATTCTACGTATAATTCATTTTTACGATCTACTATCAGCGATTCACCACTGATGATGGCAGCTTTATAGCCTAAATGCACATTTAATTTTCTAAAGGTTTTTATGGCCAATGGAGATGCATAGTTTTCCGGTATGATTTCATCAATAAGGTGAGGTCGATAATTATTTCTAGAATTATATATATATATATATATATATATATATATATATGCACACACACACAGATAGATACATACACATACAGTAATATCTCGTTATGACGTACTTTAATATCAAGTAGCCTTCATTATTAAGAAAAACTTACATAACCCCGACAAATCAATCTTTTTACAGAAATGTATTAGCAAAAACTTACATCGCACACTGAATAAATGATGGCACCAATGTAAACCTTAAATCCCTTATCGGAGAGTTTTTATAAGCCATTTTAAAGCAAGGAAATGGCAGGATGTTAGTACAAGGTGTTGATAAAAGGTGAAGACTTTTATGTTTATCACTTCCAATGTGTATCTAATAATCACTTTCAGTATAGCATACTTTCAATAAAACAAAAAAGCATGGCCCAATGGCGTACGTTATAACGCGATTCCGCATAAGACGGGATCGATTTATCTCATTTTAATTTCGGTCTCAAACCAGTCGCGTGGGAAATCACGATCAAACTACAAGTTTAAGGACGTGGATTTTTGTATCAGAAAAGGAGACGTCCCCATTTCTTCCGGCATCTGGCGTTTTTTATCCTTTCTCTCCAAGCAAAGCGATAGGACGTTATCGAACGGAAACGTCCGAGTTTGCGTGATTGCGCGCGTGTTACGCGTGTGGCAAACCCTCTAGCGTGAAACATCCCCGGGAAATTTTGCAAGTTTTCATTCTTTGTAGGTCGACGCCGGGCACCCAATTACAGCTCGCCGTAGTTTCCTCCTAAGGGCGCGAGGATGTAGCAACCATACCAAATTGACGGCATTCCAAACAATGAGGCTGATCAGTCGAACGTTGGGGTTTTTTTAATCTGGGCTCGCTGGCGTAGAGTTGGGAAAAAATAAAAATTAAAAGAGGGTTGTTTCGTAATTAAAATCTATGTTTGTGTATATGTTTCCTTGAAACGACTGACTTCGATTCCGAGAATGATTCACATTATATTACGATATGTTACGGAGTTTTATTTTACTGAACCATAGGTAAAAATGCCATCATCATCATCATCATGCTGCTGTATGGATACAAAACATTCTCAAGAATTGCCGTTTCGATATACTTTCTAGGAAATTATTAATGTTTCAAGTTTTCTTGAATCTAAATCTCTTGATCTTGAAAATTTGAGAGACCTCCATAATGTGAAATTAAGTTTTCATTCGATGAAATCTCCAAAGATGCGCAATCAGAGTGATTCAAAATTGAAAACTTATAACTGTTCTAAAAATTATCCATTGAGGATCATGTGCTCAGACATCCAGAAACTTTAATTGGACTAAGTGATAATGATAACTTTACAATTAGAATTTAAAGCATTCATCTTCCCCCGGACCATAAAACAAATTATAAATAAAAATTTTAAATACTTTTCTTTGCGGTATATTTTGCCTTAATATTAGTTTTAAATAAAATTTTAAAAATTAATTTCGATATTTGATAAATACAGACAGTGTCCACTTAATCTACATCCACCAATTCGTACGTTGTGTAATGATACCGTATGTCCGCTGATACGTACATCATACTCAAGCAAGATTACAATATTGTCTGGCGTGTCGCCACATGTACCCTGTTACTGCGCGATTTACGGTCGACCATGTCGACTTCTTGGGTGTTGATTGTGCTTTTATATTCAAACAATTTGAATGAAATTTTTAATCATAATGGATGATAAAATATCTCCAAGCGGCAACTTCTCAACTCCCAGATCATCACTAAAATCATCTCCAAAGTCCCCTCCTTAATATCCAGCCAATTCCCTTTCAAAATCCTCTGGTAACAGCCCCCTTTCCTCCAGCCATTAATTTTTCTTCTGTACTAAAACATTTCATCAAATATAGCAAGCGTTAAATATGACTTCATACAAGACATTATTTTTAAATGAGTGTTTATTCGTATTTATGAAGTTTCTCTGTGTAAACCTATTGCTTAGATGCTTACATTTAATGTTTGCTGCATTATAAATGCCATGATACAATATTCCAGCTAAATTTTGGATGAAAAAATTCATGTACTTGTACAGTAACGCATCTGTATTTATAACAAGTACGTGTATGGTTAATTCTGTCCGCTTAACGTACGTGTTTTCAGGAACGTAACCTCTACGATAAGCGGACGCTGCCTGTATAAGGAAAGATTATGGATCAGAGTGATGAAATCTGATTTTTCATTCATTCTCCAAAAAGCGTACACACATAAAGTACATTCCTCAGTACCTAAGATTCATTATTAACTCGGAATTCTTAGCGCCGAATCGGAATCAAAATGACCAACTCCACCCTCACGAAAGAAAGAGCGATATCTCAACCTTGCAATCAGCCATAAGAGATAGATCTAAAGTGGCCGGCGAAAACAAATCTAGGGGAATAAAAATTTTAACGAAATAAGTTAAGCTTTTACAGCACTTCAGGAGGATGTCAAAGGGTTTGATGATAAGCTAAAACTAACTTCCCCTTGGCCGAGATTATTTATCGTCCTGCCATTTTAAGTAACAGGGGAAAACTTTCTATGCGTAAAGCGGAGACTAGAAAATAAATCATAGAGAAAAAGATAGAGAGAGAGAGAGAGCTTGTGGTTTTTTACGGAATCTTACGACTCCTGCTTTCATGCTTGGCTTCTCAGAGATGCATACATCGTAAATCATTCCACTCGTCTCCCTCCCCATCCCCTCCATCCTCCAGTCATCAGTGCAATGCAGCGGTTGCATATTCCTATTTATCGGAGAACTTTCCAAAATAAACACCCGACTCATTCCATTAGGCGATAGAGGAAGCGTGGAAGAACCGTATCACTCGTGCACGAATAGGCTCTTTTAGGGTCTCTCTCAAACTTCTTCCGACTTTTGCCAGCTCTTCCAGTATCTCGAAAAAAACCCTCCGGAATTACGGGTAACTTTCAGTTTCTTCGTTTATCTGGGAGCTTTTTCGTTTCGACTCTTTATAGTTAAGAGAAAGAGTTTTAGCGCTTTCTTCTTTAAAAAATATTGCTCGTGTACTTGGTTTGCCTGTCCGTCTGTTTAGGTAATATCTCTGGAATCCTAGAATTAAGAGTAGTCAAATTTTTAAGATGGCCTATGTAAGAGATAAGCACGATAGAAATTTGGAGCGGATCTGAAATAAGATGATGGGGATTAATCGGTGTATTAGAGAAAAGGCACCTTGTGTAATTTGCTCTGCAATTCTTCCCTCACCTGTTTATTCTTGCTATATTCCGCTTAGTAACAACACCTCTCTTTAAAGTAACGTCCGCCAGCAAAAAAATGAGCTTAGTTCCTAATTCAAACCACAATCCCCGTAGCGAGGAAAAATTTTTCCTGATTGGCCTACCTTTTTTGGACTCGGCCGAGAATAACACGAAATGTGTTTTTTTTACGCCGAGCTTCTTTTTACGACAAAATTTTTAAGCTTCTTCCAAATAAAGATATTTTTGTTCCGCTAGAAAAGGGCCCTTTCACCGGAAGAATTGATTAAAAATTTGACGCAGCGAAGAAATATTACTCCGATTCATTAAATTCCGATCGATTCCACGTCCGGTTGGAGGAAGTTTTAGTTAAAATATAATGATTTCTTGACCAAATTTCGTTGGTACCCGCGATGCCGCCATAAAAAATGTCGCATGTTAAAATAAAACTGTATAGGAAAAAAGCGAAGAGGAAAAACAGAAAGTTGTTCTTAACTTCGCATGGATTCATTCATTTGAAGTGTAAGCTAATGGTTTTTGTTTTGCCGTGCGTTTTTCCTTTACGCGTGATATTTTGCGGTCAGACTCCGATTTAGCGCCTCCTCCCCCCCCCCCTCCCCCCCCCTTCCCCCCGCATACCACCCATGAATCTTTGTGAACAGAATTTCTATCTAATGATTACATAGAGCAAGCATATACCTCGATTTACCACCACTTCTGCTTTAACGTCTGTCAGTGTTGGACTAAATCGAAGTTTCACTGCATTTATAGCACACATAAGCTCTTTCTCCTGATTTCAGCAATATCCTCCGTCCTAAATGTTTCTCCTGTATTACCTTCGTGTCATTAGGCGTACATAGAATATTTTTTAAAATATTGTAGAGAGAAACTCTAATATATAAGAGAAATGGAAAGAAAGGGGATTTTATACAAGAAGATTGTAACAATTATACTAAAAAAATTGCTTAATAAGTCGATAACTGATTTTTCTGAACTCATCGAAGGTTAGGAAACTGATCTACATGGAATGAATGTTCTCCGGTGTGAAAATGTATTTCGAAAGAACTTCCACTGGCATATTCTGAACTTATATTGAAAGTTAACAGATCGATGATAACATCGCGCATAAGTTGGCAGGGAAACCAATGTCTCCAATAATAAAATGACTACATCTTTCAAATTTCGTCGGAAAATATTAATACTAAAGTCGCTAAATGTGTGTTATCAACCGGTGCTATGAATGGATGAGCGTATTTTTTAAATTCTGAATGAGTAAAATTATGCGGAGCTACAAAATATTTTTACACTAACCTGAAAATTAGCATTCGAAAATATCAAAATCGCCTATGAATATTCCGATCTTGATATATAAAAAATGGGTTAACTACTCTGGAAAGTATTGCCGCGATCGAGATTTCATCTCACCCTTTTCAATCAAAATAAAATAGCTTTCTCGGCGGAGAGTATTTTTTAAATATGCACACACACACACACACGCATCGTCCCTCTTTATTCGATTTCATAAAATTATCAATTTATCTCGGAAAATAAGGTATAAGTTTCGAGGCTATATGACGAATGCGTTTTCTCGGTCGTCATTTTCTGAAATGGAAGAGGAAAAAAACGTCACCTTGGGTGGCCTGGATGACCATCTCGGAGGAACCTTCTATTTCCCAGTCAATGCAAACTGCCGGCCAAGATCATGAGGATACTTTTAACCCGACTCTCAGAGCTCGAGAGAGAGAGAGAGAGAGAATATATTACGCCACACACACATTACAGGTATGGGCCGAGTCCTGCCACGAACCGCGCTCACTTTCTTCCGTAATTCTTCCGATCTTTTTTCTCTCTTTTTCCATCCAGAGTGTGAGGAACCCTCCCTTCCCCTCACCCTTTCTCCCTTTCCCTCCTCGCGGACGCGACCACTTTCTAAAAAAATAAATTAAATCTTATGTGTGTGTGTGTGTGTGTATGGGATCTTTTCTTCCAATTAATGGACGGTCACGGCATATATAATCTGTGTAAAGGGCGGTATGGATGTGATTACGGCGGTATGAGAAAATAAAGAGAGAGGAGGAAAAATTGAAGCACGAAACGCGCCCTTAGGGACGTAGCCGAAAAAAGAGGCGAGGTAGACGTCTCCGTCACGCCACCGAAAAGTCGTCCAATGGGAAGCGCGATTCTTCGACGGCAGTGGAAATCCAACGTCCCCGAAGGCTGACGGATTCGTAGAGGAAAAATAAAATTTTCGGACATAATTGCTAACAATAGTTTGCTCGCGGCAGTGCGAAATGAAGCTATCGCAAATATATATACCACCCCGTTAATTTAGTTCTCATTGTAATAAAAATGACCGGTTTATCATCGCCGAGGGCGGCTAATTCATAGCCGACATGCATGTTGTGGTTGACTTATACATACGAGAGTTACCTAATTCGGAACTGGATCTTGCGGTCCATGACGTCTCCATCCATTGACAGAAATGGAGAAACGCCACAATAGGCAGGAGCGAGGCATCCACGATAAAAATTTTACCTCCGGTACCTATTTCTTTTTATTGTGAGTCGATGAAATTCTTAGCCATGAGATTCTTTTCTTTCCTTGTGGGGATTCGATGCTATCAGTTTCTTCCTTCCTCCCGAGACTCGGGACGAAAATCATTGAAAAACACTGACCTAGATCATAATATATTGGACTCAAGACAAGGTATCCACGGTAATCCATTTTCTTCATTTTCGAACGTTAAAAATTCCCTTCTTTACCGGAGACAGATCCGGTCTCGGGAAGCAAAATCTTGTGGTCTCAGCGGACATCGGATTCTTCATATCGATAACATCCACGATAAAAACGCGAGACTGCTTGACGCTACGCGTCGTTCCTTTGCTTTTTTCGCGCATCTTACGAGGCGAACCTCTCCATCGTAAAACGAATAAACGGGAAAGGGAACCAGTGACGTCCTCCTCGGCCCTTTCGGCCTACCTCTTTTTTCCGATCGTCTTCTGATACTGGAACATTGTCTCTACACAGAACCGACGCGTTGAAAGACAGCGAGAGAGAGAGAGGGGTATATAGTGAGAAAGAGAGAGGGAGAGTGAAAATGCCTCGGAGGGCGAGGGAGAAAGTATTCGAAAGGTATTCCACTTTCTCCGATAAAAGGACGCCGGTGAAGTGGAAGGAGGAAGAGGGGGAGGAAGGGTTTCCTCAACGATCTTTGCTCGCGATGGTTTGGGGGAGAAAGAGGGAGAGAGGGGTTTGGAGGAGGGAGAGGATAAGAGTGTTGGATTAGCCGATCGTTGTAGAGGACAGACGGTAGGAGGAGGAGAGAGAAGGAGCGGAGGAGGTAGAGAAAGGAGGAGGCACCGAGTGGGAATTCCGAATGGTCACTTCTTCACAGTTAAAAATGGACGCAATTCTCTATAAACCTCTCCAGGAGTGGCCATCTGCGTGTATAAAAAAAGAGTGGAAAAACGAAACGGCGACGTTGCTCGGTTCGTTACTCAACTGTTCCGCCGCGTAAGTTTTTTTCTTCGCTCCCCCTTTGATAAATATATCCGAACGTCTCGGAGCTTTCTCCAGGATCCGGAGATCGCTCTTATCCACGCTGCTCTCTCGCATGCGCGCGCGCGTGTTATTTTCCATTTTTTTTATGACAAGATGATGTCATTCACGTGTCCGAGCCTTCTCGATATTAGGGCCGCTGCACTTCATATACGCACGAGGAGGCTGAGGAAGAAGCAATGTTTGTGTTGACCCACTCTCAGATAAAGCACAATGAGGGTTTAAAATTATACAGAAGGACGGCGTGTGCACGAGTAGTTCGAACGGCTTACGATTAAGGTTGCCAACCAGCCGGTTTTTTTACCACAGAGGCTGGTTGCCAGTTTGTCCATTAAAATTAAATAATAAATTTTTAAATTGACCTTTTATTTAATATAATAATACAGCAACACTATAATTTCATTTTGAATACTATTTTAGTACAGTAAAATATTTTAAAATTGTTTATTATTTTTGTTTATAGGGATTTCGGGATTAAGGCAGGTTATTTTTGTTCGTATGATGTGGCAATCTTACTTACGATCATGAGACTTGGACTGCCGGCGAGGTTCTAACTAGCATCAACCTTTATCTACGTACGTAGGGTAGCCTACTTCGTCGTTAATAAAGAATTACTTCTAAGATTAAATGAGGGAGGGTAGACAGAAAAAATAAGTAACGGCAGCGAGAATTGGGAAGAGAATTTGCAACCAGGGAGAAATTCTAAAAAAAAGGAAATTCTATGAAAGAATATATAAAATACGAAAGATAACAATCGGATGTCTTCGAGACTGCGGATTTCGTGTTGAAACTGATTTAGAACGGCGTCGCAACAAAATAACCCGCAAATTCCGCAAAAAATACACATGGTAAAACCTCGGTAAGTGATTGACCAAGTAAACATAGTCACAACACCGATCCATTTGTCTACTTCAAATAGGATTTGGAATAAGTTCACGAAGGATTGGAAGAGTAACAAAGCCGCTGAGGAAGCGAATCGTGTAATAGTCGCGTTAGAACGGAATGCGGCAGCGGGAAGAACGCAAGGAGTGGCGTCTGGAAGTCGACAGGATGCGCTCTCTCAGGAAGAAGAAATGCACGAGAACGAGAATTGTTCGGGCTTTGCATAAGAAGAGATTTACTTCCGATCGGCACGTATTCTAAGAAGTGAAATGAGACGACTGCACTCTGACCGCGGAAGTGATCGGATTAAAGGGAAATGTGTCAAACAGTCCCTCACGCTACATGGAGATTACGTTTTTGGAAAAGGCCGCATTGGGTAAAAACGCGCTGGGAAAATTTAATATCTCATGGATTAATTTACGTGCACGTTCAGCTAAAGAGCTTTCTCAAGAGAACTGCAGTACGCGCCCAATTCATTAAATTTTATACGTGTTGGGTAAATAAGTGCTTAATTTGTTTAACCGGGTAATATCAATATGCGTTGGGGAAAGCCATGTTGGACATGAATTTACTCTACATAATTGCGAGAGAGATGTTAAGAAGAGAGAGCTAAATGATGTCGGAGCATGGATGCGGACTCGGATCACGGTCTGGTGACAGTCGAGAAAAGTTTCAGAGCACTGAGAAGATTGAGAACGAGATAAGCACGTCGTAACCGGAATTTGGCCGATATGAAAAGGTGAGAAGGCTAAAACATAAAAGCGCAAATCGATAAATTTCTCTGCGAAGATCGACGAAGAAAATGCAGGATAAGTCGCCGACGAAATGCAAAAGATAGAAATGAAATTAAAGCAAGGATCAAAAAGCCGCGGATGGGTGATGGAAAATGTATAAAAAACGGCAGGAAAAAGGAAACGGAGAAGAAGGCGACAGTGAGTAGAAGAGATTTTAACGATTGAATGAGAAGGGAAGCCTGAAGAAAAGAGATTCGAAATGGTGCGGAAAAGCTCGTATGAAGATTGTATACTGTTAAAAAAGGAGTCAATGCAGTAAATAAGTCGAAAAAGTGAAGAAGATTTGAGTGAAAGTATTATCGTCATATACAGAAGATGAATGAAAGAAATTGATCCAGTATGATTGATTTCTCTCGCGCAACTTGTATCTTGGCTGTGAAACAAGACGAAGTTCTTTTGAGTATGGAATGAGCGATGTGATCTCACATGAAGCTAAGATAGCTGCAAGAATATTAAGCATTAACGAGAGCGCCAAGGTCTTTCTTTCTTCACGCCAAGGGATTGCAACACGGGAATACAACAGTATCAAAACAGGAGAAAAACATAGGGAAAGATACAATTGAATTTTTACAACGAGAACTTCAGTAATTCGAAGTATAGATCATTAATTTTCCGTTAGTTCTAGTCGATTACTCTAATTTATATTGCTCAAATTGTTTAGAATTTAAGTTTAATGATGTGCATGTAAAATATGAAATATAGAGATACAATTATCAAATCGGCCAACTTTGGAAATTACAAAGCACGAGGATATTATCAAAATATAACCGTCTTAGGATATTTTTGTAAAACAAAATGAACGCCGCTTTTACAATCACAATTTAACCTTTAAAATTGGTAGGTCTAAAGCTCGAATATCCGGTTAGCTGAGGAAAATATCTTTTCTCTTTACCATTCTAAAAGCCGAGTCGAAGTTTTTTTTTCACGTTTTCGAATTTATATAGTATCCCGTCTTGTTTCAAATTGTACCACTCCGCAATATTGGCCTGAAAAAATACAGAGTATTCGACGGTCTATCGATGAATCGCCAGGTTCAGAACGTAATGATGCGAACAACAAAAGGGCGCTATTCCGTCGTGAGTTCGCGAGGAAAGAAACCATCACTCGAATAATTTAATGCGAAGCGTCAAAAAAGTTCCACGTTCCAAAAACTTGTATGAAAAGCACTCGAGAGTTGGTGCGCTGAAGGACGACTCGACTCGGATGGTTTCATCGGATGAGAAGACAGGCGGCTAAGCGTCGGCCATATCGTAGGAAGAGCACGTTTAGTATTTGCAGATTGCATAAGTAAAAGGAGACGGATGAGGTTCAATTTTTTCTATATTTTTTTTAAGGAGGGTCCGCTAAGTGAGGCGTCTGGAAGGACGATTCTTACGTCGGGTAGAATAATAGATAAGACGACACCGCGGCGAGGTCAGCCCGACTGTTAGGAAATGCGCGTTGCCATGTATTTAGAGAGGAGGATGATCGGCGTCTAAAGATTTTGACCTTGTGCCTTGCCTAAAGACGTGAGAAACCGAACCAGCTACCAAAGCCGTCCTTTTCTCGCCCATTAAGTAAGGAATTCCGAAATTTGGGAACCAGAGAAGGCAAACGATCCGATCGTTGGGTTTCTGTGTCCCGAAAACTATTATTCGTGCTAAAAATAGGCGGCAGATACCGTGTAGCGTGAATGACCTTCTATTTTCTAACGTATTTAAACTAGATTCATATGTTTATTTTGGTTAATGCCTAAAGACATAAAAGGAGTAAGTAATATGAATGTTTCAGCTACAAAGTAGCCCTCGTCGATTCTGCGAATAGCTCTTTCAGACGCCTACTTGGCAAAAGACAGGTGCGTATGACTTATCAGTTTCAATATTTCTTCCTACACTGCTCTTTTGATACTGATAAAAAAGTAAGATCGCTAATTCAGGTTAGAAACAGGCACAATGTTTCCTTATCTCATTCGACAAGTGCACTAATGGGAAAATAAATTTTTACTGCGATCTCTTTTTTTTATGCGTACCGTGTGACACAACAGCTCTTCGCCAAATAGGAATTAAAAGATAAATTCGTTACGTAACGGCTAAAATACAATTCAGTAATAAATTCATTCTGGGTATCTGCAAACAGGACATCCGTCCAAAATTCGCATTATCGGTGCCAGATGAATCCCCATAGGATATAGTCGGGCAAGTCGACCCTGGCGCCAAAAATGTTGCGATATGGTATGTTTGGTAATTAGGTCGAGGGATCAAACGTTTTCGAGGCAAAAGCGAGCCTATATTAATTTTTCATTCTCGTTATCTCACCGCATTGCAGTTCAGGGAATTCAGCCAATGAGTCAACACTCATTTAACTGCTGCCTTTAGTGTCACACGATGTAATGGAAACAGGCTTTTTAAAATTACGCTCATAATGCAGAACTTCAAGTTTCTCTGACAGGTAATCGTATGAGATGTAGGTACCATAATCAATTAGATGAATGCCGTGTAATGTTAGATTAAGTTGTCCCGCGAGGAACATATTCTTCCGGCGCGCAAATATAATTTAACTAGCGTAGAACCCTCTTGTTTTTCACGATTCGACTACCCAATAGCATTTCGCCGCTCGAAAAACTGACTTCACCGATGAATAAATATTGGAGTTTCATTAAACTTTTGGCAGGAAATATGTTGCTATGGATTAAATGTTTCTTAGATTTTTTGGCGTTTTTTGTTCGATCCTTGACAAACTTGGAGACGTATAGAAGTGCTAATTTGAAACTAAATATGGAAATGGACTGCTTATATCTCTTTGCAAAACGCTCGTTAAGTCCTTCGGTGCTATCCTTAGATGGCAACCTCCAACGATGAACTACGAAATGATTTAGTTCTGGCGTTCCTGTAAAAGAAAACTTTCTTCTTCGACCGGAAGTTTCTCAAGTTTTCAAAACTAAAAATAGCTAAAAATAGATATAAGCGACGAGGGAAGGAATTGCGTTTTAATTGCCAATCGATTCGGATTGCGCGTGCTTTTCGGTTCAGATCATAGCTCATCTGGTCACGACCGACGTAACCAGCACATTTGAGAAAGCTAAAGAAAGCTACACGCACAAACGAACGGAACTGCGTGAAAGTTACAAGGAATGTGTGTTATAATGTGGCTGAAAACGTTTCCGCGGTCGGATTATCTTTAAAGCCGTCCGAGGTTTATTTTAGCGGAAATGCACAGGCGATCGTTTCTCGAATTAAGGTGCGAATTATGTTTATGTTCTTTTTCGTCCGGCGTTCGAAAAAGAAATGGCCGGAGGCAGTTTTAACCAACGAAATAGAAATTCTTTTTAAAAGAGGCGTTCGAACTTCTGAAGAGAAAAAAAAATAACTTTTTCGCAAGGGTTTTTATATATCGCTTTCTCCTCCTCCTTGTGTGTCGCCTCGCGAAATTACACAATCGCACCTTTCATTTGAAAAAAAATCTTCATTAAACTTCAATCTGTTCTAATCTTACGCTGAGTGATCGCGCTAATTACAATTTAGATTTGCTAGTTTTCTCGATCGACGTCAAGTTCTCGACCTCGCTTCTTGCTCACCGTGAGGATGCGGAGTTAACTGCAAACGGGAAGTACTGCGTTTAAATGGCGGGAGAAACGCATGGAGGACGTTATATAAAATACCAAACCTTTCGCCAGGTAAAAAGGTATACATAAAAAGATGGCTATCGTATAAACTCTTCTGGGAGGTGGTGGTAAAACCTAGGTAAAATAGGGAAATAGGAAGCTGCGTGCGGGGCGGCCTTAATGCGATGTGTTTATCATTCCCTTTAAACATACATGAGTCGTTATAATTGACCTGGCCTCTTTTTTCCCTGATTGAGAACTAACCTATGCGTAAAAAATCTACAGTCGAGTTTCTTTAATCGTCCGGATTTGAGCAAATAGTTCGCGAAATTCGATGGAAAAAATTGAGTGCAGTCAACAAGAGAATTTGCATACCCTATATCTTTAATTAACGCAATTAAAGGATTCATATTTCGCAGTTTTTTTTCGAATAAACATACCCGAGATGTAGACAAAATGCCATAAAATGCTTTCGAAAATTATACAGATTGATCCGTGCGGCGATTTTTTTAATCAATTGCTCCGATTGACATAATTACTTCCTTTGTGGTCTCGCGAGTGTTCCTGTTGGCAAGGTGAAAATCTCGCCGAGCCAGAGATAATAGAATATTAATTTCCGATTGCGAAATTGTATGCGGGTTTTTCTAAGGATGTTGATATTTTCACGCATCGATCGAGGGATTAAAACTCATGAGGGGATTGCTGTAGAACGGTCAGTGTTATTCGCAAATGAAAACGCAATCGAAAGTTGTCGCTTACGTTCATAACTTTAAAATTAAAATTATCGGACGAAATTTTTCCTTTCCCTTTATGTTTTATTAGTATTGCTCCAAAACATTATAGGTTGCGTACCTGTTATAATTTCATCCAAAATCGTGCGCCAATCTAGAGAGACAGAAAGTAAAAGATGAAGAAGAAAAACTGAGATTGACAGGACACTATTTTCAAACCGGAACGAAACGAAATAAAGAACGGATGCCTTTGGAGCCCGAAATTTTCGGAATCACGCGATATCAAATCTTGATGCGCGAAGCTTACATTAAATTATTTTTCACGTCTTTATCGTTTTCCTCAGTTCCTTGAAATATAAATAAACTAAAAAGCACGAGCAGGGTCGAAATTTCAACAATCTTTTATCACTACACTTTCACCAGATTCTTTATTCGGCTTCAGAAATTCGTATTTTCAGTGCCGTTATTCGAGGGAAGAATTATTAAGAATTTTCTTGAATTTTTCAGCACGGTTTTATTAGTGTTGCAGCAATATCATTTCGCATGGAAATTTTGAATATGTCTTTAATGATAGGTGAAGTCCTACCTTGATGTCTCGAACATTCATATTTTTAGACATTTCGATAACACCGCATAGGAATAGGAGAATAAACATATTCTTCTTCAATAAATAAATTATAGATGTGACCTTATGACTGAAAACAAATCGAAATACTATGCTTCTCCATTTGCTATAAAAATAGGTGAGAAATCCAGAGGAGCGTTTATTCTACAAAGCAATCGTCATCAGATTCTTTTTTGGAATCTACTTTTTGTTTGTATGGAATTTCTGGCAATCAAACCCTATTATTACTATTGCCATTACTCCTTCCACGCCGAACACACACACACACAAGGGAGGAGGGAAACACAGTGCCGGGATCAGCCTTCTCTTTGCGAAGAGCACCATTTGGAATTCAGAGAGGCCACATCTGAAAAAGTGTCCACCTGAAAAACAAACGAGCCTTTTAAAGCAGGATTCGCGAAGCGTCATCGTTCAGATGACGCTTCGCGAATCCTACTCGCGACCAACTTTTTTCATGCTAGAGCGATTCATATATACAGAGAAGCAAAGCTCGGTACGAGCCAAAGCCGAAATTGAATGTACAAAAAATAAGAACGTTAACGGTTTCGGAACAGGGGTTTTCGTTTCGAGTAAAAGGGGGGAAAAACAAAGTTTGGCCGGGATGGTCATTTGCGCCGACCGCTACCGACAGGAGAGGGAGAAGGATTTTCGGGGAGGTCGGAGGAAAGGAGAGGGGAAGGACGTGCTAAAGGGATGTATTGGCACGCGGCCCAAAGCAACGCGGTTATACAGATATGCGCACCACGGGCCATTTTTGATGGGCAGATGGGTTAGTGGTCAATATTTTTATCGTCGCCTACGTTTTTCGAAGAGAGGGCAAAGAGTAGAGACAGCGATAGAGAAAGAGAGATGAGAATGAAAGAAATGGGAGAGGAGAAAGCGAGGGTAGAGGGAGCAAGGTGAGGAGAGGATAAATGGGGAAGAGAAAGAAGAGAATTTGTAGCGAGAGAGATAAACGAAGATATTTAAGATCTTTTTGGTTAATTTCTCTTGGGACAGGCCAAATGTATCCTACTCCAGACGTTCGTCAGAAAAATATCGATACATATTTTTAACTATCGAATCGGCATTTAACTGGCGCGCGATTTGAACTGCGCTTTTTAGCGCGCGGGAGTTTCGCTCCTTCACTGACGGAAAAATCATCATCTATAATAGCTTGCCTGACACGGTACTAACGTCAGCCATGCTTTTCTGTTTGATTAGGCTACGCTGATTGCTTAAATTACAACTCTACGCGTTTATATTGCCAAAAAATAGAATCGTTTATTGGTTTAATTGGTGGGAAAATGGGAATCTGACGCGGCATGATGTTTCGCTAATCGTCAATTTGACCGCGAGAGGAGACGACGACTGCGAGAATAATATATTTCAGGATTTTGAATTATTTCGTAGTGAACTGTTTTTTGCTTGTTTTTTGGTCGATCGAGGGACGGCGAATAGTTTACACAAATGACAGCATAAAAATTATGGTCAAATTGCGACTTTTTCTCGCCATCTTCATTAATATAATGCATACAATCGATATATAAAAAAGGATTTATCGCATTAAAACAATGATACCCTTTTTGATGCAAAAAAGAATATTTGTGGTTTGATGCGAATAAATAGGGAGATTGGAGAGAAGCTTTTTATAGGGTGTTTATATGTTCTCTCGAGTATTTTTTCCGAAGGTAGTTTTCCGTATATGATATATTTCCGTATATGATCCTTTGCCCCCTCTAATTGGCAAAGCACGTAGTATAACATAGTATAACTCCAAAATGTTTTGCTTGCGAAATCGTACATGTTCGTAATAGGCTAGAGTCGAGATCACCATTAAAATATTTTCCTCACTCTATTTAATAATCTAAGCTTGAGCGTATTCGCTGAATAAAGGGAACAAATGCACAGATGAGTGTACAGACGCTGAGCGAGAACAGGACAATACTTTTACTTAACGCGTCTGAAAAAAATGGAAGTTTTTAAACGCCCTGTCATGGGAACCCTTTATATTGCGTTGGCATTATTTTATTAATTTCGCACGGTTTACTTTGCAGGCGAAAAAAATAATCCGATCTTTTTTCCTAACTACACCATTATGTCATCGTTATCGGCTCTTAAGTAACCTGTACGTCAAATATCGGAAAAATGTGACGGTAGGTAACTTAATAGGCAATCGTTAATAGATCAAGCGTGATGAAGGGAGACAAGAGAAAATGAATTATGGATCTAATTTATATCTGGTCCCCTACCTTTTGTAGTTCAACACGAGAGTCATTATGGCGAAAAAGGTTCGTTTTTACCGATATTTCTTGATTTTATTGGACATTTTTTCCGCGTGTTCTGATTTTAGCTTGTACATATTTTAAGCCGGGATTTTTGAAAGTGCGGATTGTGAACCGGCACCTGGTCGCAGAACTTAATAATGTGTCGCAAAGCTCTCACTGCATAAACACACGAAACGTATGAAAACACGGGGAAACTATAATCACTCTGTGAACGATTTAATTCTGGAACCTATTCTCTTGTATATAAATATTGGAAGCGTATGAAAAATCTATTGAAAATAATTTATTCTATAGGTGGGGGAAGGAGAGGGTCGCATTAATCTGCATTTTTCGTTCCTTTTGGGGTCGATAGGCAAAAACGTTTGACAGAAACTGTTTTAACGACGGAAAGGTACACCTCTCGAGGCGTTTTAGTCCTGCAGACTAAGATATAATCAATCTCGTTAGGAAACAATGAGAAATAAAAACTATATCAATAATAATATAGCTACTTGTGCCTCACTCACTCACTCATTCACTCACTCACTGACACAAAACTCTAAGGTACTTCTAGAAGGGATAGAAATCTGAAATTTGGTATGCTGGTAGGTCGAGTAGCACAATTGACGAGAAAAATCGAAAATCAGAAAAATGTTTATATTTAAGGGGTCTTTTTAACCCCAATTTCAATACCCCGTAAGAAAAGCATGGGATTCAGTGCAAGGCTTTCTAAAAATGCATTTTTAAATTACTTTAAATTGAGATACGAATTCGGGAAAAGAACAGTTGTCTATCTGAAAGAGCGGAGTTTTTAATTTTTGAAAGCAGAATTCAAATACCTACCGAATTACCGTAAATATCTGCTTTTAATCGGAAAAGGGGTGAATTTTTCCTCTTTTCATCAATGAAAATCTTTGAATACTATGGCAACGACCTCAGTGCCTTTAAAGGGATCTGATATTATACGTTACGATTGCAGTGATTTAATGCTTTTAATGGAAATTAATGCCGTCATAACGAGTTACATTTCAACTCCCATAACTCGAATCTCGAGGAAAAGTAATAATTATTCGAGTAATAGAAAATTAATGTTATGGAAATATATTTTTAAATATTTGTATATATATACAGTGGAATTTATATAGCTCGAATCTTAAAGGAAAGCAACAATTATTCGAGTTATAGATAATTCGAGTTGCGGAATTATTTTTTTTTCATTTTTCTTTAATTGAATTAACATCAAGTTTATTCCCATAAGCATATAAGTTAACTTATTCTAATTTTAAATATCATGTATATTATAAAAACCTCATCACCAATTTTTTCCGATAATATGTAAGATTTTAGTATATCCAAAACACTAATTGCATCACGCACTGTGATTGAGGGTATCATAGATGATTGCAATTCTCACGTACTACTGAAAGCACAAACATGACGATTAAATTTGGGTTATCGACTGTAGGAAGGAGTGAATAGGTTTGTTTTTCTCCAGGGCTATAAGGGATCACAATAGGAGAGGCAGTCCTGATAGCAGTGAAGGTAAAACGTGAAAAGTATTTTAATGTTGTGTTTCGTAGTTTTTCTAGAAATTTGAACTCTTTTCAATTGTTAAATATAATGGCGTCATACCTATTTCGCTATTGTTTTTATCCAAATATATGCTAAAGGCATGGATGATAGCATAATTTAACAGAAAATATTCTAATTTTTCCATAATTTTTAATGTATAGGATATTGTCTTAATGATGATTATTCTTATTGCTCATGCAGTACGATCTGAGTCACTAAACTTGAAATACGAAAACTTAGACACGAGCCGATTGCCAGAGAATTTGGAAATTACGGATAGTTGCCTTAATTTCACGGAAAATTATAAATATAATGTTATTACTCAATGAATTTATTATTTAATACATATAGGCTCCAGGTGACTAAAGTGCTGCTGCCCCGGAGATCGCGTTGGTTTATTTACGAGTTTAGCAAGAGAAGGGTATAATTTTAATTGCAGTGCAGAGAAAGGTGGTGTAGTAAAGTTTTTAAACCGATTTGATTGGCCATTTTAATTTTTTTTTTAATATTTTCTCTTCTAATTGTAGACAAATTTTAATTTGGACAATAAAATTACTAATAACCCTAGTACGAGTTTCAGACTTGAACCCAGGAACGCAGAAATGGATTAAGTTTTGTTTTCCTACCGCCGAATTTCAAATACGGATCAAAGATTTCCTAAATTACACTTTCAACAGAAAAATTTCGATATGTATATCCAATTGTTGCCGACTTCTTGGACTAGGAAAACCGGGCATGCGAGTTTGTTATTTTTATCATGGTAAAGTAAATAAACAAACTTCTATCAATAGCATTGTTGGTATTGTGAGATAAAGATTAGCACAAGCTATGTGTGAAAGCGACTTCGTAAATGAAAGAGGCATATTTTAAAGGTGTATATTGCGAAAATTTCGGAAAAAGTAGAGAAAATGTAAAAATTTTAAATTAAAAAAAACCTCATCAGAAATGTCAAAACTATACAGTCCAAAACTTGAAACATTTGCCTGCATCAAAATAATTAATATTTTATTAAGTTGGGTGTAACATTATTACCAAAGTATTAAAAAAATCTGAAAGTTACTCAGTAATTAAAAAAAATTGTGTTTAGTTTAAAAAATTAGCGTTTATTAACGGAAGTCACGTATCAAATTCGTAAGATTGTCTCTCAAAAGTTCATTATATTTGACAGTGAGACCAACTCACTCCTGGTGTACATATCTTTTGCTAGAAATGCAGTCTTATGTCTGCGATGGGTCTTCGCTGGTGTTGAAATCGCGAGCTGAAATTCTTCAACGGGAAATTCCCCCGGCCCAAACGTATAACCTTAATTATTTAATCGCATTGTGCCAATGAAGACAACTTTACTTAAATTTGCAAGAAAATGTGATGTATGATCCAAATAAAGCCCACCCGGGTCTTCATGGAGAAATTCCTGTTTTCATAGCTTCCATCTTCACTATCATAGTTTGAAGTTTTTTTGTTAAAAGAATCTTTGCTAAATTTCATATACTGTATTAATACATGACTGTTATGTAATAGAAGGTTCAATGATTAACACTCAAATATAATTTTCTTATCAATATTGAATCAGAAATCCGAACAATGTTGAATTGAGTCAAATAACTTGCAACTTTATCGTACTTAAAGTGTTTCTGTATACTCTGCATTGATTATTTATCGTTATAAATATAACGATAATAATTTAGAAAATAGATACAAAATAAATGTGAAAATTCCACTTGCATCTATTAAATACACGACCCAGGGTTTCGACGCATGTCTTTGGTCAATGAAGTGGAATTTTTACAAGTTATTTTGCTACGTTTTGCTTTGTGGTATGGAATTCCACAAAATCAAGGTTATCGTAGTTGGCGATATGAAATAATAATTTGAGCATAAAATTTCCCCATTTCACGTTGCTTGTGCCAAAAGAACAATTATTCAACGACGTTTTTTTTTTCGTCCGCAGGCGCCCGAGTCGCCGTCGCAGGTCCAGCTGCGCCGAGCGATGACGGAGGCGGGGAGGGCGGCAGGGGGGTCGCCGGCCCCGACAGCCGCCGCCGCCGCCACCACAGCCGCCAACGCCGGGGGCCCTATCCGAGGATTCTTCCGAGACCGATGCATCCTGGTGACTGGGGCGACCGGCTTTATGGGCAAGGTGCTCGTCGAGAAGCTCCTCCGATCGTGTCCGGAGATCCGCACCATCTACTTGCTCGTCAGGCCCAAGAGGGGAAATGACGTGAGGACGCGAATCGAGGAGCTGCTCAACGCCTCGGTGGGTGGAGTTTTCTAGAATGAGGGAAATCTTCTTTTCCGTAAATACGACCCTATTTTTTTTAAATACAGCGAAATTCTTTTACGAGCACATACCATCGCCTATTCATGGGGATGATACATTGATGCACAATTGAATCCGTTGGATTTATTTATCATCAGCTCATTAATGATAACATTCGTAATATTGTACGACGAGATCATAAACAGCAATAACTATACGGCTATGAAGTTTCCTTGTCCAAGGCATGATATGATCCCGAATCCTTAACGTTGGAAGGCAGATACACTAAATATCCCCTCTACCACGTTATGGTATCACCATCATCATCACCAGTAGTCTCTCCGCAGACAAACCCGAGATATTACGTTGAAACAAGTTCTCCAGATTTCTCTGTCCTCTGCGACCTTCTTAATTCCTGATAACTCTTCAATTTTTCTATCAGTTGAATCCTTTTTCTTAACACTCTTCTTTTGCCTTCCAAGTTTTGCTTCTGTCACATCCTTAATGATGTGGTCTCTTTTCAAGGAAGAAGTTTGCATCCCTCTTTATTATAAGTTGTGTTATCATTCTTTTCTCTCCTATTCTTCTCCACGATTCCTCGTTTCTTACTTTAACTGTCCATTTTATTTTCTGCATTCTTCCCAATATCCATATGTTTTAAGCTTTAATATCCTAGGTGTCCAATGTTTACTCCACATACAAGGCGATACACTACACATAGCATTTCACCAACTTTTCCTTCAGCCAGTTTATTTTAATTGTCATAATATTCTTTTTTCTGAACGCAGCTTTTGTTTAGTTATTCTTGTTCTAGTATTTAGACTGACAATTAGTTCCTACGCTTTAAAGACCAATTAGGTATAAATATCTTCTCTTGTGAGTTTTCAATTTTTTATTAATTACAAAAAGTGCTGAGTCTGCTTATATTATAGGCAGTTATAGATTAGCACATAAACGTAACATTCAAATATGGCTAAAGAGAATTTATTCCGCGGTGGGTATGTTCTGCTTTTAAAAACACACACACACAGAGCAAAGTATCTTTACGAGATTTTAAAACCACAATAAGAGCCCGCATGGAACACATGCGCCCACAGAGCCAAAGAACAGGCTATAAAATCCGGTGAATATGGCTTGAGAGCGCAAATATTTAGGGTTTGCTCGTACAATTTCTGCAAAATAATTTAAACCATTCCGTGGGTGTGTATAGCCAACAGTATCACGAAAAAATCTCTAAATCACAACTGGCGACGACAGTTATTATCGCCCAAAATTTACAACGAAATTTCTCGTAACCTTCCGCTGCAAACTCATTCTCCACTACGCGTCTTTGCAAGAGACTCGAGTGATTATGGAAGAGAGGGACAAAATGATATGATGTCAACGATTCCTTAAGAAACATGGTCCTTCAATTTTTAATTTTGATATTTATGATATCATTCCCAGCACGTTCCTACGATACGAAGCGATTGATTTTAACCCAAATATTAGGTTACTTGGAGTCGAACATGCCTGAGTCTTCGCGAAGATCAGTAAATTATGCACAGATTTCTTAATGACTTCCAAAATATGAGAACATTTAGGTGACCTGTACCCAGGGTCGGCCCGAGCTACGGGCACTATCCCAACCATTACTTGCAAGGGAAAAAAATCTTTGCTACCAATTGATAACGCAGAACAAGGTTGATGGCATTCCGTTTATTTTCCTATAACAGTAATTTTTACAGTGCAATGAATAAATTAACATGTACTTATTATTATTTCAACAAACATTTACGGAGGGGGCGCCAAATTCCTTGGGCCGCCCCTGCCTGCACCAGTTACTTTTCCGACGAAACAATTGTAGTTATATTTACGAGTATATTAGTTCTTTTAAGGCATTGTAAAAACGTGAAATACGCTACTCTCAATTTGAAGTTTTCTTCGGTGTATCTCTCCGAGAACATCCGCGTTCAGAAACGAGAAAATTGATCTGCTACGATAGCTCAGTGATAGAATATCCGCCCGGCAAGTGGAAGACCCGGGTTCGATTCCAGATCATATCAGACTTTTTCTCGTCTCAAAAATATTTCCAACATTACAGCTTATGTCTGTCTGCATTGGATCTTCAGATCGTTTTATTCCATCAATTTCTCAATTTCAAAGTTAGCTAATCCTTGATAATAACGTTTAAAACTCGTGTGGATCCAGAAAAAAACTACTTCTGTTCTCAATGTTGATCTATATAGCCGAACCGACGGGCCGCATTATTAAAACGTAGAACCGCATAAGAAATTTTCTGAAACAGCATAATTCTACGATATACTATTTCGCAATGAGTCGAGTATTTTTCAGGCGGTAATGCTTACTCTTACCTCACTTATTAGTCGTTTTGGCCTTTCAAAAGATTAAAGGCGGAAATTCTATCTTTAAATCCAGCGGTTCCGTCGTTCGTGCGATGACAGGCCGAAGATAATGAAAAAAAATCGTGTGCAAAGGGTTTGCGATTTTTTGTATACCCGGGCGGTCGGAGCCGGAAAAAATATATATATACGAAAACATTTTATGGAAAATTCGAGAAGCACCAGGTGATTATGCAATTTCGGCTTTATCAGCGCGCTGAATTGTGAGAGCGGTCACGAGAGTAATTGCCGGTTATTAGGGTCCGTCATTTCCTCGTCGCTCGTTATTCCCTTTTTCGGTATCAGTAATCATAGCAAGTTATTATATAACAGACGGTAGAAGAGTTAGGTTTTGGGAGTCGTAATAAAAACGATGACGGTAATTATTTAGCGCCGTTTGTTCCTCTTTTTTTTAATGGCCCCCGCAGCAGGAGGGGTGTGGCCCGAAACGACTTTTTGGCGGAATTTTTAGTCTCTATCGTAACACCCTTAAATAAATCAATGCGAGGGTTTATGATAAAACAAACGAATCTCTTCTCGAGTCTCCTGACCTACACAGAAACGCCCCAGACAACCACTCGCTCTAATTTACAAAAAAAATGACTGAACAGAAGACGATTGTAGGATGCCAAATTGGCCAGTTTTCGTGAAATTAAACAATAATTGCTTCTAAAAATGTATTAAATAGAGCTGTCGGTACAAAATTTCAGACTTTTGGATCTAAAAGTTGCAGAAGAGTCAAGAAATCGTCCTAAAATTCGCTACAAATATTGCTACAAAGACAAAGACTTCTAAAAGTTTTTGTAAAATTTCTTCCTGCATTCAGAGAAAATTGACAAAAATCATGCGTATAACGATTTTTAAAAGTATTTCTTGTTTGGTAAAAAAATTCAATAGTCTTTAGAAATGTTTTCTTGTTCAGTCATGACGTAGATAAAAGATGCGCTTCTGATAATATAATAAGGCGTTTGAATCGTTCAAGGTAAATTTCCCCCAAATGAACATAGATATTATTAAAGAGAATTAGAATTTTCTGTTTTCATTAAAGATAAAAAAATTAAATGAGACGGATACACAATTGCTAAATAATTATTTAATTGAGTTAAAAAATAAAACCTCGGGTGAAACTACAGATTAGCTGACAAAATGTAACGTTTTTAATCTTAAAAACCTTAGGAAGACATTTGAATATAATGCGTTTTTATGGGATAGAAAACGGTCATCTACGTCATTAAAATAGAAAACAAGAAGTCAAAACCAGGACTAATGCAGGCTCGTTTCCCAAAGTTCACGTCCCGAATTGGTTAATTATATTGACAGGAAATGCTTCAGTATGTGTTAGTCATTCCAAGGAATTCTCATACCATAAATACAATTTGTAATTCATAGTTTATCAATGATAGAGAAAAATTGGAAAATGAATTAATAGAGCATTATCAGGTTTAAAATACTAAAATCAATGTCAAATTCTCTTTCTGGCGTTATATTTTGCATGTATTTTTTATATAAACGAATTTAATAAATGTTACTGTTTATACGATAATATGTCTGGATCAACTGTCCATTGCTAAAGAGTAATCGAACGGAAAATAAAATAACCCATTTGTTCACTCGTCAATGTTCAAGCCGAGTTTGGTAATAATTGTCTCCATGGCAACAATCCGATAAAATGCGATTTAAAACGCAGAAACGCTGTTTTACTAGAAATTCAAGAAAATACGATTAATTATCAAAATTCGGTGATAAAAATTAGAATCTACATTCTTTTTCCCTTAGAACAGTACAAATATCGCTCCAATATCACAATTTTAAGATGCTTTAATGTATTAAAGAAAATATATCTGTACGATGGATTTGAGACTTCCTATGTAAAACAAATAGGAAAAAAACGTTCATGGAATCGAACTCTGGACTTCAATCTTTGCGAAATGAAATATAGATGGGCCTTGGCAGAACGAGCCTCATACCAAACTTCATGAAAATCAGTCCATTGGTGCAAAAGTTGTTAGTAAGGGACACACACACAGACAGGACCATTCCATAAGGCTATGTTTCCTTCGGAAACCAGCCTAAAAACAGGTATTTTAAACCGTTAGTTTAGGATATCTAACTCAACCAAATGTGTGCAGGGAGAAACTGGAACTACTGAACCGTAACGTTCAACGTGAGAGAAAATTTCTGCAAAATAAACAATCGTGCAATACAGAGAAAGGGGTCATTTATATGTTTGATATGAGAAATTAAAGCTTTTTTCCGCAGATCATTATTCAATTTAAACGATGGTTCACCCTCAAGCGCAGTGCACCCTTGGGTGCAAGGCCTCCCTGAGAGCATGACCCATGACTATGGTCCTCCCTTAAAGAAGGTCTTGAGTATACAGCAAACTCCAAGGCAAAAGGAAATCCAGCCAACAGATGGAGCGATGCTGGGTCGGTTAATGTATTTTCCTGTATTAAAACCAACCTGAAACACTTCCGAGGCGATAGGTATTGATGTTAACAAGTCAGATACGAGGATCCTGCAAAACAGATTTTATCTAAAAAAAAGGGTGTCATCGTGTTCTCAAACATGTCATATCGGCGTCACTCGCTGTCGTCCAGTGCATAGAGTCTAGTGTAACATCCGAGGAGAATGTTCCGCCGCAGTTGTCCCACTGGTATTTTAGAGGAAGAGTAGGTTAACGCCAAATAACGGTTCTTTCACTCTTGCTGCGTCCTTTAGGCTTCCGTATCATCCGTGCGAGAAATGAAGAAGATGATGATGTATCTGGAAATCCGTGGGACAACAAGCGGACGTCCGCAATCCCGGCTTATAAAGTACGGAAACGGGTGAAGATATCGTTATTCAAAAATACGTGGCTATTATAAGCATCTTTTTCATATTATATTACGAAGTTTTGATCCGGTCGCGTATGGAGGATATGATTATTACGAGCAATATTCATATTTACCGAATTATTGCTCTCGTTATTTTGGTCATACCTCAGTGTGGGTGTGTGTCAACGAGTGAATAGCTAGTGACGCATTCTTTTTCTAACCAAATCGCCACTATCCGGGGAACGAAAAGGAATAGAGTCAATGCGTTTTAAGCTAGGAATAACCACAGAGAAGTGTGATAGCGTATTTAATGAGCCAAGCTATAAAAAAACTATATTTCTTCTTCAAACGGGCAGTAATACTCGACGAATTCGCGAAAATCCTATGTTTAAGCCATAACACGATTTTCAATTTTCGTTTTATGGACAAACATGACATAAAACGCCATTGGCCTGGGCCAATATTGAAAATAAACCTGGTAGCTCAAAATCTTACGATGTAAATCTTTATACTGACCGAAATGTTAACGAACAAATGCAACATTTTCTGGCAGAACCCGCCGTCAAAAATAATTTTCTTTTTAAAATAATTTACGAAATGATAAAACCGATAAAAAAGAACGTTTATTATAATAATATTATATGTGGCCATTGACTATGCTACATTATGCTGAATTTGAAAGCATAAATGACTCCTGTACAAGTTCTAAACCGATTCAGAATGAAAGAAATCAGTTTATTCTAATTTCTCATGAAATTTATACGTGATTAATTATCACATTTGATTTTGTCGACGAATTTCATCATGCAAATCTCACGCATAACGTCTGTCACCCATCCGAAGAGGAAAGTTTCGTCGACTTTTTTGCCCTCTCCACCTTGAATAATTATAAAAAAGCGACTTCGTCAAAGGGATGGAACGTCCGTCTACCTTCTTCTGGGAACAAGAAGGATGAGAGATGGGCCATTACCAACTTAGCCGTGGCGGCTAAGTTGGAAGTAAAAATTAGCATATAAGCCTTGATAAACATATTCTCTTTTTCAATTTAAACTTTTACTCCAGTGACGTAGCATTTCCGAGAGCTATATTCTCTGATATTCTGATAAAACCTCGGTATCCTGGTGGGACTTCGTCGACTCGGGACACCGGATCGATTCTATTGGATACCTACGGGTAAAAACACAGTTCCGCGAACTCCGACGACATTGTTACGCCATCATGAACGCGAGAAAAATGAGTCCACTCGAACGGGCCTTCCGATTCTCCATTTGGTTGGAATCGAGCCAAGGGAATTTTATTTTGTTAAGGACACCGGTGGAAATCCAAGGACGAGTGCTGAACCAAAATTTTAAGTGTTAGGACAGGTCCGAACGACTTTAATATTGCAATATTTGCACATTTGCCGATCCCTTTTGTAGAAGAGAGATTTGCAGATATTCTACGTTTTGAAACAAGGAGTAAAAATTCTTCACTTTCAATTTTTATGAGCAAAAAGGACTTTCTGGTAATAACTTCTTCAGGATGTTAAAGTTTTCCTCAATCAGATATTTACATTTAAATGAACTTTTTGGCTCAAGTTAACGATTATTGGCTATACAGTTGGAATGTGACGAAAAGAATTTCCTGAGTATTAGAATATTAACTATTGCTACCTCTTTCATAACATTTAGTCTGTGTCGATGGAGGTAATCGGGTTTCGCTGTGTCTCTTTGGAACGTGGTTTCCGTACGAGCTTTCGCACGCGTTGCAGCTTACATCTTGAAGGAATGAAGAGACGGAAACTCACGAAATGTACACAGAAAGCCATTCTTCCGGAGACGCAGCGAAACCCGTTAACCTCCATCAACAACGCGAAAACCTTCGTATAAAACTAACATTCAATCTGCTCCAAAGAAAAAATCAAATCCTCTTGCTCCTCTAATGCTAGTTTTTATCGATCTATAAATGGGACCACCACGGGGGAATGTTTCAATATTATTGTTTATCGATTTCCAAATTTTGAACCGTGATATAATGGCACGGCAATTATGGGATGGTGACCATAACACAAGAAAATTGGATACATTTCGTGTTGCCTACTGTTTTAGTCATATCTCTTGACATATAGTATAATTTCTTGGGAAAGAGATAACTAAGGCGTCACAATCCTGGGTTTCCTGAAATCTCAGATTATCAACTGAAGCTTACTGCGAATCTGAACGGTGCAATGCGAGGAAAATATATAATTACATTCTCTACAAGAATGACAATTACGTGACTTCCTAATAATTAATATGTAAGCTCTTCCCTATGATCAAAGTTATCAACTACTTATAAATAAATTAATTTGAAGTAGATGGCGGGCCGCATGTCTGAGCATTTTTTTAAACGTAGAAGCACCCGTCTTTAAATTGTACGTACATTTTAATTAAGAACAAATTTCCATGCAATTCCTAGTTATTAAAACAACGCTATATTGTTCCGTATTTCATTATTAATCCATTATGGTCTCGCCTACGCTTTCTCTTCCCCCTAATTACAGAGGGCTACACTTTATGAAGTGGCGGCCCGCGGGCCATGTATTTGAGACCCCTAATCTAGATGCAATTTCTTCCTTGCTATTTGCGACTGGAAACTGTCGCAGTAAAAAATAGAATTGTTCTTACCTTCTCGGTCAGTAAAGAGGGACACCCACTAAACTGACAATCCTGTCCTAATGTGGATGTGATTTCTGTTCTCCGCAGGTGTTTGACATCCTCCGGAAAGATTCCCCCGAGGCACTGCGGAAATTGGTGCCTATTTGCGGGGACATCACCCTTCCGGAGCTCGGAATCAGTGCTGCTGATAGGCGCCTCCTTGTTGAGTCCGTGTCCGTTGTCTTCCACTCAGCTGCTACAGTCAAATTTGACGAGGCGCTGAAATTATCAGTAGCCATGAACATTGTTGGAACAAAGCGATTGGTCCAACTCTGTCACAAGATGGCAAAACTGGAGGTAAGGAGTTGGTTCTATCTGGAGCATTATTTGATGCATATAAATATCCATGGTTCTTCATTTATAAAAATATGCAAAATGGCTGCGTAAATTTATTATACTTTACTTTTTGCTCGGACTAAAAATAACGATATTGACGTTCATTGCGGCTGAAACAAAGAAATTGGAAGGCGGAAGGGTTCTTAAAATAGCAAATTAATGCCTTGATTAAAAAAAATCAGGATTGAAATAGGATGAACGCGATAGAAATCCATGAAAGCAAAAATTTTTAAACATTTTTCCCATTCATTTGAAGGAGAATTCAGGTTAATTGCTGTTATTTTATTCTTTTCTTAGCATGGTATGATTGAAATTGATGTTATTTAATTATATTTAATATATATATATATATTTATATTATATATATATTATATATATATATTATATATATATTTAATAATACTGGCTTCCACGAATGAAGAATGCATTAAAAGTTGGTTTTCGTTTCCGTAGGCCTTGGTGCACGTTTCCACAGCTTACTGCAACTGCGATCGGGAGGATGTCAGTGAGCTGGTGTATCCACCTCCAGCCGATCCCGAGAAGATTATTCAATGTGTTGAATGGATGGACGAAGATTTGTTGGACAGTATAACACCTAAGTGCGTATTTAGTAATCGAATCAATTTAAAATTTAGACTATTTGGTGATTTTAAAATTTTGAGTTAAAACTAATTAAGATTAGTTGAATGATAAGTATGATCAAGGCCGTTGTGTGAAAATCTGTCGCCTGTGACGAAAACAAAAAATTCCGCTCCGGTTCACAGCAAAGGTGCAGATCGAAGGGTATATGTCACGGTAAATATGCGTAGTCCGGTAAATGTGTACATTTCCCGGTTAATGTGCACATTTACCACAAAGTTCGGTAAATGTAAGTATAACATACTTTTACCGATGGGATTGGGGAAATGTACACATTTACCTAGAGACACTGGTAAATGTGGATAAACGTCGCAACACAGGCCACAACATGGCGGCGTCGCGAACATCTGTTGCAGTTTAGAAGTACGGTAAATGTGTAAATTTCCTGGTAAATGTGCTCAACTAACTAAACTAAATTTGAACATGAAGGAAAATTTTACTCGGTCTCACCGGGTTGGGTAAGTTAGTGGAAATATTTTTGGTTCTTCCTCACGTTCACTGTGTTCCCCCCTCGGGTTGGAAAGCGTTCATCTTAGCATATACCAGTGGGGCCGAACCGTCGATGATTTTTGTTATAAATTAACGTAATTATTAAAGTGTAGCATTTCTCATTGGTACTTATTTCCACATTTACCAAGGCGTATCGGTAGAAGTGCACATTTACCGGGAAATGTACGGATAATACGTATTTCTGGAAACTTAAACTTACATTTACCGAGCTTGGTGATAAATGTGCACATTTACTGGTAATGCACACATTTCCCGATTACGTAGGTACCTTTACCGTAACATATATACTGCTATAATTCCGCCCCTAGAAAAATGCTGCCTCAAACTCGCCTCACGCGGCGGCCCTGATATATAAACACAAATACATATATAGTACTTATATGTTAGTGCCGTTTGAATCGTGTGATCATACGCGCTGTGAAAATGAAATTACTCTTTCCACCTTTTCGAAATAGCATATATCTTAAACTAACGTAATAGTTTAGTACTATGATAATTAATTTAGTATATCAAGCATATTACAATACTGCAAAATAACTTCGTTAATATTGATAAATTTCAAGTTAATTATTTAACTTTAATGCCACACGTTTAATTTTCGTAGGTTAGGCCAAAGTTAGCAGTTAGAAATTAAGATATGTATTTATATGACTAATTCCCAGAGGGAAATTGAAGTTTATTTTCTCATACCTGGAATAATGTCCAAATAACATTTTCTTTACAATCTAGGCTTATAGGCAACCGGCCAAACACGTACACATTCACCAAGGCATTAGCTGAGCACGTACTTGTAGAACAAAGCGGGAGTTTACCAGTGGCAATAGTAAGGCCCTCTATAGGTAAGTTTTTAAAATACAATAAATGGCGGTGAATGCAATTTTTTTGTTTTTCACTAATTTTAATTGCGACTGTTTCTATTGATAAATAAATAATTATAATACTATAAGAGTATATAAATGAACTGCTAAAAGATGTCCTTTATAGCAATAATGTTTTTTAATTAAGTCGCTCGTTAATAAAATTGTTATAATAAAATATTCACTATGCGAAATTAACTAGCTGCCACTTCCTCTATATTATATTTAATGGGTCGAGTGAATAAAAATTTAGCAAATGCTTAAAGCAAACAGCAAAAGCATTTGCTAAAAGCATAAGCATATGCTAAAAGCATTTGCTTCATATTGAGTGAATAAAAGTTTGCTTTTGCTTATAAGCATTTGCTACTCAAGTTTTAAGCAAATGCTTAAATTTTACGAAAGAAAACTCTTTGCAACTCTTCCCTCACTTGTTTTTGCTTACATTTAAAGTTTTTACATAGTTAAATTTCAAACTAAACACACAAATATTTTAAAAAAGTTAATTAATAATTTTTTAACTATTTATTTTATAACTGAAATCAATAATATCACAAATCATTAATGCATTTTTATTCAATTAGCTATATATATATATATATATATATATTAGCTATATAATTTTATCCAGTCCTTTATAGTGATTTTGGACGCCACAAATTTTAATTTTATATAGAGTTGTGCATTGTACATGGTGATCTTCTCCAACTCCTATTTGAAATCTGGGATCACTTAAGTACCTTAAAAATATTTCTATATTCTGTTTGGAAGACAGTGCTCTGCCACGTCTCTCTTGATATTCTTCGAGTAACAGATTTGAAATATACTTAACATTTTCTTCAGAGAAACGATATAAATTTTTATAACCATTGGTTGTTGAAACTTTTCTCGTATTTTTTAACCTTTCGTGTCACCATAAACTGCAATATTTATATTTAGGATCAATTATCATGAAAATAGAGTACTTAGAAATATCTTAGCTAGCCCTTTACCTTACTTAAAAAAGTTGAAGCATATGCTTAAAGCATTAAGCAAAATCTCGGTTTTATTCACACAATTTTAAGCAAATGATTAAGAAAAATCCTAAAAATAAGCAAATGCTTATTCTTTCTAGCAAAAGCAAATGCTATTTTTTATTCACCCCAAATCAAGTATTTGCTAAAAAAAAGTGATAGAAATCTTAAGCATAAGCATTTGTTTATTTTTTATTCACCCCAAATGAAGTATTTGCTTAATAAGTGATAGAAATCATAAGCATTTGTTTATTTTTTATTCACCCCAAATCAAGTATTTGCTTAAAAGTGATAGAAATCTTAATCTAGTTTGAACTGCATTAGAGAGCACAATATATAAGGTGCTTTTAAGTCTACAGTATTATATCCCAAACAGCCAAATCTTCTTAATTACTCAATATAGTGACCGCTGCATGGAAGGAACCCATCCCAGGTTGGGTGGATAATCTCAATGGGCCAACCGGAATGATTGCTGGAGCAGGGAAAGGTGTCTTGAGAACAATACTATGCCATCGTGATCTAGTAGCAGATCTTGTGCCTGTTGATGTTGCCATCAACCTCATGATCTCTGTGGCATGGCACACTGCAACCGCTCGGTATGTAATTCATTCTTAATCCAATATGAATTTAAGATATTGACATTACTCATACACTTCAATCCTTATAATAGTAATTCCATATTTAAGGGTATAAAATTTAAAGATTTATTTCCCATCTAAGCATTTAAATCCTATGCAGTTTCTGGTGGAATACATACCATAAACCAGGGTTACTTTATGACAGGATGGGTGACAACATAATTTTCCTAATTTCAACTCCCCCGCCCTTGTGGCCTGTAGTTCTGCCAAAACAGGGTGGTAGCCTTAAGCACTGTATTGTGCTATAACATACTGGCACTGTAAGGAATGACTGGTTCTATTTTCCTTTCTGCTAGTCATCTTTAGTTTGGAGCCTACTTTGCATGTGGTAACATATTACCTACAAACTTTCATCTGCCCACACCAAACTGCTGAATTGTTTCCAAAAAAGTGAAGGTTTAAAAATACTGTTTAAACAGGAGCCTTTAGCTGAAAAAATTATTTTGTTTGACTTAATATTTCTAGTGATAATGTAATGTTATGCAATTTTTCCAACTACCAGGGGTGACTTTGTCACAAAGTCACTCCAGAAGTGGTACAGAAGAAATTCCATACTAAGACTCCGAGGGTAGCTTGGGCTTCAGTGACTTCGAAAAAACCCAGTCAATGAACCTCAAATAGTTTTAATTACAGATAATGTCATGAATTTTAGACTCGGAGATTACGTCTTGGTGAGTTATGATAGTGAACTTTACCCAGGAGAGGTAACACAAACTACACAGAATGGTGAAAGTGTAAGTACCATGCTGAGAAGTGGAACCCTGAACTGAAAATGGCCTCAAAGGATGAACTTGAATAAAACTACCAAGATATTGTTCAAATCATAGAAAAACCTCAACAACTTTGTCCTAGGGGTATTTTTTTGGTTGTTTGCTTTCTTATGGTTTTTGAGGTTATGCTAAAATTTCTGGTTCATTCGTTGTGTAATTGTTTATTATTTGTGTAAAATATTTTTTTGTATTTAAGTGGTCCAGTAAAATATTTCCATGGGGTGAAATTGTGTCATTAAGACCTCCTTGGGTTATAATAATGGAAACATAGTGTGTCACAAAGTAACTCTGAAAACTGGGGTGAGATTGTGACAAAAATAAAAGATTGTAGCGATTGTTGACAAAAATAAATTCAAAAACTTTTCACAAACAACTAGCTGAAGGATGGGTCTTTATAGCAGTATACCTATTAGAGTTGAAAATTTAATACATTTTTGGATAAATAAGAAAAACCTTGAAGTGTCACAAAGTAACCCCGATTAAGGGTACGGTCCAGTTCACGTGACACTAGCAGCCACTGAAGTAATATTACTTTCTTGGCACTTGTCACAGGTTTTTAACTGCCAATGCTATAATATTTCATTAAGAATCGTAGATAATAAACATTATTAGGCACGAAAGGTGACAAGTTGCAAATTAATTCGGTTTCTACAGTGTTGTAGCCTAAAAATAATGAAACTTTTAAGTGGTATTGATGGAATTTATCCTAAGTAATGCACAAGTGTATGTTCATTCATTTGCAGCATCGCTTTAAATTAACAGCAATGTCCGCCAGAAAATTTGAAGAAAAATAGTCTTTACATGAATAAAACATCGTATGATTGTAGTAACACGTTTGTCTTAATTATTAAAATACAAAATTCCAATAAATTTTATAGATATTTTTTATATTTTGCAGACCAAACAACATAATTGTTTACAACTGTACATCTGGAGGTGTGAATCCAATCCGATGGCGTGACGTAGAATCTCTTGGTTATCGGTATCTGCTCAAGAACCCATATAAAGATGTCATCTGGTACCCTGGAGGTTCCTTTAAGAGCAGTCGTCTCGTAAATACAGTTTGCGTATTGGCCTTCCACCTTGCCCCTGCTTACATTATCGACTTTCTGGCCACCATTTCAGGAAAGAAACCTATGTAAGACTACTTTGTATTATTTTATTAAAGTTAGTGATTAATCTTGATTATAAAGTGGTAAAGAGGCCATAGATAGTACATTTGTTCTTAATTCATTACTTCTCTTGGAAGAAGCAAACTTCAGATTATTAATTACAAATTTGAAAGTAATAAAAATCAATGAGTAATAGTAACAAAATGTCACCATGAAATCCCAATGGCATTTTCACTTGAATAATTATCTCTTTTATCATGAAAGTTTATTTGGGTAAATCATGACAACATACATTTCACAACATTGTTGGGTAATCCATGCCCTCATTTCTTCTCACAAAACAGAATGGTGCGAGTGCAGAAGAAACTTCAGCGTGCAGTTTCCTGTCTAGAGTTCTTTACAACTCACGAATGGCGCTTTGCAAATGATAATGTGTGTAGACTACTTGACCGTCTCTCACCACAAGACAGGAAAACTTTTGACTTTAACCTTGTACCCCTTGATTGGGAGGATTACTTGGAGCAGTATGTCCTTGGGACACGCCAATTCATACTAAAAGAAGATCCAACCTCCTTCCCAGCAGCTCGTAGACACCTGAAGAAGTAAGTGAAAGTCAATTTCCTCGTGTCCCTTCCTTCTTTCCTACTCAATTAGCAAAACAACTGGGATCTATTCTCAATCTTCATGTTTATAACATTAGCTATTCTACATTTTTACAAAACAATCTAAATTAATGACTGTAAAAAGTTATATCTACTTATTATTGAAGGGAATAAGGATATTAAAAATTCTAAATTTTGCATTCTTCTCCTTTATAATATGCACGGTCGAGCTGAATTAAATATGGTTGTATAATTTTTATTTATTTATATTTAACTTGCTCATAAACAGAACTTTATGGCCTTTAACAATGAGCGCAATGACACTAACAAAGGCAAACACATATGTCCATGCCCTCGTCAGGATTCGAACCTGCGATCCTAGCATTGGGAGCTAGACATGCTAATCTCCCTTCTACCACATCAAAGCCATATTGTTTTAGGTTTCCTCAAAATTTTGATTAATTACATTCTATACTGTGAATGAATGCAAATTGCATGGATTATTTTGATAGCATTTAAAATAGGAGCTCAATGGTTTTGTCACCTCTTCATGACTTATGATTTAAGACAATATTTTTTCCATGGAGTTGCATGTAATTCAAATGTCTGAGGAGTTTTATATTGCCATCAAGTATAATTTAAGCACAAAATCATGTTTCCATGATATTTTTTCAAATTTAATTTATTTAAATTATTAACTGTATATGGTGAGAAATTCATTATCTTAAGAGGTCCATAGAAATACTTTTTGACACTTGACAAATATATCATATCTCCTAGCAGTGGCTTAGCCAGAAATTTGGTTTTGGGGTGCATCTTTTTTTTAACAATAAAAATATATAAATTAATACTCACACAAATAATTTATCAAATTTTAAAGAACTATTGAATAATGTAGATACTATACATTATTACTGCATTGGTTTACACACTGAAAATTTCACATTATCTGGAGCAGTTTAGGGGGTGCACATGCACTCTTGCACCCCCCTGGCTACGCCACTGTCTCCTACTATGAACAATATCTTTTGTCATTGAATTCCCTCAAATTAGCTGTTTATTTTCAGCAAGTCAGCATCAAAAATTACTTTGAGCATTAAAATACTATTGAAAGCAAAATTTTCTCCAAAATCTTCAATTAATATTAATATTCATTTTAGTTTTTGGTCAGTATTAAAATTTTTACTACTTAATGTTAAACCTCTTTACAGGATGTACTGGATCCACAGAGCAACCCAAGTTCTGACAGTGGTTCTCTTATGGAGAGCACTGATGCTACGATCCCAGACAGCCCGCAGCATATGGTATGCTCTGTTCGGCATGATAATGCGACTAGCCCGTATGATCCCGCTCAATCGTCCCTGATGCATCGCCAACCGTCGGTCTCCCTGCAATACCTCTCATGAGGAGGCTACGGCAATCGGGTGTTGTGTAGAATCAGGCCCATGGACAGTGACAAAACTCCCATGGCAGACCGATGGGATGCCAGGGTTAAAATCGACATACCTGAGTGTTTTAGAAGAGAGTTTTTCCCCGCAGAGGAAAGATGTGAGGAAGCAAGTGGTCAGATAAATGGACGAACAGATTTGCAATGGGAGATGTGGGGTAACTGAGACTGAAGCAGAGCCTAGTACTCTAGCAAAAAAATAATAATAAACATCGCCAAAATTATTGTTGTTATAATGAATGATGAATACAAATGCTTTATGTACATGTGTATATATGGCAGTAGCGAGTGAATTTTAACGAGAGAGAGGATATAAACTTTGTGTTACCGGTCGAAAAAAATGAAAAGGGAAGTATTCTCTGGAGATGGGGTCAGCCGAGGCTATCTGTTTGCCTTGGGTGCCTTTGCAGCGAAATTAAAAAAATATATACAAGGGAGTTTTGGTTACTACCATGCCCACTGAAAAGCTGCAAAACATTCTTCGACTATTCATCTCACAGTATTACAGCTATCTACTTTAGATCTGTTGGAACTTTTCATCATTATATACTCAAAATGGAAAGGAAATATAATAGGTCAACATTTTATGCGAACATTTCGACTTATCGATATTATGAAATCATTGGATATCTGGTGTGGGACTTTTGCCCAAGTCTTGATGCTCTAACGAGATGTGTTCACTTTTTCTGTTTGTTGTGTGCATGAGCAGATGCTGTTAAAGTCAAAAAACAGCATCTTGATTGCCTACTATAAATTAGGTAAATTCAAATAATGCCACAATAACTAGTTTCCGTCATTGAATAATGTAAAGCCAGTTTTTTTTAACTTCAAGCATTTTTTATTTCAATTTATTTATGACTACCAAAAATTATCCAAATAAGTTTATACTGAAGTTCATCAGTGTAAGATAGTGTATATAAAGAATTTTAAGAAATTTATAGGATGCCTGTTTATAAGCTGAAACCTGTTGATTGCAGTAGTTGCATAATTTTTGCTCTGCAATGACTGCCAAACATATTTTTTTAAGATATAGCTGTACACCTTCCTCTTATTCCTTCAAAGCTTTGAGTGAGCATTCAAAATTATGACCAATTTCATGAAATTTCTCAAAGGGAAAAAATATGAATCAACATTGTGGCAGCAAGACAGTAAGAGGAAATGTAAAGTACAATAAAAGTACATTTTCTTTCTAACACTCTCATTTCTTGACAAACTTAATGATACAATTGAGTATTAGAAAAATTTATCTTGCATGTACAATAGACTATGCCATAGAAACCCCCACCTTCAATGGTAAAAAAACAATACATAAAGAGCATGGTCAAATACTCATGATAGAGAATCCTGCAGCTGGCTGAAATAAAATTTATATACCACAGCAAAAGAGGCTAGCACAAGAAATAGATTTAATACTTGAAATACTTCATTAAATGAAAGTATAAATATTTTAACTAGTCTACATCTTTGTATAACAAACTATAATATGTCACAGACAAGAAATAAATAAGGAACCCAACTGAAAACAGTCACTGCATAGGTTAATCATTTTGATTTACCAACAGACCAAAAAATTGCACACCATTTCTTTCAGTTACATTCAAATTTCAAAAAAATAACAATTGTTATGAAATAAATGTCTCCAACAGCCACAAGATAATTCCTATAAATATACATGACATAGTGAAGTTTATACTTATCTGTAATTACATCTGTGACATACATTTTGTTCCTATTTTCAGCGATGAAAATAGAACTCTTTTATAAACACTTAAACCTTTATAAAATAAAAATACAGGAATTTGTAACTAAATGAGTTCCTGATTTTCAACACTCTTGAAGATGGCTAAGCAACTAATAAGATCATAAAACAGTCATTATGCCTGGCAAAGGTCTTAATTTAGAATAAATAAATGTGAAATGTTCATTTTTGCATTTAGCATGAAAGCATTCAATCTTTGATTGTAAGGGATTCAAGCTCATTATGCAAATATGAAGCAATTTTAATGGTTAGATAATGTTTGAGTTTATATTACAATATTAGCTAATATGCAATATTCAGTACAAAAACTTCAATTTTTGCTAAACCATTAGGAGACCTGACCTTATTAGATATATAATACTTCAGTGTTCAACAAACATTATAAATTATGATTCTCAAATATTCCAGCACGTTTAAAACCACAGACTTCATGTGCATAAATGAGAGATCTTGACTCCAGCAATTTATGTTTTAATTTAAAACCACTTTACTTTGGCCAACAAAATCAAGTTCAAAACTGGATTAGCAGATTAGCACTAAAATAAAAAAATCCCTCACATAGCTGAGAAATGACGTATTAATACCATGGAAGTAATACCTAAGACAAATTGCGTTGAAATAATACCTAGACAATGTGTTTCCAGCATTTATAGATTCATTAAAAAAGAACTTTTTCATAGATACAGTTATACATTTAAGTCACCGCAATCAAGAATGAGCAGAAGAGCAATGTCTTATTATTATTATTACCAACTCTTTTAAGAATTTCTGATTACAGAAAGACAAAATATATAGGAAAGCACAGCCAAAGCTTCTTACGTCACAATGTGATAGTTGATTGCCAACCAATAAATAGATTCATGTTCAATACCTGGTAATAAACCAAATGCACCGGTTGTGGAGGCCTGCTCCTAAGGAGGTGATGCACCTCCATGGATTAACTCCTCTAAGGCAAACACATTTGAGACACATGCTCCTCTTCCTTCACTAGAAGACTCACTAAATGACACAAGCAATCCACTAAAGAAAACAAACTAATGCATACCAATCCTCCTTTTTCACCATCCTAAGTTTTGATAATAGTTACATTAGCTTTTTGATTGACTGAGTATGCATAAGTGACGGTCTTTGGTCTCTCTTATATTCTTTGGTGTTGGTCTAAACCTTATAATAATAGTCCGCCAAACCCAGTAGAGGACACATATTTTGGAGATTAGATGTATCCAGTATAATCTGAGGAAGAAGATAATTCTCAAATGAGCAACTCCTCTTGAAATAAATTTCCAGAAAATTTTCATACAAAAACAATAACAGGTCATAATGACATGCAAATATGTAGACTTTTGGTTTGCAAACAATAAAAACTTAACTTGCAAAATCATTAAGACAAAATATTTCTGAAAATAATAGAAAGCTAGCAAATGAATTTTAGCATTCATTTCTATGTACAGGGCATCAATTAGACAATTCCTGTGATATCTTACAAAAATAATTGCCACTGACAGAAATTTACCATTGAAAAAATATTTGAAATATTAAAGAAAAGCTTGAAACCAAATAATACCAAACCAACTACACAATAGCTGAAGATGCTTACTTTTATCTAAAATTTACAGCATTTAAGGGCTGTGCAATCTTTTTACCATATTTACTTGTGTAATACCCGCACTTTTTTCTCCAAAAGTTCCCATCAAAAAAGGGGGATGCGGACATTACACGAGATTTACCACCTATTCATCTGGTGATGGTAGGCCACCTGCGAAATGCCCACAAAATATTGCACACCTGGCATGAGAAGGCGTTTTTTCGGTAGACGCAATACGCCGTGCATTTTATTTCCTCGATTTTTAACCAAGATATTTTTCAAAAATGCGTTCAGTAATATAATAAGCAAGATGTTTATCAGGTATTTTTTAAATTCTTTGCCAGCTGTCAGTAGTAAACCTAAATCACATAAATATTCTTTGTAAATAAACATGTCAGACAGTTCATTCTCATAGAAAAGGTGATGTAAGAGAAATAAACAACTGAACTGCATACAGTTTTCATTAAATACAAACACATTCTGTTAGATTGTCTTGTAATTCGTGACATGCTCAAATCACATTTTACCATAACTGCACTTCTTTGCGTTACTTTTACACATTCCTAAAATAATATACTTTTATTACTTTGTATAAATGCAAAGAACACAATCTTGCGATGGAAATGTGTCACTAAATAGCTGTTGGAGTTGTTCGTTTGTGCTTTTTGAAAGCTGTAAGTGATATATATATATATATATATATATATATATATATATATATATATATATATATATATATATATATATACTATATATTATCCGCAGAAACATGAGAAACGCTTCAATGTAACCGAGTCGTATTGCATCTAGTGACAGGTTTATTTTTGATATTATGTGATGTCTGAGGGAGTTATTTTGAGCATGAACGGTTTATGTTTATTTCTGTAAAATTTGCTCTTTTTCTGGGTAAAAAATGGCCAAGTTAGCCCAATTTCACAAAATTAGCGAAAATTACTCATTTTCAATTAAATAACTTGAGAATATGCAATGGCTCAAAATTAAACCTTTCTTCAAGATTAAGGAGCTAGACTCCAAAATAGGTTTTCAAGTTGTTCATGATTATGTACGCTAAAAAAGTACTAAAAATCATTTTTAGAAGTCCCTTCTTAAATATTTGCATTTTGCGGTAATTGTATCATCAAACTTGGCTTCAGATAGATTATTCAACCGATGTTGCCGTAAAATATCAACATTGAAATTTTGGATGTGTGGACATTGCACAAAATCCAGTTTTTCCAGATTTTTAGCTCTAAAAATGGGGGTGTGAGTGTTACACGCATGCAGGCATTACACATGTGCGGGTATTACATGAGTAAATGCAGTATGTAGCTACTACATTAGTAGTCATAAATGATTTCATGAGCTTGATTGGAAGTTGTGCATACTCTGGTAAGCCAGACCTTACTTGAGGAAATGCTATTATAAAAGTGAAGCTCAAATCTAATCAGCTTTCTAGTTTTCAAAACTTCATCAGGAATATTTTGCAACCATAATTTCAATTATACAATGTAAAATTGACCAAAAAAATATAACACTGATTTTCCGTCAAAGATTCCCAGGCTTAATAAAATGTCAATTGCACATCTCTGATCTAATTTGGGCTCAAAAATCTCTTTCATTGAAAAAAGCAAAAAACTTATGAAAAAGTTATGATAACTATTTTAATGGCTCACCTCCTGAGCTGTCTACGTGTTTCGGGCAGTGTTTCAGGCTTGTCTTTGAAAACAAAATGGCGAATCCCCAAAATGTAATCTTCCAAGTAGGAAGGCCAATTCAGCATGGAGATATCAAATGGAAAGGTGGCACGGTCAGCTTCAGACAGTCGCAATGAAAGTTGCCTTACATTTTCATTGCGAAAGTGCCACTGATGAGTTGAAAAGTAGCGTAAACATTGCACGGCTTTCTGTAGCCGTCCCTGAATTCGAACCATCCTAAATAAAGTGAGAGAAATCTTTTTAATGGCACAAACTTGTAATCATTTGAGATTTTTGACAAACTTGCACCTGAGAAACATCCTTTCATGCAATGATGATATTATATTTTCTTTGAAATTTCACCATTAATTGTTTCAAAAAATATTTTTTCAAGATACAACATAAAACAAAACACTACCAAAAAGCTAATGCTAATGCTTTTAAAAAATTTTTACCAAGGTGACATGGGTTTTAATTTTTTGTTAATATTTATAACAAAAACAGGAAATACTTCTAAAATATTACTTTTTAGCAGATGATTGTTACAATTTTACAAAAAACTGTGAGATTTAATAAATTTCAAATATGACAGTGAATTTACTTAAAATATAAAAGGGAAATTATCCCTTCACTTAAAAAGGTCTATGTAAATGAAAAGAAATGATAATCAGTTTATAGACTACCCAAGCTGTTAGGGATGGGATTAAGTTTGTTGAAAGGGGATAGTAATGTTAGATACAGGCATACCCGACTATAACGCACAGATGTGTTCCAGGGTTTCGGTATGCAAAGTGAAAGTATGTTAAGCGAGTATAGGAATTACATGTTCAAGGAGAGGGTTAGGTTCCAGACTCAAGCCTAAACATGAGTTTTTTGCCAATAAAACCCCAAAAGTGCTATATTAAGTATTAAATGCATTCATTAATACATAAACAGTTCATAAAATAGTTTAAAATGCAAAGAAAGTCGAGATAGTCCCCGAGTTCTTTCGTGGCTGGCTGGTTTCTCGAGTCGCTAAAAATTTGAGTGTTTCGAAATCCTTAGTCCAAAATTCTTGATTTAAAGTTGACAGCAGAGGAGGAATGGAAATAAAAGTTCAACAATAGTACTACCTGCAGCATGAAGATTCCAAAAAACAAGTGTGGTCCAGCAGGCACATTCTCGCGTAAAAGTGACATACAGATGATTCTGTTATCAAGTGAGCCTTGTGCAGCAAGAACAAATTTCCATGTTTTGCACATTTAGTTTAATATTATCTCTCAATGAGTGTAAAATCATATAAAATATTGATTTACATTGAAGGAAAAGCATAATGGAACCCCTAGGCCTGATGCGTTTCAACGACATTGGTGCCGATCCTTGAATATTTTCCAAAATGTCTTTCTGTTCCAGTATCTTGTTCACAGTTGATTTAAAAAAGTTCATAGACCTTCCGATTTTAGTTATCAAAATGCTACTCTCATATTTTCTAATCATACTTAGTTTATCCTCTAATGCAGTGCTTCTCAAACTGTGGGCCGCGGCCCCCCAGGGAGCCGTGAAGCTTCAGATAGTGGGCCGTGATATTATTTTAACATTTTTTTGTTATTATTAATACATTTTAAAAAACTTCTTACAAAAAAGAAACAACGAATATCGAATTCTTTTAACAAAAAGAGCATTATTATTGCAGTACTGACTTATTTCATTCAATTACATATCACTGTCACCAATGATGAGTATAAAATTAGACCCTTTTCGAGCATTTAAAATTTCTCTGCAATATTCCATCAAACCGAGCGTATCAGAGCAACATGACAACTATGTAGATATATCTTTTAATGTTTGGTTCGTTGCATGGGTTGTTGTTGTTGCGCAGAGAGCTAGCTTGTAACTTCCATAGAAACAGTTGCCGATCAAGTTCACACACGTTCAGTATGCAAAATTTGATCTCCCAGTTCAGTTCTAATTGTAAGTTAATATGATTTATACATTTGTATGTAAAATTCCATTTAAAATTAAATATATTACCTATTTTAAAATAATGTTAATTATTTGTAGTACCTATTTGGATGGAGTAATTATTAACCCATAAAAATGGATAAATGGATAATAAGAACACCTAATAGTAGAACGAAAACAAGAGAAAATAGTGAAGAAATAAAAGTTTCAGACACCAGTTCCAACTTCACCAGAGCCAACCACATCATCATCAACATTATCACTTGATGCTAAACAAAGAACAATTGTATCAAAAGAAAATGTACGACATGAAAAAATTCAAAAATATGATCCTGCATACTTAAAATATGGTTTTATATCCTCAATATGTAATAATGAAGAGAGGCCAATGTATGTAATCTGTTTGAACCAATTGTCATATGAAAGTATGAGGCCGGGAAAAATTGATTCTGCATATAAATACCATGCACAGTGAATACAAAAATAAGGCACTAGACTTCTTTGAAAGGAAAGCAACAGATTTACAACGACAAAACCAATTACTCACCAAACAGACCAAATTGAATGATAAATTACTGAAGGCATCTTTTGAGATGGCTTTATTAATTGCAAAAAAAAAACAAAAAACCTTACACAATTGGAGAGGATCTTGTATTACCAGCAGCAATAAAAATGTGTGAAATTGTATATGGCAATAAAATTGCTGAGACTTTAGGGTTGATCCCTGTTTCAAATGATACGATTAAAAGAAGAATAAATTGTATTGGGGACAATATCAAGTCTAAACTGATATCTCGTATCAAACACAGTAACACATTTGCAATTCAACTTGATGAATCTACAGACCTTACAAACTATGCTCAGTTAATGGTTTTTGTGAGATACCAATACAATTTACAAATTCATGAGGACTTACTCTTTTGCCAGACTCTCGCCGGGACAACAAAAGGAATAGATAAATTTAAAAAAGTACATGAATTCTTTTCAAAGAATGAACTTGAATGGCCAAAATGCGTACGTAGGTGTATGCACAGATGGTGCAGCAGCCATGACTGGAAGACTTTTGGGATTCATTGCAGAAGTGAAAAAATTATGTCCAAATGCGAAATATGTTAATTGCATTATACACAGAGAACATTTGGATTTTCGAAAAATTGGCTGTGAACTCAATGAAGTGTTGAGTGCAGTTATAACTATAGTTAATTTTGTTAAAAGTCAAGCTGTCAATTTGAGGCTATTTATTACTTTATGCAAAGAGATGGGGTCTGTTCATAACACTTTACTATATCACACCTAAGTAAGATGGCTTTCTTGAGGCAAAGTATTAAAAAGAATTGTAGAACTCAGTGACGAATTTCAAAACTCAGTGACGAATTTCAAATCTTTCTTCATGATAAGAAACCAGATCTAGCTGCTCATTTTAGCGATCAAAAGTGGATGTGTTTTCTTTCATATTCGGCAGATTTCTTCGAGAAAGTAAATGAACTCAATCTTTCTCTTCAGGGATTTTGATTCTGAATAGCAAACTTCAGGCTTTTCAACAGAAGCTCTTGTCATGGTCAGAAGGTTTTGAGCGAGAATGCACTGATATGTTTACATGCCTTAATGATTTTCTTACAGAAAATAATATTTCGCTCTCAACATCAAATTATATGTGATCACCTTGCCAAATCACAATTTTTTTCAAAAATATTTTCCTAATTTAAATGAGGACAAAGAATACAATTGGATAAGAACACCATTTGCTTCTTCTTTAAAATATGACCATATTACGTGGGTGACTCAAGGAGAATTGATTGAAATAAGATCAGATTCATCCCTTGAAACAGAATTCAATGAAAGAGAACTAGCAGATTTTTGGATAAGATGACAGCAAGAATATCCCTCAATCGCAAAAGCTGCCTTAAATATCATAGTCCCCTTTGCTTCAACATATCTTTGCGAAACTGCATTTTCATCGCTTTTGGTAATTAAAAACAAGCACAGATCATGCTTATCAACACAAGCTTTGGAGGCAAATCTGAGAATTGCCATTTCAAATATTACACCCGATATTGAATTATTGTGTTGATGCGATCACATCCATCTCATTAGCTAGTACATAATTTGGGAAGGTAGTAATACATTTTAAGTTTGCTTTAATTATTTTTACTGTATTTTTCCATGTAAAGAAATTAGATTTTTCTAAATATAGTAGAAAATGTATATGTAATAAGCTTTATCAAAAATGTTTGTTAATTCATTTATTTTTTTCATATTTTTTTCCAATAAAAAATATTATTATTTAGTACAAAATTTTTATTATTGGGTCAGGGGAGCCTTGACATTTTTTAAATCGAATTTGGGGGGGCCCTGGAGTCAATACATTTGAGAAGCACTGCACTGTAATTGCTTTATGTACCTTCTTCTCACTATTAGAGGCATCCCCAACACTTTTCCTTTAATTAGATGACATTTTAAATTATTTAATAGCTTAAATCTGTAAAATATATTTAGAAATCACAATTCGACCTGCAATGGACTGAAAACTAAGAGACAATGTGTTTTAAACAGAATCTTCTACAGCGCACAGTACACAGCTTCTAATTGGCCAAAATTTGACTTGGCATCAGTGTACACTTGAGCAAAGTTGGCATCCTATACATATATTGTATGGGGATCTAGGTATCAATGTTATAAGTACGTTATAGCGAAAGTACATTGAGGGAACATATGTAAAGTAGGGTATCCCTGTACTTGAAGAAAATGATGCAACTCTTAACATTTGCATTTAAAAATTTTCCTGACATTGGATAAATGACCATTATTTATTATTATCTTTTCTAGAATCATTTTTACATTCTATGAGAAATTTGTTTGATTTCTAATAAAATAGTCCAAATATAACTCTTGTTGCAATGCAAGACAAAAAATTGCCCTTTCCCTAACACAATTTTATTAAAATTTCCAGCAACAAAACAATCATTCTGAAGCAACTGGTCAAAAAAATTGCATATATTTATCAATAAAATCTGAACAAATGAAATGCATACGAAAGGAGATGAAATTTAAAGCACGATACTTGCTGGTAGGGAAAAAACCTTGATAACAGCACAGCAATACAGAATATGACAGAATTAGCAGCTTTTCCACTGAGAATTCGGTTCCATACAAAAATTTCTCGAAAGGTATGAATTTTTATCAACTATCCAAAGCTCAAGAAATCAGTAGTACCACAATCAGAGGCGAGGCATCAATGGAAGATAGGGAAGTGCCGCTTCCCTTAAAAGAATAAATAAAATAAAATACGAATTTAAAATAAAGAAACTGGCTGATTTCGTATGTTGTGTCAGTAGTGAAATGCCAAAATTAGATAACTGTAATACCATATTTACCCGAAAGGAAGACGAGGTTTTTTCACAAAAATGCCATTCAAAATATTAGGTATCGTCTTAGAATGGAGTATGAGGATTTAAGGTGAGAATACACCCCTATTTTAAATGCACCATGAAACAACCAGATGTCAAGTATATGCCCCTTAAAATATTTATTATTGCATAAAGTAATACATCGTATTTAATTAATTACTACAATACTTTAAAAATTTAAGGTCAAATTTCTTAAAATTGCTTCCACAGACAAATGGTTCCACTTTGACGGTAGGGAAGTGTTTAGAGCTGGGTAGGTAATCGCGTGACAAGTTGAAAAAAAATGACTACAGCTGGGCGGTTCCGTGCATAATATGAAACACTAAGTCATGCAGGCACCAATTAAGGTGTCTAGTAATACAATGTAAACAAGACTGATACAATTTAAATGTATCTACTACAATTTAAACATGATGCTTTGCGTTTGGTATTCCAACAGCAGGCATAAAGTGGACGTGAGTTACAGAGTGTAGAAAATTTATGAGAGCACTTGAGTAATACATGCTTTGCTGAGTTTTAAAGTGAAATAGTGACAAGTTATTATTTATAACTTTTAAATAAGATACCCCAAACAAATAGCAGATCGCATAGAGAAAAAAGGAACTGCGGTAAGAGGGAATGTATCAAAAATAATTAGAAGAAGTTATGACAGAAATTTTAAGTTAATGGTGGTGTGCTATGCTGAAGAAACAAATAATTGTGCGGCAGGGAGGAAATACAATGTGACTGAAGCAAATGTGCGAAGGTGGAAGCAAGCAAAAGAGAAACTTGAAGGTGTTAACTCAACACGAAGATCATTTAGTGGGCCAAAACGAGGCTGATTTCATGCATTAGGAGAGGAAATTGCAAACTTTGTGCATATTCAAAGAATGGACAGTAAACCGATGATGCAGGATATCATTAAATTGAAACCCCAAGAATTAGCATGATCGCAAAACATTCCACACCAAGAATTTAAGGCTAGTAATGGATGGTGCGTGCGTATGATGTGTCATAATGGTTTTAGCCTGCGACGAAGAACTTCACTTTGCCAGCGTCTACCTTCCGACTTCATGGACAAACTAATAACTTTCCAGAGGCATGTAATTCGGTTGCGGAAAAGTCACAATTACCTTCCGAGCCAAATGGGTAATGCAAATGAGACACCCATTTACTTCGACATACCATCCAATTACACAGTCAACGAAAAAGGTGCAAAAAATGTCATCATAAAAACTTCCGGGAATGAAAAACTGCACATTACTGTAATGCTGGCTGTATTAGCGGATGAAACAAAGTTGCTGCCTATTGTTATTTTAAACCGTAAAACAGTCCCTAAGGAAGTACTACTAAATGGAATAATTGTTAAATGTCAAGGCCAAGGATGGATGTAAGCTGATTTAATGAAGGACTGGCTAAGCATAGTGTGTAATAGATGACCTGGGGCACTTTTAAGGCAGAGAGCAATGCTCGTCTTAGATGTGTTCAAAGTCCACCTTACAGAGGAAGTTCAAAATACCCTTCATGGTATGAATATTGACCTTGTAGTTATACCAGGAGGTATGACATCACAAATTCAAGTGCTAGATGCACCAGCGGTAACACTAGTCATATGATAGGAGATCAGTCTGCGCATGCATCTACTGGGAGAGTAGGGGTAAGGGTTAGGGAACCTGCATGCTTCACAGAATCCTATGCATTCGTTTTCTTATGGATGGGGTGATTGACCGCTTTGCCTCAAGTGTTACTTTGTGCATATAGCCTTATTATAATTCATTTATTGGTGTTCAGTTACTTTTTTTGCTGTTACTGAATAATATAGAGTAAGTTTGTTGCAGAGTCTGAAGTTTAGAAGTGGTTTTGTTTTATTATTATCGTGCATTTATAGAGACAAAGGGAAGCTTCATGCTGGCAGATTTCACCATGCATTCCGAGGTTCCCACTGATGTTGTTGCTACTTGTGGGACTGAGGGGAGTGAGATTCTTCGACAGGAATGCAACTGTTCCAATGAAAAGGTACTCAATAAATCGTTCAGTGCATTTTCTTATCAAGATAAATTGCAAATAATCAAAAGCAGCAGACTAAAACAAATACTAACAGACTTGAAGACCAAAACTAAGTCTTTTACGGGACACTTTCATGAAAATCTTTATGACTCTGTGATGTGACTATGTGGCTGGAGTAAACTAAAGAAACTGTTTTGCTGGCCTTGCCTTTTGTTTTCTTCAGAAAAAATTGTTTGAAGTAGGTTTTGAAGATTTAAACAATTTTTCCGAGGCGCAAAAGAGAGACAAACTGTCTCAAAATCATACTGTGTCACTCAAGCAGCTGAAGCAATTCGGAAAGACCCGTATTGAGTTCAGTCTGGATGAACAGTTCTGTCTATCAGTAGAAAAACACAATGAAAATGTAAAGAAGAACAGACAAAATTCTTAGTAGCCTAATTAAAGTTACCAACGTTTTAGGACGACGTGACTGACATCTTCGCAAGAAGAAACTGGAGAGTAGAACTACACTACAAAAAATGAGGTACTCGTACATTTTATAACATTACATTTTGCTTTTTTTTGTGTGTCAGTGTAAAACAGCTTCCCCTATTTCAGTAATCATGCCTCGCTACTGATCACAATAGACAAAAGCTATTGGCATACAATCAGTCAAACTAGAAGAGCATAGGAGGGGCAATGACTGTAAAATGTTCTACACACTACATCTCAGATCTAATATACGAAAATGCCCCTGACTCGAACCACACAAACAAAACACTTGAAAATGGGCACAATGAAAAAATAAAGTGTGCTTAAGCTGGAGCTGCTCTGCCCAACATGAGTTACAGAATGTATATGAAGCTTACATAGGTCGTCTTCCAGTCAGCCACCTTATTGTGTCAATCAAGTAGGCAGGAGCAGTATGAAATGCAGCTCTGCATATAGCATCCATGAGTGGACTAGAACGGCAACGTCCAGCGGGATACCACAGCATACCTCCCATCGGATGTTTATTCAGGCATGCAAAGCATCCATCCACAAACTCCTTCCATGTAATTGGGTTCTGAGAACCTGATGTGCAATTGTAGACTTTTATGCCTGGGGTACTGAAATAAATTAAACCAAACATGTACCATTTCTCCCACTAAAGAAAAGGTATACCTCAATATAGGACAGTTAAAAATAAAAAAGAAATATAATCCATGCAAAATGCATGTTTATCCCTTAATTACAAAAATTGTTGAGTATGTTGGCTATTATAGATGTATAACACTTGTTTTTATGTCTCGTTAGATATGGCATCTACTGTATGCTGAATGCTGACCATTAACTCTTGGTTCACATTGATTTACGCTTTCTCAATGGCTTTCCTTTGGAACACCTTGTGTCATACATCTAAATAAATAAAATAGAATAAAAATAAAAAATTTATTATTATCGTATAAATAAATTAAAAAGTAAGAAAGTTAAAGCAAATTCATATGGAAGAGCTTAAACAAGAAAAATTCAATATATCATGTACTAAAATAATTCAGGACTAATGTTTGCGAGCCATTAATTTCTTATTTAAGAAAAACTTAATCCTTAGCATAATAGAATCAATATACTTTAAATTACACTAATGTAAATAATGAGGATAATAGATAGAAATATAAAAAGAATAGTTATGAATTTCCATTTTAGTTATAATAACTAGTTTATTTTTGTGTTTTCAGCTGTTCCTTTCCACAATCACTTGCAACAATAATATAGTTATTTTACAAACATATATTGACTAAAACTTTAGGCAAATTGTTCATTTCCAATGGTATATGACTATACTGTGATAATTAATTCAATATTTTGAATAAATTTAAAAAATGGAGAAAATATTAGACCAACATCTACCCACTACAGTCATGTATGATATTGCTGACTACAATAAACTTGTGAGAAACAAAATCATGCCACAAAACGACTCACAGGTTGAAAACCATTCCCAATTAATGAATTCAGACAGAGACCAACTCACCGATCTACAGCAGTCCTCCAAGCTGTGCATATGAGAAGATTGATGACAACATCAACAGGGACTAGATCAGCTACCATGTCTTCATGGCATAGCATAGTACGGAAAAAACCCCGTCCAGCAGCTGCTATCATGCCTGTAGGACCATTCCAATTATCCACCCAACCAGCAAGTGGTTCACGCCAGGCAGATAGCACTAAAAATAAAATAAGAGCAAGATAAAACATGATTCATGCTAGGGAGATTATAACAATTTAAAGTTTAGAAAGAAGAAACTATTCAATTCTTTCCAGTAAAAGAACAAAAAACTTCTATTACAGATTAAAATTAATATTATTTCTGTTTTATATAGTGTTAAGCAAATACTTGGTGAATAACTCAAAATGAAATAATCTTTTCCATGAAATTTATGTATTTTTATGAAAGAAATAAAAACAATAATGCTTCACATACAACAGAAGTCAATTATTTTATAGAATTATAAATTTACTAACAAAATAGCATACAAAAATATTTTTCACTCATAATATGTCAAATTAATAGAAGTCCTAAATTAAATTGACAACAGAAACGATTTTTAACAAACATACTAGTATGAAAAGATAAGAAAGTTAAACTAAATGAAAAGAGAAAGTAGAAAAAAACGGGAAAATATGGAAAAATGTGGCAGGAATTGCCATCACAGATACAATTTAAAATAGCTTAGCAGTTAATACCTTAATGCCATCCTCTGTGCAGGATATATAGTCTAGCATCAAAAATCCAGAATTCCAAAATCCAAATATGTACTTCAAACATCTGAAACTTGAACTCAATGATTTATGAAGTCTCCACAAAGTTATTATTTCTATTTTATTTTCCAGTGCTCTTCAATGATATTATATATCAATAAAACATAATGTAAAAAGAAGAAAATTTGCTGTTTGCTCCTTCATGCATGCCCACAATGTTGTCCGGAACTGCCAGTCAATAAGGCATTTCTTTCCCTCTGAAGTATCTGGGTTTGAGTCCAGAAGCAAATTTTCTCCATTTATGTATAAAACAATCTCAAAGCATAGGGTGATATTTTCTCAAATTTTTATTTCTGAAACTATAAGTTGTAAATACGTGCTCTCGCAGACTTTTTTGTGAATGTCCTCTATCCAAATAAATTTTTTAATCAGTAGCTCACAGATCATATAAGAAGCACGGAGAGGGAAAAACAGCTTTTTAATTGTTGTCCATGAATAAAATTTTCATAGAAACCAATGTAAACAAGATACGGAATGATTTGTTTGATGTACATCAACAATTGTTCTCTATCAATAAATAGAATAAAAGTGAAATTAATATTACTGTTTTTGTTATTTAATTATTTGGTAATTGTCTTGTCATTAAATGTTTAGTAAATATTTGTTTTAATTTAATTAAAATTAAGCAAGGGAAAGAGGTCAGGGCACTTTTTGCAATGCAAAAGAAAGGTAACTTACAGGAAACCATAATGCCAACTTCTCATGCATGAAATATTGAATTTCCCCAGGTGACTTCAGGTACTTCAGCTAATATTTATAACAGATCCCTGTCATACTGCCTCTAGTGCCCCAGCATCAATAGGCAGGTACTGTAACACTTGAACCTCCAATCAAGTATAATTGGCCAAAACGTACTTAAGTACAACATAAATTGATTTTCATTATTCTACATTTCTCCACATTTTACTCTAAATAACTGAACCAATGAATATTAAATGCCAACTTCTCATGCATGAAATATTGAATTTCCCCAGGCGACAACAACATAAATTGATTTTCATTATTCAACATTTCTCCACATTTTACTCTAAATAACTGAACCGATGAATATTAAATGCCAACTTCTCATGCATGAAATATTGAATTTCCCCAGGCGACTTCAAGTACTTCAGCTAATATTTATAACAGATCCCTGTCATACTGCCTCTAGTGCCCCAGCATCAATAGGCAGGTACTGTAACACTTGAACCTCCAATCAAGTATAATTGGCCAAAACGTACTTAAGTACAACATAAATTGATTTTCATTATTCTACATTTCTCCACATTTTACTCTAAATAACTGAACCGATGAAAATTAAATGTGCAGTTAAAAACTTACTCAAAAGTGCTAGCACACACAACCTTCCATTCTATTCACATTTTTAATTTTGTCTTGGTATTCCTCCCTTCCTCGTTATTGTGAATACATACTAAAAAACAACTTTCTTTTCCCTAGGCAGATGGAACTTAAAAGAAAACATACCAGACACCCCATAGACTTTACTAGCATCTCTACACAATCTTCTCACTATTCAGTTTTGTGTTGTGTGGTTGTACGTTTTTAACTTGGATATTTGAAAATTCTTTGGAAAATCTTTCAAGGAAAAACAAAGACAATACCTTACACCTGGAAGCAATAAATAATAAGCTGTATAATGATTGTAGATGGTCAAAATTGAATGCCTTAGAAGTCATTAAAAAAAGGGTCACTTTGGATTGATAAGTATCTTTAAATCCCTTCTGTCCATAAGTGCTGGTAGTATTTATTATATCTCTCAGGTCAATGTGGAGTTAACAAAGCAAAAAATATTTAGAATTATACTTCTTAAAAATATCCATCACTTATGCAATAAAAATAATTCAAAGTAAATGAAAACAAGCCATATCAACATTTAAGAAAGCAATGAACAATTTTACAGATTCCACCTCATTCATGCAAGGATAACTCAATTTCCTAATTATGTAAACAGGAGAACCTTACCGATAGAAGGCCTTACGATGGCCACTGGCAGATTGCCACTTTCTCGAAGGAGCATGTGCTCAGCCAGTGCCTTGGTGAATACGTAGGTGTTTGGACGGTCACCTATGAGCCTGTGGTAGAGGGGAAATTTTTAATAATAAATATACTAAATAGAATTTTTTTAAATATCAACAGATAACCCATAAAATATTAGGTTTGATAGAAACTTGGGATGAAAGTCAAACTATACTTGGGAAAAAAATTCCCATATCTACAAATATTATCATGGATAATTCTAATGCTTGAGTCCATCTCCAATTACATATTGTTTACTGGTTTACATTGAAAAACAATATCCAAGTCAATGTCTTGAAGATGATGCTATACTTCTACCACATTTAAAGATTCATTTATATTTTTTACAGAAGTACTATCCTATTGTGCTATTTATTAAGATATTCCCATAAAACTATTTCTGAACCATTTCACCATTTAAAATGTAACAAACAACCTCTGTGTGCAATCTAGACACTTACTTTGGGGTGAGGGTTTCCACCAAATCTGAATCCATCCACTCAGTGCATTGGATGATGTTCTCAGGATCATAAGGTGGAGGGTATATCTCCTCCTTCACCTCTTCACGATCACAGTTGCAATAAGCAGTGGAAACGTGGACGAAGGCCTGTTGTTGAAAGTTATTTTTAATTGCACATTTTTACTATACCTCTTCATTCATATATGATAGACAATGCAAATGGCAAATGATGGCGATATTAATGTTTTCATCCTGAGACAATAGCATTAACATTCTCAAAAAAATGTCCATTTTTAGGCGTTCCTTACAATAAGTAAGGAAGAATGCCTTATGGCCAGGTCGTGTCCGTCCTCATGTTTCATCTCAGAAACTGTTGTTGATGTAGATGAAATTTGGTATTTAGGATATAGGGGCAAAGAAATTAAGAAAATGATACATATAGTTTACGTGACCTAATCAGGAAGGCCACATTACTGGTGACAAAAAATGAATTTTTCTTTATATCTCGTACAATATCACTTACAACCAAAAAGGCTTTAAATGGTTTTGTAAAACTAATTGAATAACATATGTTTTGTTCAGTACATTTTTATCAAAGGAGTAGCCGATTTCCAGAAAATCAAACTAGAAAGTTGTAATTTACATTAGATCTATAAAACTTTTCCCATGTTTTTTAATTGTTGTTAACGAAAACAATCTTCGTGACAACTGATGTAAACAATATCTGCTGTAAATACCCAATTAGTTTAATTTTTCTTTCATGTGCATGTAAAATTTGGAAAATGAAGGGAAATGGATAATCTACAAAGAAATGAACGTAAATACGTCTATTTTCTTTATGTATACACAGCGTTTGTAAGTGAAAAGAAATGGGTAATTTATGACGAAGGAATGAACGTGAACATAAAGATTACATTACTACTATTCAAGTGAGGAAAGATTTAAATAATTGTCGATTGTTTTAATAATTACAATTGTTAGGAAATTAGTCGGTGACTCAAAATTTTGACATTTCCTTGGCATCACTACTGGCATATCATTTTTCAGTTCTTAGACATTATATGCACTATGCCATCAATATTTATCTTTTTTGATATGGTTGCATAAACAGTAAAGGATGCCTCTGCCTTACATGTATGCACGTATGATGTGTGCATATTTCCTCTCTTGTTCTTCTATAAGTTTTTATGCTTAAAGAATTTAATGCTTTAATTTTTATAATTAGGAAACAAAATAAGGCTTACTTTTAACCACTCATCTGGGTATTTAATTTTTTGAAACTGGAGGTGGACATTTAAATTGCAATTGAGGTGAATCAAATCAATTAAAAAATACGTTAATTATTCAGTGTCTGAGTTGTTTATTCTTAAAATTTGTGTCTTAAACTATTTTTACCACAAGAAATGAATTAAAATGTTAATATATATTTATTATTATAGCAAAAATTTAATTTGTTAATTTTTAATGAACACAAATTCCTAAAATAAAATAATAATAAAGACATTACAAATGTATACAATTACTAAGTGATAAAAAATAATATTATAAAAAACATAAATGTTGTTAATTTTAAAATTAGGGTATGGTAGGGAAATGCAACACGCAAAGCAAAGTCAGGGTCTAAATACGAGAAGCGTATCTTTTCCAAATAAAGAAGTGAAGCCCATTTACTGCCAAGATGGTAAACTGAAAGGATGCAGCTAGTTGCCGGAGAAGCTGCGTGACGGAATATTACAGCATACCCATAGTAAACAGCCGAGATAACAGCATGACGTATATATACGGCATACCCAGACGAGTGGTTAAAGCACATTACAGAAAAGGGATAGCAAATTAATGCTTCTTACAATAAAGATCTTAAATTAAACTAAAAAATCTGAAACTTCTTAGTGCAGAAGCAAAATCTTGACCTCCAATTTTTTTGTAAGAAGTAACAAACATTCATAAAATTAAAAGGTAAAAAATTTTAATTCACCTCAAGCTTAGGCATGCGATGACATAAATGTAGTAATCTCCGAGTACCAAGCATGTTGATGGTAACAGACAACCCAAGGGCTTCATCAAACTTGACTGTGGCGGCAGAGTGGAAGACAACAGACACAGTAGAGATGATGAGATTCTGATCAGAGGCACTGATCCCCAAAGCCTCTTCCGTCACGTCCCCAGCAATTGGAACAATCTTATTTGTTGCCCCAGGTTGTTCTTTACGTATTCGGTCAAATAACTGCATAGTAAGTGTAATAAAGTAGACATAAGAACAGGTACCATTATTAACTTTAAGATAGAATAGAAGAATCATAAAATGAATTCACTCTAGAACAGGGTTGTCCAACATTTATGCATAAAGGAGCTCCATTCCAAATTTTTCCTAACCCTTGGGCCAGTGAGCAAATTTTAGAAAGTTAGGTCAGAATTGTCGTTATTATATAGTATAACATAATTTTAATCATTTAGAGCAATTAGAACCCTTCTCAGATATACCATGGCAATTTACAATTAAATAACTCAAAAATATGTAGCAATTTTAAAATTTTAATTTAAAAATACTGTCCTTTCCAATACATTTAAATAACAACCTGATTATGCTGCTCACTAATATAACTAGCATGATAATTATTCCATAAACCACAATAATGTCAATTGTAATCTCAAAAGAAAAGCAATTAATAATGTTTAAAATACCAGCTAAAAACTTGAGCAATATTGACTGCTATACATCATAACTATAATGACCTCCGACTCAACGAAAACAAATTGCCAAATAAACCACATTAAAGATAAACGTTTGACAAGCTGAAGTGGCAAATGTCCAAGTACCATACCAACTGCATATATATACACTAAAGCTCTCCTATTTTCTAATATCTTAAAATACATTAAATAGTTGGGCTTATTTCTTAAGGTAGTACATTCATTCCACCTTATTTGCAAATTCGCTACTAGCAGTTTCACTTATTCGGAGCTGAGCTCCCAACAATACATTATCATGAGTTTTCTTTGAAAAGTTTCCCATGGTGCACCTTCGTGCAACTTCTCAGCACCTAACCCACACGCTCTATGCTACATCAGTTCGCTCCTTGCTGTTGAGCCGGTAATATCTCGCTAAGTTTAGTATCTTATGTTTATTATTATTATTGTTACTATTATTTTTATTACTGATATGACACATAAAGCTTGTTTTTAAAGGTTTGTTAACACTAGTATAGTGTGTAATTCACTAAAAGGATATATTTATTAGAGTCCATGACCTTATTTATAGTATTTTTAATAGGGGTCCGGGATAACCCAGTACTGAATTTTGTTATCGACATCATCGCAGGAACATATCCCTTGTGAATATGGAGGGATTGCTGCATCATGATGCACATAGTATTCTGATGATCTTATCAATTAAGGAGAATTTCATTATTTATTTATATATAATATTATATGTTAGATAAGAAAATTTTAAGAAGGGGATAAAATAGAAAATTTTCCAAAAATTAAAAGGTATCTCAGAACCTCGGCAATAAAATGCACAAAACAGGTCAGAATACTGAATTGAGTGATGAAATAACAAAGTCTCAAGCTGCTTTCGCTTAGGAGTTAGTGTGTCAGATAGACGGACAAACTGAATGCATAGGTGAATTTAAAAAAAGTTAAAAAATCACTCACTGGGGAATCCAGTAACTGGTCCACTCTTTGTCGGATGCCATGTCCTTGCTTTGGTCGCACAAGCAAATAAATGTTCTTGATGGATGGGCAGGAGCGGAGGAGCTTTTCAATAAGTACCTTGCCAACAAAACCTGTACCACCAGTGACCAGTATAGACCGATCCCGGTAGAAGTTTGCAACAGACACGTAGTCATTGGCCGATGGTTCCATTTGAGGGCTGCCCTCCTATTAGTATGCTGTTGGTTCTGGTTCCTGTTAACGATGTTTAAAAATATGACATAAGAAAATTATTAGTATTACTGGAAGTTTGTTAGAGAACATGCTCCAGTTTTCAATGAAAGTCTACATCTAATGTAAAAACTCTTTGTTTGAGAATTCCATCATAGTAAGCTACATTGGTAAATCAAACTGTAAAGACGACTTTTTAAAACTCCAAAATTTGTGTTCACTGAAAAGCAATTAATTGTTAAAACGGTTACAAATCAACAAAACAATGAGGTAAAATATGAGAGATTCTAGAGTTTAAGAATATCTAAATAAAACTGTGGTAAAAAAGTATTGCTTAACATGAAATTTCGGATTCAATTAAAAACTCAAATCAAACAAGCTGGAAAAAACATCCACATAACTAATTATCTAATTTTTTAATGAGACAGCAACACCCAGAAGATTTTCAAGGCATATTTACAAAACTTAAAAAAGAGATCTTTCAGGTAAATTTTATCTCAATTTCCCAACTACACACTTACTGCACACAACTTATGCTAACAACATTTCACTTAAAAAGGTTCAGATCTTTTCCATAATGCCTTCGGCATTATTAATTTAACATTTTTCATGGAGAATACTAATAAATGAAGTACTATTAACATAATGAATGAAATTTCAAAATGAAATTTGATTTTATCTACAGAAATATTGCTCACTAATGGATACACTGTACTGTACAAAAGGTAAATATAATAATTTCTACCAAAATGCTAAAAATGACCAAAATTAATTCAAATGATTATATTTTTGTTACAAAACCTGGCTTTCAGCTAGCAATAAGTTAGGGTTATTTTTTGCTATAATTAAGTTTTTCCCATGCATTACAGTCGTTACTTCAACAATTTTTTAAAATATATAAATCTTAAGCTACTGTTTGAGACTGATATGTGAACTTAAAATATTTAAAAATTGTACATATCAAAAAATATTTCCAAACATATGGAAAATATAAAATACACAGAAAATAAAAGATAATTTTGTGAATTAATGTTTCTTAAGAAAATTTGTTACATAAATTTACGTCAAGGATAAACATTTCTTAAAATTCAAGTACCTTTGAAGCATTTGTTAATAGAGGATTGAGCTTCAAATAATGGGGTTAAAAATACCAAAGATGTTTCCATCCTCTAAAGTAGAACATTTCACTATTTACAAGTGAAATGCACTTTCTCCTATGTGCATCTTACTAGCAGCAAATGACCCATAGAAAAATATGAAAGTCAGCAGAAAACGTTTTCCAATTCAAGCTACTTCTGACAACGGTAATATTGATGATATGAACTTTCACTAAGATTAAAATTATCCAGCTGAAAGATGAAAAAGAATGAAATTTTCAATTTCATAAAATTTCCTTAATTAACGACTAATAAGAGATCATAAATAATATGTAATCACATAAAAATCGTCCTATAAAGATAAACCAGTGGTCTAAACAATGAAGTATAAAATACAACAAATAAAAACTCTCAATAATAACATACGCTTAAATTTCACCGTGTACATGGTATAATAATGATAACTAAGATGCCAATAAAGCAAATTAAAACGTTATAAATCATTTCAAATCCAAATTTCGGCACCAGAAACTTGCAATGTGCCCTAAAAACGTAATACTTGCCAGTTATAAATTCAGCAGACGGTAATTAGCGGCACCTCTTGACGTTCTAACTTCCTTTTTTGATGATAAGGGGCACGAAGTTTTCCTCCAAGATTATATTTCCACAAGAGAAATGGCACTTTCACCGAAACCCAAAACGTTTACTCCGATAAGAGATGGTAATATCTACGATAATTTCTCCGCTCCCAATTTAGCAAACTATTAAAACGTTTACGTTACAAATCCGTGAGACCTCATAAGTAGAATGGAAGGAAAAGAGGCACCCGCCATGGATCAGCTTCGTTATTCACTTCTTCGGTCATGGACATCACTACGAGTGAGAAGCGATCTTCGGAAGAGTAAACACAACTACTATAGCGGGAAACCTGTTCTGTGCTGCGGCACTTCGCGGCTGTCAGGCGCAGCCGATGGGGTGGAAAAGACGGGCGCGAGGGATAAGTAATGGAAGGATGGTATGAAAGAGTGACGGTCGAAGGGGCGGAGATGGCCTACATTTCCCTCCGCAGAATTGCGGTCAGCCCGCATCTCAAGAAGCCCGGTTTGTGCATCGCCCACCACCCCGCCCGCCCACATCAGCAACATCCGCGAAATCCCAGTCTCGCCCACATGAGCGTCGTGTGCTCAATTGCTGTCACTAGAAGATGCTATTTGTCCCGACCAGCACGACAACTCGAGCCAGGGAGACTATAAGGTTACAAGTCGTGAGATTTCTCAAATTACCCTTAACCACATCATCCTACAGATTAATAACAGAGAGGATAAAATATTGTAACAGACTAGATATTTACGAGAAACTTCTGTCGAATTCTACTGCATCCTGAATGTTAAATAAAAGAACTTCGTTTAAACAATCATAAACCAAGCGCAACGAACAAGCGCACTGCGGAAGGACGGGAAACTGGTCGTATGCAGAAGCAGATTTTGAGGGGACTGCGTGAAACGATAATTGGTAAGAATGCAGCCGATAAATTGGAAAAACTGGCAATCGCGGCTAATGTGTTTTTGTTTCGCCAAAAAAACAATTTTAGTTGCTTTATTTTATTTATACAAATTTACACGGAAAATTGTCTTATTTATGCATCAAAAAATTGTAAATTTACAGATGAGTGAATAAAAACTAACAATACAACTACCATAATTTATACATATATATTTATTTATTTAAAATCAATGACAATAATTATTGCTCAAGTGAAATTCGTGACAGCAGAGCTCCCCAAGTTTTAATGTATGCCGTTTCGCCGGTTGTGCAGCTCTTTTTAAATATTCTGATGCGATTCTTTCTATAAGATCACAAGCTCCTATATAAAGAACGCAAATAACCAAAATTAAGTGAAGTAGAAACCAATGTAGAGCCAAAAATACACAGGCCGGGGTCGGTAACGCTACGGGCGCAATGAGAAAGAGGCCAAAACCGGTGCAACCCTCACGGAACCCCGCCCTCATATGTCTAAGTATGAAGGCGATCGATACGTATTAACGTACCAAGACGGCGGATTCACCAACAAATGATGAAGTATGTAGTTTTACCGTTAAATACAAAGTATGCTTACACAAGTTATGCAACAAAAATGAAACGATTGTTATATTAACGATTAAAGTACATATACTGAAAGACTGGTATTATGAAACTAGGAATTCCTTCACATGATACTTTTTAAGAAATAACTATAGTATGCAGCCGGAAAATACAAAAATATACGTTAGTAAGAGAGAGCTTCCAATGCTCAAATCGAGCCTTGAACTAGATAGCCTTACCTGGTACTTATATACCGGATCCACTATCCAAGGGTAACGGGTACTGTGTCGCCGGGTGATGTTACTTAAGAGTTACCGTAGATAAACGTAAACCTTCAAAGACACCACATACACAAATAAACACACGATTTTATTTTAAATTTACTACCTCTTGGGAATATGTGCGAAATTTTATTTCAACCCAAAGACCTCGACGCCCCTACTTCATTAAGTCACACTGGCAGCCATGATTCATAACCGACGTAACAATCGCATTGCGAGAGGCGTATGACCCACGTGTGGCGTGATGTCCTTGATGTCATATGGCAGAAACTCCAAGGATAAGACTCGTAAAGTTGATAACCTTCTGTGAATTCCTGTTACTAAATACAACTCATACTAATTAAATCGATGGCCCATATTTCAGCTGGATAGTGAACGTTTCTGATTTCTCGAAAAATCTCGGGTATTTATTTTTTTGCTTTAATCTCGTTTTATACAAGGTGAATTCCGACTAGGTAATAATAAAATGTAGAATGAAAGATGTATTCACCTGTTTTTAGCATTCATTACATGCTATAGAGGAACTGTCGCATTTTTTTAAACGCAACTTAAAAGGATCTTGTCAACTCGAATGAAAAAATGGTTTTATGTAAAAATATTTATTTTTACTTTTAACCGCTGATATCAATTTTTTGGTCGAAACAAAGGAAACCCGTACTCCCAAAAGAAAAGTCTTTTGGACAAATGCTTTGTAAGTTTATCCTTACATTTAAAAAGAACATCTTAGAGCATGAATAAAAATAAATGCCATTAGCATAGTATTTGTCAAAAATAATATTTACACATTTAACAAGGTATTCTTAAAATAAAAAATCTTTGTATTAAATTACAGTACATAAACATAACTGTACATTCCAATCACATCCAGTAGACTCAAATAAATAATACAACCTTTGTTTTAACAAAGCCTTTTATACATAAAACAAACTATTTGAGCCTATATTTTATAATTCTAATGAACATGATCCTACATTTTCTATAAAAATGCATTTAATTTGCACAGCATTTAGAAATGATAGCAGACTAACATCCCATGTAATGCTGTGCAAAGCTACACGCATAATGGAGATGACTCGATCTCCATATTCATAGTTACTTCACAATTATGTGCACTGTTAAACTATACCTTTGAGTCATTCAAAAATAGAAACCATTGGCTATAAATTACAATTTTATCCTATTTTAGGCTTTCCAAGCCTTACTAACATTTGCCATATAACTTACTTCCTTTTTCAAATATCAGTAACAAATACATGGCTAACTATAGCTACATCATCTCAAGTAACAATTGTCATATAATTCAAGAACTTGACATATTACCATATGTTTGGATTTTTGGCATAATAATAAAAGTAAATTGTTATAGCATTACTGAATTGAGATAGTCATGAATGCCTTATGAGTACAACAAACAAAGTCAACTAAGTTATAGGTGTAAAGAATTAATGAATCTGATTTTGTATTTACAAATTTAAATTACATCTTATTTACATATTTAATATAATAATGGGAAAATAACATTTCTCTACAGTAAATATGAAACCAATTTAGATCCAAAGAGTTTTCCATAGAACAAACATTTTCTTTGGTAATATTAAAATAAAGTGATCAAGATTTTCTTTATAAAGCAAAGAAAAATCTAGATTCATGAAGTCTGGTACTGTGCATATTTTATCAGCAATTCCTGAATTTCTTTCTCAGCTACTGCATCCTAAGAGAAATGAAAAAGTATGAAACAAAAATAATACAAAGATTTCTATTTCTATATGTCCACAAAATTTTGTAATTAACTATCTTTCCAATTTTCTGAATTAAGTTCTAATAAGCTATAATTTTTTTATGACTAAACTACTAAAAATTAATATTATCATCAAGATCATAAACACAAATACCCAACAATTTAAACACTAACAAAATCTACCACTCAGCAAATTTAGAATTGGAAAAAAAAACATTCTTAATCATTGTTTGTATTGGCTATTATGGATTTATTGAAGTAAAAATCTCATAATTATGTTACACACATTACACTACATTAAATATTATAGACAGAAAATGAAGTACTATATATTATGGGTGGCCAAACCGCGGCTCTTTTAACTTAGAATGTGGCTCTTTTGACTTACAATTAGTATGCAGCTCTTTTAAATTTACACTGAGAGGTGCCAAAATTTTTCACTACAGAAAACCATGTTGTAGTGTGACTTGAAATGCATTGGGTATGCCTAAGAGATGTGTTATATCTAAATTGCTTCCGATACATTGTTTTACTGTTGATAGATTTATGAATACAATGTCATGTGGCTCTTGAACTTATAAAGATTATCAAAGGGTAAGTAAGTCTGGGAGCCTCTGTTACCTATATATAGTATTAACTCAAATACAACACACTTTTGTCTTAAAAAATTTTCTTTTGAAAAGCAAGGTGCACATCTTATACAACAATTTCAAACCAAAACTTACTTTGTATTTCAAGAAAACAATCATCATTGCGAGGTAAATTCTAGAGAATATCTAATTAAAAAAGTTACTTTTTAAGAATGAATTCTATTATAGTTGACTACATCCAATGGAAAATTTAATCAACTTTTCCATTTGGCTTTCTCAAAAACAAGATGTCTTATTTGGGAGCATATGGTATTTGAACAAATATGGTAGTTTATTCAATAGTTTAAATGCTACACTAAGGTGACAAGACGTACCAGTAATTCTGAGAATCCTGGATTTTGACTTTATGTTCCAGTGTCCTGAAATAATTCTTCGGGATGCAGAAAAGTTCCTGATTTCTTGTGTCTGCTTTATAATATTCCATTTTCACAAATACATATTTATAACTTTCATTTTATCAGAATTTTACAGGGAAAGTTTATCTGACAAGGAGACACTACGAGATCGATGCAGCGGATCCGGTGGGGGATTTTTGTGGTGAAACTAGAGCTAAAATAAGGAGACACGTCTCGGTTTTCTCCCCCCTAGGCCCAGGTTCGCAAGAAAAAATAAAGAATTTCCAGCGCAGTATAAGCTAGCAGCATTAGTACTCTGCCACAAATTGTGGTGGCTGAGTGGTTTAAATGCTTGGATACAGAAGCAGACCAACATAGAGAAACATGAGTTGAGGACCCTTGTTAAAATTTGAGTAGATGAAAATGTATTTCACAAAAATGCACTTTTAAAAACCCCCAAATATATGTACCTGATAAATATATAAAAGTAAATATTTTCATAGGAAGCATAAAACTAAAATTCAATATTGTATTATCATTATGAACAGCTGCTTCTTACATATATAGGATATGTATAGGACATGATATAAAACCTAAGGTAAGTACTTCTATAAGTGCTACAGAGCTGAAATTTGGCATGAAGATAGGTCATTGGGTACAACCTCTAGTAAACACCTGAAATTCCAGAAAAAGTTATATTTAACCACGACTGAATGTGACGATCATACTCGTCATGAGCAAAGTGGCCACCATTTGGACGTGATGGTTATTTTCGTCATCAAGATTTTTTTCATCTTTTTCTATGGGCGTGACAAGCTATATTGTCCTGAGCTTTCTCTCATATTCCTTGGTCCTTTAGGTTCACATTCATGCAAACAGATGGGTTTAGGCCAAATTTTCTGAGATTTAGAACCTTCGTTGTGAAACCCTGCCCATGTTGTGTGGAGTTGCATATATGCACTGCCTGGTAGGCAATTCTTAGAAATGCAATAAAAAATTTTCATGCGAACACAAGACACCAGGAATTTTTACCCATTCTTTTTCTTGGACACATCTGATGTTTTTACCAATTTTACTTCTTTGGCACACCAGAGTTAATAAATATTTTCCTTACCCCTTGCAGAAATAATATTTTTGAGATGTGCTTTTTTCATTTTCTCTATTTTTCCTCAATATCAAATAGCATATGGACTACTGTTTTGTAACTGATTCGTCTGAAAACATTAATAAAAACTTTGGTTCAAAAAGCATTAAAAATTTAATTGTTTAACAAATTAATTGTTAATAACAAATTGTGAAATGAATTTTTAATACGTTATTGTAAATTGATTAAATTCTTTGGGGGAAACCCAGACTCTATATACAAGCATATAATTATAATTAGTATAAGTACAAATTTTATGGTAAATCCAACTTGAACTGCTGCATCACTCCTTTGATTGTTAAATATTGCTTATAAAAACAAATTCGTTAGCGATTTTAATTTATTCTACTACAAAATGTATGAAAATTTTGATCCAAAACATTTTGACATTTATTTTAATTGTTAATTACAATTTGTTAATAAAAATTGTTATTAACAAATTATTTGTTTAAAAAATTAGTTATTTTAGGAAATTTTAATACATAATTGCAAATATGGGCAAATTCCTTTATATATTAAGAAATAAATATATGGTAAGAGGTAATATAAAAAAGACATTCATGAGTCCCCAACTGGAGTGCACTTCTGGTCTCATGCTTCCCCAGTAAAGAGGTTAAGGCAGGGGGCTCCAACCTTTCAGCACCCAGGATCTACTTTTCGCTTGTAAATTTACCGAGGATCGACCCAAAGGCATACCTATGTCTACGTGGGCCATGATGCAAGAAATACTGTTTTGAGCGGGGGAGAGGGAGGAGAATCCTAGCAAATTTATCCCAAACTTTAGAAGACATAGAACCATGGGTGTGCTGGAGCCGGCTTGCATGAGCCGGTTGTTAAATTTTCAAGAATTATGCGAGCCAGTTGTTAAACTTGGCAATGATTATAAACATAAGGTATGAAAATATACAATTAAATAAATTATATTAAAACAAAGGTATTAAAAACTCATCACTTCCTAATTATTTTACTACAATTTACTATTATCTACCCAGATAGCACGAAAATTTTCGTATCCAGCATACGCAAGAAGAAATCGTTTTCTCGGCTCAACATTCTCTCCATATTTCAGAAAAATGAGACTCTGCAGCATTGATGAAAGAGGTCACTCAAACAACTTCTTGTCAAGCTATAAAAGTTAAAAAAGCTTATAAATCATCAACATTACTACCCACACTATTCACTGGAGAAGAAGCGATGGCGCTTCTTGTTGAGAACAACCTGACAAAGTCGCAGTACATTAACATTAGGAAAGGTGCAATTTTTTTACGTGTCTCATTATTAATTTCGTCTCTCTTCCCCCTTCCTAATACAAAGTAATGTTCTCCAGCTTTCAATGCACTAGTAAAAGTATTTCAGGACTTTGTTATCTTCTCACCCTCGAAGCTCACACATTGTAACCAACTCGTGATTTTCTGTCAAGAAACAGTGCAATTTGTCATACAATTGCATCGGAGTTCATAGATAAAATGAAACATTAAACCAAATATTCAGAAATGCGTACGAAATATTTTTTCCGACTACATTTGGCTTTTCGCCCACAGAACGAACTGTTTTGAGGGGCATTTGAGCGATAAGCTTGTATATGGTGACTGAGTAAATCAGTGTTTTTGTAAGTGTGGTTCCAGTAAGTTGCAATGCTTTTCTGGAAAATTTTTGTCATGATATCTTGATTTCTTCATATAACCGAAGTTATGGGTGTAAGCTGAAAAATAAGGTGTTTTAGCTCAAAATTTCCGTTATTTTTTAAATTATACAAAGAAATCATTAACAGAAGTTTTGATGTTAAAATGTTGAACAATAATAAAAATTTTGCTTATTGTTAGAAATTATTTGTTCAAATTAACATAATTAAAATTAGAAGTCGTACTTTTAATTTACAAAATGCTACTGTATTAAGCTCATCAAAAAATTTAAATTAGTCATAAATAATTTTTCAGATCCTGATCCCAAAAATGTCAAAATGACAGAGTAATCTATCAAGTTTTTTAAATGTGAAGACGGTGAAACATACACAGAATATAATGATAGTAACGAAAATCATTGTGGAGCGTCGAAGCCAACGGAACCAAATTTTGAACCAGTCGAACGACCAGTCAGTGAAGAAAAACCATCATGTTCGTCAATGAAAGAAATAGATAATCTTCCCCTCCCGGATTGTTGAAACAAAAAAAAACAAGTGTGTTTATAGAACAGTACAAATGGCTTCAAGTAAAGGAAGGTAAATTAGGATGTAAGAATTGTTCAACAGTTCATCATTTAGGAGTGACAGCAGAAAAGCATGTCCATCTGTCGAAGGAATGGAGCGCATATTTAGTAACCCCAAATGGCAGTAATAAAAGTACTAGGCAAGCTTCTCTATGAAAAAAAATTAGGGAACATGATGTTTCTGAAGCCCATATTAAAATTCAAGATTTGTTAAAAGAATCGGCTAATGACTTAATTTCTAGTTTAGTACACAAACTAAATAATGAAAATATTGATGCTACCATAAAAATTTTCAATACTGTTTACAGTTTGGTAAAATGTAGCAGGCCTTTATCCGATATTGAGGTGGCATTAGAATAACAAAACAAAAATGGCATAGATATAGGCAATTGTTTGCATTCACGATACAGTGCAATAAGAATATCGGCACATATCGCAAAAGAAATTAAAATGAAGATATTTAAGAATATTATAGAATGCCAAAATATGTATCATAATTGAAAAAGCATCTACAATTTCAAAAAAAAAAGCACTCTACTGATTTATCTCCAGTGTGCAGTTCAATCCGCTTTCGCACCAGTAACGTTATTTGTCGCTTTAAAAGAATTGGTGTCAACCACAGCAGAGTGTATTTTTAATACATTACTTTCTACTTTAAATGATTGTGGATTTAACAACGAATACTTGAAAGCTAATTTAATCACATTTTGTTCTGATGGTGCTAATACAATGTTGGGAAGAAAGTCTGGAGTAGCTACTAAGTTGTTAGTAGATTTTCCTAAAATCGTTATTTGGCACTGTTTAAATCATTGATTGCAATTATCACTCGATGATTCAATATCCGAAATAAAACAGGTTAATCATTTAAAAATATTTTTATATAGAACTTATAGTATTTATCACCAATCTAATAAAAATCAAACCGAGCTAGAAGCTGTAGCTAAAGAACTTGAAATTGAGATTATTAAAATTGGTCGGGTACTGGGACCAAGATGGGCGGCATGTAATTTATGAGCTGCTACTGCTGTATGGAGCGCATATCCTGTGTTATATATGCATTTTTCTCGTTCTTATTCTGGTCTGGCAAAGAGGTTAGCTAACATTAATTTCTTGCAAGACCTTGCTTTAATGATTGACATTCTTGAAATATTTTCATTACTTTCAACTGTGCTGCAGTCAAGATCAACTAGCATTCAGAAAGCGCAAAAATTAATCAAACGCACCATAAGAGCTTTGGAAAATTTAAAGGTTTGTACTGGAAAGCATGAATCTCAAGTTGAAGATTTAATTAAGTCAGATAAGTATAAAGATATTCCATTTAATAAAAATAATAAATTCAATGCTCTTCCTAGCAATGTTATTAGAAAATATAATGCAACACATGAATTTCCGTCTTTTATCAGACAGAAATAACGATGAAGGCATTTATAATTATTTAGATTTATTAGAACCATCTACTTGGCCTTATAAAGAACTAACTTCACCATGGATAGCTGGTGAAAAAAAATTGCATCATTTAAATGAAATTTTAAAATATGAAATTGATTTGAACAATTTTCGGGATTTTGTAGATAATAATCTAGAATCACGCAATGTTTCAATTCCTGCAACTATACAAAAAGCTAAAAAGATAGTTAGCACTATTGCAATCAGTAGTGCTGAAGCTGAAAGATGCTTCAGTTTAATGAACATAATTTGTACGAGGGTGAGAAATAGTTTGACAGTAGATCACATATCGGAATTAATGACGATAAATTTATTGGGAAAAGAGTTAGTGGATTGGGATACAACTCCATTTGTCAAATCATGGTTGAATCGCAACCATAGATTGGTTACAGATACAAGAGTTCGGCAAAAATCAACGAAAGCATTCTGTGAGAATCAATTGGCTATATGGAATTTACAATAAAGAATATTGAATATTTTAATATTGTTTGAAAATTTTGTGCTCCACTTCGTTGTAAATCAGTACAATTTATAAAAAACTTATGTACCTATATGCATTCATTGTTGTTAAAATTTACCAGCACACCACTGGTTATAAATGTATTAAATATACAATATAATAATCATTAATGTTATTAAAATATTTAAAATAAATATTCAATTTGTATTTATGATATTGTCTTGTTTATATGTAAATATTTTCATATTCTTTCAAAGAACAGATAATGCAAACTCAGGACCATCAGAAACGTCATCAATTAGATGACAGGTGGGATACATAACTGCCAGGGGCGACGATAAGAGCGAGCTGATTGTTAAGTATTTGGCAGCACACCGCTGCATAGAACCAGCATCATAACCTGTCCTACTTAACATGCCCCACCAATTCCATTTGAGTTAAGCAAACTAGAATAAAACTTTGTTTGAATTTTCGTTCTGAACAAGAGAATATTTTACTTGCAATAAAATTTCATTAATAGTAACAGAAAAATCATATGTTATCCAGCATTATTTATCGAATTAATGGGAACTCTGACACTGCATTTTTTCTACAATATGCACTGGAAAACTCTGGTGTGTAAGTTTATACTGCAAGTCGAATGCTATCACTCAGTCTGTTAAGCTGGTGCGATGCTTTGTTTTGGTTCCATTCATCCAAGAAAACATTGACTCACACAAATATATGGAGCCACGTATTAACTTCACTTTCAAAGCTACATTCACTAATGAACTATAAAAATTTCGATCAACCAAAGTCGAAATCTATATCGTCTCAACATTTCTCACTTGATTCAATAAAAAGTAATAGCGCTGAGGGAAGGCTCCACGATCGACTTTAGAAGAGCCAAAGATCGACCGGTCGATCGCGATCGACTGTTTGGAGACCCCTGGGTTAAGGGGTATTTTTGACTCCAATGCTCGATTTTATAATCCCCATAAGAAAAATATTGAAAATAGTCCAGGGCTATATAAAATTGCTTTTTTAAATTATTTGCAAATAAAATACAAAGTCGGAACATGCACCATACTGCGGATGAAGTTTATTTTTCTTGAAGACAAAATTCAAATCCATGCTGAATTTGCATAAAAATTTGATTTTAATCAAAATTATGAACGTTTTTTGGTTTTCAACAATGAAAAATATTAACTACAATAGCAACAACTACAATGCTTTTCAATGGGAATTGATTTTCCATACTTCAAGAACATCGAATGGGAATTAATGGACTAGATTACATAATACATACATATTGTTTATGACAACCAACGAGGTAAATATATGGTGACATCTTAATCCTAGCACACAAAATATTTCATTTATTTCTAGTACTATATTATTATGATATTGAATTTAAACTACTATGTAAACTTATGATGACATCATTATACTAACACAAGAAATTAAGTAAAATGTGAAAAGTATTTTAATGTTCTGTTTCATAGTTTTTGAAGAAATTTTAACAGTTTTCAATTGCTAAATATAATGGCATCATACCTAGGGTGACCATATGTCCAATTTTTACAGAGACAGTCCCTTTTTAGGGCCTTTTCCAGACCATCCTATCGCTTTGGAAAAAAGTCATTTTGTCCCGTTTTGAAACCTATCAGAATAAAAATTCAGATTTTCTGATAGTACAGCTAAAATTACTATTATACATGTACGATTCTTGGAACTATTGATCTTACTAAATTGTAATTCATCATTTTTCAGCCTAGGAAAGATGGAATAAGGCCATGGTTATAACTCTATTGAGCAGGAAACTAATTTACTCACCAGCATTAGATTTGCAATCTCCATATCTTTTCATTGTTTGCTCTGAATGAACTTTGGTCTCTGTAGTTGTATCTTTGTTGTGGAATTAATCGAGCTAGTCAAGCAAAGCAAGGCCAAGGCAACAACTTTGTTACAAAGTTAAAGGTGCATTCTATCTTGCCTCAAGCAAAGAAATGTCTGTATCGTTGCTTTGTTGGAGGTAATATTTTTCCTGGCTTTTTCCCGATCATATTGCCCTCTGAGTTCAGTATAATATAGAATTCAGCAAGTAAAGGAAGTTTATGATACATATCATGATAGTTACAAAAAATTAAGAACTAATTCTGGGCACTTATACAGTTTAACCTTCGCACAGTTTACCCCATGTGATTTTTGATCTTCTTCCATTCTATGCTCGTATCTCGTAAACAGATGTTATATATGCTTAACAGTAAACTGCATTACTATCTACTTTCTTTAAATTACTGTTCAACTTCTCAATAAAATTTAATGAGAAAAAATCAAGATTGTCATTATTTGTTACATATTGTAAGCACTTCGTTACAATATTTACCTGTAGAACATATAAAATAAAAATATTCTTCAACAATTATCACCGACATCTCATGCCTAGTTTATTATTGTATTAGAATTGAGAGCCATAAAGATTATAAAAAATCCATGTTAAATTCCATTTCCAATAGGATTAAATTTTTTCCTCAAAAATACAATGAAGGTTAACATAATGGCAAACGATTTTTCCTTCGAAAAAAGAACTTTATAGCATTAAAAAGGTATTCAGTTGTTCTTGACATGATTACCAAATTCATAAAGAATGTCTCTGCCGAGCTTATATACATGCATCAAGTATTGTTCTTTTCTTTTTTTATATAGATAACCAGATACACATAATTTTCCTATCTATAGAGTTGTTCAAACTCTTTCAAATGATGCATTTATTAAAGTGATAAAAACTACCCTTTTAATGAAAATCGCGCAAAAAATTTGTCCCATTTTTTAATTGTAAATGATGGAAAATGTTCCATTTTCATCTTGTTGGAATATGGTCATCCTAATCATACCTATTTCACGATTTTTTAATCCAAATACAGGCTAAAGACATGAATGATGATGCCACAATCTTAACACAGAATATCCTAATTTTTCCATAATTTTAGTGTATAGAACATTGTCTTAATGATTCTTATTGCACATGCAGGGCAATCTGAGTCACGTAACTTGAAATACAAAAACTTGGACACAAGCTGATTGCCAGAGAATTTGGAACTTATGGATAGTTGCCTTAATTTCACAGAAAATTATAAATATTCTGCAAGAACTCATGGAATTTATTATCTAATACAAATAGCCTCCATGTGGCTGACATGCTGTTACCATGGAGATCGCATTGGTTTATTTACGAGTTTAGATCTTGGTGTATGGTGATTTATTAAGCACTTTGCAATATGAAAGCACTGAAAATTTGTTTTATAAAATTTGGTATCCTAACAACAGTTTATTTTACAATATATTCATTATGATATGGTATGAAGGAACAAAACTTTTGAAAGTTTGCTACTTTCATTAATGTATGGATTTTAAGCATAAATTGTTATTTCTAACCTGCATGCAACTTCCTTTTTGGTGCCCCATTTTTTAATCAAGACAACACAATAACAAAAAAGAATGTTTTAGATATATTTTATTTTTAAAAGGGCACTGCTCCATTCTTGCACCCAAATACAAATTTCCAGTACTTGGACCTAAGTAGGAAATATACACAGTCAAACTCCTCAGAGCCGGAATTCTTATAAACTGGAAACCAATGAGAGCCAGACGTTTTTTAAGCATGACCCTAATTTCAATGTAATATTAACTCCAATAAACCGGAAATCCTGAGACCCGGACGGAATTTTTCCTCCCCATTCAACTTTGTTGCATTTGAGCTCCTGGGAGCCAGATATACCTCCTCCCCTCAATTGATACCTCTTCCTTCCCACTGTACGATCTGCTAAAGCAACACCCGGTTCAAATCCTTATGAGAATTTTTTCCGAGGATGCTCCGGCCCCCTATTTGTGTGCAATGGTACTAAGGTGACAAGGAGGAGCCAATGAGAAAACGATAACCTGAGGGGGGCACACAAATCAACACTCTGTCCTTTGGAAGGGATGTTTAGCAGTTGGCCCCCCTGGTGTTCTTTGTAAGAGCAGGCTAATGACGGCACCGTGTTTCCCCTCCTCCCTTCTAGTCCGGTTATTCACTGCACTCCCTCTGAGATACCCATTAAGTGCATAGGCAAGAGGCGAATCAGCTGGACACAGAAACACTTGAACCTCTTCCTACATATTAATAACTCTATTGATATATTTTGTATATGTTTGTTTAGGAGTTTTTTATAACTGATATTGTGTTTTACTTTTTATTTACTATATATATATTCTTCCATCTGTCTTCCTCCAACAATTGAAGTGTCTCGTTCCTCAGCGTCTTGGCTGAATGTTAAGGAGCAACATTCCGTATTTTCTCTTTGGCTGTTTATCCTTCGTGGTAAGTTATCCAACAAGTTTTTTATTTTTAAAAGTAAAGAAATAGGAACATCATTTAATTTTCATTGAATGCTTTACCACTTTATTATTAAGGAACAAAATTTAATGAGTAGAATATACTTTTTGATTTCTTCCAGAAACTAGCTGTTCAAGTTGTTATTCGAAGTTAGCATCATCTTCTCAGAAATAGAAATAACCTGACACAAAATAGCTAGGTCTCATTTTTTCATATTGACATTGAAGATGTGGAGGTTTTTGAAGACCTAGTGACAAAAAAAGATGTATTCAAGTGCTTAAACACTTAAGAGAAGTGGGGAATTCAATGGTGACAATGAATTTTATGACAGAACATCTGCGTTGAAATCACGGTTTGTTAAAAAAAGTCGTCCATTAAAAAAATTTAAACAAACAACAATAAAAGACTATACAAAATCAATCAACTTATTTAAATTTCTCTATTTTACATGAAAACATTTTTCTTTTTTATAAAAATTAAATTGTTAAAACATTATAAATATGTAATAAAAATTTTACTGCGATTTGGAAAAATGTATGAAGAATAAAACAAAAAATAAAAATTTATATGAACATAACAAGCAATTTTGTAAAAAGTGTGAATAATGAACTCCTCAAAGACGGAAAACTTCCAAAAGCCGGAAAAATTTCGTTACCTTTTGGTGTTCCGGCTCTGAGGAGTTGGATTGTATTACAGTAATATGATCTCGCAGAAATTTGTTCCATGTGCCATATGGACCATTCAAACTAAAAAATGTGCTTGAACTTGCAAAGGTTGTGGAGCACTGATTTAGAGAACCATATGGTTAAACATGATGATGATGATGGGATAAGGAAGCAGTGACCTTGCAAACAATATTATCAAACCAAAGACATTCCAGTTATGGGTCACTAGGGTTTAAGAAAATGCTTGTTAATTAGCCAAACAAATGTTAAGAGACTTCATAGGTGTCAGTACAGGCATGCCTCGCTTAGTGCATGAGAGGTGTTCCAAGAACAGTTTTTGACATAGCACTTAACCCAGTTGATTTTTACTCCAGAAATTTTACTATTTTTATCTTGCAACTTATATAATGATAGGACATTTTTATATACGAATTAAAAGTCAAGAAAACAAAGTACCATATTTACACTTTTTCCCCACAAGTTCCCATCAAAAAAGAGGGTGCGGACATAACAAGATGTTTGCCCCTTCATTTTTTTGGGTAGGCCACGAGATGAGTATGCGTTTTCTTCGGTAGGCGCAATATGCCGTGCATTTTATTTCCCCGATTTATAACCAAGGTATTTTTTTAAATGCGTAGAATAATATAATAAGCACAATATTTATCAGGCATTTTTAAAAATTCCTTGCCAGCTGTCAGTGGTAAACCTAAATCACGTAAATATTCTATGTAAATAGAAGAGTGTCATTCATTCTCATAGACAAGGTGATGTAAGAGAAATAAACAACTGAATTGCATATATTTTTCATTAAAAACAAACGAATTCTGTTAGATTGCCTTTTAATTCGTGACATACTCAAATCACTTTTTACCATAATTGGATTTTTTTGGGTTCCTTTTACGTTACGCAATCCTAAAAGAATATATGTACATACATTTATTACTCTGTAAAAGCAAAGAACACAATTTTGTGATGGAAATGTCACTAAATAGCTGTTGGAGTTGTTCGTTTGCACTTTCTGAAAGCTGTAAGTGAAACATTTTAACTACAGAAACATGAGAAATGCTTCTATGTAACCGAGTCGCAGTGCGTCTAGTGACCGGTTTATTTTTGGTATTGTGTGATCTCTGAGAGATTTGACACGGATTTCTTTTGAGCATGATCAGTTTATGTTTATTTATGTAAAGTTCGCTCTTTTTCTAGGTGAATAATGGCTGAGTTACCATAATTTCGCAAAATTAGTGAAAATTACTCATTTTAAATTAAATAACTTGAGAATGTGCAACGGATCAAAATTGAAATTTTCTGCGAGATCAAGGAGCTAGATTCCAAAATAGGTTTTTTAATTGTCTCTGTGTAATATAATGGCAATTGATGTGAATTTTTCATGTTAACTTAAGTATAAAAAGTCATTTTTAGAAGTCATTTCTTAAATGTTTGCTTGTTGCCATAATTATATCATCAAACTCGGCTTCAGATTACTCAACCGATATTGCTGTAAAATATAAGAATCAAAATTTTCGAAGTGCGGAAATAACATGAATTACAGTTTTCCCCCCGGTTTTTAGCTCTAAAAACGGAGTTGCAGGCATTACACGCATGTGAGTATTACACGAGTAAATACGGCATATCACAATTATTTTTAAATAATTATTCATTATGAACTTATTGGTGTACAAAAACTTCAAAAATCTAATTCTTTATGATGGAAAATCACAATTTTATAATAACATTTGCTATGAAAAATCGTATTTTAAATTATTGAGATATACAAAATATCATAGATAATTCTGATATATACTGGGTAAAATATCAATATAGTGTATTACCTTAACATTTTCCTAAAATTCTTCATGATTACAAAGATCTTTGATGATGAATGGCCAGCGCAAAAGTAAACAAAAACAGAATACGAGTGTTATTACGCTGCAGCTTCAGACATAACTATGGCATAGATATCAACAGCAAAATAACATCAGAACATCAAATGACTAGCGATTGCGAAAGTCAAAGTTGTCGTGAACCTAATCTAGCTCAATCTCAAGCAAAATCCCAACCAAAGCGAACCCAAACCTGCACATCTTAGCAGTAATGTTAACAAGTTTAAAACTTCCAATATTAGCGTCACTGCAAAAGATTGTGGAATTGTGACAAACCAATGTAAAATACATAATAAAAGTGAACAAGTGAAATAGAAATAAAGTTAATAAACGTATAAATAACAACAATTTGTATTTAATTAAAGTGGAATGACTATCACTGAATAGAGAGTGAAGTACGAATGAAGGTGAGAAAAATGTGGGACCATAGCAATTAGGAGCATTTTTTTTAAATATTTTCAAAAATTAAAATATTAGTCCCGAGATGTCAACCGCGCTATATCGAAAATGCGCTAAAAGAACATGTGCTAAACAAGGCATACCTGTATACGTTTGGCTTTCATAAAATTAAGAGGAACATAATCTTAGCAAGAGGAGATATTGGAATGTTTATTACTTACAGCATGCAGTAGGATAATGTATATACTAAAATGAAATTTGCCTATGATGTCACCAATTTTCATGTTTCATATACCAGATTTACTCACATAGAAGCTGCACTTTTTTCTAAATTTTGCATCTTCAGAATGAGGATGAAGCTCATATGTAAGAAAAAACTGGATAAATATAAAAATGTGAGATAATTGTTAAAATTCACTGGATTGATGATTCAATATGCAGTCATGGGCATCTGCTGGGGAGAGGCAAGGGGGGTTGCCCCACTCTGAATCTGACCTATGTCAAGGGAAAACAATCATTGATGTCTGGTTAGGTCAGGGTATTTACGCAGTCATTTTTCCGAGGTCAGGCAAGCAGGTGGGGACCCCTGCAATGTGCTTGAAATGAATCACTAAATTATTAAGCCTGCCAAACTCAACTGTGGGAGATTGCCTATCCTCTTGCCTCTCCCCTGAAAAAGTTACAGTGGACACCCATGTATGCAGTATATGACATATAAAAGAATTACATAATAATCACTGCAACAAATAAAAAAGGAATATAAATATTATTATTTATGAGAGAGCAATAAACATGCCAGTTTTTGCCAGCAATTGCAACGAGAATTGTCAGAGGCTTTCAAGAAATATGCTGTAGTCTGTTGGATGTCTAGGCATCATCATACTTGGGTCTCATATTCCAATAGTTATATTCAGAGAGATATTTTGGTGTTGCTTTTGCTTTGGTAGTAACTTTGATTCCTCATTGTGTTCCACATGCAGCGCATTTGGGGTAAAAGACTGTGCATCCTGTGATTTTCATGTCAGCCAAAAGGCTGTGTTGTTCTTGTACCCTGTGATATGAATATATTGCTGACCGGTTAAAGGTAATTCACCCAAGTACTTTATTATTATAAATTATAACAATATTTGTAAGTATTTATGTACATCTAACGGTATTTGTAACAGATTTTTATTTTGCAAGAATTTTTCAGACCTAATTGCCATTTTTGGGGTGTGGCTAATATTCAGGAACTGTTTTTCCCCCTCGATTCAGTCTCAAAAATAAGGGTGCAGTTTATATGCAGACATGACTTATATGCAAATAAACGCATTTATTTGCAGGATATTTTAACATGAAAACATGAACTATGAAGAAAAGTTAATTCCAAAACAAAAAATAAAAAAATCTACTGGCATGTTATAAAAATTCCAGCAATAACAATCATTAAATAAATACAAATAAGTACAACATAAACTGTAGATAACTTACAATCTGAAACAGTTTATATTACCAGCAAAGAACATTGCTTAGGCTCAATTCACACTTACCTCAGGAGATTTTACAGGAACTTCAGCTGCCCGTTCAAGCCACTGAAGGGCACGAGAGTAATCCCTATCACCAATCAGAGCCTTAGCAAGTAAAAGGCGATTCTCCTTCCATGGTGTAGGACTCAATTTCTCTGCTTCTTCAAATTTTCCCACTGCCTCTGGAAACGTGCCTTTTGGTACCTCTGCAAACAAAGCTCCAGCTATTTTGCGTTCCACCCAATTTAGAGTAGCAACCTGTGAAAAATTTTTAATACCAATTACATTTTACTGTAAAAGAATGAAACTTTTTGAACAAAATTTAAAAGATAATAATAAATAACAGACATTATGACAGATTTACATTTATTATCTGTGCATTAGGACACCTTGAGCATGATTAGAATTTTAATTCATTTGAATTGTTCCAAAAAATACTATGACTTGAAAACCCCTAATTTCAAAATCTGTTATAGTAAGAAATGTATTATCTGCAGCTACTAACATTGATGTTTTTTCCCAGTGCAACATGATTAAAACATGATATTACTTCATTGAATTGACTTATAAATTTAATTAAGCTATACAATAAGATTAACAAATTTCAAATTTTCTTTCAGGTAATATGCCATTTTCACTTTGTATTTCAACACAAGGGACAATTTGCAATTCTAATTGAATAAGATAACCTAGATATGCCACCTTCATCTTGTGATTCAATAAAAGCCTCAAATATACAGGGTGTGCCATTTAAAACGCAACCCACAGGAAGAAAGTATCATTTATTACAAGTTTCATTAAATATACACTGTATATAGTTAGCTGTTTGTTATAAATAGTGTCAGCCACTTTACAGGAGATGCTGAAAATGTCCACCTCCTTGTCGATGCATGCTTCAACCCTTTTCACAGTGTTCATGTTTCACGAAGTTTTTTATTAGATGGTATATTGATGTCTTGTCCGGTACTTCCTTTGTTAGATATGCATTCCTGAATGTCTCACAAACTGCAGTAAAAGATTTCAAAGAAAAATAATGCTCAACAATAAACACAAGTTCTCTTTGGGTAAAAATCATGTTTGCACCTCCAACGCGCTTCAGCAACTGAGGACGCCAGTTATGAGATAGTCAAGGTCATCTTGATATGCACATGTGCAGTAGTGTGCGGGGAATCACTAAAGAGGAAAAAAAGAACCCCTCTTGATGCAATATTTGTGCTTGCGAACAATATTGAATTTAGGGTTTCATTTTAAATGGTGCATTCTGTACAACACAAAAATTGAAGCATCCATAAGATACAAATACGCAATCGAATACTATGCCTATTTTCTTAGAAAAAACACTTCCTATCAAAATAACACATCACAAGAAATGTCTATTTTTTTATATGAGGCTGTCAAATGAAAACCTTAAAAAATTTCACACTGTTTATTGCAGATAGGTCAGATAACATTTATTTTTCAACGTAGTCCCCATTGTGTTCAATGCAGGTCCTCCAGTATTTCAGCAATGCCTGTATTCCTTTGGAAAAAATTCATTCGGCCGCGTGCTAAGCCACTCATGCACTACTTCTTGCACTTCCTTGTCAGAGTGGAATTTCTTTCCGCCAATTGCCTCGAGTGGCCCAAAAATTAGGCAGTCAGAAGGGGCAAGACTGGGTGAGTAAAAAGGATGAGGGAGGCACTCCACATGCATTTCCTTGATGGTCGCAACTGTCGCATGCTCAGTATGGAGCTGAGCATTGTCGTGTTGCAGCAACAGACCAGCACTGAGCAGTCCACAATGTTTTGTTCAGATTGCTGGCTTCAGGTGATTCCTAAGGAGGTCAGAATATGTGGCACTGGTGACTGTGAGCCCCTTTGACATATAGTGCTCTATAAGTGGGCCTCGGTGATCCCAGAAGAGCATCAGCATCACTTTCCCCGCAGATGCCTGCGTGTGGAGTTTTTTGGATTTCGGTGAGGAGGAATGGCACCATTCCTTGCTTGCCCTCTTCATTTCAGGTTGGAAGTAGTGAACCCAGATTTCATCACCAGTCACTATATGCTGTAAGAAGTTGTCACCTTCTGTTTCATACCATCGCAAAAGTTCCTGGCAGGCATCCATGCGTCTCTCCTTTAATTCAGGAGTCAATTGTCTAGGCACCCATCACACAGACTTCATGGAACTGCAGCATGTCATGGATGATATGGTGAGATGAACCATGACTGATGCCTAAGAGGGTGGCCACTTCATTCACCGTAATGCGACGGTTTTCCCTGATGAAACGTTCAGCCTCCGAAATTGCCTGCGGTGTTACGACTCTGTGCATCTGGCCTGGTCAAGGAGCATCAGCCACACTAGACACACTGTTCTTGAACTTCCTACTCCATTCATATATCTGCTGCAGCGATAGGAAGGCATTACCTTACTGCACCCTCATATGTGGTGATGGGTTTCTCACCCTTGCTGACTAAGAAACGAATGACAGATTGCTGTTCCTCCTTCGTGCATTCTTTAAAGAGGGCATCCATCTTTGCAATGCTGTCCTGACTTCAAGGAGCCAGCATTGCCAGATCTACCCTGCATAATACATGTGTCTAACCTTAGCTAATGACATATTGTGCCTACAGCCATGCACAGTAGTTTCCAGATTTTTTTGCACTTTTAAGGTTTTCATTTGACTCACCCTCGTACAACACAAAAAGTAAAAATGTTCTTTTATGAATGTTATATGAATTAACCTTTAAATGTGATTGCTCATGGATGTATATTTCTCATATTTTTTCAACGTGTTTCTTTCTGCTAAAAAACAGAAGTGTGCAATTCTTCATAATTTTTACTATAAAATGCTTTTTATTTGATTATTTTATTACCAATAATTCATGAGATATGCAATTTTTCCATAAAACAAACAAAACCACACCAAAATAAATCTGACATTTAAAGGTTAAAGCATTTCACTAAAATATGCCCATTAGTAATCTGATATATGTATACAGACAGGTCAAGCAAACTATGATAGGAGCTTTATCTTCCAAGAAACCAATACAAAATGATATTTTCTTAACTTGGTTAGAAAAAATAATAAATGCAGGGGTTTTAGGGGGTCTTCATCAGAAAATTTATTCACTCCATATAAGGCACAATGCGAAACAATTCCTCCACGTTCACATTTGCACTCTCCATCAGGTTGGGTTGGTTTGAGGGTTGGCTTGGTTTCCAAGCAATATGCAGTTTCTAATTTGAAATTAAACCATCCATTCTGAAAACAAGATGGACATTTTAGAAATGTGAGTTTTTCAGAAAAATGTCGAACTCAAGAAATTCTAGATTCTGTAAAATGTCTTTTGGGAAATTGGCCTTTTCTGGAATTTGGCATTCGGAAAAATGGCTTTCGGGTATGTGGTCATTTAGGAAATTGGTTTTCAGGAAAGTGATCCCAAACCATGTACCTATACCAATCACTATCATTACTACCTAAAAGATTGACTGCCTCTTTTTGCTTGAGTCTCAAAGAATTCAAGAGCAATGGTGCAGACTGGAAGCAAACTAAATAAGCAACTGAGATAAATTGTTCAACATAAATGATCATAAAAAACAAATAACAAAGAAAAGTGAAGCAGACCTCACCAAAATTTCACGTCAGTTAATTACAGAACTGAAACTATATTATTAAGCTATTATAAATAGCTGCTTCTTATAACAGGATGGAAAGTTGAGGAAATGATGTGTTATGCATTTGCACATAAAGCTTGAACTGAAGGTTGACATTCTCCTAAAATGTCAGCTGCTTCTTACATATATACAGGAAATGAAAATCCTAAGGTATAGCTAAAATGTTCTAACTTGGCGGTGTGCAGTAGGCACATTTACGGTAGGAAGAGTCCATCCTCGAGGTGGGACCACCTATAGGGAAAGGTGGTGTTAAGGTGTAGGCATTTGATGAACAAACTTGGACTCGTGCGAACCAAAATCGTGTTACTGCGCATAGGCTCTGACATCGGCTCCCCCATAAAGTTTCTCTTTCCCGTTCCTTCCCATCCTCTCTCACTCATTTCTGACTGCCACCTTAGAGCAAACAAGCTATACTATTAGAATGATTACAGATTTGAAATTTTGTATGGTGGAATGTCAATGAGCACAAATCACATATGGTGATGATACTATGAGACGAAACTGTAGTAAGGAAATTTGGCACCCAGGATGATGATGATGCCTCCTTACTTCACACTAAATTTCTATATTACATGAAGTCTTTTGCATGCTTGGTGCCCCTTGGGTTTCTGTACCCATGACAGCCATGCCATTTGCCCCTTGCTATGCCTCTGGTCAAACATTTCTCTGGAGCAGAATTCGTACAAATTTGAATTTTAAATTGAGCATTGATATTTTACTTGCAAATTCAATTCCACAATTATGGCTTCCTAGGTCAATTTCATCAGAATACTTTACTTTCACTTACATGGTAATTTAGTTACATTCTTATTTGGTCTGAAAATGTTTTCAATAAAAAAGTAAGTTTTTAACAAAGAAAACCATTAGCTACCATAAATATCTCTCTTATTTTAATCTCATTTGAGTGAGAGTAATAAAAGTTCTTATGGTAATAGAGGTGTGGGAAGAAAGCAGTCATGTGGGATTGGACCCTGTAAGAGAGATCTGGTAATGAAAATAATTGCTTAAATTAAAAATGAATTAATCCGCAACTTTTCATGATGAAAAATCATCACAGCAAGCTGTTCTTTTAAAACCTATAGAGGGACAACTGTGGTTATATTTTGGTACAGAGAGCACTCCTTTGTCATAAATTTATGGCAAAGATCCTCTTGGCTTTTACAGATTGAATGTCTCCAATCTGGCAAGCTCAGGATGAAGATCGGATGTAATATTTTTGTCGGATTTTAATTAAACCACGAAGTCTATCTGAGACCTATTTTCTGTTTTTGCAGCAACTTCACTATAGCAAAAATATCCTAACTTGTCCTTTTTTTCATGAACTTTTATGCAGAAGTGGTGTTTTTCTTGTATATAGAGCATACTTATAATGGTTTTTCAGAAACAATCTGGTTATGCTTTCGGTTTGCTCATTTATCTGTCTGATGCGCCGCTAAATCCTCCTAAGCAAAAGCAGAGAGGAACTTTTGTTTTTTTGCCAAATTATTTAGTATTCTGTCTCGTTATGTACGTTTTCTTGGCTTGTCCGTCTGTGAATGTTTAAAAATTAAAAAAACACCAATTACTATCTGCTTCAGCAGCTCTTTCCTTATTTGTTAATAGTTATTAACCCTTCAAGCCAGTCCAAGCCTTCGCGCGATAAGGTCCTATTCGGGTAATAAATTTTGCGAAAATCACGGCTTCACACAAGATCTTATATTATGATTTTTATCTTGGTCAAATGATATTTAAATCTTACAAGAATTTACACTGTTAAATAAAAATGGTTTATGTATGCAAAATATATTTTACTTACTTTTTATCCAAATGTAATCCAATATAAATCCTCTTCAAATCATGAGGTTTCCTAAAAATTCTGTTCCGTATGGAAGATCTTGAAACAACCTTCCAAACACAGGCCTACATTACACTCAGATCACCAATACACCGTTTCTTTCTTTTTCCCTTTTGCAGAACACACAACACATCTTCTTCGTGGCCTAGATTTTTTGCCTGTTGCTGATAGTTTTTCTATGAAGTGCCTCTCAAATAAATGGCGAGGTGACGGATTTAGCGATGGTCTTCCTGCACTTGGCGATTCTGATACACTCCCATATTTTTCGAGAAGTTGTTGGATTAAAGTTAAACGAAAGCTCAGGTGGTCCATCTTATTTTGACAAGTATTATACATTATTAATGAATTATGTACCGAAACATTCAAAAGGCATCTAAACAATTTTACATACCATTTGCTATTTTTTTACGCTCTAAGAGGTAAGGCTGAAGTTTTTGATCTTTCAGATCCACTCCCCACATTGCTTTATTGTATTCTAAAATGCAAATCAGTTTAAATTTATCGTCCTTTTTCTGAAAATTATTGGTATGGAATGTTGATCTAAATGCTTATCCTTCTATTTCAATACAATAATCTTATTGCTTACTTTAGCTACGTGTTCTCCCTTCTTCAATTTGGCAGCTTTTATTTCAGATGGTACATTTTTCCTAATCAAACGTAAAGTTCCAGCAACATTTGTTCCACGAATTAACAGAAATTTTGCCAAATCTGGTGAATTATAGTAATTGTCCATCCATAACGTATAGCCTTTTCTAAATAAAGGTTCAAACAATTTGATAACTATTGCTGATGTTTTCAGTCCATCTGGCGTTTCTGAAACCGAAATTGTGGAATTCGAGCCAGAGTAAACAATAAAACTCCAAAGATATCCGGTTCGAATGTTTTTATTCCAAATTTTGAAGATTTCAGAGAAATATACTGCTTAAAAGACAAATGACCTTTCCAAAGTGTAAGAGATTCGTCTACAGCAATAGCAAGTAGATACTCTTAAGTTTACAATTTAAATAATAATAGGCTGAATTTTGAAAAGTTTCTTATTGCCTGTATAACTTACGATTTTCAAATTATCAACAAAATGGAAAAATTTTGAGATGCTTTCAAACCTATCTTGAGACATGGTTTTAGGAAAAATAGTTATTTCCAATAGTGGATTTTTAGAAAAGTAAGAACGAAGAGTAGGCTTTTGTACAATACCCATCAACATAATTAGTTCCAAATAAACATATATTTCTGATGAAGAAACGGGTTCCCATTTATTTAGTCGAGATCTAGAAGACAGCTTTTTATATTTTAAATAATTTTCAGCATACCTATTAGTCTCCAAAACAATAATCTCAATCAGGTGTACATCAAAAATGTTGTGAAAGACTCAAGAACATTAGCAATAGGAACAGTACAACCAAATTCACCAATAAAGGGAAACTTTTGCGGAATATTACCTTCATCGATATCTGACCAAATCCAAGAAGTTTGATAAACTGCAGCCTCACTCAATGGACAACCATCACCTTTGTCTTCACTTTCTGACTCTTGAGGCAGGTCAAGAGATGTAAAGTCCAACTCAATCTCACTAGATTTATCACTGCCGGAATCATTAAAAAAATTATCTTCATCAGTTTCAATAAGAAATTGCATTACTTCTTCATCCAGAAAATGTTCATTACTATGAGAAGTTATACCTTTTGAAATAGGGCTAAGAAAGAGAGAATTTTTCGTGCTTCCACTCACGAAAGAATGCTTTCGACTGAGGACTATATGGCTGGCTCTATGAGAAGAAATGCTGATCCAGTATTTCATTAAGAGTGAGATGAAACAGATGGCAAACAAACATAAACAGCTTGGAAATGAATGCCAAGCCTAAACACTGCGAGTCAAAAAAGGCTAGCTCGAGAAGTGAGAAGGTAAGATAGATTTTTTTTAATGCTCCGAGTGCAAAACCATGTAACCAAAGTAGTTGTTTATAAAGCAAAAACTATCTAGAAAACAAAGGATGCCATTGTATCTCACATAACTGAAGGAAAGAGGCCCAGAAAATATTTTAATAGGGTAGGGCACTGGTCGGTACATGGTACCGACTCCCGCATCCAGCATTCTGATGTTTGAGACTAGAACATTATGAGATAAGATCTGTGAAACTGATAGAATGAGTGGAATGTTGTATGCTTTAACAACACGAGAGTGGTGTTATCTTTACTGAAGTAGCATATTAGGCAAGCATCAGAAAAATGTGTGACGAATTTTTGGAGCAAAGTATCAACATCAAATTCTTGGTGAAACTGGAGAAAAAAGTACAGATATGATTGACATGTTATGCCAAGTTTATGAAGATAGCACCATGTTCAGGACTCATGTTCTTGATTGGGTTACGTGCTTTTCTGAGGGCAGACATGAATGACAACTAGTCTGGTTGTTTAAAGACTTCAAGAGCAGATTAAAATGTAGAAAAAGTTGCTAGTTTGCTGCCAATTGGTTGGCAGAATAATAGCAAAAGGAACTGATTTGTAAGATTTGTAAGACTCATTCTGTATAAAAATTTGGGCATGCAGAAAGCTTGTGCAAAAACGGTTCCCAAAAATCTGACAAACAAAGATGGAGGAGAGAAATTTGTGCTGATCTTTTGCAAAGGATTCAGGAAGATGACAACTTGATGAGTAGAATCACAACCAATGATAAAACTTGGATGTTTCAATATGACCCAGAAATGCAAAAGAAAAGACTCCATCATCACCATGACCAATGAAAGTTTGGATGTCCAAACTGAATGTGAGGAAGATGTTGATATGTTTTTTCAATAAAAAGTGAATCGCTCACCATGAATTTGTTCCTGTTAATCAGATGGTGAACTAAAAGTATTATTTTGAAGTGTTGCAGCAATTACAATACTGCATTCAGTGCACAAGGCCAAAGTTGTTCCTAGCAAACGGATTTTTCACAATGACAGTGCTCCAGTGCAAAAGCACTTTCTGGGCAAAAAACAAATTACAGTCCTGAATCATCTGCCCTATTCACCAGACCAGGCCTTATGCGACTTCTTTCTATTCGCAAAATTGAAAGGTAAGCTCAAGGGGGCCCATTGTGAGTCAGTATAAGATATCCAAAGAAATGCGACGGGTGTTCTTAACAGCTTGAAACAAAATGATTTCCATGATTGTTTTGATAGCTGGAAAAGGCAATGGGATTCATGTATCTCTGAGAAAGGGAAGTACTTCAAAAAGGATCACACCCATTAGAGGTAAGTTTTCATGCACATCAAGTTGTAAGGGCAGTTCCATTACTTTATTGTCAGACCTCATAGAAGGAGAAATCCAAGTACATATAAATATTCACAAGTAGAAAAATTCTAATTACTTTAATATTATTTAATAAATATCTTTAAATTTTGAATTACTGTATTTTTCTGCCTATTAGATGCACTAGGCCAGGGGTGGGGAACCAGCGGCCTTAAGGCCGCATGCAGCCTTTTGCATACTTGTCTAAACATAATTAAACTCATATATGATTTTAGCATGAAAGTTACAGAAAGAACAAACAAAAGATATGTATTTTGCATCAACAGAATCTTTGCGCCAAATCTTGTTTTAAATGACACATTACTTATAGTTATTGGTATTGTGAACTACATTCGAGCAAATGCTTTACAGCATCACGTTTCGCACCATGCTTCAATATGACGATGAAACATTTAGTGTAGATCTTCCAAACCATTAAGTGAGCTGGTTGTCACAAGGTCAAGCACTAGAAAATCTTTTAGCTTTGCGAAAACAGGTCACGACCTTTTTCAAAGAACAGAATGAACCTTGTGAATTTTTTAAGAAAGATTTCTGCAGAAATGATGCATTTTTGTGTGATTTAATGTCAAAACAAAATCATTTGAATACTTCTCTACAATGTAAAACTAAATCCATATATGAAATGTGGCAGCAAATTCAGTCATTTCGGAAGAAGTTGAATTTTTCCAGAACTGACCTTACCAGATCAGTTGTTTCAGCCGAGCATTATCCTGAACTGGCAAAGGTAATTGATAAACAAGATATGAATAAAAACTTGCAAAATTGGAATATGAATGAATATATAGGTGTTTTAGACTCCTTGATTAAAGAATACAATGACAGATTTAAAAATTTTCAGAAACATGATGCCACACTGAGTTAGCTTTTCAGCCACATCTGGTAAATGTCTCGAATGCACCTGAGGATTTGCAGATGGAGTTGATTGAGCTCTCAGAAGATAACATTCTGAAAACTCTATTCGACAGTATAAAGGATCCCATTGAAATATGGAAGAATATTGTTGACTACCCACGACTATGTCAATAAGCTCGTCCTTTACTCTCTTGTTTTGGCAGAACCTATTGCTGTGAATCAACATTTTCACATATGGCTCAAATCAAGACGTGACTGAGATCACAGATGACAAACACCCACCTGGAAGACCAATTGAAGCTAAAGACAACAATGCTGGAACCAAATATCAAGTTCTTAGCTCACAACAAACATTCACAAAAAAGTCATTAAATAGTGTTTGCCTTCTTATTTTTATGAATGTGATTGAATGCAACATTTTATTTACAAGTCCTTAACTTGTTTTAACTTCTTTAAAGTTTATTAATATATTGGTAAATATGAAAAATTGAAATTTTTTCTTTTAGATTAAAAAGTCATTATATTTATTTATTTATTATCAATAGAGTCCAAATACAGCACGAAGCCAATTACAGTTGACGGCATAAAGCCTTCCAAGTTTTAAAAAATATTAGTAAATATGAAGAACTGAAATCTGTATTCATTAAATTAAAAAGTCATTAAATTGTGTTTGCCTCTTTATTACATATTTCAATTTTGATATATGTGAATGCATGCAACGCACATCGCAATGTGCGGCCTGATGAGGTATCCGTTAAGTAACATTTGGCCTTCCAATGAAAAAAGGTTCCCCACCCCTGCACTAGACTATAAGAAGAAGAAGATTTTTCAGGAAATAAACGATTTAGGAAAGGTCACGCCATGTATCATTTCCAGCCGTGATTAAGTCTGTATCTGGCAACATTGACAGAAAATATTACGGCATAACAGTTAAATATAATGTTTTAGATAAAATTAATTTGTAAAATAAATAGGGATAATCTAAAACATAAATAGTTACTTGGAGACTTGTATAGCTAAATGTGCCATGTGAACTCGGCAGTCATATTACCATATTAACCCAAAAGAAAGAGGACTTATAATTTAAGACAATCACAATATAAAACAAGGTATATTCAGGAAAAAACATTGTAATACCAATTTTTTAAATAATGCACAGTGGTAACAATGTGCCATCCGCTAACACTGCCAGAATTACAGTAATACGCAATCTCTACACTGTCATTTCAGTCCTAATATTTGAAGTAACTTATTTAAAACTGCTAAAAATAATAACTAGTCCTCACTTCACATTAAAACCTAGCAAAGTTTGTAGCAATCGTGTGCTCTTCAAACTGCAGGTGTACTTGTCATCTGCCATTGGCGCACCAATCATAAACTAGTAAATATGTTTAAATTATAACAAGATACGTAAAATAAAACTCCAGCAATCATAGTGTAGCCATTTTCAACACAGTATGTATCAAATTTCCTTCCCAGCTGACTGCAAGTTCTGATGTAGGTTTGTCAACACTACCCTTCCACCAGTACCTACAAAGTGGAAAGCCACTCGTTTGCACATTTTGAATTTCAAGAATATGAACAAGAAGGAAAAATATACTCCATAAATGGAATACACAGAGATTTCAAAGGCGTTCTTTATGGGAAATACGTATAAAACAATATCCAACAATTGGCAGTTCTTGAATTGTTTCTCCGAAACTATAAATCGAATTTATATGGTCTTGCAGACTTTTTTGAGGTAAACTGTCGTCTATACATCTATAATAATATAGCTACTTGTGCCTCACTCACTCACTGACACAAAACTCTTAGGTACTTCTAGAAGGGCTAGAAATCTGAAATTTGGAAGGTAGGTAGGTCGAGTGGCACAACCAACGAGAAAAATCGAAAATCACAAAAATGTTTGCCGTATTGACCCGAATATAGTGCGATGTTTTTTTCCGCAATATGTACCTTTGAAAGTCGCATTCGCACTATATTCGAGTACTTGTCGCATTCGTACTATATTCGAATACTTGTATCTTTAAAAAATAACTGCGTATCGGCGCGTTTCATGACGCGTGTTTCAGCGCATATTTTTATAATTGCTGCATTGTAAGTGAATTGGACGTTCATGTTACGATGCTACATTGTACAAGTATACTCGGTAGTGGTCTGAGGAGACTAGAAAATAAATCAAGGTCAAATTGCAGCAACCACAGCACCGGCACAACTTCACGCAGGGTCGCGACACTCAACGTTAGAAAACGAGGACCGTCTAAACGTGGCGTCACATTACCCCCCTTTAGTACATAATTCATGAGTTTACAGGTAATTTAAATGTGCAAAATAGAGAAAATTAAATGTTTTTCGTCTTTTTCTAAATTCCTTTCAAAATACTTGGGGTCGCACTATATTCGGGGTCGCATTATATTCGGGCTAATACGGTATATCTAAGGGGTCTTTTTAACCCCATAAGAAAAGCATTGGATTCAGTGCAAGGCTTTCTAAAAATGCATTTTTAAATTACTTAAAATTGCTATCGGAATTCACAAAAAAATAGTTGTCTATGTGAAAAAGCGGAGTTCTTAATTTTTGAAGGCAGAGCTCAAATGCATACTAAATTAGCGTATATATCTGCTTTTAATTGGAAAAAAGGGAGAATTTTTTCTTTTCAACAATGAAAATCTTTAAATACTATGGCAACTACCTCAATGCTTTTAAAGGGATATGATATTAAACATTACGATTGCAATGATTTAATGCTTTTAATGGAAATTAATGCCGTCATAACGAGTTACATTTGAACTTCCATAACTCGAATCTCAAGGAAAAGTAATAATTATTCGTGTAATAGAAATTTCAAGTTATGGAAATATATTTTTAAATATTTGTATATATACAGTGGAACTTCTATAACTTGAAACTTACAGGAAAGCAAACATTATTTGAGTTATAGAAAATTCGAGTTACTGAAATATATTTTTTCATTTTTCTATAATTGAATTAACATAAAGTTTATTCCCATAAGCATATAATCATATAACTTTAATTTTCAATATCAGGCATATTATGAAAACATCCCCAATATTTTCTTCCAATAATATGTAGGATTTTACTCTATCCAAAGCACTAATTGCATCACGCACTGTGATTGAGGGTATCATAGATAATTGCAATTCTCACATACTACTGAAAGCACAAACATGATGATTAAATTTGGGTTATCGACTGTAGGAAGGAGTGAATAGGTTTGTTTTTCTCCAGGGCTATAAGGGATCACAATAGGAGAGGCAACCATGATAGCGGTGATAGTAAAACGTGAAAAGTATTTTAATGTTGTGTTTCGTAGTTTTTTGAGAAATTTTAACACTTTTCAATTGTTAAATATAATGGCATCACACTTATTTCTCGATATTTTTTATCCAAATATGCAATAAAGGCATGGATGATGATGGCATAATCTTAACAGAAAATACACTAATTTTTCCATAAGTTTAATGTATAGGGTATTGTCTTAATGATGACTATTCTTATTGCTCATGCATGGTGATCTGAGCCATGAAACTTGAAATACGAAAACTTGGACACGAGTCGATTGCCAGAGAATTTGGAAATTACGGATAGTTACATTAATTTCATGGAAAATTATAAATATACTGCTATTACTCATGGAATTTATTATTTAATACATATAGACTCCACATGACTGAAGTGCTGTTGCCCTGGACATCGCGTTGGTTTATTTAAGAGTTCAGATCTTGGTGTATGGTGATTTTTTGAAGCGCTTGCAGTATGCAAGCGCCGACTACTCGTAGATCATATTAGAGCACGGGAGAGAAAAATATGGATTTGAATTGTTGTTTGCTGATAGAATTGACCGATGTAAACAAAATATGCGATGTTTTGCTTGGGATATCCTCAAATTTTTATCTCCAAAACTATAAGTCGTACATTGTGGTTCCGTGGACTTTTTTGTGGTAAATGTTGTCCTCTATCAGAATAAATTTTTTAATCGATACTTTACAGTTCACATAAGAACTAGAAAGAGAAAATATGGTATTTAATTGTTATTGACGGATGGCATTTAACGAGATACGAGTATGTTTATTTAAGTGCTTCTATAAAGTGGAAGTTCTAATTGACAGATGCAGTTCAAAATCACAACTCGGCAATAAATTTTAATAAGAATTATTAATACTTAATTAAAATCTGCCCAGTAATTTCTGAGATTAAACAATAACTGATGGACAGAGGTGCCGTGCCCATAAGACGTTCCGCTACTACAACTTCGCTGGTAAAGAACACCTAATAAATGTATTTTATTAATAAATTAAATGTAATGTAATGTGTATGTAGAAATAAATGTGTTTTCGTGGGGATAGAATCGGCGTGGGGATATTCTATGCAGCGTTTAAAAGTTTGTACTCGATTTTTAGATGATCCCTAATTTTTTCCAAAATTTTTGGATAAAAATCTTGTCTTCCTTTCAGGTTAATATGGTAATTAAGCTGTCGGAGTGTACCACATACATAGATACCCTTTGCCAATAGTACTTAGTTTAACTTAAGTGCAAGATGGTATTTTAATTTAATAGGATAAATAATAAAAGGAATGCATATGTTTATAATGATACATACAGTCAACTAATCCTTTTTCTTCTACAACACTTCTTGCCTCGTACATTACGATTTTGATCGATACAGCAATACCAAACTTCCTCTGTTCTATTATCCATCACTACCTCCTCTAGTTGTGACCATTTATGACCAACCTTATGAAAACTATGTTTCTCTTATCCCATCAGCTTCAGTTTTTCCTTGTTTTCTCCATTCATGGTTTTTTTCTGTGGGAGGTGGACTGAAATGGCGTGCTGCTGCTTGGTTTCCATGCATTTTTGTAGCCACTGCAATCTCAATTTACGTAATGTTCAGAAATAGGAAAATTGATCTGCTATGATAGTTCAGTAGTAGAATATCCGCCCAGCAAAAGGAAGACCCAGGTTCAATTCCCGGTCATAGCAGACTTTTTTCTCATTTCAAAATATATTCCCAACATTACAGATTATTTGCATAGAATCTTCAGATTGCTTTATTCCATCTATTCTAGCTTGGCAATATCACCATTTGAGAGGGAGGAGTTTTCTAGGATGTATTTCTTCAAGGACATCCATTGGGGCACGTTGATACTAGTTTGGCTAGCTCGGCCCCAACCAAGAAAACATCCGCATTCAGAAACGAGAAAATTGATCTGCTATGATAGTTCAGCAGTAGAATATCTGCCCAGTAAGTGGAAGACCCGGGTTCGATTCCCGGTCATAGCAGACTTTTTTCTTGTTTCAAAATATATTCCCAATACGTAATGTTACTTATCCTAGATACGCATAAAATACTTATGACATCTAAATGGATTCTACTGTTCTATGACATTAATCGCACCATTCAACAGGTTCATTAGGAACTAAAACATCACAAATGCACCAAAATTGTAATCACTGTGAGCGGATATATATTAAACCATAATAATGAAAATACGCCCTCGGAATTCACGTTGCATAAGGTTTTAATGTATATATTAATAATTTTTTTCACTATTAATTATTAATAATGTATATTTTAATGTTTTTGCGATGAATGACTGCCAATTATTCCATTTTGGGGATGAGTGGGTTTGTGAGTGTCACTACTTATATGATGAAAAATACGGTATCTAAAAATATTTCTTAACTTATTGTTAGTAATATGAGCTAATGAAATTAAAGCATGAGCTTCAAGAAATAACAGTCAGAATTTCGGATTCTGGACATTCAAATTCCAACTGAATAGGGATAAACTGTAGGTCAAATATGTCCAATTTTCAGATACCCAGATTTTCAATATATTATGAAAATTATAAACTTCTTTCGTAGTAAAAGTTCTAAAAAATTGGAAAAGAAAGAAAACTATCCTCTTAATATGATGAAAATGATGTACAGTAGAAAACCTTCCTGCTATACATGAATAAATAAAGCTGAATATGCAAAAAAATATCCACCTCATACACAAAACGTCCAAGAAGATGGTGCAGAGATGGATCAGTTGGATGAAGACTCAATGCTGTATCTACATGCTCCTTAAAAACTACTCCATCTTCTATCTTTTCTCTTGTCCCAATGAATTCCCCTCTGGATCCAACTGTTATGGCAAACCATTTGTGTACTTCAGCATTTGCGTCATCCAACTCCAAAGCTCTCTTTGCAAACTCATATCCTGTTGATAGAAACAGCACACTAAATGTAAATTTAAAAATATTTAATTAGATACCATCAAAATAGAGAAAAATATGCATAAGAGTTCTTCAAATGGTCTCCAAAAGAAATGATATGAAAAGAATATTCATTGACTAATTGTAGTGAACCAAAACTGGAATAATAAATCCTTTTAAAATTTTGCAGTTGGTGAATATATTTATAAGCTGCTTGGATCCTTCTCCAATTGCTACTTCAACTTACTAGGATGACCATATTTGCATAATCAAATACACAATTTTTGTCATAAACATAAAATGATTACAAAAGAAAATTGCTAATAAAAACCACCTTCCATCACCATTTCCTTCTTCTTCTCAAGATTTCCATTATTTCCATGAATAGTTGCCAATGAATGACAGGCTTTGGCTAATCTCCACAACAGACCTACACTATCAGGATACTACAAAAGAAATACAAAATTACCATTAGCCAAAATTTTGTGAGTTATTAACTATAGTTGAATTTTTAAAAATTTACCTGTTATACACAGGATAAATAAGTAAAGCATTAAATAGACTACATAAAGAAATAATACTTTTATAAAAAATAAAAGTTGTAAGTACAATATTTTCTGGTAAATAATGCACATGTTATCTACCGTGTTTACCTGAATTCAAGACCATCCCTTTTAGCAGACTGTCAAAACAGAAAAACGATTTTATGATCTAATTTCTTACTGTATTTGGTGTATATTTCTAACACACGTATTCAGTATAGGTATACTAGTTCGTTCATTAATTGAAATGATTTGTAAAAATTTGTCTAAAAAAGGATTTTTTATGTATTTTTAAAATTAAGACTTTATTAATTGAATTCCAGATCATAAGTTTGCAATGAAGAATTTCAGTAGATACAATTATTTTATTTTGTTTCATTTGTTAAAAAAAACATCAATAAAATGCATAACAATACTTCCTATGGTTCTATATCTCGTCGCGGTCAGTTCGTCGTGCATCAATTCGTCGTGCGTCAATTTGTTGTGCATCAATTATTCGCACGAAAAATTAGTCACACATCAATACATAGCACGACAAACACATAGTGCGTCAATCATCGAAAACTTCGTCACGAGACAAATTCGAAAGCGAGACACCCTGACTGGTGAACGGCAGGGGGAGACACTTTTCCACAAAAAAATATATCTTTATATTTCGATAATACCAGAATAAATCTCAATTCTCTTTGCGAATTACACAAAACGGTGTATGGCAGGGGTTGATTCCCAACCCAACAACTGTATCCCCCTGCCCAGGGCTGGTGCAAGGCAGTTTGGCACCCTAGGCAAACTTTTCTTTGGCACCCTACTCCAACCTAAATGATACTAAAAATCTAATAGATGAAAATTATTTTTAATATTAATTATACAGTGATGTCTATAAGCACCAGTATTACTTAAATATAATGTTAATAAAAGATTGTTTTTATTATTAAATACTTTTTTCATAATTACTAAAAACAATGTTTTTCCACATTAAAAAAATTTCATGGTAAGTAATAGCAGTAAAAATGGGCATTAAGAAGAATATTTTTTAGCAAGAGATTAAGCAAATCATAACTTTAGGCTAGTAAGTTAGTTGGTAGGTCAACATCTTCAAGAATTACACATTCTCCAAATCTTCCTCAGACCGCTAGTTTAAACCTCTTATATTTTTAGGATTGGGGTAGTGCACAGCATTGAAGAGGAATTGAAATCATTTTTAATATAAAGGTTTAAACAACACAAATGCACATGAAAAATATAACAACATGAATCAATAAAAGATGAAAGATAAGTATACATTACTTTAAAAAAGAATACAGACACACACATACAGTGCCATGAAATCAAAACTTGGGCTCTTCATGGTGCCAAAGGCAGTTGCCTGTTTTGCTACCCTGTTCCACCGGCCCTGCCCCTGCCATACATCAGCCATGATGGATCGCCTTCCAATTTGTCTCGCTACGAATGTCTTGCGACGAAATTGTCATGCAACAAATGCGATGTATAGACACGCAACGAGTTTGCCATATGATGAAATGACGCGCCACGAATTGATGGGCAATCAATTTATATTGATGGTGTACGACTTCGTATTCGAATTTAAGACGACCCCCGATCTTCGCAAGCTGAAATTTGGAAAAAACACTCGTCTTGAATCCAAATAAATACGGTAGTAAACATAAAGTCTAAATCTAGAAAAAATTACTGTGCATTATACCGAGAAAAACAAGTATATACTTAACCACTCATCTGGGTATTTAATTTTTCGAAACTGGAGGTGAGCATTTAAATTGCAATTGAGGTGAATCAAATTTCAAATCAATTAAAAAATACGTTAATTATTCAGTATTTGAGTTGTTTATTCTTAAAATTTGTGTTTTAAACTATTTTTACCACAAGACATGAATTAAAATGTTAATGTATATTTATTATAATAAAAATTAAATTTGTTAATAATATTTAATGAACACAAATTCCTAAAATATGGTATAAAGACATTAAAAATTTACACAATTACTAAGTGATTTTAAAAAAACAAATATTATAAATAACATATAAATGTTGTTAATTTTAAAATTAGGGTAGGGTAGGGAAATGCAACCCGCAAAGCAAAGTCAGGGTCTAAATACGAGAAGCGTATCTTTTCCAAATAACAAAGTGAAGCCCATTTACTGCCAAGATGGTAAACTAAATGGATGCAGCTAGCTGCCGGAGAAGCTGCATGATGGAATATTACGGTATACCCATAGCAAACAGCCGAGAAAACAGAATGACGTATCTATACGGCATACCTAGACGAGTGGCTAAAAAAGTTACCTTTTGGAACAATTTTTATTTACACTTATTATTATGATTCTTTGATACTTATGTCCTTCTGATGAAAAATTCGCAATATTTTCTCTCGTTTTGATAAACAGCTTGAATGTACGTAATTCAGTGGAATCAGACGACATTGAAAGATTTTTCACTGCTAAAAGCCTAATATTTTCAAGTTTCAAAGAGATTTATGGTCAGATTTGATGCATATTAAAAAATCAGTGATTGCCAAAAAAAATGTGTATTCTTTTAGGCAGCCTTTTATTCAAGTCTCAAATTTGACCACAATTGTAAGTACAGTAAAAACCTAATTATCCATGAGTGAATAAGCTATGCGCTGGGTTAACCAGGCATTCTGAAGCAGTTTGAATTTGCCCCCTTATATGAAAAATGAAGACAACATGGATTTCGCTTCTTTATTAAACATCAGTTGATTTATCACATCAGTTAAACAAAAGCTGTTTAAGCCAAAGAGACAGAGTTAGAGTTCTATGTCAAAAAATGTAATGTGAACTGATGTGGTAACTAATTTTTACTTGAAATGAAGCATGTTTTCCCTTTTGCTTTAAAGAGATTCTTATAAACAAAGGGCAAGCAATGTTAAATTACTCTATGGGTGAGTGAATGCTTTAGTACAGGGGTCGCCCAACTTTTTACTAAAAGGGCCACATGAGCCTCTATATACCACTTTTGGGGCCACTTACAACCTTTCAAATGACTGTGAATTTGAAAGAGCTATTTTTGCAAAAATTGTTGTGTAATGTGACATACACCTATATTAAAAATTATATTCCATCCTCAGAGTTGAAAAATACCATCCGATTTCATAAATTACATATCTAATTTCACTTGCTGCAAGCAAATTTACAAATATGTCTTAAGAGTTGAAGTTTAATGAAATCACTGTGGGGGCCATAGTAACATTTTTATCTTACCGTCCCATCTTTTTTGTGCACTAATAATGGTGATCTGTCGGTCAGACTGAATAGTCATTGTCAAAAAACAAATTTGAAATTTCAGCTCACTAATTCTACACTAATTACAGTTTCTTTTGGTTTAATTGATAGATTTTTATTCATAGCATGTGACCAGTTTTTGCTTAAATAAATTGGTACAGTATTTTACAGAGATTATACCAGGTTTTTCCTTTAAAAATGCAGATTATCTGTGTTCTTCAAGTAACCATGCCTACCCAAGTCCCAATTAACATGGACAATTAGGGTTTTATTGTATTTTTTATTTTTCCAACAGAACTTTTTACTGTGTGGTATGTATACATTTTAACTAGTGTTAAAAATATTAAGATGTGCTTCATCTACTAAGTGCACATTATTGATGGGAAAATACGGTAAATAAATGGTAAACCTTTGTTATAAGAAAAGATCCACAAGATATTTTTCTGAAAAAAACTTAAGGAAATTATTATATGCTAATAACGATTTAAAAAATAATACAAAGAATCAAAGAATAAATGAAATGTTTATGTACAAATAAATTAATTTAATTTGAAAAGCTTCAAAGGTTTACATATGATTGAACTGCTCAAATAGCTTGAATAACAGATTCAAAAGAAATCCATAAATTTTTATGGCAACAAGAGACTCTAAAACAAGGAATTACCTCATTCTTCTTTTCCATCAGAAGATTAAAAGCCTTCAGCTTGCATTCTGAATTGCCAGTAAACAGACTATCAACAGTCTCGAAAAGATCCTTAAGAGGTCCCTCTTCCACTGTTTCCCTAAATTCAAAGAAGATCAATGGTATATTATCAAAAGCACTTGAAAACCCCAAATCACCAGATTAATGTGTAATTAATATGAGAAACATAGTAAACCTATAACATTGCAATTTAAACTTTCACAGTTTTCACCATTCATGGTGAGGTTTCTGTGAACACCTGTTTAACATATGTGGCACATAAACCACATTATTTGTGGAAAATCCATGAGGTCATGCATAAGTTGTTGCTTTCCAAATGTAAGCAGTTGTTTTATTTTGCTATGATACTCATGTATATATGGGTATATTACTGCCACATCCAGGGTTGGAATAGTCCGACAGGACACTGGGACATTTTCCGGTAGACTGGAGCAAAAATGGGCTGGCCAATCGGCTGTTAAAACAGTAATTTAATTATTTTTTTATCCGTGAATCCAGAAATATGGAGGAATGGATTTGATGTCCATTTTTAACTAAGTTTCCCTGAAGTTATCTTTCCAAATCTATTACGTCTCTCACTCCTTTCATCATTGCCTCTCACTATCTCAATCCTTCCACCCCCTATTGTATACAGTCAAGTCAAGAGATTTCTCTGAAAGTCAGCATCTTTCCCCTCTCCGCTCCGAATAAGTTATGATGATCCACAATCATCCATTTTCATACAAGTTTGCAGAACTTTATAAGATATAAGTGAAGATTCAACATTTCCATCTCAAACTCGTTTCACTGCATCCAATCTATTTAAGTACAAAGTCATATTATCTGCTCATGTTTATTTAAAACTATTTTCAAGTACAACAAGTCTTTTGAAATATTTGCAAACTAATAATATGGTAATATCAAGTGCTTTTGCTATGGTTCATGCAACTGTGAAAACAATTATCAGATGATATTAATAAATTTACAGAAATAAAAATATTGAGCTATAAATTCGTCAAATTTATAAATGAAGAACTAGAAAATGATTCTGAAAGTTCTTCATACCTTCAAGTTCAACTAAATTTTCAGGTAACTTGAAACAAAAACAGATATAAAAGTATTGAAGAAATTAATTTGGAAAATCTTAAAAATTTCGAATAAAACATTTTCAAATGTAATTTCAGACTTTCATAAACGCTTTTTAAATAATAATAATTCGATAAAGGCATTAAAAATTTTTCAATCTGAAGTTTTTCAAGAATGATGCTAAGAAAACCGATTTTGTTAATCTTGAAAAATTAATGGAAATATTTTCAAGTATCTGATTTAGTCAAAGAGTACAATGATTTTGCGCATAAATGGATCTTTAAAAAAAAAACAGTCCCTGATATTTGTCACTTCAGAAGTTCATGAAGAAAATGTACTTGAAGATAATTTTGATGACATTTTTGATTTTCTAAATGATGATAAAATGACAATGTAAATCTTGTAAAAATGTTTATTTGCTGTTTCAAAGTATTAAATGAATATAACTTATAGTTCTGCTTATAACAATATTTATCAAGCATATATAATTATACTTAATTGTCTGTTACGCAAGTTTATTGTGAGAGAAGTTTCAAAATTTTAAGTTATACTAAAAATAAATTACAAAATAGGCTAACATAAGAGATCAAAATGTTGATTCTTTTAACATGAACCGAGCTATTCTGGTCAAACTAGAAAATGATCAAAAAATAAAAAATTATGCAAAAATAGTAAGGAGTTTGACGAAAAATTGTAAATTTAATATAGGTAACACTTATTATTTCCATTTTCACTTAATATTGTGCAATTTAAAAGTTACTTAAATATTGAAAAAATTCAAGACAATGTAAATTTTATTTATTTCTTTCAAATGTCTTGTAAAAATGTTTACTTCTTTTTATATTATAAAAATAATTAAATTTTTGTTATGAATACCTAAATGTTTACAGAATGTGAATTTCATATTATCTACCTGTAAGTTATACTTGATTGAATAAGCATATATAGTTTCGTTCCATTTAAAAATTTCTTATTTATTATGAAAATGTTATGGCCAATAATACAACATAAAAATTCGGGGTGAAAGGGGGAGGAGAGGAGATTGGGAGGGATGAGGCCACTGATCTCCATTTCCTGGTATGAAATTGCTTCCCAGTCCAACCCTTGCCACATCATATGCTTTTACATGAAAACAAATGTATTTTTAGGCAAATTTCATCTTTGTATTTTTTCTTTCAACTTAGTGTTTCTCAGCCATTTGTCAGGACAAAAACTTTTAAGTTTTAGCTCATCTTATCGAATGTATGCTTATTTGGATTATCATACAGAGGATTTTTTCATATACATATAATTATGCCTTAACACAGTGTACTGGACATTTAAATCTCTCACACTCCTCAGTTTCCACAGTATTTATACACCCACAATGTAAACGGTAACCATTATATAAAATGTCACAACTTTTTAACTTTAAATATTTTTGTACGAAATTTTGAATAAATACTCATCAAACATTTTAATACTTCATCTTGGAGAGAACATTTTTTTAAAAAAGCTGCAGAGCAAACAAAAAATACCTTGACTCTTTTCTTATTTTCTTTGTCGCACAGACATTGCAAGTCCTAGAAGGATATTTTTTCCCTATCCTACAGTTGAACCAAGATGATGTTTAGTAATGTTAGCTGAAAGTCTACCTGGATAGTTATTTTAAGTGGAATGCTTCGCAGGCATTTTTACATGGCCATCTTCCTCATCACTCTATGGCCCATTCAGACTTATCCTATTCTCTGTCCTATCTTTTGAGATCTCAAGTAAAAATGTTTTGACTTTTATTGCAAATTATCTTCTATAGATAATAATACTATCAAAATGTCAAAAAATAAAGGGAATCAATTGTGTTAGCAAACAAACCAGTCGAGTACATGTAACAGCCAAATACTTAACTATGAGGGTTGAATGAAAAGTAGTGGCAACACTGCTGCCGAATGCGCAGAATGGTTGCAAATCGACCATTCATGCACAGTGCTGCTAGTGGGCCATGCCTTGGATATACACAGTAAGTTTCACACCTCTAAAGCAGTAGAGCGCACGTGAACAAGCCGGGGAAGTTGACATCTCATACCACAGCACCCTAAGACATGTTCACAAAGTTGGAACAGCATTCCTGGATCAAAATAGAGGTCGCATGTGGTCGTAGTGCAAAGGACTGTTGGCGTGGTCTGCAGGAAGCATGTGGTGACGATGTGTTGCCGTATCAAACTGTCGCACGATGGGTACAAGCATTTCGCCAGAGTCAGGACACTACGCAGGGTAATCAACATACATGACAGCCCATCATCCTGGAGAAGCAGGTGCAGCTCATAAAGTCACTGGTGGAAGTGGACAGACAATGGACGATGCGCCAGTTGGCTGTGGAAGTTGGGATAAGGCAACTCACAATTTGTCACATCGTTAAAGACATCATCAGGATGCGTTAAATTCCATCCTGTTGGGTCCCACATCACCTTACCAAGGAGCAAAAGTGGCACAGGTATGCCGTTGCTAACCTTCATCTTGAACAGTACCACAGCAAAGGGGATGCATTCATGCCCCACATCGTAGCCCTTGACAAAACTTGGGCACGATGGCAATGGGAAACTTTAGAACATCCTCCCTACTCTCCATACATGAGTCCATGTGACTTTTATCTGTTCCCGAAGATGAAGGAACCCCTCCGAGGCAAGTGGTTTTGCAGTCTGGAGGAGGTAATGCGGGCAGTAAGGCGGTCTCTTGTGACTATCAACAGGAATCATTCTGCTGATGGCATACGTTGCCTCTCATGGAGGTAACTATACTGAAGGCATGTGATGTCAGTTTCCATTGAAATAAAACTTGTCTTGATATACCACACGTTGCCACTACTTTTCATTCAACCCTCATAAATGCTCTGGAACTAATCCATCTCTTCTCTTTCACAATATTTACATTTTTTTGGAGTCTTTAGCAAGGTTGCCCCATTGAGTAAACAAGATTTTAAAAATTCAAAGACTGCTAATCTGTACCAATGCCTCATCACAACACCACGTGACAAAACTTAAATAATATGTCAAGGTTCATAGGAAAAAATTTCAATTACAAAAACTTCAAAGGCATGTATACAACCTTTTAAATTAATGACAACGGTAAAAGCAGTAGGAGGTTATGTCAACAAATATGACACCTAGAGAGAAAAATCAGAAGCATAAAAAACAGGGATTTCCATGTGTGGCATTCTATGCATGCAATGGAAAGCATGGAAATCTTGATGATCCATATGCAATATGATAAAGTCTCTTCTGTTTTTCATCATTTCACATACATTCACGTAATTGATAAATGCCTTAGTTTTACATTGAAAGAATTAGTTGTATTTCACCAGTGTATCAGAATAGTTTTATATTAGTGATTCAATATAGTTTTCCTCTTCTCATTATCATTCCTTATAATTATCATAATTAAACAACCTATACTAATATTTATTTTTTATATATGAGTGGCCCACTTAACCACCTTATTCCCAAAAGCTTCTGATATCAACTTTTGCAGATTTGACATTTTTGGCGATTTATAGGAATGTAACCTCACCACAAATGTTGAGTGCCTACTGTATTCAACCATTTTATTCATATATAATAAACCAAGGAGAAAAATTGGGTTAGAAAATTTTTAATAATAAAAGAATCGTCCCATTTGAAACACGAAAATTTCAACAAATCTAATTTAGCTAAACACGTTAAGGATAGTCCACCCCCCTCAAAGACTAAAACTAATTTAAACATACACAAAACACAAACTAGGTGCATACAAAAGTCTTACACATTTACCAAAACAAAGATAAAGTCATAAAAAATTACTACGGCCCTATCACTAATGACACAATCCTTTCACTCCGCTTTTGAAAATGAACCCATAACCCTTTTTCCCAACCACAGCATACCTCCGGCGCACACATTAAGTCGGCTTTCAGTTGATCAGGACATTTAGAGTGAAATTTCACTGAAGATGACATCTTAGATATCGAAATGTACATTTAGGTGTTTTACTTTTTCCTTCACTAAATAAGTGTTTAAATTTGCATATTAGTGCATGTACATCCATCCCTCGGTTTACGAATGCTCGATTTACGAATTTTCGATTTTACGAAGAAAGGATATTTATACCTACTTTTCTATTTATGAACAACATTTATCGATTTTACGAAGAAAATTTTCGCAAACCAAAGACGTGCTATGTCATGATGCAGAAGAGAAATTCATATATTTCACTAAACAAGGGATTGGCAAGGGACCGCTCTGAGAGTTTACTCGGAGCAGTGGAGAGATTGAGAGCAAAGCGGAAGAACGAGAGACAGCAGGGAAGGAAGGCTGTGAGGTTTACTGTTTGTACATACGTTTACATTCTGTGCGGGTGAGTCATTAGTAAGGGGAGGGAAGAATTTCTTATACTTCTTTATACTTGGAACTATTTGCTTTAGTATTTTTATATAATAAATGTTTTTTGTAATATAGTACACCACAGTCTCTCAAATAACGTGGGTAATTTGTTCCTGAAATCAGCCCTGCAAGTCAAATTTGCATATATCAAGACTTATTTTCCCATCTATTTAAATAATGAGAGTAGAAATCCAGTCACGCTTGACTAATATTAACTATTTATGATGACTGTAATACTATTTTTAACAAACTTTCTGAGTAGGTAGAAGATTGAAATTTGGTAGGAATGTTTGATTCTTATAATAAAAGCCATTTATGAAAATAAATCCCCAAAAAAGGTTCGGGTTTGACTCCAGTAGATGATTTGTTTCCCATAAGATAACATGTAAAATAGATTTTTCAACTTACAGGCTTTACTATTTTGCAAATTAAAATTAGAAAGAATTGACCTACGATCTTGAGATCTGAGCCATTTTAAAGAAAAATAAAAAACATTTCTTATTCTTATTGTCAAATTTCGCCTACGATTCGAAATTGCTCAATCATATTTATTGGAAAATTTTAAGCTTTATAACAATATGCTGCCTTGCCAACTGTGTTGTTAAACCTCAAGATTGCATTGTCGTCTCAACCCTTATACTTATAAGGGAGTGTGCTTTGAATGTTTTAATACATGAGAGAGGAGTGAGAGGAAGAAAAAAGGAGAGATACAGGAGGAGAGATACAGGAGGAGAGAGAGGGAGAGAGAGAGGTAGAGAGGCAGTGAAGGAGGGAGAGATATATATATAGATAATGTTCCTTATTAAGGTGAGATTGAGATCAGGAAGTGTATTTTTTCAGAAGAGGAGAGAGAGGGAAAGGGAGGGAGAGGTAGTGAGGAAGAGAGAGATAAAGGGAGAGGGAAGGCGACAGAGAAGGAGGGAGAGATAGATCTTTATTAGGGTGAGATTGACACTGGGAAGTCTATTTTTCCAGAGAAGGATAGAGGGGGAGAGGGAGGGAGAATGGGAGGGAGGAGAATGGGAGAGAGGAAGAGAGAAAAGGAGGAAGAATGGTAAGTGCCTTAACATTCTTCAGGCTGAAGCGCCCAAAATCGCCTGTCTCGGAATCTCCGCTTTGGGCCTAAGCACCCGAAACTGCCCGTAATCTCATGCCCCAAACTGCGCCATCGGCAAGAGTATGAATCACACTCTCATAAGCTACTTCTTTGTTCCGTTTGTAAACAGTCTATTGATCCTTATCATGTGACCATAGGCACTTGAAATTAATTTTTGGAATGTTTTCTATATCAATGCCCCTCAGTTTGTACACACGGCTGGTCTTACTAAGAGCATTATGGAAGAAGTCTATAAGGAAGACTATAGTGACTCTGAGTCTTCTTTTGCTGGTGTATTGAGTAATTGTTCAAGTGAAGAAGACGAAATTATAGATTGCCACCCAAAAGAAGAGATAGTGATTGCTCAAGCTGTTGGAGGAGGTGATTCCGAGGGGATAGAAAAAGCCCAATCTGAATCAGCTGACTGGAAAGAGGACAGGTGTTTTGAGCTTCCCATGGATTTTATTGGAAACTTTGGTCCAGTTCATAATTTACCACCAGGTAGTAGTGAATTCTTGTATTTAAGTACATGTTAGGAGGTGAACAAATATTTCAGATAATTTCTGATAGTACTAATAAATATGCCGCTCGTAGACAGCAAATGGCAGAAAAGGTTGACCGGGAATGGTTTGAAACTTCCTCTGAAGAAATTATTGCATATATAGGGATCCTTATCTACATGGGAGTGTATGATTTGTCAGAAACGACAGACTATTGGTACAACCCTGACAGTGAATGTCCCCTCGTAAAAAATTGCATGACATACAAACGTTACAAAAAATTAACAAAATATTTTCACATTAGTGACATTGAGATGGAACAACAACTGGGTGATGTAGGGTATGACATGCTACAAAAAGTTAGGCCTATATTAGACATAATGGATCATTTTCATGAAAAATATAGGCCAGGGAAGGAGTTGGCAGTGGATGAGACCATGGTGGCTTTCAAAGGGCATCACCACATCGAACAATATGTAAAAAATAAACCGACGAAATGGGGGTTCAAGGTTTGGGTTCTCACTAGTCCGCAAGGATATGTACTTAGAGCAAAAGTATATTTAGGGAAAAAAGAACCTAGAAATAAAGGAATGCTTCTCGGAAGTCAGGTGGTGATCAATTTACTGGATGATTTTTTAGGATTACAGCACGTATATTTCGATAGCTTATTCTCCAGAGTACAACTTATGAGATATCAATTGCAAAATGCAATTGCATTGTGTAACACCTAGTACAGTTTCATCTCAACTAATTCATAAAATAATAAAAATAGAAGGCAGGAAAAAGGTGTATGCTCACTGCAGTAAGAATAAAAGACACACAGCATCTGGAAAAAGAATAAAGACCACATGGAAGTGCAAAAATTGCGACATACCTCTTTGCAAAACCGGTTGTTTCTTGGAGTTCCACCAAGAAAAAGGAGTTCAAGTGGATAACTAAGAAGATGATAAGGTAAGGAGACATCGCTATATAAGCAATAATATCTCCTAAACAATTAATAAAAGTTTTGATTGAATAAAATGAGTTCTATTTGAGTTATAAAGTAATATGCAAATTCACGTCGAGTACACCTGAGGCTGGCAAAAAAATATGGTGGGGAATAGGGGGATTTAAATTCGGCTGGGAGAGGGTTAAACTTAATATTTAATCCATGCATACCCATCATATCTGATGGGCAATTACGCTAGTAATGTTTAATAGGATAATGTGTTCCAGATGGATACCAAAGAAGCAGTTTTTGAAAACAGGAATGCAGTTTAACAGTAAATAAACACGTTATAAGTATGTTTGACAGAAATGTAAATTAAAGCTTAAAGAAGGATATTTAGCAACAGATAAACTAATCTTCACCATATCATGCATTATTAGACAGGCTTGCTAATATACTGTCATACCTTGTTTCTTGGGGTATTTTTAAATCTAGTAAATTTTTCATTTTGAAAACAACTTTAATTTAAATAATATTCAACTTTTTTAATAGGTTTATGATTTTGTAGTTCATATTTATTGTCGATTTTGTTTTTAATAACCAACCTGTAACAAAAACTCAATAATAGTACTTATTAACACATTGACTACCATGAGGGTCATATTTGTCCCACACCCTGGCATTCTCATATGGTCGTGAGCAGGGCCGGCTTAAGGCGGGTGCGAAGGGTGCAAAGCACCCAGCGCAAAGTTTTTAGGGGCGCAAAACTCGGGAACTAAGACACGAAAATATTTTTTTAAATTTTTATTTGACATTCAAATGAAGGTTAAAATAAAAATCCCAGAGAAATTATTCTTAAAGGGAACAGTAATATACTATTATAACGTTCTCTTCGACTCATTATTTGCATGCCTATGATTCCCCTATGCTCCATTCAGAAGATCATTTCCGGTTTCGCCGTAGTAGGAATTTCAGATTGATGCACATAGGTGTTCTGGACACGGCCTGTGCCCTTAAACTACAATCGAAGTAAAGCTTCCAAACTTCATGTACAGATGACAAAACAAAATAAATGAAATGCGATCAGCATGGCCAACTTTACCTCGTATTGCCGATGTAACCACGTTTTACGGTAGCTAAAATCAAATGTGTAACCTTTGCAAATAGTGAGTTATTGCGCAATTAACACATGAAGAAAAAAGGATATTTGTGGTGATAGTTTAGTTTGTGTTCAGAACTTCAACTTATGTCACACACTATACGAGAAAATTCTACTCCTTTGAATGTGTTATTTTATATTTGTGAAAGCCAAACCAAATAAATTTTTCCAAATATTTATATTTTTTAAAGAATTCTATTAACTTTACCTATTACTGTGGCTAGTGGTGAAAGGTCATTTTCAAAATTAAAGTTGAGAAAAACATATTTGTGCTCCACAATGGGACAAAATAGACTGAATGACTTTGCAATAATTAGTATAGAGTATGAAACAGCAAGAGAAATTAATATGGACAAATTAAGAGAAAAATTTTCCAGGTTAAAATCTTGAAAAGTTCCATTTTGTAAATTTTAGTTTTGTAAAATAAATTTTTTATAGTAAAATTTTTATTGCCTGTAATTCAATGTGCAAAAAGTATTGGAAATTTTGTAATAAAAAATTGTAAAAATATAGAATTTTGAAATGGGGCGCAAAAATTTTCTTCCGCACCCTTCACATTTTCACGTTGGGCTGGCACTGGTCGTGAGGGTCAGATATATCCCTCAGCAGGCATATTTGAGCCCTTATGACTCATCGGAGACACTTTCAACAGCATGTTGGACGTATGGCTTTGTGAACTGAGGTCTTTGAGATGCTTATATTCTTTGGCCCCTGATATTTGCCTTTTGTATTGTTTAAGGGTAAAAAAATGACGTAGTAAAATGCCTTTGGCCCCAGAAACATTTCTTTTAAATATTGGTCTGGTAGTCAGCATGTTAATTAATCAAAAGTTTTTTGAATCAATTCTGCACATTAGTTTTATAATGACTTTATAGCAACATTTTGTTAGAGTATAGCGAATATTTTTCTATTTTTAAGGGTAATTTATTTGGCAGCATTTTTCAAATTCCGCACTTGACTGGCATGACCATTATGAACACGTATCTTTTGACTCGTTTGCATGCGCACACATTTCTTAGCTCGTTAACTGCTCTGCTAGGCTCTCCCCCATACTCGCCGCTCTGCAATGCATTTAGCTTAAGAGACCCGCTTAAGTCGAATTTGATCCGAGGCCCGGTTATAAAGAAAAAGGATGCACGAGTGAAATTCTCACAAGTCGGAGCAACAAGAATCGAGACTGTGGTGTCTGCTTATTTTTAACTTCCAAGTGTACATTATAAGGATTTCGGTATACCTCTCCTGGATCACTTCCCCTAACTCCCAATTTCCCCTAAGTCCTGGCCCTTGTCAGCCACAGGTTAAATTAGGAACATAGCCCCATGGTTGGCGAGGGACTATTGTTCTTATAAGAAACTGTTGAGAGCTGTACATGCTTTTTTTGCAAACTTACCCCTCCTCGTCTCCAGATGAAAGGTCAAAGAACTCCTCTTCATCATCTTCTGTGCTGTAAATTGAAAAGAGATCAAAACTCTTCTCTGTCTTGGTATCTGCATCATCATCAACTTCTTCTTGTGCTGCAGCTTTGGCATTTTGCCTGTACCTCTTCCAACCTCTTCGGCACCTTAGTAGCTCAAGTTGTCGCTGTATTTCAGCAACAGTGCCACCAAGGGTATCCAACTCTTGTCGGAGTAAATGCCTTCGTGCTCTCTCTGCATGTAGCTGGTGGTAGAGAAAAACCCCAGCAGCCCCAAGCACGACTCCAGCACCAACTGCAGCCGCCAAAAGACCACGGTAGCGCAGGAGGTCTGCACTCATTCTAACAATAGGAGAGGATTGACATATTGAGTAATTTTTAACAAAATTTAGATGACCAATTCAATGATGTTTACTGAATTAACAAAGTATCAAGATGAAAAGTTGAGAAAACAAGAGTATTTTTTATGAATTTATAAAAGTGTTTAATTAACAATTTTTCCATAGGCCATGACTGATATTGAAGTGAAACTGAGCTGCAAACTCATAATTTCATAATTTTTGGGCTGATTTAACCTGATCACTTACACTATTTCTACTTTAGCAAGGCGTTTTAGGAATAAAATTTAAAGTAGAGAAAATTTCAGGTGATGAAGGTCTTATAGAAAGTTAGATCTTACTTAGATTGAGTCTGAATAATTTTCATAATTATAAGATTTTTATGAACCAATTTAAGACGATTTTGTTTTACAACGCCAAAATCAAACAAGCCACATGGTTGACCATCATTTCAAAATAAATTATGGTTATACACATACATTTAACTAAAATCCACAGATAAGTTTGTTGAACAATTCTTTCGATCCTCTATTGTGGAGATCAAAATGTGACACTACGCCAGTCTCCAAGTAAACCTTCCAATCAGTAGCAAAAGTGACCCCTTACCACAATCTTATTCATCAATAAGGAAGAAAAATTACGTTTTAAGAATGTTAACTCGTCATAGAATTTAAGACGACAAGATCAAAAAATATTATTTAGGAATAATTATGGGTTGTTATTAGAATTACATAGGCTGATTAAATGAGAGCAAATAACTTCCAATTCTGTTATTAATTACAAGATCAAAGATAGCATATACAAAGTTCTAGTGGATTGTAACATGTGCCTTTCAAGGAATCTAAACAACGTAGTTCAATTACACGATGTTATAAGGCTCTATAACTATCCTAACGATTCTTTCTACGATACACGTTGTTTTATTATCATACTGTTACGTTACATGTTAGATTAGACGTACTTAATTTTCATTATATTTAGATTAATTGTTGAAATTTTAAAATCATAATTATGAAGCAAATCAGAATAAAATGTTATAGCCAAAAAATTTAAGAAAAGACCCAACCGTGTAAATAACGTCATAACGTGGAAATGTATATATTAAGCTTTTCAAATACAATACTTTAAATTTAAGACAAAATATACTCACGTTTTTGCTTAAATCATGAAGCAAATACCAAGGCATACACAAATCAACAACCCGTACTGAGCCGTACCGACAAACATTACAAAGGTTAGTATCATATACTGAGTTTCTTTTGTTACTCAGAATATTGTTGCTGAATCACCTGAGCGTCGATATCCAATCAAAAGTCACCATCTGTTTCAGGCCGACTTTCGCTCGAGATTTGGTTTCCGACACTTTTACTACGTCCCTTGCTATTTTTGTTATGTAAGTGACATCAATAACTACGTTTGAACGAACGCTATTAATGGTCAACAACTATAAATCACTTATTACTTGCAAATTTATATTATGTAAGAGAAAAAATACTTTTTCTTTCGATTTTAAATTCAATTTAGTTTACACGTAGTGCGCTATAATAAGTTGTTTATTTCAAACTTCAGTGTCTTGTCAATTTGAATGTCATTACTTTTACATTTTAGTTGCTATGGTTTCCAATTATTTAACGGTACTGATATTACTCAGTGAGATGCTTGACCTAAAACCATCGTAAAACTTTCTATTTTTATAGATATCGATACGACTAAAACTATTCTATCACTTAGAGATTTAAAAGAGTGTGTCGGATTAAGTTTTCCTAATCTGCCGTAAATTTAAGATTTTTCTAGACATTATTAAGCTGACTTGCGGGAAATCTCCTTACTTATTCTGACTTAGAGAAACTGAGATCTGTTTTTGGGAGGCCTTTTACCATAGTGACGGATAACTCGGTGGTGACGTTGCTTTAACAAAAGCGAAATAGCAGTGCAAAACTTGGTCAGTTGATCAAGGCTCTTCAGAAGCATGACTTAAAATCAATGCACCGCAAGGGAAAGGCCAACATGAAACATGCGCGGTCGCGCAATTCAAGCGGAGAGCCGGAAATACTGAGGTCCCGAAGGAGTTTTTCGCCGGGGAGGAAACCTAACGGGATGGGGGGAGATGACGTTGTACAACAGCGCCATAGCGCGCCGACACTATCCTCGGAAGGGTGCTTAGACAGAGACTCTAGGGACGTCGAATAGCCAACGGAGGCCAAAGAGTTGCGACAGCGCTTCAGGCTGTGCAGCGGTGTTCACTACCGGGCGAATGATGGCAGAGGCAAGAAGCTCCTCTTGGTTGTTCCGTGTGTGCTTCGTCGCACTGTGCTAGACGACTGCCATGCTGGGACCAATGAAGCCCACTTTGGCCTGAAGAAAACGAACGCGCGCCTGCGCGAATGGTCCTGGTGTGCGCGCCTTTCGAGGGGGTTTGTTCTCCCACATTCCCAATGCCAGCGACACAGGCAGCCACCGAGGAGGGCAGTTGGGTTGCTGAATCCAATCTCGCAAGTCTTCGTAAGAATAAACCACGTGGATCCTTTCCCCATCACGCCGCGAGGAAACCGGAACATCACTGCATGTGTAGATTACGCAACCCGTTGGTTGGAAGCCAAGGTAGTGCTAGACACAGGAGCATCCACCTTAGAATCTTTCCTGCCTTGCCGCCCTATCCAGAGGCATACGATCCCGGAAAACCCGATCACTGATCGGGAGACTGGGTTCACCGCGGAGCTGCTGGAGGAGGCATTGAAGATGCTGGCAGTGCGACACGCGATGGCAGCTATCTAGCATGAAATAACACCAGCGGGTCCAGTACGACCAACGCCACCGCCAGTCTTCCCTCTATCAGGTTGGGGATCTAGAATTGTGCAAGGAAACCTCCGCTCCGTGGAGAAATATGGTAAATTAAACCCCAGGTACATAGGACCATACCAGGTGGTGGGCGAGATAGATGCTGTGGCGTGTCGAATTGCAGACCCACCAGGATACCAGACTCGCCACAGATGTATCGCAGATGAAAGCAAATTGGGAGGGCAGTTACAGTGGGGATAGCAATGAAGGTGACCTGTCAGACACATCTGATGATGAGGAGTCCCATGAGGGGCAGTCATCCCCCCCTAACGAGGAATGGATCGAATTGCATGTTGAGGATGGAAGGGAAAGTGTCAGCGGTGCTGGGAGAGATGGGCAACGAAGGCGATCTCAACGCGACTCGTGCCCCACGCAGGTGGGACGATTGTATTTAAATCAGAGCACCACTAGGAGCGAATGGCATTTCAGGTCATGGTCATTACGTAGCAAGCTTGTTTGGCCACCTGGCGGAGCATTGCATGGTGGGGGAAAGTGAAAGTACGTGGGCACGGATAGGGGAGAGCAGTGCGTTCTGCGTGAAGAGTGGGAACGCGTAGAAAAGGTTCACGGAATGTTCTATGCGTCACAATACATGGATTCATTCAGGGCCGTCGCGTAGAAATCCACCGCATAAGGCAAAAGACAAAATGCCGCCTCAGTTCACGACACATAGATGCAGATCGGCGGCGACAGTGCTAAGATGCCGCCTCTAGAAAAGTGCCCTCTCGGGCGGTCGCCTCGCAAACTCCCCTCACGAGACGGCCCTGGATTCATTAATGACACTAAAGACGTAAATGACGCCAACCCAATATATTAAATTTCTCTAAGTTAAAGGTATTTATATAATTAGATTTATTGGGTTGTTAATAGCGAAATAAAAGTATGTGAGGGAGAATTTGGCCACACCTTGAAAAGAGCCTATATTTCAAATTTCAGTGGTGGATTTGCGCCTCCTGGGACCCCTGGCGCTAAAAAGTTTGGGGCTCCTGGCGCTAAGCAATCGGGGGCACTGCCATCTAAATATTTAATGAGCCCGCTCTTAACGGCTACCCTCCTTTGTGGCACCTCTTAATGATCGTTTTTCTATGGAATCGTAGGGAGGTTCCACTGGTTTTTAAATTGAGACGTTTAATATTTCTGAGATTATATACACGAACATTTTTTCGGAAACCATTACTTCAAGGGGCCCCTGTCACGCGCCAAGTCCGACCCCCCTTAAATCCGCCACTGAGTGTGAGGGAGAAATCCAAGATTTAGGGTAACTGAGCGGTAGGGAAATCTTGCCTCTGCCCCCCATTTTCGCTGATCCCCACGGAACTCAAATCTTCCGCGTAACCCAAGTTAAGAAGCGCTGCCATACGTCACGGGGCCCCTGGCACGCGCCATGTGCGCTCCCCCCTAAATCCGCCACTGTTTTAAAGGACTCATAATTTGTGTGTCATAAATATCAACTATTGAAAATTAAAAAGTTCAAAACCAATGTATACCAGGTGAAGTTAATAATTACTTGTCCATACATATATTGTTCAATAAAAATATCACGACGAGAAATACTCCAAACGCAAATTCTTCCAAGAAATCAACTTGGTGAGAAATATACTATTTTGTGTCACCGCCTTCTTAGTTAAGGTGGAGTGGGTGACTGGTTGAGGTATCTTTTTCTTCTTCTTTTTATCTTTTCCCTCCTTCCTTCTTTTTGAGGGAGTTTCTAACTTTAGATTTAATTACGGCATTTGGAGACCTTTTTTACTTTTCACCGTTCATTTGTGCCTTGAAGCTCATTTCCATGTATATAGTTAAGGTTCGATAAAATGACACATCACTTCACTAAGCAATGCAGTTTCAAGTTCAGGAATGAACATTTGTGTTTTTTGTACTATGGCGAAAGTAATTCCCATACGAGTAAGACATGATTTCTTTGGGCCACAGGTATTACCCCATTGGATGAACAGATCAAGTAGGAAGTTAAACTGTTTTTATAGCAGACCCGCAGATGAGTTAGTTTTTCAATGACACCAATACGTCGAGTCATCGACTTGGATTGTTGTTTAAATCGAGGAATGGGTTGGGGAGGCATGTCGCAAGAAAACAATAGTTAATTTTATCCGCATTCATTCATTTTTCCTGTTTGTTTTGTTGTTTTATGTTGATATTTATTTTTTTAACCTTATTTTTTTATAAATCCACTGTAATAGGCCTAATCGCGGTTGTTTTTGGATTTTATTTAAATAAATAAAATAAAAATAGTTATAGAAAAGCGAAAGGGTGGGGTGTCAGCTAGCAAAGTCATTGAACAAAAGATGAGGTTTCATAATCAGGATCTTTTCCTGGAAGAAAGCATCGCAGAAAAATGATCATCTTTCGACGAAGAGAAATGAAGGACATGCTGGCGAGTGTAGCAATTTAGAGGGAGGTTTACGGGCTTGTGCTCTCTCTTCCCACCGCAAGAGTCTAATAAAATTTCTTTACATGAATATAAATGTATTCTTAATCATGTAAGTAAATGAATTGAAATCTTTATTAAGTTTTTAAACAGGAATAAATAATAATTTTTTCGTTTAAATACTTGCACCTATTCTGCGTAAATATTTTGTATTTGTGAGGGAGTGAGTTTCCCCGAACAAAATTCCAGATTGCGCCCTTGATATTGATCAGGGTTTCCCGCATACCCCTGGAGATACTTTGATAGGTAAATTTAAAAAATGTACTTAATGGCGGATGGTTTAATTTATTATTCTTAAAAATTCAGTTTTTTTGTTTAAAAGTTCCACTTACTCATAAAATCATTTATAATAAACATTTAGCACTCTTGAACCTTTTTTCATCTCACAGACGTTTTAAATTCCAATTTATGCTATATTATTTCAAGTTTCAGGAAATACTTGGTAAAGTTGACAATAATTCTCAGTAACGTATTTCTTAAGGCAGTAATAAGATAATACTAAAGAAAATAGTACAAAAGAAACCAAACCATTGTATTACGGTATCATTCATAAGTACAAGGCTCAAAATGTAAAATATTACTTTAACGGTGTACACGAGAAACCTCAGTTAAGAGCATATAGCGATTACACTTCACATTCCTTTAATTAATGGAGTAGTGAAATATGCCAAAAATCTCGGCACAAAACTACAGAATAGTTACACAGAAAATGAAATTATGAAAAGAGTCCTACTGCAAATTATATGTATAAGTGTGTGACACTTAGAAACCTTTTGTCCAATTATGTTATTATGTAGGGCAGAGGTTGTTCTCAACCTTCTCCCCCTATTCCAGTAAGATTAATTGTAAAAAATAACATTAATTTGACGCATATAACTTATAGAAAATCTGAAGGGGTAGGCGACGAAAAAGTTTGGGAAACCCTGATATAGATTATTGTTTAATCAACTTCAGTGGGTCGAGGATGAAGATCGGCGAATAGGCAGCAGTCGTAGATAAGATAGTTTTGAAGGTAATATACAAGATGGTTTTTGCTAGAGTTTCATAAGCATGCATAGAAGATATGTGAATGGGGGTATTGGGCCCTTGCCCTTCCAGAGGCGTGACAAGGGCTAGGGGAGCGAGGTACCCGCCTAAGGCGCAGAAAACTTTGGGGCACGACAAATATTTGTATGGATTCGCGAGCGTGACTTCTGAATAAAGAGCAATATTATTTCTACGAGATGGTAAACAAGAAAAGCAACGACACATGAAGTGAGAGGTGAAAAATTTATGGGAGGCAACTTTTTTTAAAGAGATACCGGCAGGCCTTGAGTCAGGGCCGTCTCTAGGATCAGCGGCAAGTCGAGGCGGAAGCAGTTTTTCCGCGTTCCAAGCTCGTTACGTCTTTCTACTGAGACTAGAAAACAAGAGTAATTGTAAGTTAACTTCAAGCGTGGAGCCCCGTAGATGCGGATCCCACCTAAAAGCGCAGGGCCATGGGCGACTGCCCTCCCACCTCCCCCTTAAAGACGGCCACAATGGATTTTATATCAGATTCGACAACATAAGGTTAAGAATCATAATTTTAATCGAACTAAAAGGCTTGTCGGTGTTTGGTTGGTATTTTAAGAGAAATCATAGATTTAACTCGAACAGAAATAGATTCCGATCGCCTATTTCTGGGCCTTTCTGACACGAGTGAATCACGTTACCCGGTGGTGCTGATTGAGTTCTCTGACATACTTTGCCATTGGTTCTTAATATTCGGCCCCATAACCACCGAGTGAACTTCATACCCCGTAACGTACATGGTTGGCATCGATTGCCTTCACGCCACGCGACCTATCCAAACCCGCCACAAATCTACGGCAGCCAAAGTCGGAGAGAAGAATTTATCGGACACGACACGCCTGCGATCGCTGGTCACACTTTCGTTTTCATCGCTTCGAAGAACTTCCCTCAGGAAGAACTTTAAAATTTTATTAAGTATTTGACCAGATGAATTTATGAATTCACCATCACTTGGCCATGATTACAAAACAATAATATTCATTACTAGTAGAAGGTGCTTGTATTCTGCAAGCATATCATCTCAGCTTGAAAAAACATTCATTTTTCAGACAGATATTTTATCATTACAAATATTTTTTTAATTCCTAAGATTTCACCTCCGCAGCGATTTTCGTTTTTCCCTTATGTAAAAATAATCGATTAAAACAATCCCCAAACTTTGCAATTTTAAGAATTTTATACTTTCTCCATTATGGGGTACTAATGCTACACATTTCTGCCAAATTTTAAAGTTGTAGCACTCATAGAAGTGAAATAATATTTTTCTAATTGTTTAAATTTTAAACATTTTTAACGGCTGCCGCAATATATTTATGGAGAAATTCAAATATTTATTTGTGAAAATGCACTACTCTGTAAATAACTTGAAAATTTCAGCTTCCTAGCTCATTTCGTAGTACCTAAACAGTTATATATTTGATTAAACTTAAAGAATTTTTAACGGCCACACAAATTAAAATATCAAAATTTCTATAATCCTTATTTCGATTTTTACAAATCCTACCTCTAAAAAAACTTTCAGCTCCGTAGCACATTCGGAAATCCATAAACCTTGAAAATTTGTTTAAACAATTGCGAATTTTTAGCGGCCGCATTGTTGAACTTTTTCAAGATTTTTATAGTCGGTTTTGCACATAATCCTATCGACAAAAAAAAAATTTCGAGTCTGCCGCTTTTCAGGAAGTGCCTAAACATTAGTATCCTCCTATATATCATCATTATATATCGACGTTTCTTACAGAGGAGGAGGAGGATACTAATGTTTAGGCACTTCCAGATGAGCTGGAGATTCGAAATTTTTTTCTTATGCAGGATTTATTGCAAAGAGAGGTAGGAAATGTAAAAAAAACGAAATAGGTTTTCATTTATCAAAACTTAAAGAAGCTTTATGTAGTAGAAATTTGTCAGGATCCGAAAATAAAAAGCTAATAAAATTCACTGGTTTCCTATGAATTAAACAGCTTCGAATTTTTGCATTCCATTATAATTTGGTATGACGTACTATTAGCTGTAAATAAAGTCAGTAAGGTTCTACAGTCTGCTCAAATTCCGTTAGATATGGCAGTTAAACATCTGGATGATTTGAAATCAGCAATAAATACGTATAGAAATGATTAATCATACTCTAAAAGTAGCTAAGCAACTCAAAAATGAGACATCAACCGATACAAAATTTCTAATAAGAGTAAAAGGAGACATTTTGATTTTAAAAATGAGGATGATAGGTTGAAAAATGCGAAGCAGCGATTTAAAACGGATTTCTTTTTTCGAGTCATGGATATGGCATTGAACTTTATGTCCTGGCAATTTGATCAATACAGAGAGTATGTATCTAGATTTGGGTTTACACGCAACATAAAACTTGGGATGTAGTTAACTTGTAGAAAGTGTTGCGATATACAAAAAATTTTGAAGGATGAAACCAAATCGGATTCCGAAAGCAACGTAGATGGAATACAGTTTATTGAAGAACTAAGAATTTTATCAAAAATTGTACCAGAAAACCACTGTGTAATTGATATTTTAAATTTCTTGCATAAAAATAGATCGCATGACATATGTTCAAACACGAAAATACTTTGTAGGATAATTCTTGCAATACCAGTGACAGTAGCGTCCACTGAAGGTCGTTTTCAAAATTTAAATCAATAAAAAATTATATACGATCGACTATTTCACAGGAAACAAAAAGAAGTTGGTAAGATTGACAGGTCAAGAATAATTGATAGATTTGCTCATATGAAAGCTAGATAAGTTAACTTTTAAAATGTATTACGTAATAAATGTTTGCAAGATGTAAGGATGTAATTAATGATGATTGTTCATACTTAGGTTTTTCTGCAATTTGGAAAATATACTGTATGTATTAATGTAAAAATTGTTAATAGATAACATTTTTGTATAATTTCTATGAATTTTATTTATATTAAATTTTTACTTTTTACAAAGTATTAATAACTATATTATAAATATACGTACATATTTTTGTGTGTGTGTGTAGGGGGGCCCGCGGCAGTCGCATCGCCCCGTGGATCCTAGAGACGGCCATGATCCTTATGTTGCTACTTTCTCCATATACGAAGTAAAGAGGAAGTATTGTTTTCATGAAAAAAAATCGAAATCGAGATTTCAACGTTTTGACTATTTTCCCGATGATGTGTGCCTGTGACCGGAATTTTGTGGGCGCTCTAACTCAAAAACTAATAATTCGTTCAGCATAAAATTTCATATTTAGTATTTGTATTAGAAAGTCGAGAACTGATCAGATTTTAGCTAAAATCGGTCGACCGGAAGTGGGTGTTTACTCTTGTCACTTATCCATTTTTTACATTCTCCATTTACGAAGTATATACAGAGAAAGTATTGTTTTCATGAAAATAATCGAATTCGAGATTTCAACGGTAATACATGTTTTAAGGTCCTAGGAACACGTTTTGACTGTTTTCTTGATGATGTCTGTGACAGGAATTTTGTGGGTGCTCTTAACTCAAAAACTATTAATCAGATCAGCGTAAAATTTTATATTTGACATTATTTTCGGTCAACCGGAAGTGGATGTTGACTCTTGTCACATCCGTTTTTTTATATTTGCTTTAATATTTGATAAATGTAAAAATGTGCCGGAATAAAAGTTCTAGGTAATTTAATTTTCTATAACCTTTGTTTGAAACAATTTTCCATATAATTCATTGTTGAAGAGATATTTTTCTTTTATTTTCTTAATTGTTGGAGCTTCGGGGCTATATCCAATATCAGAAGACTACAGTTTGAGTTTATTTGCATTTTTCTCGCAATTCCTTAAAATATTTATTATCATTTAACTTATTTGGAATTTTTAGAAATATTAAAGGTATGGAGAAAGTCATGTGGTGGCCACATCAGATTTTTTTATTGTACTCCGATCTCTTTTTCCACCAATTTTCTTCTTTGTCTACAGTGATATGGTAACTCTTAAAAATCAAACCATTTATCCAAAAGAACTAAATAAATGTCATATCTGTTCACTATTATCATACCAAAGCTAAATGAAATACTCTATACTGAATAATAAATGAGGCCTATGTCCAAAAAACTTTAAAATATTTTTTCTGACTATAAAATTGCTGTTAGTTCAACAATAAGACATAAGGAGTTCCTATTATTTTTTCAGTATTAAGTAAACTAATTGGCTTTTATTTCTATTATTTTTCTTTTGTAAGCAAGTTTAATGTAATAAATCCTGACTAAATGTCAGAGATGCGTTCCTGAAAACAGCTACTTAAAATGAAACAACGTACAGCAAAGCCTAATTTCCCATATATATATATAAAGGCTTACCATACGTCCCGCTTTGACCGGGATTGTCCCAGTTTCGAGGTCTTGTCCCGGTCGTTTTGTTGTTGTCACAGAAAATATAAATGACCCAAAGTCAGGGGTAGTGGTAAAAAAATTATTTCTGAATAAATAAAGGGGGTTTGTAGTGTCAAATAATTTCTTTTTTGTTAAAATACACAATTTTAGATTTAACATTCTAATATTAAAAACATTTCTGGTTTTTTCTTTAGATAGTTTTTGAATACACTTCCTCCCTTCATATCTATTATAAATAGCTGCTTCTCACGGAGGATATATTATATAATAATAATAATTTTATTCATCATTAACCAACTAAATGTGGAATGATAATGATATAAAACCTAAGGTACTTCTAGATATTCTACAGAGCTGAAATTTGGAGGGAACCTTGGTGATGGTCCAAAACCATCAGGAAAAATCTAAAATTCCAAAATTCCCCCTTTACACCCAAAAACGTTCATTTTTAAAGTCTCATTAGAAAACCATTTAAATCCATAAATGCCTTTTTATAATTGCATTTTAAAATCTTTTAATTAAGGTACCAACTCCGGACCTAAATTAGAAGACGGGAAAAAGAACGAAGATTATTTTTCTTGAAAGTAGAACACGAATCCATGCCGAATTAGTCCAATTATTCGATTTTTACTGCATAAAAACGGGATTTTATACAATTTATAACAATGGCCCAATATTTCTGTCATGACTACAAAACAATGCTTTTCTTCGGGAATTTCTTTTACGTGTTAATAAAACTGAACGAGAGCCTAGTGCTACGAACTGAAAAGTAGCTTAGTGTCATGACGTCACTCTCAGACCGTGACATTTAAAAGCAAATGGAAAACATGTCCGGTGCGCAGACAATACTAAGAGGAATATTGCGCTGAAATTTTCAGGGTTTGTAGATGTCATGAGTAGGCCTTCGGATAATATGAGACATCTTATGTAGGTGTATATATATCGGTTTGGTGGTTTTAAAATATGGTAAGCCTAACTACCATAATATTGTATTTGAAAAATTGATAAAATTATTTAATAGTAATATAAAACAGGTTTAAGCGATGCATATATCGTATTTATTACATGTAAGTTCATATAACAGATAACAAAAGACATGTCCTGGTTATTCATCTAAAGAAATCATTTTGTTTCGGTTTTTCTCCTGAATATAATATGGTAATCCTACATATACATAATGATGAAAGTAAGGGCTATGTTCCTGGTGGACATTTTATGTTCATTTGTGTCTCAAATGATACATAATAATACAGTACATAAGACATACTATGTTAAAATAAACGAATATAATGAAATTAACAAAATCAATATACATATAAAAACACTTATCTAGGATGATTCTTTAGCTGAAATTATTCCATGATACTTCGACCATATACAGGGTCATTCGACAGTGAAATAATACATTTTGCAACCCCACATGAGGTTTGAAAATGAAATTAAAAACAAAATTAAATTAAATTGCATAAACAATAATGAACATGAAATTAAAAATAAGATTAAAGTGATTTAAAATTATAGTATCATTTATATATATTGGAATTTCTGAAATTTTGCCTTTGACTCTTTACAAACGATGTACACATGAAGCAGGGCAACTTATAACATAACATGCTCCTTAATTCATTCATAACATTTATGCCAAACACATACAATTAGAAAATGTATAGTGGGGAATTACTGTATATTTATTATTGGACAAGAATTGTTAGATTTCAGACCAAAACCATCATAATAAGAACTATTTTCTGAGCATGTATGTATTGAATACATAATAAAAAATTTTTATTGAAACCAAATGCATTTACCATATTTACAATGGAAATTACTTCAATAACCATGAAATATGTACTGAAAACTATTGAAGAATTAAAACAACTATTTTTTATTTTAGAAACTAACAAAAATATATCTGTAATTTTTCAGAGTACTATACACTTCATTCATTTTTATTTTGTATTCTGAGATATTATTTTTATAAGTAAATGTTCTATGCAAAATAGTGTCTAGATATTTTATATAAAAGATTTATCTCTATCTCTAGACATGAAGTAAACTTGACTGGAATTAAATGAGTCCATTTTGCTCTAACCCATCTATTTGGTTCCCAGTTGTTGTAAGAGTTTTATGAACAGTATGTGGTATGAATAAGTTTATAATGGATGAAGATACATTGAAATTCAAAGGCATCAATAATTATATTTATTTACTATTGCCTACAACAGCTCTTATAGACATACATTAGTAATCTCACCAAAATCTGTGTACATTCTTTTCAATCTCTCTAGCTATTAACAACACTCATGATTATCAAAAGGGTAACATCTACCCAGATCAGACGGTAAAATTCATTCTGACACCCTTGACAAGATAGGTCTTTCATGAGGGATATGTTAAGATATATTTCCGTGCCTACCATATTTTTCGAGACCTTGTAAACTCACCACATGGCTTTATCTGTAACAATAGAAAAGTAGTTACTATATGTTTTATTTAAATTTAAAAAAGATGGTAATGCAGAAAAAATATCATGTTATGATTCTGATTATATTTAGGTCAAATCAGTGAAACTACATAAAATTAAAAATAAGATAATTGATATTTCAACAAATGAACCATAGAATCAAAGTAAAAATAAAAACAGATAAATAGAAACATTAGTCATACTTACACGAATTTGTGGTCTAATAATTGGAATTGGAGATGGGCGATGAAAATCATAGTAAAAGTCTTCATATCCATAATAATCATCATAAAGTGAATCATTACATCCCCCTCGCATGCCACCGTAACCCAGATTTTCAAAATCTAAATCTAAAAATTTAAAGAAAATAAATTTTTGTTAAGAAATTACGTAAGATTCAAACACCAAAGCTGTAGTCTCTAAATGTCTGTGATTCTAATCCAAAACTTTTCATCATTGAGCACTACTACTACTCACTGAAGACCTGAGGCAACAAATGAGCTTCCCACAATATACATCATCTTATTATATAATTAGCTACACTTTTTTCCAAATTTTTTGTCTCTGGATTGGAAAAATCCAAAATGTGAGATAATCACTGAAATATAGGAATTCACTCAATGATTGGGCAGGATGTGACATATAAAAATTATTGGGTAAAATCTGAGATTTTTGGTAATCTTGTCCTTTGTATCTCACAAAATGAATATACAGACATCTCTAATTCAGACCCTCTATAACTCAGACTGCCTTCTTTTTTTATTGCATACTTTATTTACGCAGAACTGAAACTTTTTCCTAAACAAGAATTTAATTATACAATTTTCCACTTCCTGTCAGCTTAGATAAGTATCAAAATATAATATGTACCTAAATAATAAAACAAGACAATTTTTTCACTTTTAAAAATAACACTTCAAACATAAATTAATAAAGATACTATTTATTACTTTTTAAGTGAGACCACCAGTGACACTAAGAAAGCTTACTAGCTGACTTATTGTTTGCGGTCTTATGTCAAAGGGAAATTGTTTGTCTCCAGTTCCACAAATTCATGTCATCATTGGATGCTGAATGTTCATTTCCTTTCCAGTTGTCCTTCAGTTTACAATATGACTTCCTCATGATAACATCATCTTGCAAGTTTTGAACATTTATTCGTTTATTATCATGTCTTTTTTAATCGTTTTTGATAATCATTTATTAAATGATTCCTTATGGTGAAATGGGGAGTACAGCAATAAGTACACAGAAAAAGCTATTACATGATGATGTTCTTATTGATTTAGATGGAATCGAAGGTGAAGAGTGTCAAAATGTGCTGCACAACGGTGGCAAAAAGGATAATAATTTGGGAGATGCAAGAATGTGCCTGAAAGAAGATGAAGATGAGGTTGGATATCATATGGCAACGGAAAAAGATATAGCAACAGCAGGTTAAGGGGAAAAATCTGTAGGTGAAGTGGGAAGTGAAGAAGCAGAAAGAAGAAAAAGTTAAATTACATGAAGCCAAAAGCTGCCTCGATACTCTTATTAATTTGTTATTTCTGACGAGGAATTCAAAAAATATTTTTACGCTCTAAGAGAAATGAAGAGCAATGTTATTAAATGGCAATATGTACAATTGGACCTTTACTCAACAGAAAATTTCTGTTTCTGTGATTCGGTAGAGACCAACTACATCTGATTAAATTTGTAGTTATTAACGCTTAACACATTAATTAAAGTTTATTGTAAAAAATAATTTTCCTTGTGTTCTATTTGATTTGAATTCTTTGTACCAATTCAATTTTGTTTGTGCAATATAGTAATGCATTTTCTATTAGAAATGGTAAGGTAATAACAGTTGTATGTGGTAATAAATCAAATATGATATGTGAATAACTTTCATATGAGAAAATGTGACTATTAACATACACTGCTGGTTTGTGAATAAATTTACTTGTTTTTATGAGCTACAACTTTAAAATACATAAATATATTCTATAATTCAGACTTTTCACTAAATCGGACTACCCCTTCCCCCCATTAGTCTGAATTAGTGAGGTTTTACTGTATTGCTGATCTGATACAAATAAATCTGTGAAACACTATTATTATAAATAATAACAATAATAGTTCTACAGAATGAATGCAGGTGTTTCAAGTTATATGTTATGCATAGAAAGCCTATATCAAAAACAGTCGAGAAATTGATAAGTTTATGTGTCTAAATCTTATCTTATCAGGATTTAAACCTTCATTATATAAGATGCAGTATATTTTTAAGATACATTTTTATGACAAAAAGTGCATTTTATGCACTGGAAATTACAGTATATTGATTTTATACTAATTTCTTGACTCACACTACAACATTTCTGCACCAATTACAGTTTATTACAGCCAGCCCCACAAAAGAAGTCACACAGTCCAATTTTAGCTGACTAATAACCTTGTAAACTGCAATTCAATATAACATTTACTTTTTTTATAAATTAAGTAGATAGAGATTTTACTTATGGACTGGATAGGATTGAATCTTAGACCTTCAAGCTTTAGGACCTCCCAGATAAGACTGAGTTCAGCTTCCTTAGCTTAAAATATTGGCCAAAGAAATATTTAATCAAACTTTATATTTAAAAGTATTTTGTCAAAAAAATGAAAATTTTCACTTATTCTTTGTGCTCTCACTATGAATCCTAGTGACATATAAAATGTACTTATTGCACTCTATGAATTATTACATAATTAACCTAAAGGAAAACTAGGGTCAGGAAAATTCACAATTCACCCCAATAGAGGAAGTGTTGTGATCACAAGAAAACTGCTGAAGAGGACTTAAATTATAAGTTCATAATTTAAAAGAAATGATGAAAGATAACTTACAACTTTCACTCCTTGGAAATCCTCCACCAAGGATATGTGCTCCTGGAAATGATGCACGAGGATTCACACGCTGAGCCGTGTACAGATTATGTGAGGAATGTCTTTCAGAACTGAAGAATGGTTTTTCATTTTATTGATAAGTAACAATATATGTTTAGGAATATTAAAAATATTTTTTTTACATTTTAAATTTAGTCAAAATTTAAGATCCACAAGGAATTCACTAGCACTACAAGCATTATTTACTATATAAATATGTTAAATCTATCCAGAGAAATTTTGATTGCATTATGTTATAACAAAATCACATATCATACAATAATGAAAGCAACGTCTACAGCCACAAATGGTAAAGAAAACCAGCTACTCATTTCCACTATGAATTAGCCATGTGCCATTAATAAGGTAGATTCAAGCAATAGGGATGAGTCTGTGATTGATGTTTTAATCTCATATCATAAGGATAGTAATACAGAAATATAATGTTAAATAATTAGCAAGACTAATTTTTTCAGTTAGAAAACACTTTCATTATACCAACAAAGAATATTTATGACTGGCTAAAGATACAAAAAGTAACACATACCATCCTCTCTGTACCAGCATCATCATTGTTCGTTTTTCTCTAGCTCGTAGCATTACCTCTTTCTTTTTCTTATCAAATGGTGGTTTTGCTAAAGATACTTCAATGTTTGATCCACATAATTCTATTCCATTCAATTCTTCCATTGCCTAAAAATTCATTTAAAGAATCAATCAGAAAAGTCAATGAATCACTATAATCAAGAAGAATTAAAAACAAAAAATGCACCTTCAAGGCATCTAATCGTTCTTCAAAATGCACAAAAGCATAATCTTTTATTTTTTTAACTCTTTCGATGATCCCAAATGCTTCAAATGTATTTTTTAAATTCTGCTCTGTGCAATGAATAGTTAAGTTTCTTACATATAACACTTTCACCTGGAAAACAATTACTTCTCATCCACATTTTCAAAAATATAACACTATTTTGTAATAATGGAGCATATATATAAGAAAAATAACCTTTGACATAGTTTCTTCATCTGGTTCCTCCTGCGGATCAGCCCAATCAACAAAAATATCTAAACCCCAAATTCTAATTTTTAATGTACTTAATCGTCTCTTTGCCAATGATGCAGACTTGTGTGAATCATATTCAAGAAAACAAAAGCCTCTGTTTTTCTTTTCATCATCTGGTGAGCTATAGATGATTACATTAGTTAGCCCAGCTAAAAAGAAGATTTAAAATGGTATCTTTCAGTGATTAATAATTGCATCAAGAATTTTGTTGATAAATACAGCAAATATTTCAGTTCAGATGGATATTCTTAATATAAATGCTGCAAATGTTAAAAAAGAACCTTGAATTAAAATCATAACATTTAACAAAATAATAATGCAAATAATTATAGTTAAATTATATGACAACAAAGGCTATATTATATAATAATAAAGTAGTCCAAAATCGAATGAAATATAAAATGAGGCATTTTAAGAATGTCAACTGATAGGTAACAGTATTCGTCTGATGAATGATAATGAAATAGTGATTCTACAATAATATGTAAACTGAGATAGATTCATTCTCAAAGACAAAAATGTCAAAGAATGAAATATAGTAAGGTAAAATATGTACATTATAAATCATTGTCATTTAAATTACAACTCTTCCCTTTCCTCTGTCCATCAAGAAAGAATAACAAACAATAAAAAAATACTTGAAAGTGAATTTTTCACATAAAAGTGAAAAGTAGGCATCTTACACAAGTTGTTTCCGCATGTTAAGACCACTATATCTTGCATTCAAATGTTTATTTCTGGAATAGTTTTATATTTTATGTATTAATATGCTGTGCTAATCTTACAGTGCAATCCAGTCCATAAACTTTTAGCATAACAATATATTTATCACCATTCATTCTTTTTCGATTTTTCTGTCAATCTAACAAAAAAATTATTCCTTCCCTAACACTGCCATTCAGGGAATAGCAGGGAGATAAATGCACATGCATCCTTCCAGGAAGGGAGAAGAGAGGGGATGGCAATGAAAACTTCATCATATAGGAGAGGTGGTGAATACATGCCCATACTAATAACCATGTAGTGGCAGCAATGTAAATAGCATCCCAATTGTGGGGAGGGGGGTTAGCATGAATATAAAAAATATTTGGAGTACACCAAAATAAAAGAATACAAAAAAATAATAATACAAAAACAAATGTTTCAACTGATTTTATTGCATTTCTCATACAAATGAAAGGTGTTTTTATTAATAACAAAAAATAATTTATTATTAATTTTACAAAATATAATATTTGTCAGGAGGGCAAGAGGAGGCCAAGGGCTGGGCACACCTAGGTCCGACCCTAGTTATATTCCTGTGTGGTGGTAGTTGTTATAAAATTGATTTTTACTTTCTCCATGCATAGTACCTATAGGGGAAAGTATCGTTTACATGAAAAAAATAAATAAATTTCGAGATTTCAATGGAAATACACGTTTTGAGGTCCCCTGAAAATGTTTTGACCATTTTCTCAATGTCTGTGTGTGAGTTTTTTTAATCAGGTCAATGCAAAATTTTATATTTAACATTTTTATGGCAGCCACAAGAACTGATTAGTTTTTGGTAAAGCTCGGTCAACCAAAAGTGGGTGTTTACTAATGTCATCCGTTTTTTGAAATATTTGCATTAATGTAAAAAAAATCTGGAATAAATGTAGTAGGAAATTTAATTTTCTACAACCTTTGTTTAAAGCATTTTCCCATTTAATTTAATTTTTTAGCTGCCACCACCTACTGGCAACTATTGTTAACAATTGATGCTTAGTTATATCTTAGTAACACTTCTTTTTATTTTCTTAATTTTTGGAGATTCCTGGCTATATCCAATATCAGAAGGCTATGATATGAGTCTATTTCTGTTCTTTGTAAAGACTTTAAATTTTTCTCGCATTTCCTTAAAATATTCATTATCATTTAACCTATTTGGAATTTTTAGAAATATCACAGGTATGGAGAAAGTCATGTGGTGGTCACATCAGATTTTTTTCTAATATGTAATGGTTGTGGAATGAGACCATGAGGTGATTTTGTTGTGCAAAGCATAGTATAGTTATGATCACTGACAGTATCAAGGGCAGAGCCCCTAGTAAAAATGAAAATTTTAAAAATCATAAATATAACCTCTATTCAATAAAGCTTTATGCTTTATTAGTTCAAGGAAAATTAAGCAATTGTTCCATATAATATTTAAATTACTGTAAAACATCTTCCTCAAATGCAATAGACAGCAATCAAGTAATGAATTTCATGTTCAATTAAGAAGAGAAAATGCATTATAAAGTTGAACTATTAATTTGGCACAATATACAGGCATGCATCTTATTATAAGGTTTATTAGAAATACATACGTTCACACTTGATATTACCTGTTATTTTACCAAATTCTTCCATTAGCTCATCTTTACCTTTGGATTTTGGAATGTTTCCAACAAAAAGACGGAGATTAGGTACACTGATATTTACTTTCAATGGTTTTCCTGGCTTTATCATATATTCATCAAGCTATGATGGAGAATAATTGACAAAAATAGGAATCAATCAAAAAAAGAAACAAAATAGAAAAGATAAATAACTAAAGGTAACAAATTTTTGGAAGGCATATATTGCAGCCTTTCAAAAAGGTACTGATAATGTAAATGAATAAGGCCATGAATTTAACTTTAAGATTTATTTTAATCAATCAACAAATAATAAGGTTGATTTTATCAAGATTTTCATCGTCACGTTCTAAAAAGAGGTCTCTATATTTTTAATCATGTTAAAGACATGAGTTATTTGAAATTTTGCTACAGAATATATGCCTATGCTAATATTAGTATCTGGAAATAAATTTTTGCCATGAGAAAGAAATTTTATAAAATTTTAAGAAGTGTATCATTCACATCAAAGAAATGCAGTAAAGAACCAGAGAACGGATAAATTCTGTAAGAATGTTGATCATAATTTTTGATATTTTTAATGTTGGCTATAAAAATATAGAATTTTAACTTATTTCCATTTAGGAGTATATCAAACAAGTGCACAGTTACAATAATAATAACATTCATTGGATCATATACTCTTCATTAAAGCTGTGACTAACAATAACAGAATATTATGTGAATGATTTCTAAGGTGAAGACTACTGATAATCAAATAGCATGAATTCATAATTTCTACAGTTTGTCTTATCACCCTTCTAAGAGCTTGAACTATAAATCTCACATAGAATTAATTATAAGCACAAATTTTCAATCAATTATGCTGATTTTTGTTTAAGATTTAAATTATTTTCGAATTCAGTATTTAATCTTATGTATATTTTACAGGAATGGGCTTTGCTAATGTTCTATCTACTATAATAAAAGGAGGCATTTGTCTGTCTGTGTCTGGACAGCATCTCTTGAAAACCAGGAAACTTAGAGACTTAAAACTTGGTTCACTTACTAAAGAGACCTTGAGGATGTGCACCTTGGAGCCAGAATTTTGATTGGGGGGAGGGGGTGTCATACAAATCATACCCTACAACATTTCTCGAAAACCAAGACACTTAGAGACTTAAAACTTGGTACACTTATTAAAGAGACCATGAGAATGTGCACCGTGGTGCCAGAATTTTGATTTCTTGGGGGGGGGGGGGGGAAGAGGGGCTCATACAAATCATACCCTACAGCATTTCTCGAAAACCAAGAAACTTCTTATACACCAGGCACATTGAGAAGGGAGAATGGAAACCTTGTGTCAGCATTAGCCTACTCTTAACAAAGAGCACCAAGGGAGTCAACTGCTTAATGTCCCTTCCAAAGGATGGAGCGCTGACTTACAAAAGTAGGGGACAGGACAATCCCAGTTTGAAAAATCCGACCTCTGCTCGATTTGAACCTGGGACCATGGAAGGCCAACTCTCTAACCACTCTGCCACCACCACCTCTTTGGGTGCCAGAATTTTGATTTTATGGGGAGGGGATGCCATACAAATCATTTCCTGACTAGAGGCATTTTAATTTTTTTGTATAATTACACAACTTATTTTGAATATTCTTAGTAAAATATCAAATTTCAATCTATTTAGCTTGTTCACACCAATTAAGGGGGAATATTGATCACTTATCTTGAGATTACCTTGAGTACGAATGAAAATATTAGGGAGTGAAATGAGCATGAAAAAATCAAAACTATAAACCCGGGGCCAGGGTTATTAGCTAGTATGATTCTATAAATTCAAGAAAAAATTCCCATTACAATTTCAAGTTATAACCAAAGCAATCTATGAGAGGTCAAATTTATGGTAATTAATAGAAAATTAAAATTAAATTACATTTGGATTAATTTCTTTCATATTAAAACTATTATTTAGTTTTTAATAAGAAAATTATAGTTGAATTTAATAATTTATTTTGATTCTTTCGCACCTCTTGGACAGCTCTTTTGGCTTCTTCCTTTTCAGTGTAAGTGACAAAAGCAAAGCCACGACTGAGACCAGACAAAGGGTCCATCATCAATCTCAGATCCCAAATTTTTCCACAATTTTCAAAAAGTGGAATTAATTCATCCTCAAAAACATCTTTGGAAATCTTTCCACAAAACACCTAGAAAACATAACCAATGCTGATTTACCAATCAAAATGTATTTATTAATTCATTCCTTTATGGATAATTATATCATAAAATGTAAGTAATTGGTCATCACAATAGTAACACAAACAGTACAATTATTGTGTAATAGGTCTTTTTCAATTAATAAAGAGAGGAATTTTGAAATCTTTGAAATAAGCTGATCACATAAATTTTAGTTATTTTTATCAAAGACAAATATTCTCTGTAAAATAGACTGCATTATAACATATGGGTAAAAAATTCACCTCACAACCATTTCCAGGTGGTGGGCCATTCCAGCCTGGAGGAGGTCCACCATATTTCCTTTGCCCAGTTGTTACATCCAGGGCATAACCCGTTCTGTCCAATATGGACTGCAAAAAAAATTTTTTAAAGGGTGTGTTGAAAATATTTATGCTCAATAAGTTTAACTTTTGAATCATATAAATAATAATAAAGAACATGATTGTAGGTAGGAATAAATGAAGAAAATATAGAAGAACAATCATACCTTAATTTTTTCATCATTAGGCCCTTTCACTGAATTATTTACCAGAGAATTCTGGCCCACTCTATTTTTTTGACGCAAGGTTTTCATGACTCCACAAAGGTATGCAGACTTGTTAGATACATGTTCAAGGTTGGATTCCATAAACTGAATTAAAACATTTTCAGCTCCATCTACTGGAAATTCTTTCAAAGCATCTAAAGCCCTATCATCTAAGTCAGAAGGAGCCAATTTACCTAGAATTTATAAGAAGATTTCCAAGCAGCAAATTTAAAACTAAAAGAGTAAAAGAAAGTTTGAATTATATTTGTGACTATATTGTAGAGCATTCCATATTGACAAATGGATTCTGCCAAGAATTAAATCGATTTAGGGAAATTTGTAGTTGCTATAAGCTTCTCAATAATAATAATTAATCGATCTAATTTCAATAACGTTTTTTATACAAAATTTCTAATCTCGCGCAATAATAATTGAGAAGCGAATCAACAACAGAAATTTCCGCTAACGGAAAAAATATCGAACTCTCGTAATGAGAGAAAAAGTTGCTTTATTTATTAAGAGTTACTATTAAACGTTTTTGAGTTCGTAGGAGGCCACGCGCGCACACTTTGCGTCCCCACGATTGTCGTTATGGTTTTAAATCCAAATAATGAAGTATATGATTTTATTTCTGCATCTCATCAAATTCCAACTTTTTTAGAATATTTATTTACGGGGTTTTCAGTTGTTGATTAGTTGCTGACTAAATTCTTTCTATCATCAGTGTTGCAATATTTTTGTTTAGTGAGTGATTTCATGTAATTCAATATTGGTTATTCTACTAAATTTATCAACTAGGAGACCGGCTGGGATGGATCTATTTTCATCAAGGTCTTTTTGGAGCAGAACTACTACAAAATTATACATGCAGTCAAAGCCCGATTAGACTCGGGGCCATAGAGCACAATTTCTCGCAGTTCACCCTCTCCATGAACACACCTCTGTGATTGATTGGATCCGGATCTCCCGTGAGGTTCCCCTGAACTCGGGGACCTGATTCAACTGCACTACGGTTAATCCGGAATTGTATGCAGTTAATAAACAATGCGCGCATATTTAAATATGAAGGAGAAATCACGTTTTCTATATTTGATAGCACTTTGGCAATTTTAAAAGATGTAAAATCAGCTGAAAATATTATTAAAAAGTATCTATACGCAGGTGATAGTCGTTCTTCACGGGGCCTAAAGACGAATTATAATCACATTTATGTAAGAAAAATACTAAAAATAGGTTAAAATTTAAATAAGGATATTTTTAAGTGTCCAGCTACTACTACCTGTTTTAAAGATCTCGTCTAATTTGGAAGCCACTTTTTCGTTCAAACCAAAGGCAATAAGCTTATCAAAGTCTTCTGAATGGATATTTTCTCGTACGAAAGTTGGTTGTATCACCGGTCCCAAAGTAACCACAATATTATCGTCTCCGGATTCGTCCTGATCCATCGTTGTTAAATCATTTACTTCTTCCATTTCTATAAAGTTCCAAGTAAATCAGTACTCATAAGTTGCCAAACAAATTAAAAGGATCCGAGCATTTAAATTAATTTCTAGGGAGACAAACTTAGAGTTGAAAAACCACTTCACCGAAATTGTTAATGGTTTCCGTAAATTTTAGAAAGTTAACTCGAAATAATAAAGATAAAATCATTCGAATTATTATTAGTAATAAAAAGCGCCGCTTAGTAGTAAAAATCTTATTAGAATAAAAGAAATAAATGCACCTGTAAATATATCACAAATCAGAGCATCAAAACCTGATAATTATCACAATTTTTTAGTAACTGAATTTTTTGACGGTAGGTAGCTTGTTTATTTAAGCCAAACTAATTTGATTGGTCAACGCAATAGAGAGGGGTTAAAGGACGCTCAAGAGATTGATTATTTGAATGTACTTTCGTAAATACCAATTAATTACGGTTTTGTTTTTATTTGACATTAAAATTTGCTTATGATGCGAAGCTAAGACTCGATCATATTAACTTACTTATTATTTACTGTCCATGTAGAAGTGAGTATAATAAATGCGAATTTGTGTAAATAGCGGTTTCAATGCTGTAATAAGGAAAACAGGATAAACCATGGTTTCCAATAACTATCTGAAGTCACAAAATCCTTGGACACTCATTCCTATTATTAAATGGAACCTCGTGAAGCTTTCGCGAAACCCTTGGGTTCCGCGGAACACAGTTTGGAAAACTCGGGGGTAAACTTCGGGGAGATATTTTAATTATGCATGGTTCCCAATGAGATGAAACATCCTTTAGTAGCAGTTACACTTATAAAAATGTACAAGCAACGAAAACGTCTATATCCAGAAATACCAAGAAATAAATCTAAAGAAACTTACGGCAGATTAATATTTCTCCTCTGTTAATGGAGCTTAGTGAAGGCTGTTGCAAGGTGGGGGGACCCCACAACTCTCTGTATCGTATTGGCCGTAGTTTGGTATTGTGGGCCCAATATTTTTTGGCGTGGAGGGCTTTATATTTGTCGCTACCACACTGCCATCGCCTAAATTGTATTATAGAATATTTTACTTATTAATATCTTAGGAAAAGTTTTAGAGCCTACTCTTATACAAATAGGGTTTCCACTTTTATCTAAACCAATATGCAAACGTAGCGAACTCACGTGTGTTGCTTCATTGCGGACAGCAAATTACTGATTTTCTCCTCATGAAATTTACTCTCAGCGGAAACGGGCGAGAGGCGAATATCGACTCTGTGGAAGAGGAGGATTTGATACAATGTACGCATTAGTTTTACATTGTCTTTTATCTTCGGTTATGGGTAGCGGTGTAGTTGATCACAAACTTACAAACTGTTGCGACCCAGTAAAAATAGAAAATGTTTCGACTAATCAAAATTTTACTTTATGCAATATCACTGATGCGGAATAAGATTTTAAAGGATATTTTGTATTTCAGATTATTTTCTATAACATAGTGCTACTTAATATCTAAAAATCTCGTATTCAATTTTGATTTACCTACTAGCAACATTTCAATTTAACTATAGTGCCGCAATATGCCTTGGACCGGCCCTGCATCGAAGCCCATTTCGAATATTTCACGTCCCACCGAAGGACCTCGGCCCGTACTTCGAAAACCCTTGCAGTAGATGACACAATATGATTAGTTGTATATCAAAGTGACCAGAATTCAGATCAGCCAATGCGGGACAAAATCGATTTCAGGTTAGTCAATGCGGAGGAAAATCCTTTCATATTAGTCATAGCGGAATAAAAAAAAACTTCGTAAATGGAAATTTATTAGTCCGCTTACAAATTTTATAGAAGTACTGTATAATTTTTCAGGGAATAATTATAAAAACATTTTTTTCAATTTCTTGCAAACTACCGCATTATGTGAGAAAGGAAGGAGAATGAAACGAATCAAAACGTATGAATTACGTCGGATAACTGAGCATCGAACTTCACATTCCGCTGCACGCACTCTAAGTAACCACTCCACATTGTAGATACATTATCATTAGTCATGTTGAAAGTTCTGAAATGAAATATTCCAGTAAGTTTGAGAAGCGTTATGTGAAGAACCTAATATATGTATTTATAATGCGGGACATTTTCCGGGACACTTTACCATGCGGGGTTGGAAGTCGAAATTCGGGATGTCCGTTCATTTTATTTCATAATGAGTAAAGAAAGGCGCATTCTTTGAAATATACAAAATAAAATAAAATTTTTCTTTGGCCAAAATTACTGAACATACTGGTCCTTAAAAAATGCATTCACTACGTTAGCGATTTCCAAATTGTGGGGCGCGCTCCCCTGGGGTGTGGATGGGGGGCGATGGGTTGGTCTGAGAGCACACAAGATTTGATATATATGTATTTAATGAATGTGTAACCATCTTAATAGTTATACCTACAATGTGCTGCTGTCAAATTCTAGCTTTCAAGTAGCTACATAGGCTTTATCGTTTGCATCCATATTTGCCTGAAGGTGATTTCAGTAGGGGCAATTGTAAGTCCTGTGAGCATTGTCTATTAATTTTGATTGAACAAAATACAGAGGGGAGCGCTCAAAGACAGTTTTCTTAGGTAAGGGGCGGCGACTTTGTAATTATGGCAATCGCTATAATATGCCGAATAATTTTTCGAATAGAATGAGTACAGGCCGTTCGCGACTTACGACTCGAATGCGTTCCTTAAAATTGCATTGCAAGTGGAATTATCGAAAGTCGAATATCAATTTCCCATAGACTTACATGTCATAAATTGAGATACGTTCCAGGACCTTGGAAAAAATGTGTAGCAAGCCTATAAATTGATAGTTTAAGAACCAATGAATTTTATATATTGTATAATAACCATTTTTAAGACAATAAATTAATACCTACAAAGCTAAATCTAAAGATGACTTACCTTGAATCTTCTTCCTGAAGTCTTGCACGGCCTTGAAATATGAATTGAAGGAAGGTGAATATTTAATTTATGTTTGGGCTACGATATCGGTCGTCGATTTCGAGGTATCAATGTATTAATTTCGTAAGTTCGAGTTTATCGTGAGTCGAAACATCGTTAAGCCGGGAACGGCCTGTATAGCAATTAGCATTATCTTAAATTTTATGATTAACATATAAATATTTTGCATGAGCATGAAGAAACCTAATAAAAATATGTGCTATTTCTTGGCACCAAAATTAATAATCTCCAATTGGAGCCATAATTTAAATGCTTGAAATTATGTGAAGCCCATATCCCTTATTCAGTGGCATTAAAAATAAATTACCAATTGCCCTGATTATAGGAAAATGTTATTTATTGATCAAGCAGAAAAACCATATAATCGTAATCAAAGATTTTTACCTCCCTTCACATTCATCCAATCCTTTGAACGTTACCAAGGCACCAGATATCTGTCGTTGGACAGAAAAATCTAGGCATTCTCCTAAACAAAAGCATTGCATTGTTTTGTAGTTGTTTGCATTTACACTGGAAATTAAGTGTATCTTGCATGAATTTTGCTTGTAAGTTTAAAATTACATGCATTTTGATAAAATAATGGTTTTTACCCCTTTAGTATTATTTTCCATCATGCATAATCTAAAATTGGAGGTTTATTTACATTCAAGGTTATTGAATGTTCTTCTTTGGAAAATAATACCTCAACTATTTGCAAACATAGCAATCACAACTTTTATTCTTATTAATGAACTAGCAAATATACCCGGCGTTGCTCGGGTTTTAAAATCAAGACAAAATAATTTAAAGAAGATTTGAGAATAAATGACGTATTTAAACCAAATTAATTTTTATTGTAATTCTTGTTGGTATACAATATTTCTCGTCTTCCCATTTTTTCTCAAATAAATTATTTTTCCCGCATCCTTCACTAAACGTAGCTATATATAATTGTCCATGAGCAAAGCAGTTATTTGACAATTCAACACCTGCAACTTTAAAAGACTGCCCTTGTCTAAGTCGTTGTGATCGAAGTTGAATTTGTCTTTGTTCAGAAGACTTTGCTGCTCTTGCTGTGGCTATTCTCTTATATTTTAATCTTTCGGGATCTGAGAATGATCTCCGTGGTCGTTTTGGCATTATGCTTGTTTTAAAACCTTTGTTTAATTTCTTTGAAAATTATTTTGTTAAAACAAATCTATAAAATAACGTAAAATATTAAAAATGGAAATTTTAAACCAATATTATGAATTTTTATCTAGATATAGAATTTCGGAGACGAAAGAAGTCTACCTGAAATCAAAATTTAAAATCATGCAAACGTTTGCAGGCGATCAGTAATTAAGACTTTTTTGTGCACAAAGAAACAAATTTAAAAAAATATTTATGAAGAGAAGAAGCAGAGAAGATTATTGTTTCGTTATTACTGTATGCTTTTTTAGATCCTGGAATGGTAAATAATACGTTGCTATTTACGGCTAATGTTGTTCAACATTTGTTAAGTAATTATTTGTGATGATAAATCCGGAGTCTCTGCCGCTATTAAATTGGTTGTTTTATCTAAGCAAGGATTGAGTTATAGCATAGTTATAACAATACATTTAAGAGGCTACGGTTGTTTTCTGTAAAAAGCAGACTAAAACATTAATTTCTTATTGCGTCTACACGTGAAATGTTCTTTCAAATAAAAAATTCACGAGTATAAACATTCCTATCATTATATATCACAAGACATGCTAATCGCCAATTTCATGAAAATCCGTTTGATATAAGCCGAGGCGGAATTTAGGTGATAACATGTTAATGACCTATATCTATTTTAATATACTTTACGTTACTCTTTCACTGAAGAAGGGCATAGGCCCGATAAGCTTGCGTGTGTTTTTGTGTTCGTGTGTTTTACGTGTCTCTTCGACTCCCCCAGCAGCCTGCCAGCTTGGTCTTCAACTTGGTAAGTGTCCGCTGGGCTTCCCTCAACACCTTGTTGCCACCCTCATCACTACCTTTTCTTTTCCTTTAGTTAATATTTTAATGTAAATGTATATAGATGAATATGAGGCCAAGAATAGAATTCTACTCTCTGGAACATACTATAATGTGAATTATATTTTTTAAATCTTCAGTCCACATAAAATATTGTTTCATTAAATTAAAATTTATTAGTTTTATTCGAAGGAAGTGCAATATATCCAATCTCAAAATAGCTCCACAAACGGGCATTTATTTCTTTAATTGCCATGTCAACCCTATATAAACAACTTCCGATTAGCTCATTACATAAATATATGCCAAATTTCATTTTTCTATCTACATCCTTGATCGAGTTATTCGCGTCTTAATAACTTTACACTCAGACCAACTAACGGACAGCAGAGCGTATTTCAGCTCTTTAGGTATCCCTTCTCGTAAATAACGCAACGAACTATGAAAATCATTTCCCTCTCCTTCCGTCTTTCTCTCCTTCCCGTATTAAATTTCTTGAAAACACGCTTAAACCAAATAAGGATTGGAATAACGATATGATTTCGAGGGTAAACAATGTAATTGGTAGGCAAGGCAACAGGCCGTTAAAATGGCAAGATTTCCCAAAAATATGTGAATTAAACGTTTAACATGAAGGGTTTCGAACCTTGAAGTTTTTTCTTAAAATTGGTTTGAATCTAAAGGTTGTGAGTCTATTATTTCTAATTTTAATCTCAAAAAGAAGAAAAGCCTGCACGTCAAAAAGTCAATTTTTACGTGTTATCTTATGGGAAAATGGAAATCATCCCCTGGAGTCGAACCCTGGACATTTTTCGTAAAGTTTCCTTCGTCATATCATTTTTACATGGGAGTAGGTTATCTCTGCCAAATTTAAAATATATATGTGCATATTTGATTGAGTTATTCGCATTTTAAGTATATTCCAGGAAGCAGGAACCCAGGAATCGGACGTTTTTATATGTACGAGTTGTCGGTGCTTCCATACTGCAAGAAATTAAAAAATCACCTTACACCAAGATCTAAACTCGTAAATAAACCAACGCGACATCATTTGAACTACAAAGAGTCCATTTAAATAAGACAATAGTTTTCATTTTCCCAGATATTAAGGCCTCTATCCGGAATTTCTAAATTCTCTGGCGATCGGCTCGCGTCCAAGATTCCGAATTTCAAGCTCAGATCGCCCCTTTTAAATCATAACTATAATCATCATACTTATGTAAAATTAGGATATTTTGTGTGTTATGATTATGGTGTCATCATCCGTGCCTTTTAGTGCGTATCCGGATAAAAAATTAATTTAAAATTATCACGTCGTCATATGTATACGTCGTTGGTTGAAATCAAATGGATTATAATGCAATCTAAGAATTAAATCAATGCTCGTGAAGTGTGGATATTCAATTTCCATTGAAAGGCATTGGAGTCGTTGCTATGGTAGTTCATATTTTTAATTGTTGAAAACCGAAAAACTTTTCATAATTTTATGTTTAAAATCAACTTTTTACGCAAATTTAGCATGGATTTGAATTTTGTCATCAAGAAAAATAAACTTCATTCTTTCTTCCATAGTATGGTGCATGACCTGAATCTGTATCTTAGTTTTAATTGATTTAAAAAAGCAATTTTATATAGCCCTGCACAGTTTTCAATGCTTTTCTTATGGTTGTTTAAAATTAGACATTGGGGTCAAAAACACCCCTTAAATAAAACAATTTCTGGAGTTTCGGAGTTTTTCCTAAAGTAATATCTAATGGCCTATATTCATGGCAAATTTCAGCTCTGTAGCACTTCTAGAAGTACCTTAGGTTTTATATGATATATCCTAAAATGCCATACAGCCCTTCACTGATGTGGATATAAATATACCTAAATATTAACTTACGATCACCGGAAATGACTTACATGCTAAATCGCTAGAAATTTTCCTTTAAGCGCAAAATTTATCGGTTTAGATGATCATTTTCCAGGCGGCAAAAAAGATAAATTTCTTAATTGTTGTCCTCTTCAAAGGGAGATAGCCACGTAAAGATTAATGCAAAGAAAATCCACGCCGTGGCGAGGAATAATAGCCAACGCCAAGATATTGGATACAAATGGATTCATGCCTAAATAGTCTATGAATACTTTAAAAGTGAGTTAAATGATTTTTAAGGAATATTAGAACATTGTTATCTTTTACCATTAACACTGAAAGATTTATCGCAACAAAAATCGATACATCTACTTACATTTGTTCCGTAATCAAGATGTTGTTCATTGTTTACGTTTTGGCTAATAGTATTGACATAATCCACAATTTTATTGCATCTATCCATGTGAATATTAAGTAAGACGTTAATGCGTAATTATATTAATGGTAAAACTTTACAATACAATACATTCAAAACTTGGAGTTTCTAACAACAAAAGTAAGTACATTTCTAAATTTATTGTATTATTTTTATTGTAATATGACATCAAAAGTGATATATCAATAAAAATAATAAAAATCGTTTGCTACTTAAAAGAAAACTCTTTCCCGAGCGAAATATCCTATATATATCCTATATATGTAAGATAATTTATAATGATAGAAGGTATAGAAGATTAATACTTTATTGACATAAATTATTATAGCTTAGAAAATACATAAAATCAGCTTTGGCAAATTTTACAAATATATAAGTTCATCAAACTCTCCGCGACATAAGAACTACAAAAACGAACATGAAACCTCACAGAGTTTTTTTTTGCATTTTCGCACAATCTCAGCACGTAGAGACCACAAATTTCAAAATGCCTTCTGGTTTAATCGACGGCCGTAGACTTTCCGCGCTCTGGTTTCTTCTGGTACCGGTGAGAATTGAATACTACGGCGTTTACGTTGGGCCAGCATCATGGGCAAGAGTGCGGCCATGGTGGCAGGCACCATACCTGCCCCAACGGCGGCCATTACGGCCCTAGCACGATCCAGACCCCGTTCCCGACCAGCAACCGAAACCGGACCGCGTATGACAACGGACGTAGGCGTTTCAGACTCTCTCTCACCGTCCGTGCTGTTCGCCAGCGTGAGCTGCCTCCTTTTGCGCATGTCTTCGTCCACTGTGTCAGAAGAACCATCCACCTCGAGCATCCCGTCATGGGAAGTAGTGGTGTTACCGATCGAAGGAAGGACGGTCAATCTGACGGTCCTCCTCCCCGACGCGCTCTTCGCCAGGGCTTTAGCGCGCGTCTCAAGCGAGCGACCGAAAGAACGACGGTCGCTGTTGGGCTTGTACTCCTTTGTGTCCGAAAACACGACCCACTGGCCGGCTCCGTCTTCCCCGAAAGAGTTCGGCTTCGAAGACGGAGTGTCTTGGTAAACCACCGGTGTTGGGTAGTTCTGTGGACGCCTATGTATAGGCCGATCGTTCTGCTGGTTCGACTCCCAGCTTTGCGGGCGGTCCCTTATCTCGTGGTAATCCGCGTGGTAATCTGGGCGGTGATCAGGACGGTGATATTCTGGACGTCTACTCGGCCAATGTTCGGGACTGTATGAGGGTCGCTGATGGCTGTGTGTTGACGGCCATTCCGGATCCTTTCCGTCCGTTATGATCGAAGGTTTTTCCGAAGACAAATGCTGGTACGAATCTTGAGGGCGGTGGGGTTTATTTGGACCGTGCCACGTGTACGAGCCTTGGCCGTGAGAGGACGAGGGGGAGTGGTACGAAGGCTGCGATATCCACGGACGTCTAGTCGCCTCGGGAGGTCGACTTCCGGGATTGTGTTTGTCTGAGGTCCACTTGGATATTTTGCTGGAGGACCACGGTACGGGATCGAGGGCCACCCATCCCTTTTTGTCGTGTTCGGGAGGCCTGTGAGGAAAAGGCCTGTACCACGTCGTCGCTTTAGAACCTTTGGAAGTGTGTTGATTCTCTCCGTCTTCTGGTCTCGAATGCCTCTCGCTTGTCTCCGCATTCCCGCTTTCTTCGTTCCTCTTTTTCTCCTGGTCCAGATCTTGCATGAAGCGCTCTATCATCTCCGTCGTGTAAGGTTTGAACGTCGCGGGCGTTGTCGGCGTGGGAGGCATGGTGATGGTCTCGCTGCACGATCCTCTCTTAGAATCGCATTCTATCTTGTATTGGGGTAGGTAGCGGTATCCGTCGTGAGATTCCGATGGTATATTTTCGTATAGACCGTCAACTCTCTTCTGCGTCCCCTTGGTGAGATCTAAGGGCCTCGAAGTAACGATGAAGGAGTTTAGAACCGGTCGTCCTGGAGATTGGTAAGGGGATGGAGCTTTGTAGAGATACGCCGTCCTCGGAGACCTTTGGTTTTCGCCGCTGCTTATGCCTTCTAACTTCGCCGTCACGAACTTAGGATCCCTCCGCTCACTGGCCGATGCCGAAGCTATCAGCCCCCAGGACAGCAGCAGGATGCTGGTGGCTTGAAGAGGAGACATTTTTTGCTTTGCTTTTTCCTTATCGGAGGCACATTCTAGAATATGCGGCAGGAAATAATTTCCTCAGGTACCGAGGTTGAAAGCTGCAAAATTAAAGAAATATTTACACATTAGGAACAGATTTTCGGCATAATATTGCAGTAAGAAACGAAAAGTAGCGATATATTTGTACGGATGTCCAGTCAAACGTATTTAGCGTAGATTTGCACAGCTAGAAGAAAATATTTCGTTCGCGTTAGGACGCACATTTGGTGACTCTAAGTCAGGGGTGGTCAAACTTTTTACGCGGCGAGCCGCATTAAATGATGAAAATGCTTCGGCGGGCCACCTTAGGGTTCATATCGTAAGTTATTGGAGATAATGCGAAGCATCCTATTAGTGAAAATCAATAATTAATAATATATTAGACCCATAATATCACTAGAAAAGGTTTTTCTGCCAAAATTTTAAGTGATAAATATGAAACGATCTGTATCGTATGCCACGGTTAGCTTTCATAATGGCATCACGGGCTGCATAAAATGCTCTCGCGGGCCTTAAGTGGCCCACGGGCCGTAGTTAGCCCACCCCTTCTCTAAGTCGTCTAATTTTGTAAAAGTGGAATTTTATTTTGATTCCCTTAAGGTTCGGATTATATCGGGTCGACTAAACATGCATTTTTAGCCTTATATTCGGTTAAACTTAATGCGAATCATTGTATTTTAGGCCACTCGTAATCTAAACGTCCATTTTCCTAATTTACATAATTATTTCATTGTTGTGACCAATATTGTTTGGATAAAATACAAATGGTTCAATGTCGGATGTAATATGATTGCGATCGGAAGTTTGATTCTCCGAATCCATCGAGCATCCCGAAAACGACGAATTTCGCAATTTGCTTTCATGAAGAACGGGGCAGTTTCCGTTAACATTAATCACAGAACACTTCCTTAAAAGTAAAAAAATATAATTTTTAAGTTTTTCTTGCACGTTACCGGCATTGAAAATGGAATTTGGAGACTAAGGTGTACAGAATGGAATTAAAATTAAAAACTCCTAACCGTAAAACAATCCAGATGAGCACTCACACGTCAATAAGAAGAGAAAATGGAAAAAAATAAAATATTTACAAGTTTGCAGGACGATGGCCTACAGGGACCTGTAATCGAACAACAGGTCTCTGTAGGACATCGTTCTGCAAACTTGTAAATATCATTTTAATTTTTTTCCATTTTCTCTTCTTGTTGATGTGTGACGTTTCCGATGGTACACTTTATGCTTGGTCGACGATATTCTTCACCAGCTGTGCCCAAACATTTCAGCTTGGGGGCAAAATAGCCCACTATTGCACTCACTTCTGGCCACACGCACTTGGAAATACATTGGAAGATAATAGACGAATGCATTTAAACAAATTAACCTTTTAATTTTCCTTAAATTATCCTTCATCATTTATGAGAATAAAGAGGAAAAGACCAAATGTATCGTTCTCATAATTTTGTTTTCTTTTTCACGTTACATTGCATCGTGTGACCGTGAAAGTTTAATTCATTTCGGACCGTGTGAAAGCGCTCGGCTGGCTGGATATGGCCCGAGTAGCGTGGGCATCACTGTTTTATATTACAAAACACCATGAGATAAAGATAAAAAGACTACAGGACTGAAATATACGATTTCAAATTCTTAATTAGCTCTATTTCTATTAATTAACGCAGTAACATACTTTACGTATGCAGAATGGTAATTGCGTCCGAATCCATATGTAGTTAAAGTGTTCTAGCTTCGAAAAGAGGGTTAGGAATTTAATATTTAAAAAAATATCAATTCTAAAAACTCAGAGCGTTTGCGGTTTTAAATGTCGTGCCGATGAATTATTTATATTTAATAAGTCACAATTTCCATTTGACAATGCGTATATTACTGCTTCATGTTGGTTTATATAGTCGACTTCCTTTGCAGCGATCCAAATATTCTGCCATAAAATAGATCACAAACATAATTAGCGAGGTGTGTCTGTCAGTAAAACTTGGGCGTATATATTTAGAAGAGTGTATGAATAACAAACGATAATTTATTTTCACAACGAAAATTTCCTTAACCTTGGCCACAGAAATGATTTAAAATTCACTTCCGGTCTCCACCAAACCACCGGAAAATCAACCGATCACCGAGAGAAAACGATAAAAATGACAAACGGAACAATACTATCAGTAACATCTGTAAAAAACTCACGAGAGAGCGATCCTTATGTCTCCTTGGGATTGGTCAGCGCAGCCTCTTTGTCAGATCAAAAGCCGAACCTCAGTATCGATGAGCAATAGGGAAGCAAGGCACGTAACAATAAAAAAGCCCTCCCTTCGCAGATTCCTGCTATCCTTCTGGGAGACCCTCTGCGGCAGGAGTCGTCCAACTGACTGAATCCCTCTCACCTACAATGACTTGAGTATATACGGTAGTGTGAAAGAGGGAGCTACTACATCCAGAGCACGGCTAATCAAAGAAAATCTCGCAAAGGGGTAAAGAGAACTCCGCCTCCTCTTCCCCATCCCGCCCTCCGATCACTCCCACGCCATCTCCAAGTCCCTCCCCTTTCCTCCTTCCCCTCTTTCCAACACCGCCCCCATTCCTGTCTGTCTTTCACCGAAGAACTGCCACAGTCACCTAGATGATCAACAATGCAACGAAAACGCCTCACCTTCCCCTCCCCTCACCCTTCCTCCTCTTCCTGTGTTTTCAACCCCTCGCCATCTCTCGCCTTTCCGCCACTTCATATTCCCCCACTTCGGGTAATCTTCGTCTGCATCCGACCCCCTCGTCCACCAGGAGTGAGGTGGTGGAATGAGGCCCCGTCACCCGTCGCCGTTTGGGGGTGAGGGAGACGAGTACGAGAGGAGGGGGTGGAGGGAGGATGAGCGGAAAGAGGGCGAAAGGAGAGGATGCAGGGAGGCTGGCGACTCTGGAAGCGAAACGAGAGTCGCGTGTTTCTGCTGTGGGTTCCGGGAATTTGAATCTCGGGAGGAAGAAGGAGGTTGTGTCGCGGATAATCATCATATTTTTATGGGTGCCAAAAGGTTAAGACGGTTAAATAGCTCGAGCGGTTGGAAAATTGTACCCGTCGTTGAAGCGGGTGAGGATGGGAGCGTGAAAGACACGGAATTACAGCTCCTAGGTCTGACCGAGATGGTCATTTCACGGTAGCTAAACGAAATAAGTTGGCATTTTATTCGAGATTTAAAGAATGACAAATTTCATTTTTTCATACCATCGGAAATGGAATTTTAAATGGGTTAATGCTAATACCGTATCTTTATTAAACGGCTTGGATTGAATTACAAGGGAATTGTACAAAAAGTGAAAATGCAATAATTTCACCAAATACTTCACGGAAGAAATTAGGTGAAGCATTATTTTAATGATTAACTAATTTTAAGATTTTATATAAACGAACCAAAAAATATACATATCATCTCATCCTTATAAAAGACAAGATGTCTGAAAAATACCAATTCATAGCATTAAATATTAATTATATCGGCGGATGACAACAGCTTTTAAGCCAATGTTTCTGTTATAGATGCGCATTTCGACTGAAATAGACGCTGTTCGATCAAATCGAAAACTTTTGATCCAGAAAATCAAACGAAGAACCGTAGATATGACCTTTAAAGCTCGCCTTTATTAAATCAAACAAAATGCGACGGCAGTGGAGGTGGTGACGCGAGTTATCGATTGGTAAAAATAAAAACGAATCTCCGCGTGACTGGGAGAGGCGGACGCACGAAGTAACGGTGAAGACCGGTACATCACTTGGACGAAATTATGTTCGACCCAATTTTTTTTCTCGCAAACCGATCGCCATTAAAAAAAACATCGGGAGATAGACAGAGATGGAAAAAAGCGAAAAACGTAAGCAAAGAAACGGAGAAGGCACACAAAGAAAAACAACCTGAGAAAAAAAATTCGAAAACAACCCAAAACGCGAAAAAATGAGTCGGCGGAAAACGAGAGCAAAGGAACGAAAACTTGTGTAGGTTGTGGAGAAGATAGCGCTCTATTCAGTTTAGTGCCCTGAATTAACGCACCAGTCTTTTTCCTTTCCGCCCATTCCCTCCCCTTAACTCTCCTCCCCCCACTTCGACTTCCCCTCCCTCTCCCACCCCTCACACAGATGCCGGGGTCACGCCTCCTCCCACGGTCACGTCCGCGCGAAAGCTTAACCCCCCACCCCTTCGACCCGTCTTAACCCATTTCCCACCCTTGGAACCTTCTCCTACCCACCCCAATCCTCTAAGCAACCTCTCCCATTCTCCCCCTCTGTCTCTTCTCACCTCATCTCCACTCTCTCACAACCCACAAAAACGCTCCACTTCCTTTAAAACTGCGATTAAAATCTCGCATGACAATAGGTGTCGCGCATTCTGAATGACCTCCATTGGAAAATAATCGAAGCAATTGTCATGCGGGAAGATTTTTCTCGAAATGAAAATATTTATATGATACGATTGTTATGCGCTTGCGTGGTGCGTGGGAAAGATGGGAATTAGATTAGAGTCGCGTATTTTAAAATATTAGAGTCCTTTAAATTAGGCCCTCAAAGGATTCCATCCGGCTTGCAATTATTTCAATTTAAGTAGAGTATGCGCATGGATTAATTCATTCATAGTAATTCTACATTCCGGTAGGTTTCAGGCACACCTAACTCAAATCTATGCTACCCGAAGCCTTTTTCTTTCACTCCTCATACCATCCATATTTTAATGCGACTAATATACCTTTCCTATTCCTACCTCTTTTCTAACATTCTTCCTTCAATGACAACTTACTGTAGACCGTCTCCTTTCAGAATTTGGCCCACCCATTTCTTCTGTCTTTCCCTTATTACGCTAATTAAGCTCCTCTCTTCTCCTACTTTATTCAAAACTTCCTCATTCGTTTTTCTCTCTGCTCAAATAATTACCTCCAGTCCACGCCATAACCACATCTCAAACGCCTTTAATCTGCTCACATCTTTTCTCATTGTCCATATTTCGCATCCATATAATGCCACACTCCATATCAGAGTTTTCACTAATCTCTTTTAAATATCTTTATTCAGACTTTCTTCCAACAACACTCGTCGTCTCGTAATTGCTTCCTTTGCTCTTGCTATCATATATCTTTCGTACTCCTTCCATCTTGTGACAGAATACTGCCTAAATAAGTAAAAAAATTCCACCAGTTCCAATCTTTCCTCATCCACTGTAGCACCGACCTGGGAATCCCCGCTTTTGGAAAATCTCATGACTTTCGTTTTCTTCTTTTTAATTTTCACCCGAATGCCTTCTCTTTTAAGTAACTAACTAGAGTCTGCAAGCCCTTTTAAAAATTACTCACCAATGCTTTGTCATCTACACGTATGGCTAGCAACGTCATTAGTGAAAGCGTTCTTAGATTGTTACCAAAACCTAAATGATACGCTATGAATGAAATCGTAAAATTTGTTTAGATAAGTATCCCTATTTAGGATTACCGCTTCTTGATATCCTTTACCAGCTTCAAGCATAATTAGTCATGGAAATTTTTTGAACTTTTTATCAAATAAATGGCAGATTTTTCTAGGTTTTGCCTGGACTGCAGGAGAGTTATCACCGGTAAAAGAGTAATTTCGAAAGAAACGTTCTGGTCGACCGCAACGATGGAGTTCAACAAAAATAATAAAAGAAGGTCGAAACGAGTTTTATTTCCCTCTCCATCGCAAATTTCACCGCGTGGTGTTTGTACACATACTTCACTTTTTCCAAGCAAGAGTTTATGATGCGTTTCATCTTTTGATAAAAGTGAAAAACTAGAACATTAAAGAATGTAATGCTCCGCAATTTGAAATACCTCATGCGGTCGGATGATTCATTCGCAATGCCGTACTCTGATAAAAAGTTTGATCGACTATGTCTAAGAGAATTTATGCCTGCCTCTTAGAATTTTGGTTAATCCGTTTAGATTAATTTCATGAGTTCACCTTGCTGTAAAAGGATGATAATTTCGATGAGCAACGCACCGATATGTCGATAAGAATTTCACCGGATACCACGCATAGAGAAGGCGGATGTCGGTCTTTATAAGTGTTTTTTTGCGGCTTCTTCGACGGAAAGTGGCTTGAGAGGATTCCTTCACGCAGAGAAAGGAATCTTGTCGAAATATTTGCGGAAAAACGTTTGGAGTGAGCTTCTTTTTTTACATCCTGCGCCCTCCTTTATAATCACTTGATTTAGTTCAATTTGTTTAGTTCGAGCAATGAAAATTTGGAGGCAGTTTGGGCAATGGTTTTCAAAATCAGGAGCAAAATAAGACCATTACAGTAGAGCCTCGCTAATCCGAACATGTTCGGATTAGTAAATTTTCGGATTAACCGGGTTTAACAACATACACGGCGGAGGGAAGGGGGGAGAGTGGGTCGGAGAATCCCGCGATCTCGAGTGAAGGTCGCAGTACACCAATGTATTCATTACTCAGTGCTGTTTCTATCGGCTTAGCGTACAGCTAATGTAGTGCAGGGCTTTTCCCACTGTTTGAAATCACTGTCGCCGTTTTGCCCACCTTGTAGAAATGCCCAAAAAGCGTAAGCACAGTTCGTGTTTGTTAAAAGATAAGTTGGAAATGCTCAAACGCATTGACAAAGGCGAAAGTGTGACCAAGCTAACCTTCGAGTTTGGTGTCGGAAAAGCAACCATCGGTGACTGAAAAAAGAATCCTACTAAAATGAACAATTTTGTGCCCCTATTAGTGTTGAATCTTTCTGCAATTGTATTGTCGGAGAAATGTGGTCAAGATGACTCGAATGAAAGTGATTCAGACGAAACTACAACGAATGTAATCTCACACACTGAGGGATTGAAAGCATTGGAACGCGCTCTGCTGTACGTAGAGCAGCACAGTAAAGCCTAGCCTACAGATGTGATTTTTATGAAACACTGGCGGGATATTGCAGCCTTTTCTCGTCGTTCAACACTTGGTCAGAAGAAAATAACAGATTTTTTAAAAAAGGACTAATTTATAAATGTGTAAGTTATAGTATTCTGTCAATTTTCGTCTGAATAAATAAAACTTTTTCTTATGACTATTTTTTACATCCTGTTCGGATTAACCAAAATTTCGGATTACTGAGGTTCGGATTAACGGATCTTACTGTAGTTTTTTTGGGCATCCAACATCTTTCTTTAGAGGCATGGATTACAAGTACTGTAATCCAAAACAGTAGATATGACTTTCCTTTTACATATGTGTCGAGTAGGTCATAATATAAAAACGGCTGTTTCGGAGGAATAAAATTTATTTACAAATACTTAGGCCTTCTTTCAAATATGTACTCAGCATCCATTTCCTCCTCCTATTAAATTATTAAGTGAGTAAACCATTTTTTTCATTTATGATACTATCAGAAAACGAATTATACGTCAATTACGAATAAAATATAATTAAATAGAAATTGTTGTATTTCGATTTTCTAACAGAAATAGATATTCTGAAATTATCTCACTCCATTTTGCATATAATTCTAACTAATATTTTTATTCTGGTGGAAAGAAAAAAATAATCGTTTTTAATTTAGAATTTCGATGTTGAAAATAGCTGCCGGCAAAATAATAAATATTCGTACATGTTCCTATTACTAATGCTGGCAATAACTTAAGGTGTGTCAACTTGGAAGAAAAATTATTGAAGAACAAAAAAATAATGAACAGGGATCTCACGCATAAATTATAATTCTAAGGCGTCAAAATATAAAACAAATACAGTAAAATGTTATCAAATATTTAATCAGGAATGCTTAGTAAAACTCTTGGAGGAGTTAACCGTTATTACACTTTCAGCAATAATAAGGCGGAATCTCCCGTAAACATACGATGGAAGAAGCTATTTTTTTCGAGGCGATTTAAATACAGATCAATATGAAACTATAAGAATATAAAAATATGACACCAGGAACCTTTCATTATGCGCAGATGTCAACCGCAAGAGCGTCTGCTGTTATATAGAGGAATCCAAATTTTCTGCATGATTTTTAGTCACAACCGTTGTTTTGCAATGGTGATTTGGGCGGAAGTAGTTAAAAAAAACATTTTATCTTTTATATTTTAATACTAATAATAGCCAGATTTTATTACACGCCTCGTATCTACCTGTTATTGATGGCATTTTTTGCACAGAATATAAATGTAATATATACTCCTCTATTACATTTATATGAAACTATCACGCTTTAACCGTACGGAAATTTTGCGGTTCACAGTTTTTCCTTAATTTAGCTTCTAATTTCACTTAAAAGGATCCATTCTCACCCTTGACTTACTTTCGAAAAGCGTTAAGGAGCACGGCAAATCCGCGGTTAAGAAACAAGAGAAGAACACGTATTTCATCGCTTCAAAGAGGCCGTGTCCACAACAATGCAGGCGTCCTCTTAAACTTCTAGAACTGCCTCACCAAAGGGCTGGCAGCATTTCGCAATTATTTAAATTTTTAGAAATCGCGCACCTTTAATTAGAACGCCATTATTTTGTAGGATCCACCAAAATTCCGTTTTGGTCTCTGAAATGGATTTTAGAAGAAAAAAGATGATTTTTACAATCAATGCGATAGTTTGGACTGTAGAATTCGATGAATTAGTTCGTAACTGGTTAGGTGGAGTCACAATGACCCCTAACCACAAAATAACCCTAACCCTCACGGCGGTGTTTTTGAGTAAATAGAATTTAAAAACTTCTATAAAAATAACCTCCTCTTAAACCTATACCAAGTCTAACTGATCAGCTTGCTGATGGTAAAGTATATTCTTTTAAAAAATTACAGTAAAATAATATTCAGACTTCGCCTGAACAATTACGTAATGAGCAGTTATGCAGCTTTTTAGCGCTTTTTCTAACACGATCACTTATGTATTCAGTTTGTCTGTCATTTCGGGCAATATCACTGGAATCCTGCAACTTGTAGAAACCAAAATTTCAGGATAGAGCGGCCTACATGAGGACTAGACATTTTAAAATTTAGTGGAACTTGGATCAGCTGTTAGGGAGTAAACGGTGTCTTTTTCCGACCCCTTTGTTTCATTTGTATTCTCCATTAGAAAAGCACGAAATCGGCGCAGGACATTATAAATTAGCATTTTTAAGTTAGTGAAAATTAAGATTTTAGCTCGGGATACGAACAGTTATATAGCTGAAAGCCTGATGTTTATATTTTTCAAACTATCAAAATCCGTGTCGAGAGAGAGAGCGAAAAATTGTTTGTAATCCAAAGAAGAGGGAACATTTTCCAATTTTTTATAATGCGGAATAAAACTGCCATGGCAACGAGTCCTCTCCTTTTAAATGGGGGAACATATTATTACATAACATTGCTATAATACTTTAAATGGAATTTATAGACTACTATATTATGAGGTCTTCGATCTCAACCAATCATGTGGTGACTTCATAACCCTAAATAAGAAAAAAGCGCCGTATGTAATTTGCTCTGCTATTTTTCTCTCACTTGTTTTACATTCATTTAACTCAATCCTTCAAGCTTCACGAGAATGTTTTTCCAATCTCATTCTACCAATGCTTCTGCTCTTTTTACCTTTTTACGTACAACCTGAATTATACAGTATGTAAACATATGCTACTTGACCGTTTCATTTAGAATCTTAATTCCGTGAAAATTTAGAAATGTCTTGATATGCTCCCGTTGCACAATGCGTAGAGGTTCACCAAAGGAAGAAGCCTACTAAGAAATACTGATATTACGTCTTATATTTATTTATAATAATAATTGTTAATAAAATTACACGTTTTAATACGATAATTAATTTTTTCGTGAAGTATTTTTTGTTATTCAGGATGGGTGGAGGTGATTAATCTTTGCACTGGGGTTCATGCAACCGTAGCTACACCAGTGATCCATCAACAAAGATTGTTTTCGGATAGGTAAGAATTGGACACGGATGCGAACATCAAAATACGTGCATGCACAAACAAAAAAAACGAAGCGAAAAAAACACGCGGCGCTAGAACCGATAAAAACGAAAAAGGCTAAAGAAAATGGGGAGGTTTTGAGAGAAAAACTGGAGAACAAACAGCAGCGGAGAGCTCGGATCCGGATAACCTGCGGTAAGACACCAAAAAATATATAGGCTAGTCGACCGTGAGGATATCAGAAAAGGCCTAGATAGCCAGTCACGCACGGAGTGAGACGGAGAGAGAGAGAGAGAGTTCTTCGGGAAAACGCTGGATGGATGGTGTCGAGGAAGAGTTTTGAATGTGGGAGGTCGGACGACGGTCTAACCGGGTGAATGGAACGCGAATACGGGATGGCGACGAAAGGGTCTTTTGGAAAGCAGCGGATGGTGGAGTCAAACGGTGGTCAGGAAACGGAAAGCGGTGACTCGGAAGATCGGACGTCGGTGCATTGTGCCGTTTCTCTCGAAAACTAATCGGTTTTGAGGAGGATGCGACGCGAGCAAGAAGGGAGAGAAAGGGGGAGAAGTGGCCTAAGTCGGGATTGGATGTGTTTCCTCGCTCGGCTAAGGACACGAAGGAAGGGTTGGTCTTGCGTGAAGTGGTTCTCTCTCCCTCGTTTTACATTTCGAAATTTTTTCATTCTTTTATATTCGAAAACGATTTGGGATCCGTCTCTTTCCGCATCCCTAAGAGATCGGCTTCAGAAGGGAAAAAGTTTTTTTTTTTAATGGGTAGTATGACTTACGATCTATTTCAGGAGTCGGCAACCTTTTCAACATGGCGGGCCGCATTGGAAATTGCCATTGCATCGGCGGGCAAGATAAGAATTCAAATTGTAAGTTATCTTAAGATTTTGAGGCATCATCTAAGTAAAAATCAAGTCTAAATGGGGATTTTAGGCTCAAAATTTCAATATAAAAATGTATTATTATTATAATTTGAATTTAAAAATGTGAATTTGAATGTTAAATTTTTAGGGGACTTCTTTTTGACCACGGTCTAACTAACAGAGAATAAAAAAATAATTACAGATTTTACAATTAAACGACTTTAATGCGACATAGGTTTCGGTGGCTCGAACCATCACCAACTCAACAATATTTACGACAGACTAATCGTAGCCAGGCTATAAATCAATTTACATCACTGTCCGCTAGCAATATTTAGGAGTAGATGATCGTTTCCTTGCTCTATACTTTCCAAAAAAATATTTTTCCTGCCCATGTGTAACAAGGCCTGTTAAAAGGTGGTTAATGACGCTTATAAAATGACTTCCTACATAAGGGGCGGTTCTAAAAACTTCCTTTTGAAATAACGGTTTTCAAAGATGTTTCATAAAAAACACGTTAGTCCCGACAAATTAATGGTTTTAATTCAAAAAGTGCCAGGTGAAAAGGATTTGGAAGGGGGGTGATTTGTCTTCCAGTTCCATTTTATAATCCGCGAATGCTTCCTGTACAGTTAATTCGAGGCTATAGATAAAACTGGAAAATATTATGAAGGGTAACCTATTATCCATCACCCGAAATCAGCTAAATTAACGAATATATTTAACGTGAAGAAGCGAAAAATGAACCATCATTTCCGCGTTTTGATCCGAATGCAACTTCCTCGTAAAATAATAGCTGTCGTATTAATTAATTGTAGGAAATTTCACATAGCAACTATTTGAGCTTCCTTATCAAACGGATTATGCTGAAAATATCGGAAAGAAAGTGCGCGAATAGGCTATTAGGTTAAATGCTGCATTTTGCTTGCTAGGAAAGGGACATGGATTTAATCTTAACAAGAATATTTCACAGTCTCTTTAGATTTCAATGTTTCAATTTTAACTACTTTTAATTCTCGGTGTGTGCGCGAGCGTGTTTTTATGCTTGGACCAAACAAATATTAAATCCAAAAACGTCCCTACGAATGAAATATAGAATGCATGTCTCATAGCAAGTAGTAACCTCGTAGGGTATAAAGCTATACTATATATGGATGTGCCTTTGTATCTTTTAATGAACTTTATGCACCAGTTACGTTAATAGTTTGTATTTGCAATTAATTGTGACCTTCCTTTTCAGTGACCCTTCTTGTAGTTTTTCTTTTTCTTTGAATTTTGTTCTCACAAAAGACCAACGAGTGTCCCAGTATTAAGTCATTAGGTAACTTGAAGAGTTGTTACTACTTTCATTTATTTTTCTCTACTCATTTATTGCAAAATGAATGTGATATGTAGAAGAACTTCACCTACGAGGGCGTATCCAAAAGTTCCCGGGCTGGCCGCGTGGAGCGTGAACTGCAAATAGTACAGTATTCTATTAGTATAGTCATCTGGATGCCAAAAAATGTTAAATCTCAGCCCGTCCATTATTTTTACCCGTGCATTATCATATAAATCCAATTTTCTAGAATTATTTCAATCGTATTTTATTTTTGCGACAAATTTAATCATTCCAAAAATGTTTTCACCTAACGTAAGAATTAAATGATAGATCGCAACAACATTCAGTACAATTCAAGTTGAAGGGCAATCTCCATCACAGCCACAGCAATATATCCGAATTGTCAAGAACAAGGGAGGAGATAAGACAAATCTAAAGACTCCACTTTCGTCAAACCTCGCGAAGCCAAACAAATGGGCTGGGCGCTTTCTGGAGACGCGGGTCTAATTAACATTGCGTCATTTGAGAGACATCTGTAATGTCGCGAGCAGGGTTCTGGCGAACGCCTAGTTTCGGATATCTTTCCACTAATAGCGTACGGGGTGGCAAAGGAGCTTCTCCAATGTTCGTCGACGGAAGATGAATTTGAGACTTTTCGGCGTCCAAATTCTGATTCAAGACAGTGGCGCCATTTGTCTAGCATTCCTCTTGACGGCTGTCTCCACAACGCGTTCCGTACCATTGGGTCAGGTACAAGATGGTAAGTCTAATGCCATTGAAAATGTGTCTAAATAATATAACAAAATCTGAGACTGAGATATTGAAATTATTTATTTCTAAACGATTTTTACTATTCCAATTTAAAAAATTAGATCATTCTTAACGTGCATAAAATATTTTAATTATTAAATCTTGCGTTCATTCATGGATCGGTAAAAGGTACCCCATTCTAGATTTAAGGCCTTATTATACTTTTTAATGGGTGTGAAAGACTAAAATCATTAACAGGATATGAAAGCGAGGTTACTGTAGTGGATGTATATGGAACACACTGACATGGGCCACATAGCAATTCCGCACTTATGTGAGCAAAGATTCGAATGTTTCTGATACGAAGAGAATAGTCTCCCGGCAGAAAGTAAAGAGGAAAAATCTATGTAGTAAAAGGGTATCGATGAACGACAAACCTATCGGAAGGGATATAGAGATTAATAGGAAGGTTTAATTTTCTTTAATTCTTGCTCATAGAAATACGTAGGTATGCATAAAAGTGAATTAATTTTTTCGGAATTTAAAATTAAATGACGAAGTATTTAGTGAACAATATTGAGCAAATTTGTCATTTATGGACATCTGTCTTTAAATCCTAGCAGCTTTTGATTGTCCCATACTATTGTAATGAGTTATCAATCTTACCTTTTGGGTATAAATGATTAAGGCGAACTCCGCAGCCATAAAACGGCTGAACTTTGATCTAGTAATTCTGTAATCAATGATCGGTGGATTGCCGCATATGCGGTGCCTAAAACACGTCAGATTTTAAGCAATAACCATTTTGCTTAATTGTTAACTTTTTCGTATATTGATCTAAAATAAATTAATGGATTATCTATGATATTTACTTTAACCAACTTTTTTATTCAAACGTCTTAGTTTTTCAAAGATCTATCATGAGCGCAATTTCAGATGAAAGTTAGCTCATATATTTGAATTCAATAAACGAATTTCAACTATTTCTCTTTGAGTTGTGCAAATCTAATATGTGATATTGACGGCTAATGTTATATTAATATTTAAAGCCAACAAATAAATGCATAACAGGACAAAAAACTTATCGGAATATTTCTCAATGAATATATTTAATCAAAAGGGTAACGAAATCCTAATCACGATATTATTCCAGTATAAATCTACAAGAGGAATAACATAAACGAGCTCTTAAAAGATGAAGCGCAATCGAGATGTAAGAAATTTATGGATGCAATTATGTTATCTAACACTATGATAACGCTACGCAACATGCCATCCGTGGAATTGAGCTCATCAAACGCTCAAGCCAAAAAGCTTTTTAGAGTAATTTAACGCTGTGGTTAAAGTTTTATGTGATCGTATTAAAGCGAGTGACGTCTTTAATCGCGTCGTGAGGAAAAAGATGTGTGCGGTCTTAGAAGTATGAAAGCAAAATCTACAGAACAGTGATCCAGTTATATTTTCTAGCTTCCACAAAGTGCGAGCTATGATTTCGTGTTTGAGTCATTTTAAACTTCAAATGCATTGATCATTTTTCTCTGCGTTTAATTATTTGACATTCATAAAAAATTTTGAGCCGTTATTGTCTCATTTAAAATTTTCTCCAGAGCAAAGTAAGTAATGCAGAGTGTTCAAAAAGTCTGGGCATGGCACCAATAATCTTTTTAATTATTTTAATTTTTTGTTTGAGTGAATGATGAAAAATTCATGGCTTCCTTCCTAAATCGTCAAGATGGTTTCGTCAAAATATCTTTAATTTTTTGTTTCAGTGATAGTTGACAACAGTATTAACATGTAATAATAATAAATAATTTATTAATCTTGTTCACAGTGACATATTAGACACCTTGTAGTAAGTATACGATCTATATTTATAAATCTACTTATTTTCTAAAGAAAGAGTAATCAATAAATCAATCAATCGAAAGGATTCTTAATTTCGGTTGTGAGAAAAAACAGTAAATCTTATTTACTATTATAAAAATAATTCTACCCAATTGCCAATCTTGATCTTTTCGGAATATTTGCGTGATCACTTTACAGACTATTCAAATAAAATAATATGCTAAAAGCGGCAATTTAACCTTAAATTTACTGCTACCGTATTAACTTTTAATTTCGTTTTTCATTTACGTGATAAGTAACGCTTCATATTATGATTGACTGATGTTAAGGTCAACTAACTCAGCTGTCTAAAGTCATTCTTCTTGAACCAGATGCTGAAGATTACGGCATGGAGTGGGAAGGCACTTTCGAATCCGTATGGAACAAGACGAAATTCTGGAGCTCCGACTTGGGCGCGCCCACCGAATACTTCCCGGAAGACGAAGGTTTCATCCGAGTCAATTCCCCACAGGCCAAAGCGACCCCCAGGCCGCCTAACCCAAAGAAACCAGAGCCATCAAAGGGAAATTTGAAAACCAACAAAGATACACAAGCCAACAGAAAACTCTTGCAGCTGACCTCTGACGGAGACTACGTGGAAGAACCCTTACACCCTGGTCGCCATCTGCTACAGGTCGACGGAGGAGACAGTTCGTCGTCGAGTCAAACCGAGGAAGATCGTAATCTAAAAGATGGTGGCGGTGCAACGCCCAACGATTGGGTTGACATTTTCGGCGGTGGGCTGAGAGGTTCCTTCAACGAAGAAGAGGGAAGCGGAGAAGGGAGCGGGTACGGAAGTTTAGATTTTTCGTCCCAATCGCCTCCAGCATTCGTGACAGAGACGTCGCCCATCTTGTCTCTGACCCCTAATAGTGCTCGAGAGATTTGAGGCTGAGGCACTTGTGCTCATCTTTCATTGCTAGAGCATATGTGGTTTAGGTGCAATGTCCTACGAGTGAAATAATTTATTTAACGTTGCGAATAAGTTTCTTGCTACACATCAAAGTAAGCATTAAGAAAACAGACCACCTGTTTGTACGAATGGAGCTGGTTTGGGTTAAGTGGAATTTTCAACTATGGACTCCAGACTAAACTATAGTTGGCATCGTTAACAATTTATTTATCTTTATTATATAAGTCAATACTTAATCGTATTCCGCTAAAAACAGTGCAACTGCATACAAATGCCATGAACCTCTAGTTGCATCGATTTCTGATGCAGTATTAATTAGAACGGGTTATCAACCTTTTCGCATTCACGGACCACTAACCAGGAAAGAATTCAACCATGGACCGTCGCCGGCCATATTTCTGTTGTTGGGAGTCTATCATCGGTTTCCAACCACTATCTCTTTTGGACGGTTGGTATACTTCCACCTTCATCGCAGTGGCTTATGGCTTCTAAATTCTTTTTATAATCTCTCATTCGGACCACCTAGATAAGCCCGCGGACCACAGGTTGAGAAACCCAGAATCGGATGATTCACTGAAATGCAAACCTAACAGTGAAAGAACTACCTCACAATTCAAACTTATGACTCTGAAAGAAATCAAAATGTTCACGTTTCTTTAAAGTAAAACATGTACATATGCGATGTTTGAGGACATCGCAAAGATATTAAGTGACGCTCGCAAGTGGCATTTAAATTGTATTAATGAATAAATCATGTCAAACCACTAGGCTTACTTCCTTACTGCCTGAGAGTATAAATTGATCGTTATTAAGCTAAGCACATATTGAAATCCCGTGTTATGTGACAAAATAACTCGCGTGGGACTGCATTTATGTTAGAATAACAAATAAAATAAAAATATTGTTTCTATCTTAGTGGAAAAGGAATTGCTCACCTGAGGTCAGTCAGCCGAATCACACAATTCCATCATCTCTTATGTTGATAGGAGAAAGCTCTTCATGAAAATTAATCAAACTAATTTAACAAACTCATTTCAGCCATGGAGTAAACTTGATAATTTTTAAGACTGGTTTCCGAAGGAAACAATATGAGTAAATTTAATTCGACGCGTCAACATCGGGAAACCAGCCTGTGGACTTCTTGTTCTCGAATAAAATGATCGGGAATTGAATGGGAATCTTACTTCCTCATCAACATAAGCAACCTCAAGGGTGATAAGTTTCACAACACTTATTTGATATTAATTTAGCATAAAAATTCAAAACAATACAAGAAGAACTTTAGTATTGAATGATTGATGTAATTTTTTCGTGGTGATTATAATATTTTGTTTTGTCACTTATTTACCAAAAAAATGCAATCAAAATATTAGAATGTTATAAATATTTATACATCCTGTGAATTCTTATCTTAAAAAAAACTCCAGATGTAAACTCGAAAATCTATCTCACCGAGGCGCTCGCAGCATCCGTGCGGTCCGCCGAAGCATGCGCAAAAACGGATGCGGTCCTCCGCTCACGAAAGGTCAGGTAAAGGTACGCATGTGCATTTATTTTGATTCGTGCGTTTATTGATATATAAAAAACAGTGCCGTCAATAAAAATAAAAACCACGTCCTGGAAAAAATTACATCCGAGATCCCTCATTTCATAATTATATTTGTTACGTATGTACCAAAATTGAGATAATTGGTCTTCTCTCGTTGATCTCTCAAACAGGTTCTCCAATTGGTTTGATGATGACGTCGTGGATCTGCAAAGCAACGTGACATTAAACATTAATTGACAGGGACGCATAAAAAATCCTCGAATTCGTAGACACTGCACAGAATGAACAAATTAACTATTTTTTCGAGCGGGAATGAAAAATTTTGGGAAAGTGTTTCCAGCGCTCTGCGACCAAATCGCGGATTTGGGAGGCGTGGCTATCCGCATTTTAAAACCCATCTCGGCATAACAAAAAACGCAATCATTCTGACCCAATACAACGCTGCACGAACAGATTTCTATTATTTTTTAAGTTGGTACTCGTAACACGGGCAGCAAGAAATTGAGCCCATTTAATCACCTCCACGAATGTTGTTGACGATTGTCGCCTAATCCTCTATATAAATTGAGCCCCACCGTTGGTCGGTCAAAGTACGAAACTGGGCCCACACAAGATGTTTACACAATACACATACCTATCCGTTCAGTGCCTCAATGTCAGTCTCATCTTGATCATGGAAGAAGTATCAGTTATTGAAAGTGAACGAGGGAAAACGTTGTTACTGTGTGGCCATACATCAATTCGTCACTCACTATTGTTTATGATCCCAAGGGTCGAAGCTCGATTCGTCACTTGTTTACCCCAAATAGTACAGCTCGATTCGTCACGTGTCTTCCAGTCAATACAGTTCGATCCGTCACTTGTCACTAACGTCATGTCAATTAAGGTCGTTCCGTCCGAACGTGGTTCAGGTGTTATAGTAGGGAAGTCCAAGTATGTAAAACATTCTACGAGGAAAAACGGTGAAATAGTTTGATATATTAAGAAACACAGTGAACGTGAGAAGGAACCAAAAACACTTCACCTAACTTACCCAACCCGGTGGGCCGCCGAGTTGAATGTTCCTTCATGTTCAAATTTCCCTTCCCTGGCCCAACCGAGTTCCATTTCTTTCCACAAGTTGAAGGCCCAGTTTCTCCCAAGAATTTTTTCGACTAGGTCCTAATATCGTCCAAACTCTTATTTTAGCTGCATCTTTATGAGCCCAATTTAGTTGTCGGATTATTGGCTTAATCAGATTATGGGCTCAATATTTTATTTTATCGAGAGGCTGTAATAAATAAGATTAAACAGTGTCAACAATATGTACCATTCCATTTAGAATAGAGCAAGAATATTTTGTCACAAACCGATAATACTAGGCCAGGGGTCGCCCAACTTTTTACTGAAAGGGCCACATGAAAATTTCAAGGAGCAAGTTTTGAGAGTTTTTTCCGATTCTGTAATCTCATTCGTCTATATTAAAAGTATATTGCATCCAAGTACTCGGAAAATATCGTTTAGATATCAGAAATGATATCTAATGAAAACTTCTGCTGATAAATACATAAGATAAGGCGGGCCGGATCAAATCACTGCGCGGGCCGTAGTTTGGAGACCCCTGTACTAGGCGATTGAATGGTAGATTTTTTATGATAACGGAGAGAGTCAATTTTAGAAAAAAAAAACCACGGGTTCTCGGATCGCTGCATTCAAATTCCAGTGTTCACCATGGCACACGCATTGTTATACGAGCTTCGTTTTTTATGGTAAGTACCGCTTTAGGATATATAAATAATAATATTCATAAAACCTTCACTTAAAATGTATTCTATATTGCAATTGATCAAGGAAAACCAGTAACTTTTATAATCAAGAGCATTTAGAACATGCGGAATTCTCATGCACGAAGACATTAAAAATCAGTCTTATGCAGTAAAAAAGTCATAGGTCCCACCGAGATTTGAACTCGGATCGCTGGATTCAAAGTCCAGAGTGCTAACCATTACACCATGGGACCGACAGTTTTCTGGGCTTGTTTTTTCGCTTTATTAGAAGGATATGTCGTTCCTAAAACACTTGTGCTCCTAGCGGATCCGAATGATTAATTTAGTCTTCTTCGGAGCTTTTTCTTAATGCCTTAATTGTGAAGTAATTACTTTCTGGTTATAATGATTTTTTGGCCATTTTAGGTGAAAACTGTGACTATTACTAGTGGAACGAAATACTTAGGTTTCACGGTGCGAAATATGCTTTTAAGCCACTGCATTTTGTCTTGAAAAACAGCGAGCTTCAATCGCATAACCGTACGTGATTTATTAAATGAATTTGTAAGGTCTGTAGCCTTGCCTTGAAAATTTTCGGCTACTTGGCAGGTTAATTGTAATTCTCAACAAGATGAAAACGAATTTATTAGTTAGTAACTTGAAGACAGTTAAGCAAATGGGCCGTAACTTCGTGGTAATGTATGAATATAATAATAAAAAATAATAATTTTGTTTTCTTTTTTGGAACTACAAGATTTTAGCAGCAAAGGAAGCCTGATGACGATTTAAGTCGACGCTAGGTAGCATTATCGTTAAAATAAAATCCCATTGTTCCAAAAATAAACATTTATTATGGTTTATTTTCATAATATCGTAATTTGAAGAGATAAATAACACACCCCACCGATCATTGGGTTCAAAGTGCTAAACAATGCACCATAAACCCACATAAATACATACTGAATTGTGCGAAGGCTATGCTACATTAGATTAGTTCGACGGTAGATTCCCTGTAGTTTTGGCAGAACACTGGAGCTAAAGCCGCTCTCCGAATTAAATCTGATTAAAGTCAAATCATTTATTTTTGTTTATGGAATCGCCTTCCATTAAATCCTCATAATGAAGAGGAATGATATATAAGTTTATATCTTTGACGCCTAATACGCCTAAACCACAAAATCATCCATTTTTCCTTTCTTATCTTCTCCTTCCTTTCCTTAAAAACTGAGTATCAAACGAGAGAATAAAACATTACTAAAACTATTCATTGAAATCTAAAAAGGTCCCACCGAGATTTGAACTCGGATCGCTGGATTCAGAGTCCAGAGTCCTAATCATTACATCACGGGGCCACATTCGTTTTATTTTACCTGGAGGCTATATAGTTCACTGAACATAATTAAAAAAATTAAATTACCTGTGGATGACAGCATAACATTTTACCCTTAGCAGAAGTTCGTTACTTCTGAAATTACTCATAATAAATAACTTATCTTAAACAAGCCCATATAAGGCCAGGGCTTGAGAGTGCCCTAATTTTTGGGGGCGGCCCAAAATTTTCCAATATTTTTTAATTAAAAGAGATAAATATTCGTACATTTCAGAATATTGCCGAACGCTGAAATTATAATCCATTACTATTGGAGACAATCTGTTGAGTTCGGTTAAATTAGAATGAAAGACCCTAGAGGAGCCGAAAGGTGTCAAGTGGTGCCGAAGCCTGGAGGAGTTATAGTTCGATTATGATAAGGGGCGGATCCATAAATAGGAGGCGGCCAAACTAAAGGGCCTTGCGGTGGAAAATGTCCACTGCTCATAATTATTTGTCATTATTCGGTAGGTAGACCACGTTGCGAGGATTAAATTATTATTTTATGGTTTTATACGATGATAGGAAGAGTACCAAAAAAGTAACCGGGCTCAGTTACAATTACATCATCTGCATTGTACTCAATTTCAAGTACCGATTACATTCTTAAAAAGTAATTAATTACAAGTACGAGTAGATTACAATTACATTTTCGTACGAATTAAAAATGTCATCAATCTTAGGCTAATGCATGGGTCTAAATCAACCATTGTCTTATCTTTACTGTTTTTATGCATATCAGTCAGAATTATCATATTATTGTCAGAAAAAAATTAAAATATCATTAATGTAAAACATTAGATCTAGCCAGCTAAAGGCCATAATTTCCTAGAGTAATAACAAAAGTAGTATACTACTAGTATAGAACAAAAACAAATATTTATTCACGAGTTTAATTTTTACAACAAAATATTTGCAACAGTACATGAATCTTAAATATCGCTATTCATCTTGCAGAAAAGCTGCATATTAAACCCATCGTCTCCTAATTTTCTCTCCCCTTGGTGTAAGGACCTCTTTGCCCGTTTCCATTACCAATACGTAAACTCTCGACGAAGGATGCTTGAAAAAATATCTAATCGTTAATAATCGACGCCGGCATTTCCGATCGAATTAGATATCGTGCTACCATTGGCTGACACCACGCTGCATGCCGATTTTGTGTCAATTTGATAGCTATATCGAACCCGTACCTTTTCACAAAAAATAAATACTAAGAATAACAAGTAACGATTACTTCTGCCTGCAATAAAAGTAGATTACAAGTATTAATTACATTTTTTTAAAAGTAACGATTACAAGTGAAAAATAATCAAAATGCATATATATATATATATATATATATATATATATATATATATATCTTCGTTGGCTAGGTTAGTAGTTTTACCACAAATATAGGCCGTTCCTCGTGATAACACCCACGTTCCCGGCCGGTCAGAAAGTGCTCAATTACAATAGGGGTTGTTAATTATATTTACATCATTTTAATACCTTGCGGTTTTTGTGATTTTCTTATAAGTTTAAAATTACTATAACTACTAATTTATATAAATACAATACAATAAACATGAAAAAATAGAAAATATGTACATTGGTAAGGTAGTTAAGTCAAAAAGATACTAGCTAGCTATTGTTATTTTTTATTTTTATTTTGCATTTTTCCTTTTTTTACCTCATTTTTATTATTTATTTATTTATTTTTGGCTATATATATATATTTAATTATTTATTTATTTCTTATTATAATAATATTATTATTTTTTCTTCACTTTTCCCCCTTTTTTCTTTTTTTTTGCAAAATAGCTTTAAATTGGGTAGAGCTTTTTGTACAATATGGGCAATAGTTATTATTATTATTTTCTTTCTAAGACTAAACTAAATATAATAAGTAATTAAATATCTTATAAAATAAACTAACTAATTATAAAGTATGCAATTGCTAAAATATATATATACATATATATACACATACACACATACACATACATATACACACACACACATATATATATATAATATAATAATAAAAATAAAAGAGAGTAGAGAGCAGAGATCTATATCGGGAGCGTCACAAAACAACCCTTTTCAGGAAATGTTTACAATGAGTATGGTATATATGATGGTGGTGAGGCTTAGTTTGTGTATATGCAGGTTTTAGAAGGTAGGGGAAAAATTTTGTAATGGTTTGGCGGCGATCATCTTCATATAGGTTTTTAATGGATTTAGGACCTTTTCAGGTCCATTTAAAAAAAAAGTTGGGGTTATGCACACATAGGAGTAAGTTAAGGGATAAGAGGTATTTGGGGGTTAATAGTGGTACCAGGAATTTAAAGCTGAAGGATATCTTTCGTCATCCGGTATTTGTGGCGTTTGGCGGTGTGATAGGTCCATATGGTTTGGAGGAAAGAGTTATTGGTAAGTTTGAGCCGGCAGTTGAATTTGTGTGCTTGCAGTTTAGTAAAGTCTAAAAGTGGTGGGATATTGTGGGCAAGTTGTAGTTCTCTGATGGGTACTAGTTTGGATTGCTGGGCAATAAAGCGGAGGGTGGATGATTGAAAACTTTCTATTTTGGCTCTGTTTTTCTTTGCAGTGTTTAAATAAATTTCACTGCCGTAAGTAAGATGTGGGCGGATTAGAAGGAGGTAGAGGCGCATTTTATCGGTAAGGCTTATTTTGCTGTGAGGTCCTAGTAATGAGGAGAGGATTGATTTAGCTAATTTTGCTTTTTGAAGGGCGTGTTGGGAGTGGGCTGTAAACAGCAATTTTGAGTCAAGGATTATGCCGAGAAATTTGTGTTTCGGAACTGTTGGGATCTTTTGGCCTGCAATTTCTGGATTTGAGGTAAGGGAGTATCGCTTAAAGCGGGTGAAATGCATGTGGGCACTTTTCTCGGGGTTAATTTTTAGTCTCCATGTCTGAGTCCAGTTGTAGATTTGTCGTAAGTGGGTCGTTATTCTTTTTGTCGCCAGGTCAGGGAAAAGGGATTGGCTAATTATCGCCGTGTCGTCTGCATAAACAAAAAGGTCGGTATTTACGTGTTTGGGGAGGTCGTTAATATACAGGTTGAAAAGAATTGGGCTCAATATTGCCCCTTGAGGTACTCCTGTAAGAGCTGGGCGGCAGGTGGAGAGAGAGCAGTTAATGCTGGTTTGAAAAGTGCGATTTGATAGAAAATTTTTGATTAGTTTTTGAAGGTTGATGGGAAAGTCAAGTCTGGATAGTTTGAGTAAGAGGCCTTGGTGCCAAACAGTGTCAAAGGCTCTGCTGATGTCTAAAAAGACCGCTTCTGTTGATTTTTTCCCGTAATTAAAGTCTCGAGCAATGGCATCCGTGAGCCTTAATATTTGATGAATTGTCGATGTGTATTGTCTGAAGCCCATTTGTTCAGGGATTAAAATTTTGTTTTCATTAATTAAAAGTGTTAGGCGTTTTAAAATAATGCGTTCTAAAATTTTGGAGAGGGATGGTAAAAGGGAGATGGGGCGATAGCTGGAAGGTGAGGAGGGATCTTTGCTTGGTTTGAGGAAGAGTAAAATTTTACCGTTTTTCCATAAGGGAGAGAAGTAGCTAATTTGAAGGCAGTTGTTAAAAAGATCGGTTAGGATTTTAATAAAAGGCTTAGAGGAAGTCAGAGTTTTTAGCATGAGGTTGGTAATGTTATCTAGGCCTGGAGCTTTTTTAGTTTTTAAGTTATGCAGAAGTGATTTAATTTCGGGATAAGAGGTTTGAATGGGAGCAGGTTGAGGAGTCTGGTCTAAGGTGGAGCAGTTAATTTTGGCGTCTAATTCAGTGGGGGTGAGGGCTGAGGTAGGGGGAGTCATTATTTTCTGAAGGTAATTAGCAAAAAGTTGTGCTTTGTGGAATGGGTCGTGAATGACGGAGTCAACAGTTTTGAGGGGAGAAGTGGGTGGAAAAGGTTTGGTGAGGGATTTGGTTGTACGCCAAATGCTGCAATCGTCAGTGCGGAGAGAGTTGATTTTATTAAACCACTGTTGTTGCTGAAAGTCGCGGATTTTAAATTCGATTTGATTGGTCAGACGTGTCAGGTCTCTTTGGTCTGGTGGCTGTCGGTATTTTTGCCAGTGTCTTCTAATGCGGTTTTTTCTTTGGATTAGTTCCCGCAAGGAGGTATGGATGGGCGGAATGGGGGTGTGGGTTGGGGAAAAAGTTTGGGAGGCTGAGGTTTTGGAGGAGAGGAGGATATTTTGGATTTCAAGTATTCGGGTATCAATTGAGGTAGGAGAGGGAGTGGGTAAAGGTAGGAGAGAGGATATTTTTTCATTTGCTAAAGAGGCAAATTTGGTCCAGTCTGTTCGTTGGGGCATGGATGGGAGGAGTTGGGATGGGTCTACAGAAAGGTGAAAGAAAATTGGATAGTGGTCTGAGGAAAAGATTTTTAGCACTTTTGGGGTAAAAGTAATAGGAAAATTTTTGGTTATGACATAATCAAGTATGTCTGAGGAGGGGTTGTTTGAAGAAAAATGTGTCGGTTCGTCTGGGGTAATTATGGCTATTGGATCAGTGGATTAATAATTAAAGATAAGTCTTCTGTCCGTATTGGTGGCATTGCAGCCTCAGTGTCGATGTTTTGCGTTCCAGTCGCCTGTATATAGTCCGGGTCGGTTGTCCGCAAAAAGGTTCCGTAAGTCAGTAAGTTGAAGTTTTTGAGTCGAAGGTTTATAAATGGAGTTAATGGTCATTGGGCCAATTTTGATGTGAAGGACAATTCCTACCGCTTCTATTGATTTCATAATGGAAAATTCCTAACTGAATGTTTGATGTTTGACCTGATGGCGATGGCCACGCCGCCTCCGGAAGAAGTGCGATCTAGCCGGTAAATTTTAAAATTGGGAATGTAAAGTTTATTGGTGACCGTTAAGTGGGTTTCTTGGATGAGGATTAGATCGAAGTGAGATATATATATATGTTTTTGCTACAATAGACACTCAAAATAAAAATCATAAGAAAATTTTCCATTAACATTCATTTAAGGCGGTGCTTCCCAAACGTTTTGTAGGCTGGGAACAGTTTCAAAGATACACAATTTCGCCGCACCCCAGCCATGAAACAAGGTTTTTATATTTTCACATATGAGGATTACAAACTTTGAACGCATCCATTTGTTGGTACTAAATCATTTATCAGAGGAAAAATTATTGCCCTAATTAACAATCAACACATCAAAATCGTTCATTTATTTACTATACAAAGTGTTTCGCGACACCTTTAAAAGTCAACTGCAGCTCTGTAGTGCCGCGGCACCAAGTTTGGAAACCACTATCAAAGGGTTCTGCTCTCAATAATCACCACTGCTTATCGATTTTATGCTGGTGAATGTGGCATCTTTAAACGTAGTGTCATTACATATTGCTTTCTTCTGAATCGATTAAATCACTGCCTATATATATTTCTGATGAAGGAATAGAAATAAGTATATTTATATTGTCTCCTCCGGGAAAAGCGTTAAACCAATAAGAAAAAAATTCGAAAGGATTTTTAAGAAACTAAAAAAATAAAATAGGTCCCACCGAGATTTGAACTCGGATCGCTGGATTCAGAGTCCAGAGTGCTAACCATTACACCATAGGACCTTGCACAACCCACATCCTTTGTGTTTCAAGCACCATTATATTTTGTAAATTATTTGAATTTATAATGTTTTGACCAAAAACATTTTTAAAGCACTTCGAGCAGGTAAAACTCCGAGTCGAGTTTTTGGTCACAGATATTCTTTAATCGAGGTATACGTTTTATTTAAGGATAATATATGAAATTAAAAATATTCGAACTTAACATGAATAGAAACGAATACTCCCATATAAGCAAAAAACAGTTTCGTACGTCATATGCAAAAACGCCACTGAGATTTAAATTCGTATATCTGAATTCAGATTCCAGAATGCTAATCATTACACCATGGAACCATATATAAATCACAAACTTACTTTATTACCATGTTAGTTGGTTAACAGTATAGATTATTTACTGACAGTCCAAAAACCAAAAGTAATTTACTTTTGAATTCCCTATATTAGTCGTTATGAAAACGAGAGCGCTGATATTGAATTATACGTCAGAATTAGAATAGGCAAAATCATAGGAGGGAAAGGGAAAATAATGCATTAAAAAATAAAATTAATGCCAGGTCCCACCGAGACTTGAACTCGGATCGCTGGATTCAAAGTCCAGAGTGCTAACCATTACACCATGGGACCATACATTATGACATGATCTTTATATATTGAAGATTTTCTTATTAATTCGATACAAGATATTCACCATTGTTCTTATGTGGAAAAACATCCTGCTGGCAATGCCATTCAAGATTAAAATAGGTCGAAAAATATCATCCTTATTCGCTTAGGGTTACATTGTTTAAATGTGTGGCATCTCTAACCACCACTGCATAGCGATTTTATGCATGCCGTCTCATGTATGCTACTAGTTTTAAAATTAACATTGAGCATTGCTTACTTCGGAATCTACATGGCTCAGAGTAAATTTGTATGATTAATGGAGTCAAATATGAATAATATTGTATCAATTTGGTTTTGATCAGTCTGTCCCGGAACGATATAGGGCGTTAAACGGGTATAATGAGAAAAGTGCTTATAACTCCAATGCTTTTCATTATTTTACGGTCAAACTCTCACTTTACTTGGCCTTACTCCTTTTAAATTTTAAGCTGCTTACCATCTACATTGAAGTCATTGGCTCAAATCTAGCAGCGTTTATTTTCTCCATTTGAATAACATAGGAAGAGCTGCATATATTTCTTCGTTACCATTTTAAAATTACTAATAATCATCGTACGAACTCGGGATATGACCTAAAGAAAGCATAAAAAAATGGGAATTTATTTTCCTACAGCCGATTTTTGAATGACCGTCAAACTGGTCCACAAATTTGTTTTAATGTCAAATTTTCATGATTTTTTAAGGAAAAATCGTTGTCCGCCATGGAAAACCTCATTATGTACTGGATTTTTCACGAAATTACGTAATCCTAATAAGGCTGGAATTTAGTATGGATTCTTTTGCTTATCTAATCGATTATATAGCTGTAAAGAAAGAGGGAGGGGATGTGGGGAGAGAGATAGGGAGGGGATGTGGGGAGAGAGATAGGGAGGGGATGTGGGGAGAGAGAGAGGGAGAAAGGGAGATAGGAAGGAATGGAGCAAAAGAATTTGAAAAGGACGGTAGGAAAGAGTTAAAGAGGGAGACAGAGAACAAGAGGGAAAGCGTTAGATTGCAAGAGGGAAGGAGAGAGAAGGGGGAAAGAGAAGAGTGATGGAGAGGGAGGGAAGGAGGGAGAGGAAGGGAGGGTTAGAGAGAGGAAGGAAGAGAGAGAGAGGAAAGGTGTGAGTAAGAAAGACAGAGATAGAGGATAGAAAGGAAGAGATGGAGTGTTAGAGAGAGTTATGTAACATTATTTTTAGATAAGAGCTTGGAACAAAAGCCATTTTGAGATAAAACTGGTTCACTTAATGTATTATAATTAAAATCTCGCAATTATTTTGACGGGCAATTCCACTATTATTGATAATAATTTTCATCACTTAAGGCCCAACCAGGACATTTTTCGAAAGGGAAGCAAATATAAAAAAATTAAAATTACTCACAGGACCCACCGAGATTTAAACTCGGATCGCTGGATTCAGAGTCCAGAGTGCTAACCATTACACCACGGGACCTCGCCTATTCGTTTATGCCCTCAATCGGAATTCCAAATGAAAACATGTCAGTTAGAAGAAATATTTTTTTTGTATGTTGTACAAAACTTGAGTTGAATCTATACGTAATTAAATCGGAGCAGAAAAGATTCACGCATAAAAAATTCAGTGATAATGACTCAGATGATGAAATGTAAAGCAATAAGTCGTAGGTTTTAATTCAGGCGTTTTCACCGCATGTACGCGCTCCTTTTCGATACGTGAATGGATTCAAAAGGGCATAACATTAATGATAGCGATTTTTCTCTTCACTTAACACATGAATTCGGAATAAATGATTGTTATGCAACAATAATGAATAAAACGTCGCAGGGAAGTTTCTTTTGAAAGAGCATGTTTTCAAAGAATTGTTCTTAACCCTAAGAATGAGAAGTCATGCGAATTATATGTATATTTAAATACTAGTTTTGTTCAATTCATCATGACTGTGATATATTAAAGGGTACGCGATTATTAAAAATATGCCTAGAGTTTTAAATCGAAAAAAACAACGGTTGAATGCCATTATTTAAAACCGGGGGTTCCCTGAGAAAGAACGCCGTAATTTGAAATGGCAAGTTTCCTGATTTATTTTGATCTATTGAGAAAAGGATCTGAAAGCGAAGGAAATTATGGTCGGTAGTTTCACAAGTACACAAAAAAGCTAGTGCTAGATCATCCAGCTTTCATAAGAGATTGGCGCAGTGGAAGCGTGGACCCATAACCCAGAGGCCCGTGGATCGAAACCACTAATTTATTTTACGCAAAATAGTAAATATATTTGTTGATGATTATTTCAAATAAATGAGAGACATTACTCATTTTCGGCATCATAAGAAGTAAATTTACGTTATTCAAACCCAATAAAACATTAACTAATGTTTTCAATTCATTCAACATATAATAATAATAAACCTTTCCGGTCCTATAAGAAAATCAGGACAACTGCGTCATTAACGTTATATCTATGAAAATATTAACAAGATGGAAAAGTATACTCCATAAATGGAATACACAGAGATTTCAAAGGCGTTCTTAATGGGAAATACGTATGAAACGGTATCGAAAGATTGAGCGATTCTAAAAATTTTAGCTCCGGAACTATAACTCGTAATTGTGTGATCTCGCGGACGTTTTTGTGGTAAATTTTTTAATCTGTACCTTACAGATCAGGTAAGAGCTAGGGAGAGAAATATATGGTATTTAATCGTTGCTTAACAGATGCCATTTAACGAGATGCGAATATAAGTTTATTAAATTAATTATGTAAAGTGGAAGTTCTAATTGACGGATGCAGTTCAAAATCTCAATTGGGCGATAAATTTTAATAAGAATCACTCGTACATAATTTAATTAAAATCCGTCCAGCAGTTTAGGAGACGAAAAGTTGCGACAGACGGACGGACGAGACGTGCCCATAAGGTGTTCTGCTACTACCGCTTCGTTGGTAAAGAACGCCTAAAAATTTTTGCAAGTGAGCATTTTTAGCCAGTATTCTTTTGCAGGACATTTCCTACATTTTTACTTTCTCCATACGTATAGGGAAAAGTATTGTTTTCATGAAAAAATCGACTTCGAGATTACAACGAAAATACACGTTTTGAGGTCCCCTGAGCAGGTTTTGACTATTTTCTCGATAATTTCTGTGTGTGTGAGTGTATGTGATAGCCAAGAAAGTATTTAGAAACGGTGTACCTCGATATGGAATATACATTTATAGTCGTGTCTCAGCGTTCTTGAAGCAGTTGTAGCAATAAAAACAAAATAATTTCTTTATTACTTTCTTCATATACGTAGTATAGGGAAAAGTATTGTATTCATGAAAAAATCCACTTCGAGATTTCAACGGAAATACACGTTTTGAGGTCCGCTGAACACGTTTTGTCCATTTTCTCCATGATGTCTGTGTGTGTATGAGTAGGTGTGTGTGTGAGAGGTTATGTGATAGCTTTTTGTGGGTGCTCTAACTCAAAAACTATTAATCAGGTCAACACGAAATTTTATATTTAACATTTTTATAAAAGTTAGAAGAACTGATTAGTTTTTGGTAAAAATCGGTTTACCGGAAGTGGGTGTTTACTCTTGTCACATATCCGTTCTTTTGAAATATTTGCTTTAATATTCGATAAATGTAAAAATATATCGGAATACAAGCTGTAGAAAATTTAATTTTCTACAACCTTTGTTTGAAACATTTTTCCATATAATGCATTGTTTAAGAGATATCTTATATTTTTAGCTGCCACCACCACGCCACCCACCGACTATTGTTAACAATTGACGCTTAGTTACGTCTTAGTTACACTCCTTTTTCTTTTCTTAATTTTTGGAGCTTTGTGGCTATATCCAATATTAGAAGGGTATGGTTTGAGTTTATATCTGTTCTTTGTCAAGTCAAAAATTTTCTCGCAGTTTCTTAAAATATTTATTATGTAACCTATTTGGAATTTTTAGAAATTTTACTGATATGGAGAAAGTCATGTGGTGGCCACATCAGATTTTTTTTATTCTGATAATCGCTTATACTAAAAATTTCTCTTCGATAATACTAGAGAATTCAAACCATAGTCATTGATATAAGAATACTTATGTGATTGTCCGTCAAAAATAGCCGTAGGGCAGGGCCAGTTTTAGGCCTGGGCTACGTGGGAGTCCGCCCAGGGAGGCCCGGCTCTAGGGGCAGCGAAGAGGTTACCCTAGGACGTTTCATTTAATCGAAACTGAATCTTCCTAAGAGGTTTTGAAAATTAGAGGACAGTCAAATCATTCCTCACCCACATATGTAAAACATACCGCGCGTTCTTGCGAGGGGGGCATGGATGAAATATTAAATTAACATCTATAGAATTCAAGATTTTGACCTTATCTAAGCGTTAATTCAAAAGAGCGACTCATACGAAAACGCAATACAGTATCCCCTTGCACAACGCGGTGGTTACGTTCTTGGAAAAGGCAGCTTTGGGCAAAAACGCGCTGCACAGATTTGACACCTTATAGAAAAAAAATAATGTGTTCTCACAGGCTACGAGCTTTCTAAGGTGGCATGTATAGGTAGAATGTGGCGCGCACAATTCAGGACCGCGTATGGTTAAATTTTATCAGTGTTGAGTACATACCTCGCATTTATTTCATCGCGTAGGGGAAACCCGCGCTGGACAAGGGTTTACTGTATTAATTTCCAACATTTAATGAACCTTACAAAATAAATACTTTATAATTGTCCGTTAGAAATGACGGGTAGGAATGAACGATGCCATAGTTAGTAATTAAAATATACTTAATCATTGGAATAACTGAAAAAACGGCAACGAATTTCCTATGTAGATGGCTATATGTGAACATAAACGTCTATATTTGGCACCCTTTATGTTCTTCAGCATAACGGAACAGCTGAAATTTTCCTTATTTCCAAGTATTCACTTGCGACTTAAGTCTTGCAAAGCACAAACAAAAAATTACAGGCTATTCTGAACGAGCGTTTACGTATCCATTACATGCGGGCTAAATACACCATCCGCAACAATTTAAGAAACACAAGCGATGATTTTCCGCCAGGTTAAAAATCACACGCGAGAGAAAAAACCGAGCATCATCGAGGGAAACATCGACTACGAAATGACCGCCTCCGTGTTTACCAACAAAAGAAGGTGACCGTTCTTCCGAAAAAAAAAATTGACGAAACATAAGGAACGGGAATCAGAGCATTGCTTTCATAGGCATCCGTTTGCTGAATCAAAGGTCAGGACGTTTCGGTTGGCTAGTTGACTGTAGTAGTGTTTTACCTGCACGTGAGGTTTGGCCACTAGTATGTTGACGACGGCCTCCGCCACGTCATCCGCGTCGATGGACGGGAGCGTGGAATACACGAAGTTGGACAAAGCCGCTCCTAACGCCACCTCGTAGATGTCCGACTTCACGATTCCCGGACTAATGCTCTGAAACGAGAAAATAATGGTAACGGTTTGTAAATTACGTATTTAAATCCTATCGTACGATTTTCTGCTGTTGATGTTTTCGTTAGGCGAAATGATTAAAAAAGTGAGATGTCGAAGGTTGCAAGGCCGTCAAATGTAGTAACATCGCTTTAAAAAAATGTATACTGATTACATGGCGTCTTACTCATGTTTCCCCGAATGATAGAAAATTAAAAAATATAAGCCCTTTTCTACAGCGGTATTTGTCTGACGACCAAGTCTGTTCGCTCACAGTTTTTAACCCACAAACCCAAAACCTAAAGCTTTTTATCTAAAAATATTTTATTTACCTGCTTTTTTGTGCATATAAAGGATGGCCAAACTTACCTATCCTTGGAGCCACATACGATAATCTTCAGAAGTTCAAGAGCTGCATGCCAGATTCTGTGCTCATACATTTACGAACATTAAAACATAGCCTGTATCCGAAGCAATTCAGACACTATTCAAGTCCCTTAGACATCTCCAGCACCTCTCCCACTACGGCATTGTGTTCTATAGTGAAAAACGTTGACACGTCTCTGAATGGAAATTTAAAAGAGCCGCATACTAAGTTAAAAGAGCCGCAGTTTGGCCACCCCTGTTATATATAGATGTCATAACTTAACGTAGTATTACCTTAACCTTTATCATACGGCATTTAAATGCTGCCGTGGTGTCTCACGGCCGGATTAATTTGAGATATTTAAATACAATATGTTTTTGTTTGGAAACATTCTCATATCTCAGGAACTATTAATGATAAAACATTCCATGACAAAGGAAACATCTGTAAGAAGTCTCACAAGAACAAAGGGAATAAAATTGTGGCAATGTGTCCATGTGAGAACACATTTTAGCGCCACTTTTGCGGTATTCCAGCCGATAAAGGTTAACAACCAATGTAATATATTTCAACTCCATCATGAAAACAGCACCATATGACGAAGAGTTAAATGTAAGAAGGGACTCTATGATAGTCTCAATTACGGACGAATAAAGTCGTTTGTCTGTCTGTCTTGAAAGATCTTTGCCATATTTCTCGTACGTCATATAAAACGCGGAATAAGTTGCGTTATGTGGAGCAATCGTAATCAGTAACGTGGTTGATAGAGCTTTATTATAAGAAGTTATAGAATCGTTTTTAGAAAATAAGCGCTTTTGTATATTGATCACAATTATTTTAAAAATTCGTTTTTATCTTGTAATATTTCCGTCAAATGAAATTCTACCAAATAAATGAGCCCTTGGTGAACCAATTGAACCAATATCTGGTGGGTTGCTACATATTTTTGAGGACTTTCAGATTTGGTCCGAAACGAAAGACGGATTTTAAAATCAAATAAATCGGATTCGTGATTTAAACGATTCATGGGCAAACATTATTCTACATCATAACGTTAAGATAAAAAAATGCTGTTAGTGAAAAATTCACAGAACACGCGAATTAAAGTGCCCATTAAAATATGAACTCATAGGAACTTTCTCGAATGAAAAATTACGTGTTGTTGTTAAATGTAATATATTTTACAACTAAAAAATATATATTTTTAGTATTATGTTACATACACCAAGGAGCGCAGCTCACGAAAGTTATCATGGGCGTAAACACATAGTTGTCCTCTTCCTACCTGCACGCACAATCTCACACACACGCGAAGCGATATTAATATATAATTTGTTTAAAGACGAGTAGCACAGTGCTGAGGAGTTTCATCAAAACTACACGGCTGTAATTTTCGCCAAGAAAAAGTGTCTCTTCGAAAACTCAGTTCGACCTTCGAATGTTACAAACTGCGATAGGAATACATTGGTTTTATGTTTTTCAATACAATACAAAGTTTTTATTCTCCGAGGAAATTCGTCACTATTTATCTTCGTTTAATCTCTTAGAAAATATTAAATTGCGTGAGCTAGTCATGCCTAAAATAAACAACCTACCTAGGATATGGTAGGACGAAATGATCAGTTTAAAATACGATTATTACGGAAAAACTAGTTGGGATAATCTAATTTTTTTCTGGTCTGTTAAGAGCATATTTATAGGAATGGGAACAATTGAACTTTTAAAAATCCTGAGTGATATTTAGTTCCCCTATTAAATATTGACACTTTCTTACCCGGATCATCGCTGAGATTAGTTTCATCATAATTGATTATGTTTTTTGGAGGAACGCCTTCCAAAACAGATGTTAGGTTGACGAAATAAGCGTTGATTTCTTCTGCAATCTTCTCTGCTCGACATCGTTTAATGTTTTCTGCCAATCGTATGTTAGTGTCAATTCTGGTTTGTGTCTTTTAAGGAAAGATGTCGCCCAGTCTTCTCCAGGAATATATTTAGTGAATTGAGAAGCACGTATTCCTTGTTTGTCCAGAAGTAGTTTTGCTATCATGCGTATGTCTACTTTATCAAGTGGCTGTCCCCATTCACCACAAACTTGTAATATATGCACCAGCTGAGCCTCCTCTTCTTCGGCAAAAACAAAAAACTTTGAACTGTTTTTCTGCTGCCCGCAATGATAGGCCTTTTTTTTAACAGCTTTAATAGCATGGTCAATGTCATTTTGAGTGTAATCCGCATATTTGCAAGCACCAGGTCTCCTTACGTAAGTTCTAGGCATACTTGTGATGTAATTCTGCAAAGAAAATATCCTGGAATGACTGTTGGTGCTAGCAGGAAAACCGCTGAGAAGAACCAACAATAAAAACAAAATTAAATAAAAAAGTTTTTGACACAACCGGGATTCATAAGTCAACCACGTTGACCACTAGACCAACTCACAACACGCGGCATATATTGTAATATTGTCTACTATTTCGTACCTAATACCATGACAGTACTGCTGTAATATATTAATCTGTACAAAGTAACCCCTCCCGAACGTGAACTGCGTTGTTTATTTCAAATTTGGTTTCCCAGTTCAAACTGTAAACTCACAGACGTGTTTTCTGGACATTTCCAGCAAGTAAAGGCTTTGTACAAACACATTATGATAATGAAACAATTTTTACGTGGTAATTATAGTATATATATAACAAAGTTTTATGATATATTAAAATAAGCGGAAATACTCAAATATGCTATGATGCAATTATGCTTCATATAAGTTACCTGAGAATGCAAAACATGGCTGTTTTCACTGCAGTGAGGACCACATTAAAACACGCCGGTAGCTATTTTGCTTCCTCTCACTACAAACGTCAGGTGCTGCGCTCTAAGAAATGTGCAAAGTTACCCGGGCTGTGTAAAGTAACCCCTGTTGACGGTAATCCAATTTTTATAAAGTAATAATAAATTAAATTTCATGAATACTTTCGAGTGGGCATAGATTCAACGCAAAAATACTTATAATGCGAATTAAAGTAGATATAGTGATATTTTGGATTGTGCATTCGAAAAACAATAGCATCGCACATTGATAACTTTCGCAAAAATAAAAACTTATGAAGATTTTTTGTTTGGCGCTCAAACATGAAAAACATATAGACAGAATAATATATAAATACAGGGAATAAAAACCAGATACATTTTAACTATCGCAGTAATTAACAAAAGCTAGGGCTTCCGTACGGATTTTTCAGAACTTCGTTTAGGAAGATAATCGAACATGGCTCTGAAGCAACTCCAGGCAAGATGATTCTAAAAAACTTGACTGACTGAATTCCAACGTATGATACTTTTCAAAGCGCATTAGATAGAAAATTATCTAAAAAAACAAACAACACGATATGTTTATCTAATTGTCATAAAAAAAGGTTAGATAAATCAAATGTGCATTTCGACAAAAAAGCAGCCGTAATCAGTGATAATCCAGCGATAGTACGAGATTCTAATAAAGAACCAGAAAATAGCCGTCATCAGCGGTGATTCGCCGAGAATAGATTCTAAATAAACGGTGCGATACACATTGCACCAACTTTCTCATATACATTGGTCGACTGTGTACGCTTATAAAAGAAAAACGCTTATAAATCAAAGTTAACCGTAATTTAGCGTAAAGTTTAATGCCACTGGTCGATATTTAGTATTTTTTTGGGATATATGGCTTAGTTAGTATTATTTGTGACATCAGTCTGTACGATTAGATGAATTTTAATCAAAATCCTTACAGCCAATTTTGAGTAAATAGAATTTTTTCAAAATATCCAAGAATAAAGTACCCTTAATTTTTGCGCAGTAACGTTTATCTCTTCAGAATGTCTTTTATGAATGATATTATTCACAAATATGATATGTCATTTGATTTAGTTTAACCGTAAGGCTGTAGTAAGATTTTGAGTGGATTGCAGCGAAGGCGTGACGTAATAGGGCTTAGGTAAGGTAGCTTAGCGTACATTGTAATGTCACTGGACGCCATATAGTGATTTCAAGAGACATATGACTTACGCTGTATTATTTGTAATATTAGGCTCTACAACTGGAGAGATTTTAATTAAATTCTCTGTAGCCATTTTTGAGTAAATAAAATTTTTCTAAAAATCGTCAAGAATAAACTACCCTTTATTTTTGTGCAATATTATTTTTATGAAAAAGGGTCTGCAAAAGATGATATATAGCACAAATACGAGATATCGTTCGATTTTATATACGCGTTTGGGTTCCACGTCAAAACAGCGAACGTCAGAACAGCGAACGTCAAAACAGCGAAAACAAAAACGGCGAACAGAAAAAAACAGCGAACGTCAGAACAGCGAAAAATGCCTATGTAAAAAACAGCGAACGTGAAAATGGCTGAACTAAATATAGCAAAATACTTTTACATATATGCTCTACAAGCCGCCAATGGCGTGTGGCAGGGGGAAAATACAGTATATTATAATTATATGCGAATATTTCAGAAATGTAAGTAATAAAGTCCATCGAAAATCTTTAAAATTAAATGGATTTGAGATAGAAATTCTACTTTTTGAATTTTTTAGGAACATCGAAAAGTCGAAAAATTTACCGAGATACATACAAACATATCGAAGGTCTCGTAAAGGATTATCTCAATCGAGATAGATTACATTTCTTGAAAGGAATCGCCCAAAATTTTCATCTTCAAGCATAAGGCTTTTTGAATTCATTATCTTTTGTAATATTATTCTTACAATTTTTGACATACCTTAAAAAAACGTACTTTCAAGTATCTTTTTTAATGTTTTAACAGTAATTTGAAAATGTATTAGTATTGACTTTTAATGTAAATATATGTCCTTATTCATTAACTACATATTTTCTATTTCTTTCGTGCACTCTGTATCATAGTCGCCCATTACGTATAACTAAAGTACTTTAGATCTAAGTAATACGAATGGATTTTTTAAACAAATTTGGAGCCATAATAATAAATCTTTAAAAAGTTTTTGATAATGAAACCAATAAAAAACTAGCTAATGTCGTTCTTTTAAACTGACCTACTACCACTAAAAAATCTGGTAAATTTTTCTATAGGATGTAGAATTCGTTTCTTATGTTAATTTTAGTAATTCCAGTAAATTCAGCGCACTTTTGAAATATTCACTTATAACTATACTTTTCTGGTTTAACATTTCCAGCTATTTAAAATTTAATAACCTGCAATTATTCATTACCTATAACAGCTACAATACTGACTTTTGCTAAACTGTGTTCAGCCATTTTGACGTTCGCTGTTTTTTACATTCCGATTTTTCGCTGTTTTGACGTTCGCTGTTTTGTCCGTTCGCCGTTTTTGTTTTCGCTGTTATGACGCGATACCCGCGTTTGGGCTCTATAACAGCGAACAGACAGACCGACAGACGGCATGGCGAAAACCACTTTTATGGACTAAGGGACACCTAAAACGTGTATTTCCATCAAAAGCTCGATGTCGAATTTTTTCACGATTACAATACTTGCTCAATATACTATGTATATGAAAGTAAAAAAGTACTACTAATTTCCCACTGATGGTGGTTGCTATGTAGCCGATATGCGCATTCCTGATCTTTTTTTTAAGGCTATTGGAGAGAAACAGTGAGTCAAAGCGTAGCGACATTACTCGACAGCAGTTAAGGAGACAACACAAAAATTTAGAGCAAGAGAGATCGAGAGAGGGAATCGTTTACTCACGGACACTCGAATGTTACTCTTCTTCTCCGCCAGCTCCTGGCGAAGTCCTTCAGTAAGCGCCCTCACGGCGTGTTTGGAGGCGGAGTAGAAGTGGAGTTTCTCGTGTCCCGGCACCCTGTACGCAGAATAGCTGAAGAGAGGAGGGAAATGGGAAATTGACAATTAATGACCACGTCCGGGGCAGAGGGAGAGAATGAGATTGGATGGTTTATCCAATCGAGAAATCGGAAGAATTTCCATTGTTTACAGCCATCTCTCATCTCGATTTCCTTTGGCGTGATTAATTACCGCCAAACAAAAGAGAGAGAGACATAAAGACGGTGGATCTTGGACACTAATTTCATGAAACCAAACCTTAAAGACAAAACATTAATTTCTCCGGATTCTCGAACAATTTGGTTTTGCTGCGCATCGTAACGATGATGAATGTCACGGCCGCCTTGGCATCATAATAATTAAATAATATATATTTGATGGTTTCATCCAGGATGTAGTTCTCATTGCCAAGGTCTCTACATTCAGAACGAGGAGGAAAAACATGCGAAAAAGATGAGTGATGCGATCATTATAACTTTATTTTTGAATAAGAAACCACATATTTTCGACTACAGTTTAGCTAAAACTTCGATAAGTAATTACCTTCATGTGTATTGAATCCCAGTTGATACGTAATTAATTCCTTCCTTTATGGAAGGTACCAACTGAGCATTCTCACCCAAACGACCTCACAGTTTACATCAAAGGTATAATTTAAAACATACAAATAAAGATTATAGTCACACGATTTTGTTAATGTAACTATCGATATAATGTGAACTTCTTTTACATAAATTAGGCAGTTAATAGAAATACCAGTTCTTCGTTTATTTTAATTTAGAGGCGAAATTTCGAATCTCCAAGGCTCTTTCGCACTTCTGGTCAATATTCTATTTGTTCAATTATATATGCGACTGTAAAATCACCACCAGCAAAATGAAGTAATTAAAATTAACACCAGGTCCCACCGAGATTTGAACTCGGATCACTGGATTCAGAGTCCAGAGTGCTAACCATTACACCATGGGACCATACGTACTTCAGGAGCTCACTTCATGACAATTTTTACTTAACAGAATAGAAAATTGGGCGATGTTTTACCGACAAAACTTTTCTCTGTAACCAAAATTAATTTACTTTTCAATATTCTCTATTAATTGTTATGAAAATTACAACGTGGCGATTGAACTATATCAGATTTCGAAGGAGCAAAATTATAGGTGCCACCGAGATTTGAACTCAGAGCGGTGGATTCAAAGTACAGATTGTTAACCATTACACCATGGGACCTCACGTTATAAGAAGGCCTTTTATTTGAAAACAATTTCCGATTACTTCGATACACGATATTCTTCTTATTTAGTGAAATTTTCTGCCATCAACGTCATTCAAGAATAAATTCGGACCACAAATGCTATTCTCATTCCCATTCACTTATGGCACGGCAACCATAGCCATCGCCGATTGTATGCCGATGCATATAGTCCCATCCAAATTTAAAGCTATAAAATCAGCATTTAACATTGCTTTCTTCAAAATCTATTACATGGTTGATATTTATGATAAATGAAGTAAAATAAGGATACTAATTTAAGTGTGTTTTTTTGAAAGGGAAAATAACGTACTATTAAAAAATAAACTTACTGCGAGGTCCCGCCGAGATTTGAACTCAGACCGCTGGATTCAGAGTCTAGCCATTACACCGTGGAACCGATTGTACGCGCATTTATACTGTTTTACTATGTATAGATAAGTTGTATTGTAATATGTTCACTAAATGTTTATTTATAGCGAAGCCATAGTTAAGATATTGCTTGTGGGCAGCCGCTCATTTTAAGTGCAAAATTGTTTAAATATACTATGAGCAAGAGGAAAAAACAAATTAAGTAGTGTAAATTGTATCTGTTACCTTTCAAGCTGGGGAAATGCTTTCACTGCAATGCCGCAACGTGTAATTGTTTGTTTTTTTGCATCATATTGAAATCATATTTTAAAAAATTAATGAACGCAATTCCATTATATATGCAGGAATAAAAAATTCCGATATTAACCAGCACCATATGTATGTATAATGCCTGATTCGATGTTTTTTTTTAAGCTGTAATATCGATCGAGAAAGAAAAATAACGGCGTTTCGGACTTGAGCCGACTTAATAGTGTTTAAGTTAAAGTCGCATATGTTAAAACGCTCGCAGCCACGTCAAAAAAGATATTAGTGTTTTGGGTTGGTATTTTTTGTAAATTATACTTTTGAAATTTTTGTCCGCTCCTATCGATTTAGATGTTAACCAGATCGTTTTGGCTAATGCCGATTTTTATGATAATAGTCGCTCGTCGATAGTTATCGCCTTCTACATACATAAAGCAAAGCGTTTGTATGTATGTTGGTATGTTTCGTTTTTACAGCCAAACGAGCGAACCGAATGGTCTCAAATTTGGCATGGAAGTATATTTTTATCAGAAAGTTGACCTAAGAGGTCGTCCATCGGGGTCACAGGAGACTGTTTTATGCCAAAGAATGACTTTTTATAACCTCTCGCTGAGATTTATGTCATTTTATAACTCAACAATACTGAATGTAAAAACAAGAAAAAGGTCTGGTATTAATCTCAATAAAGAATACTTCATGGTGATAGGGTTTTTTTTAACCGATTCGCTAGACCATTGACCGACAAATTGACATATTTTTAAATACGTATAAAACGGCATTTTATAGGTATTAAATACGTATAAAACGGCCGTATTGTTAAAACTTGCATATCGCGTTGTTATACAACCGATTGTTTGCACTCCATCCACAGCATCGAGATATTTTTCAGCCAAGCGAAAGCATGACTAATGTCTTATAAAATTAAAATTTACACAAATACTACATAATTCTATTTTGAAAAATTCCGTGTACGCAGTGAAAGATATATTGAAGGAATTGAAGAGTAGGTAGGTATATATGTACCCATGGATGTGATTATAATCACTTTAGTCAGGGCTCGACAATTCCCGGGCGCCTAAGATTTTCATGCTGGCGCCCAGATATTGTATATGCTTGCTGTAGTTAGGTTATGGCTATACTGTAGTCATATTGTATTATCGGGCTCAGCAGCAGGAGCAGCAAAATAGAATACAGGCAACTCTCGTTCAACGAACGACATGCGTTCCTGAAAAGCGTTCGTAAAACTGAAATTCGTTGAACGATCGTGATTTTTCCGTTGACTTCCCCGTTAAAACCACAGATGCGTTCCAGACAAAAGTGTTTTTATTCTTGAATTTATAATTCTTTTGGAGTCTCACAAGGAATCGGCCTTTCTGGCGAGCAATGCGTGTCAATAAGTTCATGGACGCAATCGGGGCCTAATATATTTTATTATGGAGAAATTTAACCTTCATAGGTTTTGCGCAACCGCCAGCTTGGTAGCCGTTTATGCGTGGAAGCTGTTCAGACAGCGATAAGCGTTTTAAGGAACAAAAAACCAAATGCGATCCGTCCATCCATCAGAGAGACCCCAAGAAAGTAATGAAGAGAAGTGCTTGAGGCACATCCTTTTAAGGCAATTAATCTTTGGTTGCTGCGCGCGCACACGTAGCGACCGGATGGAGTGGTGGGAGAGTTAAAGCGTGGAGAGAACAAGAATGGAGAAGTGAGGTTACGGTCACCGATCATCAATTATTCACCCCAAGGTCGAGCAATTAAAGGATCACGCGTTCTTCTCGCCTGTGACAAAAACGCTGAAAGACGCAAATTACTAATGTGTATGTGACCGGCTAATCTGGAGGAAAATATGTGTGAAAAATTTTACGAGATATAGATATACACACAAGGGTGGCCACCTTACAAGGTTTAGACTGGAGTCTCCAGGAAATCACTCGAAATTCTGGTCTACAGGTTTGTGCGGAAATCTCCAGTTTAGGCGGCAGGATTATTATACCACAACGTTTTTGTCATTCACAAGAGAATTATCGAGCTCGTCCTATGGCTGAAAACAAATTGAAGACTAAGCACTTCGATATCAACATATAAAATATAAGTACTTATCTTAAGTATCTCCAGCAACCATAACAAGTTGATTGAAATCCAGATGCGCATTTCGGCTACAACGCAGCCGTCTTCAGTGGTAATTCACCAATAGTAGATTCTTAAATACGAAACACGCACCTGGTTTTTCATAATTTTGTTATGGCTACTGGAGATACTTAAATTCTTACTTTTTAAATTTTTGGTGTTCAAGTGCGTATTCTTCAGTTTACCTTTCTGTGTATTTAGAAATTTCGACGCAGTGAATTAGTACGCTGTGCATATATCGTTTTTTTGGCACTTGACAGTTCAAATTGCGGTTTTGACAGGTTGCGTCGTATTTAACATTTTGCGTTGAAAAGAGTGAAAAGTAACCAAAATAGAAATGTAAGTTTTGAGAATTTATGCCTACACGTTTATGCGATATATTAGTTTGTATTTGTGAAATTTTCTTTGATTTTCTTATGTTAAGTTTTGAAAAAATGACTGAATTTTGATTTTTATTCTTATATAAATTGCGATTTTTTCGTTATTTGTCGGTATTTTGAAATACCAAAGTTTACTTCAATAAAATTTAAATACGGCTTGCTATTTTTATACTCAACCTTCTTCAGGGTACAGTAGGTTAATCTGGTCACCCTAATACACAGGAACACAACAAATAATTTTTATCGGATATCCTGGACTATAAACATACGCTATAATGGTGTCTTAATACAAAAACATAATATATAGTAAAAAATATAGCAAAGGAATGATAAACCTTTGTCTTCACTTAAAGTCGTTTTAATACTGCTGATCATGACTTTCATGGATTTCAATCATTTAGTTTTGAGGAGCAAAGCCTATAGCAAATAAAGAAAGGGCAATGGTATTGAGGTAGTTTTGCAAACGAGGTAATGGTTTTGAATGGAGATAAGAGCAACGGAACTCGATTTTGAGCTAGAAGATTCTCTCTTACAAAGTTTGGCCAACTCTAAAATACTTTAGATACAGGTTGAAAAAAGGCAAATTTGTTAACATTTCCGAGGTAATAAATGTGAATTATGTGGATTTGTGACCAAGAGAACGCATCCACCGAACAGAAAATAAAACATAAACCAGACTTGTTAACTGGTAGGAATTTAGGAATTTTTCAAAATGTGCCCCATTTTATCCTGACCCTGCACAGGGAGACAATTTTTCCATAATTGTTATAAAGTTATGTTTCACCGACTGCATATAAAATTCTGTTACAGAGGTTTTTCAAGAAAAAGTCGTATGAAATATTCATTCTCCTAAGATGATAAATACCATGGTGTGTTGTTCGGAATCACCAATTGGAGAATTAATATTGATAAATATAAACCCATCCATAGATAGATTCGTAAAATTTGAATTTATTATCGTTCCTGTGGGATGTAATGCATTGCAGCGCGATTTTTTATTACGGCACCGCCTAATATTAAGCGTTCTTAATAAAGATCAATGATGTGCGAGTTATCGTATTTGGCTGTTCTTACCATTCAATACACAATATCAATTTTTCCTACTTCATTCCACAAACCATTTTCTTACGTAAGTAGCAGATGAAAAAATAAAGCAAAACTAAATATATACTGGGAAGTCAAAATATTAGGTCCCACCAAGATTTGAACTCGGGTCGCTGGATTCAGAGCCTAGAGTGCCATTCAATCAATTTTCAATTTGATTGTAACTAATACATGGTTTAAGCATCACCAGCGGAGACTTTACACATGGAGAAGCCCAGGAGACCAGAGACGATACCAGATAGATTACATACTAGTCAATGAAAGATTTAGAAATAGCATTAAAAATGTGAAAACATTACCAGGGGCAGATATCGATTCTGACCACAACCTTTTGGTGGCAAATACACAATGTAGACTGAAGAGCGTTAGGAGAAACATAAGAGTTAACAAGAAATGGAACTTAGAGGAACTCCTTAAAAACAAGGAGGCTATCATGACTGAGCTGGAGGAAAGGTTGGGGGAGAGAGCTGAAGAAAATAGAAAGAATGTAGATGAGGAGTGGAGATACATCCATAGCAACATTAAAGATGTAATGGAAAAGAAGGTAGGAAAGATAACGGGTGAAAGAAACAAAACCCTGGGTCACAGCAGCCATGCTGCAAAAAATGGAAGAGGAGAAAGTGGAAGAACATAACACTGAAGACGGCCAAAGAAAGTACAAGGAGTTAAATAATGCTTTAAGAAGGGAAACAGATAAAGCCAGAGAACAGTGGATAAATGAGAAATGCGAGGAGATTGTCGAGTGTGAAAGAATTTGTAGAACAGACCTCATGTATAGCAAAGCAAGGGAACTATTCAAGAAAAAGGCAAGAAAGATAGGACGTAAAGGAATCATGAACAAAAGTGGTAAAATAGTCTCGGAGCCAGACAATGTAAAGAATGTTTGGAAAGAATACATTGAGGTTCTGTATGACAAAGAAGGAAAGCCAAGAAATATTGAATTAAATGAAAAAGAGGAAGTGGAAAAAGATCAGCTAGGACCAAGTATTCTCGAGTCTGAAGTTAAAAGAGCAATTGATGACATGAAAAGAAGGAAGGCTGTTGGGAGTGATTATATACCAGTGGACGTTCTTAAGGCTTTGGGGTCTAAAGCAGTTAAGCAACTCAAATTTTTTTAACCAAGTATATGATACTGGCATATGGCCTGAAGATTTTTTAGATGTTGTTATGGTACCACTGGAGAAAAAGAACAATGCAAAATGTTGTAAGGATTACAGAACAATTAGTTTAATTTCTCATACAGCTAAAGTTCTAACTAGAATAATAACCAAAAGAATTGAATGTAAAATAGAAAAGGAGCTGCAAGATTATCAGTTTGGTTTCAGAAGAGGAAGAGGGACTAGAGATGCTATAGGATGTATGAGGATGATGATAGAAAGAGCGCTAGAAGTCAATAATGTATTTTTGTTTTGTAGATTGGGAGAAAGCTTTTGACCGAGTGAAATGGGATAAAATGCTGGGTATTTTAAACAAAATTGGAATAGATTGCAAAGATAAAAGACTGCTTAAAAACCTTTACTTTGATCAAAAGATTAGAGTCAGGGTTGAAGGAGAAGAAACAGAAAGTACTTCAATAGGGAGGGGAGTGAGGCAGGGATGTCCTATTTCACCAGCGATATTTAATATTTATGCAGAAACAATAACAGAAGAAGCGTTGAGGGAAGAGAAAGGATTTAAGATAGGAGGTGAAAGTATTACCACCATTAAATATGCAGATGATCAAGGATTAATAGCAGAAGAGGAGAAAGAGCTTCAGAGGATGACAGACAGACTAGTGGAGGTTGGCCAACAATATGGAATGAAGATCAATGCTGAAAAAACGAAAGTCATGGTGGTTTCAAAGGAACATAAAGAATTAAATATAATGGTAAATGGCCAAAAATTGGAACAAGTAAGTAGTTTCAAATATCTCGGCAGTATTTAAACACAGGATTGAACTAGTACACAGGACATCAGAAGTAGGATTGCAATGGCAAAAGTAGCATTTAACGAGAAGGAGCTTCTCACAAGCAAGAAAATAAATTTAGAAACAAGGAAGAAATTAGCAAAATGCTACATATGGTGCAGAGACGTGGACGGTAAGGAGAAAGGAGGAAAAATATTTAGAAAGTTTTGAGATGTGGGTATGGAGAAGAATGATGAAAGTGAAATGGACAGAGAGGAAGAGAAACGAAGAAGTATTAGAAATGGTGGGAGAAGAAAGGACGCTAATAAAAACAATCAGGAAAAGAAAAGCAAATTGGATAGGGCACATATCGAGAAGACAGTGTTTACAAAGGACGATCTTAGAAGGGAAAATTAGTGGAAGAAGAGGAAGAGGGAGAAAAAGAATAGGAATATTAGATAATATAAAGCAGGGATATAATACTTATATAGATATAAAAGAGGCTTTTAGGGAGAGAGAGAAATGGAGGCAGCGATTCAGTTAAAACCTGTCTTCGGACAGAAGCATGATGATGATGATGAATGCCATATGTCGACAGTTTATAGAAATCTTTCATAATAGTTACTTAAGCTTTAAACAAATATTTTATACTTACTTTTCTCTAAGTCTCAAACTTTTAATTCTTATATTAAGAAAATATCATGTGGCCACCACATGAATTTCTCATTATCTGTAATATTTATAACAATTAATTCTTTTAACCAAGGGAAATATCTAATCATTGAAATAAAAATAAATTTCAACTACTTTGAATGAAGTTCAGAAATGGAAACTTTTCCTTACTTTTCATAGTGTTAAACTAAATATAAATATAATTAACTGCTTTGAACGAAAATTCCAGTTCCGATCAAAACCGTCATTACTTAAAGAGTTTAATTTGCTATTATGGCACACCTGTCTGTCTGATTTGAAAGAAATATGCTGTAATGGTATTTAACATATGTATAAAGTATAAATATTAATGTTTTGCGGAAAGTTTAACACAAATATGTGTAAAGAATTTTATTATTCCTTGTATAGGCAGACATACATTTAATATCTATAAAAAACGTTTTGATATGTTGCACACCGCCGCGGGGAACCGGCGGCGGCGAACTGTACCCCGAGGCGAAACGGCTACGGCGAACCGGCGTGTGACGGCTGCGAAACGTTCTATTCCGGCAAAACCATAGATCCCACCGAGATTTGAACTCAGATCGCTGGATTCAAAGTCCATAGTGCTAACCATTACACCATAGAACTACACATAAGAAAAACACTTTTTATTAAAAAAAACGATTACATATTTAAATGGAAAATTAAGATACTCACCATTAATCTTATTTGGCAAACTTTTCTGCTGAAAATGTCATTCAAGATTAAAATTAGTCGAATAATACTATTCTCATTCACTTAGGGAAGAGGTTCTCAAATTGTGGTTCGCGAGAAGACTCAATAGGGTTCGTGGGAAAAATCCGCAATGGCGTTTACCCAGCGTATATCATTGCACGGTTAATGTTAATCATTATCTGCAGTAACGGGACTGGATCAGTTCAAGGAGTATTTCTTTCACACATTTGTTTAACATAGGAATGAGTCTAGAATATATTTAATTTTCATTTTAAAATTTCTTAAATGAAACAATGAAATTGAGTCAGACGCTTCTACGCGTAAATAAACAAAATTTATTTTTGTCGAAGAGGGAAATCGAATCCGTGACGAATAAGAGAGGATTTTTTTAGATTCAGACCCAAAATTTTTCAGGTTTTTAACGATGAAAAATTGCAACTATAACGACGATCGCATTTACGTATCCAAGGCTGCCGTTAATTTGGCGCGATTCTTTGCTTTGATTATATAGTAACGCATAAGTTGTCGAGCAATTGATTACATTAATAAAGCAAAGGGATGATTTTTAATGCCTAAACTTGAATTCTACGACGCAGTCTATGACAAAATTTTAATGAGAAATTTTTAATAATTTTTTAAGTGTAATTTAGACGCAAAATAGAATTATTTCAATTTTGATACCTGAAGGGGGGAGGAGGGGGGGTGTCTAAACACGTAAACACTTTCCTTGGCTGATATTCAGGTAAGGAAGATGTTCGTTAAAAATATTTATTTTCAAGAGGGGATTCGCGAGATTTGGATTTTTATGAATGGGGTTAGCGGGATGAAAAAGTTTGGGAACCACTGACTTAGGGTAACATATTACAAAGCGTGGCATTCATAACCACCACTGCTTATCGATTATATGCTAGTGCATGTAGCCACATTTACACGTAGAATTATAAAGTCAACATTTAACATTGCTTTTTCTTCGATATCTATTACATGGCTGAGAATAAATTTTTATGACGAAATAAGTAAAATAAGAACATGGATGGATTTTTGTCCAATTAGGCTCCACTGAGAAATTTTTTCGAAATGGAACTAAATATATTTAGAAAATAATAGGTCCTACCGAGACTTGAATTCTGATAGCTGGATTCAGATTCCAGAGGACTAACCTCCAGACGACTAACCATTACACCATGGGACCATACATGACTTAAATTCTTTGAAAACCATTAAGGTCTTTTAAAATTTATAAAGAATTTGTATTTATAGGTTTGTACGTAAAACTCATTTGTAGCGGTTGACGAAGGCAGAACACGGAATATATGTTTTTGCGTAATTGCTCTTTGAAATTTCACTCAGAAAAATCTTCTTCGAGCTGGAGTGACCGTTTTGTATACTGTTACTGATAATTTCAACATTATTTTCTTAAAATAATAATATAAAAATAAATTGACATCACCAGTAAAGAACCTCGAAAATGGTTTTTATCATACACATTTGTCTTTAAAAAAAAAATAGCAGAGCATGGTTTCGATCCACGGACCTCTGGGTTATGGGCCCAGCACGCTTCCACTGCGCCACTCTGCTCTCTGCCAGAAAAACTTTCTAACGCCATGATTCGTTACACTAGTACAGCAGGGAATGAACAAGCTATTACGTCATTCCAATTCCTAAATAATATTCTGATATTGATGTTGGAGAAAGTCAGTACTAGGAAAATGAAATTACTTACACATATTCTATGCATCAGAATGTGTTAGAAAGTTTGTTTTGTACTGAAGATGAAATTTGATTTCCATGGTTAGGATACATTAAAATATGCACGAACAGTTGAAATGACCTTCGAGTTTATGTATCCCAGTTAAAATAATAATATAAATTTAGAAAAAATTATCGGAAAGAATTCATGGCACATAATCATCGGCAAGAAGTTAATTTATATTTGCAAGTTTCATAAAGTAAGATAAGAAAGTCAAAATAATAACACAAACTCGTCAACGGTGTAATGGCTACCACTCTGGACTTTGAATCCAGCGATCCGAGTTCAAATCTCGGTGGGACCTAAAGTTTTTTGTTTTTACTCTATTACTGAAAATTAATAATCACCGTTCGAATGTTTGTTTGAGTATAGGATTCTTTGCTGTGCTTAGAGGAAAAGTACACAGTCTTAATTGCAAGTTGTAAGAACTTCTCGTTAACGCAAAGAGAATGGATTTATTATCGATTTGTGACGCGGACATGGAAATCAACAGACTGGGACCTAATAGGTCATTGATTAGGAGTTAATGACATTAGATATTAGAAGCCACTTAGTGGAAACTCGATGAAATATCGGGAAAATCTAATCAAAGGAAAATTCATGGATTGATATGAGATATCTATTTCAAAAAGAATTTTACAAATACCTCTTAAAACAGAAAAGTTGATTGTCCACGTGTATACAGACCGACGGACAAACAGGATGATCACAATAGCAATTTCAAAGGCGTTCATAATGGGAAATGCGTATAAAACGATGTAAAAAGGTTCGGCGGTTCTTGAATTTTTATGTCCGAAAATAAAAGTCGTAATTATGTAGTTCCGCGGACTTTTTTGTGGTAAATGATATCCTCTATCCAGTGGCGTACCGGACACCTCCGCAACCCTCGCGCGGCGAGGGTGCCCATGGCCAAAGCGGGCCCATATTTATTTCGTATCTTAAATTTTTTTCCGAGATTTCAATTTTGTTGTGGCGGAGGGGCCTACACATTTTTAAATCTATGCCTGTATAAGAGCACGGAAGAGAAAAATATGGATTTTAAATTGTTGTATTGCCGATAGGATCGTCGTAGCGATCGATGTAAACAAAATATGTGATGTTGTGCTTGGGATTATCTCGAATTTTTATCTCCGAAACTATAAATCGTAACTATGTGATCTCGCGGAATATTTTGAGGTATATGTTGTCCTCTCTTCGAATAAATTTCTCAATCGATATCTTACAGATCATATAAGAGCTAGGAAGAGAAAAATATGGTATTTAATTGTTGCTTGACGGATGCCATTTAACGAGATGCGAGTACATATAAGTTTATGTAAGTGCTTATATAAAGTGGAAGTTCTAATTGACGGATGCAGTTCAAAATCATCATTTGGGGATAAATTTAATAAGTATCACTAATACTTAATAAAGTTAAAAACAGCCCTGTAGTTTCGGAGATTAAACATACGGACGGAGGAGACGTTCCCATAAGGCGTTCCGCTACTACCGCTCCGCTGTTCATGAACGCCTAAAAACGTCACTATGTCTATCCGTCCGTATTTTTTTTTGTTTTCAGAGATATTTGGAAAATTCTTTTTGAATTAAAAATCTATTAAGTTTTCATCGATTTCACTTTCACGGCAGTTCATAGATTTTCTTCTAGATGGCTTCAAATGTGTAAAATTCAAAACTTAGAAATAGTAGTGTAGCCAATCTAGTGGAAATATTAGGAAAGTTATTTTTGAATTTGATAGCTTTTATTATTATATAAATTTCCCAGTTTAGTCTCTGTGCCGGATGGAGTTCATATGGCATTTAAGTAGAATTTTGGGAAAAGAAATCCACCAGCATCGGTCTATTGCTATGCTATTAACATTCCTCCCGATAGTTTTAATTAACTCAGTCGATATTTATTACTTCAGTCAAATTTTGCCAAATTCTTAATTGAAAGTTTCTGGATCAAATATTGGAGGATGATTTAGAAAGAATTGTCGAGTTAACCTTATTCCTTAAATCCAGTTGAAAAAACTTTCTTCAGTACCTAAGCAAAAACAAGTCGAAGAAACAGTTTTTCAATTGGAGAAAATGGAAATTTTGGGTATTTTTTTAATACCTTCCAGCATATTTTACAATGATAAGGTTCCAACGTTGCGACTGCACTGGGCTCGGCGCACTCTTAGAAATACTTATTGCGCATGTGAATTACATTTTTTAAATTGGAAAAAATATGATTCTCGTAATAAGAGAAAAGTATCGTTATTTATTAAAATTTACTATAAAAATGATTGAAGGGGCACGCAGGTCCCGCGATTTTCTAACCCGGCTCTGCGTGCAAGCTGAAGTGAATAGAAAAATTATAATCTTCAATATTTTCGCGTAGGTCTTTAAAACGCTGCAAGTACCTCCAGGATAATGTCATATTTAAAAAATTTCGAAGGATATATCTGGCACGAGACGAGAAATACCATGCTCATCAATCTGCATCTCTAAATCTTCAAAACTTCGTAATAATCCTAATAACGCTTAAAAAATTATGTAGCAGAGCGTGGTTTCGATCCACGGACCTCTGGGTTATGGGCCCAGCACGCTTCCACTGCGCCACTCTGCTCGACTGATAGCATCTTTGTCTGTTCATAAACAGATCAAACAGTAAACGATAATAAATTTCATTTAAATTCATAAGCAATTGGAAAATAATCTATTTATGATTGCGTTGCGATAACCGATGACTTATAAGACTAAACTTCGCATCCCGCGATTCCCAATAATATAATGACGAGTATATGGTTGTTTTAATTCGTGAATGTTTTAATTTTCAATTTATTACACATCACTTCAATCGAATTACCCCTATGTTCAAACGTCCATATTCATATTAACGACTACTTAACTAGCAGATATGACATGGAAATCAAATATATACGATACGCGACAACATGAGGTCCCATGGTGTAATGGTTAGCACTCTGGACTCTGAATCCAGCGATCCGAGTTCAAATCTCGGTGGGACCTGAGATTTTACTCCGAAATCTGACACACAATTAAATTACCACTTTTTCATAAACTTAACATTTAATAGAGCAATTAAAAATTAAATTACTTTTGGTTATGGGGAAACATTATAGTGAGTCAGTTAAACCTCACCTAATTTTTTATTATGTTAAGTAAATATTAGGGTCATAAATTCGGCACGTTAGCTATATATGGTCCCATGGTGTAATGGTTAGCACTCTGGACTCTGAATTTAGCGATCCGAGTGCAAATCTCGGTGGGACCTAATCTTTCGCTGCATTGTTATTTGATGTGTCTCGATTTTCAACTAATCTTCACTCAATAAATTACAAGCTCGCCTTGTAGCTTAGTAGCATCTACACTTTATTTTAATAGCTATAAATTTTCCAAATAAATAGTTTTATAAAAGGAAACAAAATTGAAAGAAGAAATTTATTTCCCTTCTTTCTGCTTTCTTTAGACATGAAAGTTAAGGCTTTAGAGTACCCCTAACAAACTTAATTAAGTTTGAAGATAGCGGCTACGTTTATTTTACTTACTAAAATTACATAATCGGATTGGATTTATCTTCGGGTTTCACCGTCGATTCTAACGACAGGTTTAATCTGTTTTGATAGAGGTTGCTTTGGAAATAACATTTTTACCCAATTAAAAGGAAGTTATTTCAGCTATCTTTTAATTTCTCGATATAAATATCCCATAAATATTGCTTAACATTTGAAATGATTTTTAGCCCGTGGTGGTTATAATATTTTGTTTGCGGTATTGGTGCTGGCTATTAGGAAATAGATTTCCACTATACGTAAGTTCATTTAAACGCATAAATGAACCTTTTTCCGCAAAATCCTCACCTGCTTATATGAATTATTTGTCCATCGTCGACTTTTCTCCCTCTCATCGACTTGACAGCAAGTTTAGTGCAATGGCACAGACCGATCACGTTCACTGCCATTATCCGATTCCAGTCTTCCACAGAACCATCTGCCAAAGATCAATAAGAAAGAAAACGAGAATCACTACCACAGTTCCTAGAAAACCACTCATGGTTCTTTTGCTAGAATATTCATCGGAAAAATCGTGCAACTTTTTTCACTGTAATGATAACCGCCAGTGATTGTCAGTGGCGATTACTAATCAATTTCAAAGATTTTATTCGCATATTTAGGCTAAAATATTCTACTTGCTATATATCTGGCTTATTAAAAAAATAGAATGGCAACTTTCTCTATTTCTTATGTAACTAAGGGCAGTAAAAATTGCCCTTAACTTAAATCGACTTGAAAACTGCCACTTGTTAAGAAACACCTTTTTATGGATTAGCTAAATTATTGACTCTCACTTATTTACACAGAAAGCACAAAATCAGACAATTTTAATTCGCTTCAGTGTCAATTGAGTAGCAAGGACCAAATAAGATCCGAGAAAAATTAAGGAGACCATGAGTAAACAAACCCAACAAGGAGTTGTTTCCCAACAGTCCAGCATTGTTGATGAGGATATCGACTCCACCGTGACATTCCTCAACCTTTTGGAAAGCTGACAAGACGGAAGCTTCGTCCGCTACGTCGCATTCCACTGCAAACAATTCTCCTTTCTCGTTCTGAAGTTCATTGGCGATAGCCTAGCGAGACAAGAAGTACAGATGTTTATTATCAGCATGAATTTTCTCTATATTTATTTTGCAAATAGTTAATATGCCCATCATGCGAATGCCTGCAATTATACAGGTTTTTTGCTGCCTGATTCCCTTTTCAAATATTTATTATAATTCTATAAACTCAATGAAAAAGAAGTGATCCAAAAGAACGGAATTTAATCATCAAATATTTTTCTGCACACGAAATTGGGAGTAAAATTCTGGAATCGTCTTTTAGTCTTCCATGTAAAGCACTTGGTCGCAGACAAAACAGTCCAAATTGTAGACTTTAGCTAAGCGTTAATTCAGTGGTTCCCTAACTTTTTGTAGGCGCGGCGCCCTTTCATAGATAAAAGGAATTTCGCGGCACCTCAGCCTCGAAACAAGGTTTTTATATTTTTACATGCGGGGATTCAACCTTTGGACGCATCCGTTTGTAAGTATTATTAATAATCAATTAGTTAGAGGAAAAATTATTGCCCTAGTTACCAATAAGCCCATCCAAATGTTTAATTTATCAACATAATTTTGCGGCACCCCTAAAAATCAGCTGTGGCACCAAAGTGTGCCGCGGCACCAAATTTGGGAACCACTGCGTCAATACAAATTCATAATAAAATTCAGAGAGTGTTGGTAAAACCAACACTTCCTCGGACCTTCACCTCCCGAGAAACTCATGGTCTTATTAGGAGCTGCAAATTGCCTCTTTCCTTTCTCTGCTTATAAAGAATTGTTAGTACGTAGCTTCTTAACTGACATAAATTTTTATAATAGCAAAATTGGCCACGGAGAACCGCGGATACACAAGACTGCATACCGCGGTTGGTAAACGGTGTACAATTTATTAACTGCGAGAAGTCAAAATCGCGGTTGGCGAGGGGCTATTGCATATGTCAACCTTTTTATAAGTGAACTTATGATAGAGATAATTTTTCAATAATGGATAGTACATGGCTACGATAATTGAAGTAACTACGATGTTTTATTTTCCTACCAGGGGCTTTATCCCTGGCGCCTACGGCGCCCAATCTCAAAAATGAGAGTCCTGGAATAGGACCTTCTACTGTGATTGAACCCAAAATTTATGTATTTTGTGAGAATCATAATGAGAGGCTATGTGCATAATTTGAGGTCGATAGGATTAAAAATGGCTGAGATATTGAGCGTTACAGAGATATTGAACTTTGGCGGATATTCTAAAACAGTTTTTATGCCGTAAGAAATCGAAATAAAGTAATATTTTTCTTCTAGATGTAGAGATCGTATTTTTTGAGCTTTTCATATTAAAAACTCTTCCATGTTACGCATTTGCCCTTTCCTAAATTTTCCTCTTTAAAATAAATAAATGAAAGCAGTGCACTCTTTCTCCCTGCACACACACGCACATACATTTCATTACTAAATGCAAGAAGCTCTTTTAGCAACATCCCAGCAAAGAGTGTGCTCAAACTGCAAAACTACGGTGAAAATTACATGCGATTAATTAATAGACACTGCCAGAAGCAAACAACTAAAATGATAAGTTCATCGCGGGGCTTTGAGAAAATTAGGCTTATCATAACATGCCAATCGGAGCCAAATAACAACGGAAATGAGCATCAAAATGTGTTTCCAAGGAGGATTTCGCGGGAAAATGTCGAAACTAATTCGAGAGAAACAATGGTAAGGTAGCGGATAAAATCTCGTGAGATAATTGCTATTGGGCGCACGCGTGGTTACGAAAGAAGACCTCCGCGAAGTTCACGTTTGTGTAATTTGGGACGCATGTGAATGCGTAGAAAACAAAAGATACATAACTGGGCAATTAACTCCTAGAGAAATTCCGGGCTTGAAAATGTAAGCTAAAAGACTTTCATTTGACTTAAACCAAAGTTTTAAAATTCTCACAATATCTGAAGACCTTCAACAGATTTATTGCTCAAGCATAATTTTCTCCAGTTTATCGATAAAACTTACAAGCAGACATGCGAATTAAAACTCAAGACTAGACCGATGCAAACAGGATATTGTAGAAAATAGTGTACCCATTTAGCAGTACGAACAAATGAATATATATGTTCGGCGAATTTAAGGGGAAACAATTTTAAATTTAATTCGTTGGAGAGGCCGATATTCGGTGGAACTCCATAATATGGGAATGGGTGTAATTTGAAATAAAAATAAATCTAAAGATGACGATAGTTCGCCGAAACCGATCGTGAACCTTAAATTTCTGGAAACAGCATAAAGTTTACAATCGAGTGTTTTGTTTTATTTTCATTTCAAGTTACATCCTTTCATCTACTATTGTTATTATCATTATTATAATTATTATTAAATTTATCAAGAAGAAATATTTCCTCTGAAAGAAGGGTCCCTCCGTGAAAACTTTTATAGAGACGACATATTTATAAGCTCAATGAGTCTGTCATTCATTGCATTACAAATTCATCCTTGAATGACTCGTGAACTACACATGGGTGACCTTCGTGAAGATTGCCTATCAGCAAGACGTTGCCGATATCTTAATTCAATTGGTTGCTTTTACAAGAAACTTAGGATGAAAAAGTTAAAATTAAAAAGAGAGGAAAGACGCACGCATCATGGGTGCATACATGCAAGGCAAGGGCTATCTTTATGAACAATTTAATCTTATCAAAAAAGATAATCAATGCAACACGATATATCAGAAATGATGCCAACGAAATATTGAATTTTTTATTTACCGGTTTATTTTATAATCAGTTGCAATTAATGAAAAATCGAAAATTATCTAAAACATACTTCACTTGAGTTATGTAGTTGTGATGCAATATTTACGTTCATCCCTTCGTCGTAAATTATACAATGTTTCATTTACTAAACGCTTTGTGTGTACTAAGGGAAAATAAAATGAAACATTATGCCTCCACGGTGAAATAAAAAAAAAACAAAAATGAAGTGGTAATTTGAATAATAACTATTCTATTTTAAGTTAATTGTGAAAAACGAGCTAAAATGGGACTCGATCGTCTTCGGAGTTTAAGCACAATTTTTAAATTATGAGAGCAATCTACTACTAAAGAAATAATAGTTATGTATAATTTTAAGACGAGTTTAATCCAGTATATTATATTGATTTTCTCTTATCCTAATTATTTAAGGACTCTCGCAATATTTAAGTAACAAATCTGATGTGGCCACCACATGACTATTTCTATATCTGTAATATTTCTAAAAATTCCAAATAGGTTACATAATAATAAATATTTTAAGAAACTGCGATAAAATTGGAGACTTTACAAAGAACAGAAATAAACTCAAACCATAGCCTTCTGATATTGGATATAGCCACAAAGCTCCAACAATTAAGAAAAGAAAAAGGAGCGTTACTAAAACGTAACTAATCGTCAATTGTTAACAATAGTCGTCTGTAGGTGGCGTGGTGGTGGCAGCTAAAAATATAAGATATCTCTTAAACAATGCATTATATGGAAAACCGTTTCAAACAAAGGTTGTATAAAATTAAATTTCCTACAACTTTTATTCCAATATATTTTTACATTTATCAAATATTAAAGCAAATATTTCAAAATAACGGATGTGACAAGAATAAACACCCACTTCCAGTTGACCAATTTTTACCAAAAACTGATCAGTTCTTGTGACTTTTATAAAAAATGTTGAATATAAAATTTCGCGTTGACCTGATTAATAGTTTTTGAGTTAGAGCACCCACAAAAAAGCGATCAAATACACACGCACTCTCACACACAGATTTCATCGAGAAAATGGTCAAAACGTGTTCAGGGGACCTCAAAACATGTATTTCCGTTGAAGTCGATTTTTTTCATGAAAACAATACTTTCCCCTTTACTACGTATGGAGCAAGTAAAAATGAATACTTTTCAATTTACTTAAGTGTTAATTGAGGATTATTACCATGTTTTGGTGCATTATATTATTTTCAGACTCTTATAATATTGGTTAAATAGCGGAAATTCATATATTAAAATGTAATTTAACAAAAAATTTCAATACAATTTTAAAGACTAAAGAATAAACATGTTTCGGTTTATCCATTACATACCTATAATAACGTCATAAAATAAGATGTACTGTCAAGAATATCACTCATTTTATAATTTTCAACTTGGAAATTTTCTCTCGCCGATGAAAAAGATAAGGAAGCAAAAAATTAAACGAGTTTTCATTAATATTTGTGCTATGGTAAAATACGAAATTAACTAACAGAATATGCATTATCTACGAACCAGTGTAAAGAAATATATATTCATTTAATATACACGAGAAAAAAGAAAATATTCAAATGGAAATAGTCAATAACCGAAAGAAACTGATGAAAAAACAACTCCGTAGTAGAATAAGAACAGTACTTTTTCGATACGTCCCGACGGTCCCGGATCCCGACTTACTTGAATTCTATCAACTCGCCTCGCCATACCGACCACTTTGATCCCATTTCTGACCAGTGTCCTCGCTATAGCAGCTCCTATGCCCGCACTTGCCCCTGTTACCACGGCAACGCGTCCTTGCCAGCGTTCCATCCTTAATTCTTCTAATCCCTTTTACTCAATTTAGACCTGCGGTTGCTTATAAAAACGTCGGCGTCGGAGTGTCGAGTTGAGCGAACTAGCGGACGTTCCCGCTCGCCGGTGGCGTCGCCGGCGGACTCTCAGGAAACTACTTACGATGCGTTTCTCTCGCACGTTTCGCGTAGGAAATCTCTACGGCTCGATCTAAGGAGTGCAGCTTTCTCGTTCCGACGAAGAAAAAGCGCGCTGTCCCCGTTTTTTCCTCAAACTCTCCTCATCTCTCCTAATTCGGTGGCATGTGTAAGAGGAAAACGACCACTTCCCTCTGCACAACGGGGAACAAATACAGCACACTCGTGTAGGAATATTTTTTTGTGTATTAATAAAAGCAAAGGATCGTTCCATTACTCGGTACAAGGTTAACCGTGCGAAAAGAAATTAAAGAGGCATGCAATAGAAAAAAGGTGTTGTCCAGTACAAGGAGAAAGCGGGTTTACTTAAAGAGAGCATGACGGTACTTGTACTTATAAATCACTTCCACTTGCAGAGGGCTGCGTCATAAAATTGGTATGCGTAAACAAGTTTTTGAAATTTTTAGAGTCAGCCCAATAAATTTTCCTTTATAAACAAGCGATAAGATTATTAAAAAGGTGAAAAGCAAGATAAGAGAGAAGGAATTCTATACAATAGCAGACCGTGAGTCTGGCTTTCTGACAAAACTTGATAACCAATTCATGAATATTTGTTCTTCTAAAAATGTGGATTCCAGTCTAATATGAGGTTGTATGTAAAATACATAAGCCTCCTTCGAGTAACCTAACATTTTAATAAAGAAGACTTTCTTTTAAAATATGCCTTGAACTTTGAAGGTTGGAAATAAGATTAAAATTTTAAGTTATGTAAAATAAAATGATTTGATAAACATGTGCCTTTTAAATAACTTTTTTATTACAGTGGCAACTTTCCATATAGGTACATAAATCATCTTTCAGAAAATATGACTAACTGAATAATTAGACTTTCGGTAAAGAATCCAACCAATTTAAGATACAAACAGAAAAAATTATTAATAATTGTGTTGCCTTTAATTCACAATTTTGTCTCTTTTTAAGAAATGTAGGCCGGTAGAGGAATATTCAGTTATGTAGTAACTCATTATTCATCAGCACCAATGAAAACCACGATTTTATTACCAAGTTATTCGGATCGTAGTAATGAAGTATTTTTTGTGAGAATAAGTTTAAAATGTAGTTTTCCGCTAAAGGAACAAAAATTATGCGGTCAGTTAAAAATTGTTAATTATTTTGATCCCAAAAAACATCAAAAAAACTGTTTCCGCCCGGGATCGAACCGGGGACCTTCCGCGTGTTAGGCGGATGTGATAACCACTACACCACGGAAACACTTAATATAAGCTCGGGTTCAGCAAAATTTTCTTTGTTCCGGGCACAAGTATTTCTAGTTGATTCTTCTGTACAACAAAAACTATAATGATTGTTACGATTACCAAGTTCCCATTTTCTGAGAAATTTCAATTGAATTCTCCTACGGATCAGATTTAATCAATTACCATGGACGAGACGAAGTGAATCTATTTAGTTTATCTATATTTATAGCACTAAATCAATTTCATCACGTAAATTGTAGTTGTTATCAATTATCTTATGAACCTAGGAATACTAATTATATTAATACTATCTAAAAATATTGACTCTCGTTTGTTGGATATATATGCTTTAAGAAATTTAGATCATAAAAAAGCATAACGTAGCAAATACACGCAGAATAAAATTGCAAATTTCTCTCAACGACATTGTCTAGAGTAATATGTTTTTCTACAAATATACCATTTAACCAAACTATGATATAAAGCGATAGAATAAATGCGGTCATGGAGCATACCGTGAAATTATATTAGTCTTCCTTCAACTAGAAACGAAGGTGATACACACTCCAAAACAACACGAAAGGGAAAGGCGGAACTCTTGATATGGATAACGGAACCATCGACAGAAAACTCTAATTCTCCGTGCTTAAAATAATGATGCCAAATGAATCGAACTTCCATTCTCTCTGAATCTCACTGAAATACGCTTTCACTGCTTCACAAGCAGTGCCGCACAAGCTCTCATATAATAATATCATTATACGAATTATTTCTTCGTGAAGAGAACAGAAAAATGATAAATATTTCTCTTACTCCATCTGCAACAACTTCCACCATGCGCCACCAGACTGCGCCACTGACTGAGTGCAATGCTATTTTTAACAAACTTTTCGAGTAGGTAGTAGATTAAAATTTGGTAGGAATGTTTGTCTCTTATATTGAAAGCCATTTACGAAACAAAATCACAAAAAACGACCGGGGTTCGACATCAGGAGATCATTTATATTTCCCATAAGATAACACGTAAAAATCAATTTTTGGACTTACAGGTTTTTATTCTTTTGCAAATTAAAATTAGAAAGAATTGACCTATGATCTTCGGACCTAGACTGTTCTAAAGAAAAATAAATAAATTTTCTTATTATTATCGTCGCATTTTGCTTACGATACAAAATCGCTCAAGTTCTACGTTTAAATCATATTTATTTGAAAAATGTAAACTTTTTAACGATATGTTACCCTGCCGACCGTGTCATTGTTAAACCTCGAGATTGTATTGTCGCCTTAATCCTTATACTATAGGAGCATACTGCATACTGCAAGCGCTTAAAAAATCACCATACGCCAAGATCTAAACTCGTAAATAAACCAACGCGATCTCCAGGGCAACAGAACTTCAGTCACGTTGAGCCTATATGTATTAAATAATAAATTCCATGAGTAATAGCAGTATATTTATATTTTTTTGTGAAATTAAGGCAACTATCCGTAATTTCCAAATTCTCTGGCAATCGTCTCGTGTCCAAGTCTTCGTATTTCAAGTTTCGTGACTCAGATTGCCCTGCATGAGCAATAAGAATACTCATCGTTAAGACAATATACTAATGTTTAGGCACTTCCAGATGAGCTGGAGATTCAAAATTTTTTCATACGTAGGATTTTGTGCAAAACCGACTAGAAAAAACGAAAATCTTGAAAAAGTGCAACAATGCGGCCGCTAAAAAATCGCAATTGTTTAAACAAATTTTCAAGCTTGATGTATTTCCGAATGTGCTACGGAGCTGAAATTATTTCAGATGTAGTATTTGTAAAAAAAAGAAATAGGAATTATACAAAGTTTTATATTTTAATTTGTTTGGCAGTTAAAAATTCTTAAAGTTTAAACAAATAGGTAAATAAAGGTAAAATACTCCTTTAGCTAAAGGAGTATTTTACCTTTATTAATCTTAGCCAAAGTTATTGAGCTACTATCAAATAGGTAAATGTTTAGGTACTACACGGAAAGTGAGGGAGCTGAAATTTTTAAATTATTTGAAGTTTAGTCTATATAAACGAATAAATATTTCAGTGTATCCATGAAATTGTTATTGCGGCCGTTAAAAATTAATGAATTTTAAACAATTAGATAAATGTTATTTCACTTCTAAATGTGCTACAAATTTAAAATTTGGCAGAAATGTGTGGCATTATTAACCCAATGTGGAAAAATTATAATATTCTTAAAATTGCAAGTATTAGTGATGTTTTTACTCCATTATTGTTCCATAAGGAAAAAACGAAAATCGGTCCCGAGGAAAAATCTTTTGAATTAAAGATATGTTACCCATGATGAAAAAATAGAGAATAGCATTTCCCTAACATTAACAGGGAGTAATACGGGAATAGGTGTGGTCATTTTGTAATTTGAACATTAAAATATGAAGTCATTAACCTAGAGTCGTAAAATTCATACTGATTTACTCCTAATAGTATAAATAATATTATTCAGGTCATACAATTTTGTCTCTTGATCGAAAACGATCAAAAATTACATTTAAGTATGAAAATTGCATGGATTTTTAGGCATTTTCACAGAATATCACCATAGTTACTTCTAATTGCTGGGGTTAGTTTGTTTTCATTTTAATAGTAATACTTAAATGGTTTTTAGATTTGCAATGCCAACAAAAAAAGCCACGTTTAACTGGCAGCAAATCAGATGTGCAAAGAAAGGCTGCTTCGAGAGTATCAGAACTCACAGAGAGACGCATAGAAAAACAGAGATTACGACAAGAAGTTCGAAACTCTGAAACGGAAGAACAAAGGAGACTTGAAGAACAAAGGTTGAGACATGAAGCAGTTCGAAACTCTGAAACGGAAGAACAAAGAAGAAGACGACTTGAAGAACAAAGGTTGAGACAAGAAGCAGTCCGAAATTCAGAAACGGAAGAAGAAAGATGTAGTCGACATGATGAAAAAAGATTGATACATGTTAGCCGGAGATTTTAGACAAATTTTACCAGTTATTCCAAGAGGCACTATGACTGATGAAATTAATGCATGTTTGAAAAAATCGGAGCTATGGGACTATCTAAACTTTTAAATTAACAACCAACATGCGAGTCCATTTACAGCAAGATATTCATGCTGGTTGTTTTGCTGCTTAGTTACTTCAATTGGATAAAGGAAGATTAGCATATGAACCAAACACAGACACCATCACACTTCCCAGAGATTTTTGTAATGTAGTGGAAACAATTCAATATCTGGAGAAAACGGTTTTCCCAAACACACTCCAAAATTTTTAAAATCCAAAATGGTTATGTGAACGCGCTCTACTTGCTCCAAAAAAACTGCGTACATGAAATCAATTTTAAAATTCAGGAAAAACTACCACTACTAGCCACTCCTCACAAATCTATAGACACTGTCACCAACACCGATGAAGCTGTACTATATCCAATTGAATTCCTCAACTCCCTGAATCCCAGTGGAATGTCTCTTCACAACATTAAAATAAAAGTTGGCTCAATAATTATGCTGCTTAGAAATTTGGATGCTCCAAGATTATGCAACGGGACCAGACTGTGTGTCAAAATGTTAAAACCAAACACAATCGAAGCAACAATTTTAACTGGATGTGCCAAAGGAGAAGTTTTGATTTTCAAGAATTCCACTGATATCAACTGACACGCAAATCGAGTTAAAAAATTGCAATTTTCAATAAGACTTGCATACGCCATGAATATTAACTAAACTCAGGGCCAATCACTTCAAATAGCAGGAATTTATTTGAGAACTGAATGTTTCACTCATGGTCAAGTATATGTTGTAGTATGAAGAGTTGGAAGTGCAAATATTGTTTACAAAGAAGCAACTAGATTAAATAAAAAATAGATGAATAAAAATATCTATCATTATTTCTTTAATATTTTCCAAACGAGAACAGACAGAAACTTAGCATGTTTTAGCTAGACTATTGTTAGAAAAAATATTTATAACTCACTAATGTGTACCCACCCCCCCCCCCCCCCCCGGCGCAACGCCGGGGTAATTCTGCTAGTTAACCATAAGACAGAAATCAATCTATGCAAATCAGAAACAGCTATTTTTGAGGATACGCAGTTTCTAGAATTTTTATCGTGGTACACCTTTCTTCGCATCTAAGGCCCTAAGGGCGGTCGAAGGGAAAGTCTCAAACACCCGCCGAACGCATGATTCACTCACGGGCGTGAAACAAGCACGGGGACCTCATTGGAATAAATCAACCTGTGAGCGATACTTTTCGAACCTCCCCTCTGTCTCTACTCCACACACACACACGCGCGCGCGCGCACACACACATACGACCAGTTGGACTCTCGGACGCTTTCTCCGATCCGCATTCCAAAGCGAAGAGAGGTTGGGCCATCAGCTCGAGAACACGGGCGTCTAGCCGGGCGTAGCGAAGCAAGTGCTTCACGAACCGCCGAAGAGAACAATGGGAGTGACGCACCACGGCGGAGTGGGTCCCATTGACGTTCTGTCAGTTTTATTTATTAATTTGACGAAACGAGGATGGCGGTGATTTCAATCGGAAATTTCAGTTTCAGCAACGCCCAAACCAGAGGCGGCCAACGTTTTTGTTCGCATTGCCAAATTGGAAGAGCCCAAAGAATAAGAAATGGCTGTAAAAGCAAGCAGTAAATGGCGGTTTTTCGAAAAATATTTTATAGAGACGGACAAGCCGAGAAAACGTGCACAACGAGACAGAATACTGAATCAACTGGAGAAAAAAAAGGAAGTCTCTTATCTGCTTTCGTTTAGGAGTTAGCGCGTCATAGAGACAGTCGGACAAACCGAACGCGTTAGCGGATTTTAAAAATCGCTAAATACCACCGGTAAAGCATATTAACACATCTGTGTTAACCCTTAATTGGTACCGTCATTTTGGCCCACATAACTTTTATCGTTGGGTCAAAATGACCCGATTTAAAAGAAAAGTTTTGCTTGTATAAATTAAATATAGTCGTTTTATGCATAGTTTCGAGATAGCATTGTTGAGTATAAATTCAGATCATTTTGGTAATGGGAATCAATACCCAAACTTCGTAATTTTTTTATTGAAATGTTGCATTTTCTCAAAGTTTGTCAAGCAGGACCATGCAGAAAATCGAATATATTTAGTACCTTTCCTAAATTTTATTTTCTGCGCATCCTTTTGGGATATTTTTGGCGTACCATGTCCACAATATTCTACGTCAGTGTTTCTCAAACTAGAGACCGCAAAATAATTTTGGATGTAAGATGAAATGCCAAAAGTTGAAATTTTTAAGAATAATAAAAATTTTAAGGGAATTTTAGGAAATACGATGATATAAAAATTATTAATAGTTCTATACAATTTGTATGTATTTGTATAAAAGTTTCTAATTTTTAATATTTACAATTCAAGAGGGCCCGCATGATATTCAAAGGGGGTGCAACATTTGAAAGTTTAAGAACCACTGTTCTACATCATGTGCTTTTCCATGTCGCCTTAAAGTTCATTTGGATCATCCGTCCCTGGGGCTCCTTGCGTCTTTTTTCTTCGTCTTCTACGTCATCAAGTACGGTCTCTGCTTTCCTCTTCTTTATCAGGTAGTTTTCCCCATTAACTAGTGCCAAAAATCTCCTTCCATGTTTTCCGGGTTTCTACCGCGTGTTGATGTTTGTCGTGACGACTGTTTCGCCACCGTTCCAGGTGGCATCCTCAGGTCTGGTCGTAGAAATCCGGCCGTTATTTATGCCCACATCGGTCGGGTGTGATGTGCTCTGATTGGCTGTTCCATTCATGGTTCCTATTGGTTTATGGAATACCCTCTTCCATGTGTTAGACAGAGTGTATCCATCCTCTCTATTGAAATTACTCGGTTGTTTTAGAATCTCGATCGATTCCCGTGTTACCCTGGGGAAATATCGGCCCTCTCTATGGATAACCTTGGTGTTATCGAAGTCAATGGCGTGTCCTGGCTCGGACCACACATGTTCTGATACGGCCGAGAGGCGGAATTGTTTTTTTCTCCACTGCCCTCCGATGCTCTTTTAATCTGCACTTGACAGATCTCCCCGTTTGGCCGATGTACGATTTGCCGCAGGTGCATTTGATCTGGTAGACCCCCTCGTACAAGTGTGGTGGTAATCGGTCCTTAGCCTTTGGGAGGAGGTCTGAAGTCTTTCTGACTGATGTGAACCTGGTTTTCACATCATACTTTTGTAGAATCCTGCCAAAAATGTTGTCCCAAACTAATACCTCCGATCTAATCCCCAAATCAATAAGTGCCGTTCATTAACCCGGTTGTGAAGATTTTTTATTTCAAAAGTGGACGGTTGCGTCATAAGCAGAGACACACTCCTTCCGAAACACTTTTTATTCATCTATATAACACTCTAATATGCAGTATTTGAAGGTTTGCAGCCTTGCTAGATACAGAAAAACTCCGATTTAGCGCCACTGTTTGTCCATCACTGACGTTGGCGTTAAAGCGGTGGCGGTAAATCGAGGAATATGTAATGTAATCATAAAATGGAAGTTCTGTTCACAAAGATTATGTAGGGGAGCGCTAAATCGGGATCTGACTGTACTTGGAAACCTAAATACGAACGGATATCGCTTTATTTTTACAATAAGACTCAAAACATCGGCAGCGATTTTTAATGTACTAATGTTTCGTTATAAAGGAAAGTTGCCAAAAGTTAGGACCATAAATTAGAGGTAATTAAAAAAATAAATTTTTCGTATCGTAAAAACATACGCAAACAAAAATATCTCTGAAAATAAATCATTTATAGTAAATTATGTTACATAAAAAGCGATAAATAAGGAGATGTTGAAAAATGGAGAAATCTGTCATCGGACGGCAGCGAGTTAAAATTTAGTTCTATAACTCGAAGTTTCGACGAGTCGAAAATTTTTCCATCTTTCCTCGAAGTTGAAGTTATTAAGGTTTCTCTTTATATCAAACTATTGGTGTTCAGCAAAATATTCATTTGCATGCCCCAGCTAATCTGCAATCTGCATGATGGACGCCTCTGTACTAAATGGACATTAGAAGAGATCCTGGTCCCCCGTTAAATACGATTGGCTCAGATGGCTTCGTGTTGCGTTTCTTACGCAAGTTAGACTCATGACGAGAATAACTCATGCATAAAACGGTTTATGATAGTAATTTTGAGTTATCTAAATCACGGGCGTTTGATCCACAACGCTGCGGATAAATAATATCTCCAGAAAAATTATATTTTTATTTGATGACTGATGATTTATTTACTTAATGATACTGAAACCTGAATCGCTCTCACATTTTTCAGTGAATCGCAGGAAATGGCCAAATATGATTTTCTTTGCACCGTAAGAATCATTTCATTATGATTTCTAAGGAATAACTACATACTTAAGTTTATGGAAACGCTACTGATTCATGCATCAATATTCCCTTTTAAAGTTGGTAAACGCGCCATCGATTGCAAATACAGCGTAGTTCCGATTATTCAAACATCAATTATTCGGGCGTCCAATTATGCGGATTAAATTCATAAAAAATATATTCAATGAGTTTTCAGATGCCTATAAATCTTTTTAGATAAATAAAAAGTTCTCCTGTATTGTTTAAAATAAAAGTTAAGCGCGTGTACCCCTTCAGCGTCGGTATCTGTGTATTTTCACGACTTGTCCTCCGCTCAGTATAATGACTGCTTTTGATTTCGATGCCTCAAAGGCACATTGAGCTTGTCACAAACGTTATGTACATTGACTCATCGCGATGCAATGCCGCGAACGTGTGCTGCCCGCAGTTCAAAAGTGAGGCGAATGGATGCGTAAGTTTGTATTTACATGACCGTAAACGGCAGGTGCTAAGAGATACGAGTCGCATTTGTGAACGCCGAGAGCGGAAAAACCAAGGTACACAGAGAGCGCATGCGTGACACATGGGCGTCATAAAATAGACACCTAAAATGCGAACCGAACTAACGAGATTTCTCCGACCCCTTTTAGCACGGGACGTTCCAAACTACCGCGAACTCGAGTCACGCAGCATGCAGCGTATTTATCGAGGAGATAATTAAAGGTGATTTTGAATTACTCTTTTCGTTAGCATGTTTGGTGGGAATTTCGCAGTCCCTTCTAAGTCATTGGAGTCCACTTCGAAAACTAAAATGAAATTTTATTCCGATCAGTGATATAAATGGTTCGATTGTGCATAATTCACCTGTGTTATAAGTTCGAATTCCGTATCATTATGAATACTGACTGACAATGAGATAAATTCAGTAAAGTCACATCATTATTTGAAAGGGAAAAAGTTAAATTAATTCCGGAAAGTCTTCATTAAAAGAAATTTATCTTTTCAAATAAATTGTAAAAAAATTGCAAAAACATCTTTTTGAAATCAACTATCGAGCAATTTCTATTTATAACGGTTATATAATAGTTGGTACACGCATCAGGCTTCCATAACATTCAAAGAAATTATAACTACTTTCATTAAATTAAGCACATATTGTCTCTGACATGCAAACGTATAATAACACTACAAAGGAAAAAGATTTTAAAGAAAGTAAAAAGATTTCTCCAACATTAGTCCAACAACTATGCCTAGCACTTTCTTTGGAGTTTTCAGTGAACACAAAAGAATAGCCATCTTACACTTTTACTTCTGTTTCGGAGGGCCGAGTTAACTAGACCAGCTCAGACGCGAGCGTTTTCGATTGTCCTTTGTCACACAGCCATGCAGACGTGAATTGTATTGATGTGCACCAGACCATAAAAGATGGATCTCTAAGTGCATTATTACGAATCACGAAACCTTCACAAATTCTTCATTCGAGAATAAAAAGGCTCTTAGTCGGCGAAGACATTCAGTCAAGTCAGCAACACAGGGTTGACAAGTTCAAGGGTGAGCTGTCAGCTTCGAGAGAGAATTCTACCAAAAGTAAAGGTTAGAAAGCTTTATGGATAAGTTTTTTAGGTAAAAATTTTGTAGAATTTGAAATGTAACTGTCGGATTCAGTTTCACTTATCATATATAAAAAAATAGTTTTAAAAATATTTGGGGTATTTAGCATAATTTGTATGAGCTGAAGGTTTCAGGATGAAAATATTATTTAAAATTAAGAAACCAGTTGTACAATAAAGAAAAGTTCAGAATTAAGACATGAATATCAACGTATATATCAATACTTTTGTGTGCGTAGTAATTACGCTCTCGCTTTAAATTCGTATTTGTGTGGCAGACATTACTATCGTTTAATCATAGATAATTTTGTGATGATAAAAATGCACCTGTTCTCTAATACGTAATAACCAAGCACGTAGTCTGACAAATAATTGGCTTTATTGTTCCATTCAACTAAGTTGATTAAAATTGCTAATCAACATACACAATAACTCCGTCAGTTTCATTTTAGATTCCAGGTTATTTTTCGAAGAAAAAACGCAATTAAACTCCTATTTCGGGTTCTCTCAAGACCAAAAATACATTAAAATTTCAGGTTCAATAGCTTCACTATGGCAACAATCAACTGCCCTATAAGGATATGTATACCTGTATTATTCGCCAGCATGCTCATTCCTGGCCTATTGGGACAAAAATACCCGGAAGACGAGCATACGAGTGGCGTCGAGACGCACGCACATCCTAATTACGGAGAAATTTACGGACTACATTCGAGTGACCAGGATCCGCCGCCCCAGCAACAACAAATGAGCGACTCTTCGACAGGATCGAAGCAGCTGGACAACGCCAAACTGGAGCGGATAGTTAAACCGAACCTCGGAGCTTTCAACCCGAGCCCTCAGGTGAAGTTTCCGGAAACTCTTTTACCCCCGCCATCAGCGTTTCCTATTTACGGCGAGACCAAAACTCTGCCGGTAAGTTTCGGCGATAATGGACCTTCCAACATTCACCCGCAGCCTTATTATTACTACGGTAAACACTACGGCTCCCATTCCTCTCGCGGGAATATGTACTACAATCACATCCCGCCGGTGCAGCACCATCCTCAAGCGTCGTTCGCCCAGAGTCACGACGGGAAGCAAGACCAATACGGGGGTTTCGACCACTTCCAACCAGAGGAACCTCCGTTCCAACATTCGTTCGTTGGCCCTCAGTCCTATTATCAACCAGATCATCAAGTGAGTCCTCAGGGAAGCCAAGATTTGATTAAGGACAAATTCAAGTAAGTGGAATCTTTCTCGATTAATTCACTTTGTAGTTTGATTTTTTACATCTTGATTGGACGCGTGCCCAAGTAGATGAAGTACACCGTTTTCGTTTTATCGTCAGCCCCGCTATGTCAAGCTACTTGCAAGCGATGTCTCGGCAACACTACAAACCCTTAAATTGCTGAGAAATCGCTAGCTAAGTAGCCTCTCATAGCGGGATTCACGATAAAATGAACATCCTGTATTACATGGACGCTCTACGAGAACATTTGGGCAATAAATATCATGAAGCTTAAGTAAGAATATTTAATATGCGTATCACTTGAAATGTTGTCTATTTTGTCGTCCTTTTGCAAATTAGAGCACACAATAACCCGGATATGAATCAGTCCTGTTTACAGCCACAAATCTTTGATTTAACCATAGGTGCATTTCAATTAAAAATTAATGTTCTCAGCAAGATGGGATTTTGTAGTTGAAACTACAATTATTTCGAGGATTTAGAGTTACCCATGCCACTCAGTTGATACGAGCCATAATCATAAGACGATTATTATTTTATCATCAGATATTTTCCAAAATCCCTTTGTTCATTGGGCACAAACGTTTTTTAACCGACGGAATTAGAAATTAAAATAAAATTCTCGAATTACTCCTTTAGTATAATACGTAAACCAGAGTATAGCAATGTTATTTTCTATGCTGTCAAGACCAAAACAGGGTCGTCGTTCGCCTAGCCCGGTGTTTCCCAAATATTTTCATTCCATGGCATACTTAGTCAAATAAAAAAATTGGCCGGATACCGCCCCTCATTTTTCAGGGTAGTTCTTCCGCTTCTTCCAAAATTCCGCGGTAAACCAGCTCATGTCTGGCGGACTACCACTGTGCCACGTCATACGTTTTGGAAACCACTGATCTAGGTGGATGCCCGCATAATTGAAATTTGTAACGAAGGAAGATGGATTGAGAATTTTGTTCTGTTTTCATTCAGAGGCCCGCTGAAGGCGTTGGTAAAAGCTCTAACCACTTTGGTCCCCATCGGATTGTTCCTTGCGGCACTTCCCCCGAACTTCGTGACCATCAACTCTACTGCGTGAGTATATAATATAAAATCGGTGAAAACTCTGTCATCAGGAGGAAAAGCAATCAAAAGCTCATTTTGAACATTAAATCTATTCTCGACGTTTCCTTTTTCTTCGAGACATACTTGTCATGTCGAGAGAAAGTTATCTCTTGCACAGATAGCTACGTCCAGCGTTTTCTTTTTGACGCCAATCACTTGTCTAGATATCCACACGAAGTCATGTCAACTGATGTGATTTTTTTACCATTATGCAAGTGTTCAATAGGAACAGAAGCCAACTAGGTCTAGGTAATCGAGGGTGTTGATCTTGGAAATTATGTTGAAAATGGACTAAAATATATCAGACGCAGAGGCCATTATTAAATCAGACAGCATATATCCTACATTGACGTTGAACACAGTATACTGTTTAAAGAAATATTTTAAATTGTTATATAGAGGTATATTTCAAATTTATAATTGCGTTCAACATCAAAAAGTCAGCGTTTCCATGATCCAACTTCAATGAAATACAAATCAGACATCTTCACATTACGGTGTTTATGTAACTATAACAGAAATAAGGGGTAATCAATATTTTTATGACCTCATAAAACTACTCATGCATTGAGAAGTCATGCCACATTCCGACTGTTTATATGAATCTTTAAAATACGTTAACTTCATCTTTCATAATTTATACTGCAACGCAAAGGAAAAATTAACTTTGTGGCCATTTGACCATAATATGCGATTTTCGTAGTCACGCAGCATCTTCAACCTTAATTTTCTTTCATTATGTTATGATATAATAAAGTTAATTTAGCTCTAATTCATATCACGCATAAAATTACAAAAATAATGAGATTAACCTGAAGAAGCCCGTTAGTATGTATTTTTCTCCTAAAAATAAATATATCTCTATGATTGGCACGTTTCTGTTAGACATTTACCTAAATTTTCAAACACCTTTGACGCAATAATTATTTTCGGGCATTGTCTCGCTGAAATAAATTCGCCATAAAAACAACTGAAATTTTTACTCGGTTAATAGAGTACGTAATATATTACTATCGATCAATAAAGTGACCGTTATTCCGAAGATTACGCGCGCTAATTTTGACGACACATCCTTTTTATACGTTCGAGTTCCGTGTGGACGCAACGCATCGACCGCCGATTTTAAAAAACCAATAAACAAATAAATAAACGCTCGGGCCATCCTACGCACCAGTGATTTATTCCCGTCGAATCGAGATCATTGTATTTGCGTTTCCCGAGCCGGTTTTTGTCCCATTTTTTCCAACCTCCCCCCGACGTTCTATTTTTGGAGCAGGGCGAGGAGCGGCAGGTCCGCGGCGGGCGAGGACGGAAGGTTGGTCGGCGAGGAGGAAGAAGAGTTGGTGGAGGAAGAGGAGGAGGAGTATCCTGTTCTCAACCTGATGGGTAGATTCGGAATATCTGCACTCAATGACCCCGAATGCGAGAGCCGCATCTTCTGCGAGATTTCGCAGCTCGGAGAGAAGCCGGAGGGCAACGTGGTCCAGAAGTTGTTCTGGAGGGCTGTGAACGAGTAAGCACCCCTTCCTCGCCCAATTCGTCGGATTAATTTCGATTCTTCGAATTTATCCGAAGTAGATAAGTTGCTTTTTAGCACGTTTTCTTAAAAGAAAAACGTGCTTACGTGATCACTTCTGTCTGCTCGTCCGTCCGTCTCTGGAAAATCAACTTTTTTTTTGTTTTAAGAGGTTTTTCTAAAAATCTTTTTGAATTAGGTAGCTCTTATTGATCTATGAATTTTCCACCGAATGGATTTTCCGAGTTGATCATAGATTTACCTCTAGGTGGCTCCAAAATGGGAACATTCAAAATTTTGAAATGGTATTGTAGCCAACTACTGAGACTACGGTAGTCAAGTTTTCACGCAAAGGAGGAGACAAGCCAGAAAGCTGACATTTTTTATTAAATTCTAAAGAGCTGTTATTGAAGTGCACAAATTACCAAACTAATCGTAGCGCAGTTTACAGAAAAGTTCGATTTTTTTTAATACAAAAACATTGGAGATGTGTTTTCAACATGTGCTCCATTGAATTAAATAAATTGATGCAAACACTTGAGAAAATGTTGCCACGTACAACTGAAAACGTTAGTAACAATATTCTCTATGAGAACAAATTTAAATTGAACAGAGTAATTTTCAGGTAATTTCTTAGATTTTTTGTTTTGCTCCAAAATTTACTTCCAACTGTTTGAAACAGGAGAAATTGATTTTTGTGAACCTCTTTCATATGCTTATCTAATATGTTGTTCGGTTTCCTCAGTGTTTACCTAACAACACATTATATATTGTCACACATAGTCCCAATTTCTTTAAATTTTCGTTCCAAATATAGTTTCGTGAAGGGATTTTCCTAACATAAAATTGTCTTTGATAATTTCTTTTCACCTAAAAACACTTTCGAATTTAAGAAGTCTTTACGATATACAGTCTTTGCTCTATTGTGTATAACACCTCTTTGGAAATTAGGATAACCAACCTAAACTACCGATATTTCTTTATGCAACAGTACCAATATAATAAAAATTATCCCTTAAATGACGGCATTACTCATAAAACAAAAATGATGCATTTGTGATGTTATTAATTTCTTTCTGTTAAATCATTATAAACTTGGTTTTATTACATTTGCAATCGATAAAAGGCTCCGCAAAATGCTGTAGCACTCGGTGTCGTAAATATTTAAGCCAGTCCCGCTCGCAGCACTAACATTTGTCAATTATCTATACACTTCCGCATGGTAAGCCATATGTTTTTGAAAAATTGTAATAGTAATAGTTGGAGCAATTTCGAGAATAATTTATGACTTGTTAAGATGAAATCTGAAACTCTTAATTTATTTCATGACTGTATTGTGTGCCCCTTTTTTCCACCATATGTAATACAGAATGCCGCACGCGTATCAAAGCAAGAAACGCAACTCAAATTATTTACGCGAATTTAGTTTTTAAAAGCATTCGAGAGTTTGAGAAGCATGGACGAAGGCTGAAATTCTTTCTTTGGCCATGTATGCACATCTGCTAAGGTTAATAATGAAAAAACTTTATCCAGTAATATCTATGCCCTTTAATTAGCTTAGAAGAGGAATGACACGCTCCGATTCGATTTACGCAGGTGCATTCTCGTGAGCCATTATTCCATCAAGCAGAAATGTGATTTTTTATAAAATGTTTTGTTGGCAAATAAAAAAGACGCGTTTTCTCTATTAGATGCTTTTATTAGTCTAATACAGTGGCGTAGCTAGGTTCTCCTTCGCCCGGGGGCGTCACAGAGATGCGCTCCCCTCCCTTTGCTACCTGTACAATTTTCCAGACAAATGTAATGTGGGGAATGTGATGGAAGCCCAAGTATACTGTACTAGCATTTTAATCCGGCATATGTAATAATATTATTATTGTTCATAAACGGAAACATTAATTTTTGGTCCATGAGTTTGCGCCCCTTCAGCCCTGCGCCCGGGGACAACTGCTCCCCTCTGCTCACCCCTCGCTATGCCACTGGTCTAAGATCGAAACAATTAAATTACTCCCGATGTTGTGCAGATCTTATGACATCTATTACTTTAAGAAGTTTTAGATTTATATCACCACATTATCTAGAGCGCAACTATTAGCAGGGTTAAAACTACATTAGATGGATAAAACTTATGGTTATTCTTTTTCAGTGCTCCTGATATGCTGACGGAAATGATAGGCCTGAAGAAGTTATTCAAAGCTGTCAGATCAGGTTCTTGCGAGACGTATAAGTGCGACGAAAATGATGGGGTGTCAAGGTGAAGAAAATACGGCCATCTCTCGTGACACTCTTAATCTCAAAATGGAGGTGCTGTTGAGTTCAGCAACAATTTAACAACCCACGTATTTTAAGTAAAACGGCGGGCCAAAATTCCAGGCTCTTTTTTATTCAAATCATATGGAAATGTCACGAAGACAAGTTCTCGAGACAATAGCGCGAATAATTTCATGGTGCAATTGGAATTTAATGAACAGAGAACAAAGTTTGATTTGCCAATGAAGTTGTTGGAAATTTTTAATTTTTAATGCAAATTTCACGTTTTAATAAGGAAACCTTGCTTAAGAGCGTAACAGTTTAAATTCTTTTATGAACTTGACATCGGCTCACATGCCACTGAAAAACTTTTTACTGTGCTAACGTATAAATGTAAATTTGATCAAACACATGGGCCCAGTCCGCACCTGCAATCTGGAATACTGTGAACATCTTGGTAGGTTAAGTTAATTTATTTTATGATGCGGCAAAAAGATAGATCGAAGTGGTCAATCTATTTTAATCGGCATGTATTACACTAAATGTAGAAATATTTCGAATAAAATTATCTAAATAAAATGGAATATTTCGTGTTATCATTGCAATAATTGGACATTTATGTTGACAATTAATGTTTAAACAACGAGGATATTAGGATAATTTTATCGTGATAAGAATTTCACCATTTTCCTAATTTCCTTTCTATTATTATCCTTCACAAAATTATTTTTTTGTTTGACCAACAAGAAAAAAACTAACATAAAAACAAATTTTATAATTTTCAACTAAAAACATTGTGACAAAAAGGAAATGATGCCATTATTTTTAGGCGTTCTTTAAAATAAGTAAAAAAGATGGCCTTATAGTCAGATCGTGTCCGTCCGTCCGCATGTTTCACCTCAGACACTACTGGGCGGATGTTGATGAAATTTGGTATTTAGGACATAGGGGTAAAGAAACCAAGAAAACGATATAAATAGTTTGTGACCTAACCGGGAGTGCCACTTCACCGGTGACAAAAAATGAATCTTTCTTTATATCTCGTACAATATAACTTACGTATAACGAAAAAGTCCTTAAACATCTTTGTAGAACTAATCAAATAGCATATGTTTTGTTCAGTATATTTTTATCGAAGGAGCAGCCGATTTCAAGAAAATCAAACGAGAAAGTCGTAATTTACTTTGGACTTACAATAAGAAAACTTTTCCCGTGTTTTTAATTGTTGTCAACGAAAACAATCTTCGTCGCAACTGAAGTAAACAATATCTGCTGTATATACCTAATTAATTTTATTTTATTTCGTGCGCACGCAACATTTGGAAAATGAATGGAAATGGATAATCTACGACGAAGTAATGAACGTAAATAGTCTATTTTATTTACGTATATACAGCGTTTGTAAGTGAAAAGCAATGGGCAATTTACGACGAAGGAATGAACGTTAACATAAAGATTACATTAATATTCGAGCGAGGTATATTTTAAATAATTGTCGATTGTTTTATTAATTACAATTGATTGGGAAATTATTCGGTGAATCAAAAATTCGATATTTCATTGGCATCACTACTGGAATTTCAGTTCGTAAACATTATACTAAGCCATTTATATTTATCTTTTTTGACATGATTACATAAATCGTAAAGAACGCCTCTGTCTCGCAAATATGCGCGCATGATGTGTGCATCTTTCCACTTTTGTTTATGCATATCACGTTTGATTCTGCAACGGAACTTTATTCTAATTTGCCAACTGAAAAGTTTTCTTTGTCTCAGAGAAAGAGGGATTCCTTTAAAACTATCCAAAGAATATCAATCTATGATAGTTTTTTTAATTCCTTCATTTGATGGATGTAGAAGACAAGGAATGTATTCAAAATAATAGAACCTAGAAACCAAGTGCAATTTAATCAGCAAAACCGAAACGATTTAAGAGGGCGGAGGAAACGATGCACGCTGCCGCGAACCATCTGCGCACGAACAATGTGTAAACAGGTCAAACGATGATTTGAAAGTCGAGAAACGCCGAAACTAATTAGAAAAGGAAGACACCAGACAGATCACGGATCTCGGAAACAGTCATTCACGGTCCGTGGAAGCGCGTTTCTTTCCGCGACTCCGCAAATCATCACCGAAGCCTGGGTCGGCGAATCAAAAGTCGAACGCCGATAAAAAAGCGAGAACGAAGGATTAACCCTCCGACACGGTCAAACATCCCAAACGAATTTGAAAAGGCATCCGCGAAGCGCTGACTCGAGGTCGCTAAAAGACCTTTCAGCAAACCTCATGCCGCATCACAAAAGATGTCCTCAATATACAGGTAATTCTAGCTTAACGCGGTACAGCTACGCCTCGTTTAACGACACTTCGCTTAACGACATTTTGCTATAAGGACACTCGAAAATTACCATCAAAATTAGGTTTGCGAAATCCCTCAACTTAAAAAAAAAATTCCACGAAATTCAAACGGCATTCTCACACCTATTCTTTTTCATGCTTTCCTGAAAAACACTACAGCGAAATTTCACCGGTAAAAGAAAATCTGATTATTTAATTCTACCAGAATTTACCCTCCAAACTTGGAGATTATCCTCTCCTAAACTTTAATAAGCAAGTGAAAAATAAACATCACAACAAAATAGGGTCTAAATATATAAATTATTTATTATACGCCGTACCGTCGATTTAAACCAAAATATAAATAATTTCCAGTCGATTCAAATATACCATGTCCCGCCAATAGCCATAAAGAAGTTTGGGAAAACAAGATACGCATTTTACTACAAAGCAGCCGCCATCAGTGGCGGTGAACCCATCTTTAGATTCTACAGCCTGTGAATCGTCGCTGATGATGGCTGCTTAGCAGCCGAACTGCGCACCTAGTTCCTCTGACCTCTTCGATGATGTTGTAGTGAGGCATTTTTTCAATTCGTACAACTGATCGAGTTTAACTTGGCGCATTAATTGGAACGTGTTAACAACTACTCAATAGTTATATACGTTAAATAATCGTACACATTCAAGCTCTCTGTCCCATCGATCTTACACACTAAAACCAAACCGAGATAATGAAGACGCGCGTAACAAAGGCATTGAAAACGACGAGAAATACAGGAAAGAAAAGGTTTGGTGGCCGGGCGCGGCGAAGCTCAGAATTGTTAGGATGAATGCGAGAGAGAAAGGGAGAGGTATGGAGAGAGGGAAGCGAAGAGAGAGAGGAAGGGAGAGAGAGAGGGAGGGGGAGAGAGGGAGGGAGAGAGGGAAGGAGGAAGAAAGAGAGAGGGAGGGAGAGAGAGAGGGAGAGAGATGGAGAGAGAGAGAGAGGGAAGGTGAGAGAGGGAATAAGAGGGAGAGAGAAAGGGAGAGAAAGAGGGAGGGAGAGAGAGGGGAAAGCGAGGGAGGAGTGGGGCGGAGGAGGAGAAAGGACTATATACCTATGGAGAGAGAGGGAGACAAAATGCGTCACCCCTTTCTGTTGCATTCTTCTGGGCGATCGTGCCGGGGTGTATCCCCTCTTCTCTTCCTCCCTCCCTCCCTTCCTCTAACCCTTCCTCTAACCCTACCTCACACCCTTTCTCTCTCCCAACCTCTCCGCCTGAGGTGGACCCGCTTTCTCCCGGCCCGTTCTATATCCGAAGGGGATGAGAATCGAGAGAGAACTAGAAAGCAGGGGAGGCGTAACGGTAATTGCATCCCTCACGCCGTAGGAGGGTGGGGCAGAGAGAAGAGAGATGGAATCCGAATATGAAAAAATTCTCGGAAGAAAAAAATTGTTCCAAAAGCAAACGAGAAAGGAAAGAAAAAATTACACGGGCGAAAACTGACCGGATAATCGCATATGGGCAGTTTCCTTGGCCTACCACCATGTTGCGCCGTCGATGTGTGGCAACGAAAACGGATGATCTGTTTTTTCTGTTGGGGTCGGAAAGAAAAACGGGCTAAAGATGCAGGAGAAAATTGGGTGAAAAAATAACAAGGTTGGGACTCGTAGAGAGGCGAGTAGCCAAGGCTCGCGCATGCTTCTTGTATGGAGATAATGAACGGGCAATTTGAGGGAGATTTTTTAAAAGAGTAGGATGGTGGTCGCATTGGATAGGGGATGCGTGAGGCAAAAGGGTAAACGTCACGTTAATCACGAGAGTAATTGGTCTAGCTGCCGATTGTTAACCCAGTTCGTATCGTTTATTTTTTCTCGTTTTCCGATATTGCTAAGCCGAGGTAATGGAAATAAAATTCGATAATTCGGCGTGTAATAACGCGTTTTATTGCGCTGGTTCAAGGATCAACGTGAAGGTGATGCAAAAAGTTGAAATTCGGGTTGCGCCTCGCGTCTTTTATCGATGCGGGACTTTAAAATAAATTTGATGTGATTTTCTCAGAAATTATGCTGTGGGTAATTAATTTTTTGGAGGATTTTGTGGGTGACCTCAGATAACTACAACGTCGCGTAATATTTAGAAGTGCTGTGTTCGTTTTAAATTATTAATACCGAACTAAATTGTCAATTTCGTTTTTATTAATGATTTACAAACTGAAAATGCACTATATATGTTCCTTAATATTTATATGTATATATATTAAGTTTAATTTTTTATAGTTAATCCTAAAACACTTTCCTTTTCGGTTATGAGGATTCTAAACCGATTCAGCATCGACCGATAGTCTAAATTTCAGTAATTCTACTTTTAAAAAGATTCTTGCATTGTTATTAGACGCGTTTCGCAGCGGACTGTTGAAGTTAGTCATAGAAGAGAGGATGCTAGGCTAGGGTGAGCAGACGTCTCGGAAATTCCGGGATTATCCCGGATTTTGACTTAATGTCCCGTCGTCCCGATAAAGTTCTTCGGGACACCCATTTGTCCCGGATTTTTTGTTTCTGCCTTAAAAAATCTCACATCATATTGGAAATTACAAAAATTGCTTATTAAATCTTGTTACGATTGGTGGTATTCCTATTTTTCGGCGTTGAAATTCAAGAGCAGACCACAGAGATTAAGAAATTGTGTGGCTTTTGGTTTGTGTTTCAGGCACATAATGCATATGTAGAAAGAATTTTTCGAAAATAAATTTTGTATGATCTGACAAACAAAATAGCCTTGACGTTAAAACAATCAATACCATTATACCATGTGTTGAAATTAAACATGAATTTTCAAGTTTTTCCCTGATGATTACAAATAATAAAAATTTGAATGAGATGGGCAGGCGTAGTTTAAAAAATTAACGAAAAATTATATAAAATTAAATATAAACCATATAGTGTTATTTTATCATCTATGCTATTTATATACTTAACTTTATTATTTGTTCTTAAAGTAATTATTGCCTTAAAATCGTAATATATTGCATTGTAAGATTTTCACATATTAAATTGAAATTATTTGTTAATACATTGAACAAAATTATGCTCTGTATTTGCGTAACTTATTTACTTTTAATTTAAGTAGGTTAGAGCCCCGATTGTCCGTCCTAAACGGGACCGAAGAATGGTCGCATAACGGAAATTTCAGATAATAGGGAATACTTATGAAAAAATAGGTAAAAATATCTATAAACTCGGTCTATTACTAATTCCAACGAAAACACAGCATGGCATCAAATACACAATTATATCACAAACATAAATAGCATTTATAATAATTTTGCGAATAAAACTTCATCTTTAAAAGTAGTGAGTGATTGGAATTTGTCACTTTACTAAAAACCAGCTTCGAAAAATTTCAGAGCTTATCCGTGCATTATTTTGACTGTAATACAAAACTGGTATTGCTGTAGGAGCTATATTTTTGAAGCCCCGTAGTTTTTTGGGTATTCATTCTTAAAAATTCTTATATTCCTCATGTCGGAGAAAACGGAATGTTGGATAATCGAAGGTCAGATAATCAGGGTTCTACTGTACAAATAATTAAAAATATACGAACATTCAGGTTGTGCCGGATTTTTCCCGATTATGTCCCGGTTTTGCCTCCTAAGAATCTGGTCACCTTATGCTAGGCAGAAGGCGAAGACTTTGGAGGAAAATCGGAATAATGGATTTTTAGAAGAGGTAAATACCGAAAGTACCCTTTTACATGACGGAAGGAGATTTTTGGACTAAAACTTTAGGAAAATTCAATGTACCCGTATATAGGTAGATTACAGCATAATTATATTCTAGCAACCTAGGACGGCCGGAGCTGGGAAGTAATATTAACCACTCACTAGGCGCAAAAGGCGCATGACAAAGATCCCAAACAAAAAATGTCACTGAGTTTGATTTGAGATTTTTAAATATGCTCCCGTTATTTACGTATAGACCATTTGAATTCAAATTTCATAACCCCTTTTATTAAAACTCACTATAATTAGTTCCGTATATAGCTTTGGGTTTTTAAGATAAAAGTTATATGTAGTTCTATTGGTTTTGGTTATATTAAAATAAATATCTTAGAATATGTACAACTGAGTATTTTTTGTTATGTACCCTTCAATTGTTCCCATCCAATTTTAAGCCCAAACATTTTGGAGAGTAAGTGCGCCATATAGTACACCGGATTTACGGTAACTATAAAGAAGACGAAGAGAAAGACTGGTTGATTTGGATGGTTTAACCATAAATTATCGAGACAACTGAGACAATGACTAATTATTTAGTGATCGCAGAATAACAATTTACACAAGCCAAGTTAACCGCTGAAAATTCTCCATATAAAACAGTTGAATTTTATTGTGATGAATAACAATGGCGTACAAATTTTGGGCTATCGGTTGAACAAGCACATTTGGACTACTTTACAACTCGTAAAAATAATGTCCGCTATGCTGAATAAAATAATAACCAATAGCTTTGTCCTCCAATTTTTCTGATATCCGCGCCATCGCCTCCTGAATCTACGAGGATAGTTCTAACCGATTCATTTATCGATCTGTATCCAATTCGATACTCTGTCGCCTTAAAAACCAAACAGAAAGAAGGGTAGAGATTCTGGTCTTGACATGGAATCGAAGCCGAATATTTATATATTTTATTTTCCACTCTCAGAGGGCTTTGTAAAATCAGCATGGCAAAGAAGGGTTATTTATGTAGTTAAAACTTCTCCAATCACTGTCGCACAAACAGCGAAATTCCCTCGCTTAATCTAATCCGGAAAGATATCATGCGTAACCTTACATCAATTTTTACCTTAATCGCTTATGATAGTCTAAACATTTATCAATTATCAAATTCGGCAGTTTTATCGCGGCCGAACAGAGGTCCTATATGAAGTCGAATGCGCCGGTTCGGATCCCGACACCGACTTGCGCGGTCCTCATCCGCTCCTTCTCACCTAACGTTCCGATAATACCAATGTTGCTAACAACATAAAGTTAGCAGATAGATCAAGTTCTTCGAGAAGAGGACAAAGGAAGTTCTTATTATTTTCTCCTTTAATGATCGAAAACATTTACATGAATTATATTTTGCGACGTCCGTGACCTTGGCGGGATTCTAACCGGTGACCTCGAGAAGAAACCCCGCTGCATCAGCGACCGGCCGTGCTTCTCCGAAGTGTTCTTAAACGAGGGGAAAGACACACTTGGCCGTGACCTATATCAAGCACCTTTGCACCGCACTGAGAATGGGAAAGTACGCTTTTTTGTCTCTGGAGGTAAGGGAAAACAAATGCGATATCGCGTCTAAGATACGGAAACTTAAACGTCCGGTTTCTCACAAGATAAGAGGACGCATTCGCAAACAAACATGCGTGTCGTAGCGATATATTTTAGAGAAGCAAAATTTTTACAGTGCGCGCAAATACGCGACGCGCGATGATATCAGTACGTAGTTTAATTACATATGTAGTTTCAATAGTCACAAAAATACTGGGTGGAACAAGATGGGCACTTCGATCACAAAGCCGAATTTGTGAAAAGTTCTTATTTTTAAAATCCACTGATCGGTGAATCACCACTGATGACGGCTGTTAAGTGTCTGAAATGAGCGCCTGGTTCCTCCGTTCTGTTTAGTGGTATTGCAACTATCTAAACCAGCGGTTCTCAATGCACCCCCTCTTACGGCATCCGACCTTGTCGCGACCCCCTACTATGGCAGCCGACTTTATCGCCATTCCTTCAATCCCATCCCACTAACAATAAATATAAAATGTGATTGGAATATTCAGAGAAAATCAGGATAAATGTAAACAATAAAGTAACATTACGCAATTCAAATCAAAGAAAAAATAAAATATTGAAACTTTTACATACACGCTGTTCCGTCTTCGCGATCCCACTCTGGGGTCACGGCCCTCAGTTTAAGAACCGCTGATCTAAACCATTGGTGCCCAATCTACGGCCTGTGGGCCGCCATGAATCATGAAGTAAAGGATACAATGTAGCATAAAATGAGAAGAGGAAGTTATAATTGCTAATTGCTCTATTCCAATAGAGTATAAATATATCTAAAGTAATATTGACACCCAACTTAACGCTTGGTATCCTTAAATTATTCTTGTACTGGATTATCGACTGCGTGCGGCCCGCGATGAGTGCGGAAGTGGGCTATATGGTCCTCAAGCCGAAAAGTTTGAGCACCACTGATCTAAACTATCAATTGTATTGAAGCCATATGACGAGTTATATAATTAGTTTTTAGCATACTTTCCAGAATGGAAAAAGGCTTATAGTTTCTTCGTTGTGTCTGTCCCCCTAGTAACTTTTGAGCCAATAGACCGATTTTCATGACACTTGGTGGAAGTCTCTTTTTACTGGGGCCGAGCTCCCGAGCATAGTTTTTGTTGCATTGATAGAAAGTCCCGGGTTTTATTCCAGGAACTATCCTTCCCGTTTGATTTACATGGGAAATCTGAAATCCATCGTGGAGGGTAATTTTCTCTTGCGCACTAAAATTTCTTAGAATTGTAATATCGGAGCGGAATTTGTACTATTTGCTGTGGAAAGAAATGGAGATTTTAATGTTTGCTAATTTTGCTTATCGATCGTATTGTATTTGCAACGACAATTTTTGGACTCGGATATTGTATATTCTAGTATGCACATTTTTGAACAAAATTGATCACAAATACGCGTGATCAATTTAATTTCCTTTCGAATGTAGTTGTAATGTTTTATAATGCTAAATTATTAAATTTTGGAACACAAAAAGCAACGCATCCGCGGTGATTTTAAAGCTATTAAAGCTAATATGTGTAATTGCAAGACCACTCGGTTATGTGAAACTTTACTAATAGCATAAGTAATCAATATATATGATTAGAATTCAATTTTACCGTTTAAATCTGTATTAATTTTCCTTTATTATTTACTTAATACTAGTAGCCCGTGGCACAGCTACGCTTGTGTATGTTTTTAAAAAATATATAAGTATATGTTTACGTTTTTAACGTATAGTTGGTTGTTCACATTGATAAGTACATTGTTATTTTAATTTATTGAAAATATTTTTTAAATCAAGGCATCATGATTAACAACATTTATGGTTATGTTATTGGATTATCAGGTAAAGCAAACCTGATATTTGCAGGGTTATTGACTTTATAGGCAGCCACATAAAGTTGCCCATGTGTAAAAACAGGTTCCTTCAGGTAGGCCTACGCTTAATATAGGAAATATCCCCACTTACTATATAGTTCTCGTTTTCATATAATCCAGTTAAATATAAGTACCTAATTTCGCTAATTCTGCAATAACGCGGTAGTAGTAAACAACAAAAACGTATCACGTCTAAAAACGTAACATTTTCAAGTTAAAACTACATTTGTGAACCGATTCGACCCGTACAGGAAAATCGACGATGAGAATAAGAAACTACGTACATTAATTTGCTTTTAAAACAGTCCGGGTCTGAAGATCGAAAGTCTATTTTTCTAATTTTAATTTGCAAAAAAAGAAGCCCGCACGTCGACTAATAGATTTTTACGTGTTATATTATGGTAAATAGAAATTATCTCCCGGAGTTGAAACCGGATCTTTTTTCAATCAAAATGCACATTAAACTCTAAGTTCACATAGCAATTTAATTTGGTAAGAATTATTGATTTTTAATCTTTAATTATTGAGAAAAATCGATTCAAAAATGTTCGTGACACAGGTTGGGATAAGCAAACTATTATTACTTAGTTTTCTGTATTTTATAATTACAAAAAATCTGCATAAAAATGCCGATATCGTGCATAACTACGCTATAGAGTATGTGCCCGTTGAAATTTTATTAAATAAAAAACGTAATATTCATAATTTTTGCTTTTTCAATGCAATACACAATATCTATTATCACCGTCAAACAAATTATTCTAAATGGTGTGAATTAAAAAAGCTACTTACTAAGTTCTTTTGTCGTCAAGGTAAACAAAACAAAAAGCTAATTAAAATATTAGCGGTCGTATGTTCGTTCGCATTTCTTTCACGCCTTAGAAATGGCACTGCAGTAAACAAACCTATCGTTCAAATCATCATTACTTCCCTTTCGATTAGTTTTTGGATCACAACAGGACAATTACTAAGGGAAGATATTTGTTTTTTTTTTGTATAAAGAATATATGAAGAAATAGTTTTTATCGTATTTTAGGTAAACTTTACATTGTATTGGCTCTAAAATGTATTTTAACTCTAAGTGCAACTCGTATAAATGTAAATCAAAAAGATTTATAAAGATTCATTGCATAATCTTTGAGATATTTCAATTCGAAAATGTACGTGACACAAAAAAAATTATTATATAGATTAAATATTAATAATATATTAATAGCTAACGAGGGACTTTTAATACAGATAATGATCAATTATGTGCTAATAAACCTGTAAAAAAATATTATAATCTATACATGATTGGAGCATGCAAACATCTAAACATCTGTTTTTAAAAAGTAGTGAATTTACATCAATTTAATTTAAAATAATTAATTAGAAAGTAGGCATCATATGTTCCGTTTGGATTATCTTGTTTAACTAAAATATAGCATTGTCAACGAACATCAAAATTACTTATAAGCCAAAGCGATATAAAAGTTTTAAATAAAAACTGAAAAAACGTCATAAATCGCGTGAATGTGTCATTTCCGAAGATTTCGCAAATGTAAGTTGAAGATCCGATTTTTCCATACCTTATCTGATTGCGAACTTAAAATCCTTCCACCCGAGTTATTTTTTTGGGAAATTGGGTTATACAGTAAATGATATTCATCTCTTCCTTGGCACGCAATCGTAGAAAATAAAATACTTTTCTTGGCCTTAAGAGAAAAGAAATTTATCCTCCGAAACGACCCTGTTATTACAAGGTTATGTTCTTTTTGGCAGGTCGGCGAGGAAAAAAACGGAACATTCTAACTTACTTTTTAATTTCAATTTACAGTTTCGATTAAAATATAATGGGTCTCATTTATATAACCGCATTAAATACGATTATGAAATCAAATTCAAGGGCAAAAATCTAAAACATTTTCTCAGTGGATACAACATGATCTTTTTAAAAAAAATATCCCATAAATATTACAAATTTAAAATTTAATTTCTGAATTTAACGAAGTTTTTCTCCGTAAAGAATTCGTTCGAATCTTTTCAGGGTTAGGGAAATTTTTAGTTTCTTTAATTTACGAAAATACTGAAATGGTTTTCATGATATCAACTAGATTCATTTGGTGCAAACGCAATATATTTTCGAGAGAATCCGAAGTCACTGCGTCCGGTTCAACGGCATTTGTTTCCGGCCTCGGTAGGCATGGGAGCGTGGAGTTTAGCCTCCGCCGAACGTTTTTGTCACAGCTTTCACTCATCCTAAATACTCGAAGTCGCTTAAAAAAAGAATAAATCATGAATAAACCACACGTACTATGGACGGCATCAGACACGTCGGAAAATTTTAACCGATTTGCTAAACGAAAACCTTAAATACATAACAAGCATGATTATCCCAGATTTAAACCTGGATTACTAGCCATTCGTCTGTCAGACGACGCTCAAAACAAAAATGCCTTTCCACCTCTGACTATACGCTGAGAACATCGTGAAAACTTATGTATGGACTCTACTTGGAAAATTTTATTATTATGTACTAGAATTTACCTAGATGTATTGTGCGGAATCAAAAATTTAATTTTATAGAGTTGTTTAAAAAATAAATATCGAAATAGCGTAATCACTCAGACTAAAGGTTTAATAATCCCGTTCCTCGCAGATAAGGTTAGTAATCAAGGGTTAAGCATGAAATGGAAGAACTAACCATCCTAATGTTAATAAACGCGGAAACTTATAATTTAATAAGTCATGCACATATTGTTCATTCAAACAAGAAATATCGAGCTCATATAATTGCCGGTATCCAATTAATAAATTAGAAAGCTCCAATAGCCATAAAAATTGTGGTAAACATAAAAAATATCAAGAGGCATCTCTGAGGAAAAAGAAAATTTTGCCTTTCCGCAATTAGGAGGATTCTTAGTCCACCGTCGAGGAAAATTTGAGTCCTACAACCTTAAAAGTTCAGTCACAATATATTTTCAATTTTGAAAATTTTTGCCAAAAAGCGCCTTTAGCTTAAAAATTCTATCGCGTGGAGACTTAATGACTTTACAAAGAAAATGCTTGGAGATAAGATAAAAACATAAAGGAGCGGACAAACAGAGCGTCATTGCACCTACGCGTTTAAGTAATTTATAAGAGGAGTCAACAGCCTTTGTACGATGGGCCACATTCGTAGTTATGAATTCTTTGACGACGAAGCGTACAAGGTATATGACCTATCAGTGCGTGAGAAAGGAAAGTTTATCACATTTGGCAGTCTGAAGTTCTTGGTAAATGTTTATACCGGATGTTGCCTAGATATTGTCGCAACATGTCGGCGAAAGTCAAGTCTAGATAATTTATTAGCGTTAAAAATTAACCAGAAAAAATGTCGAGATAATAATATTAAATAAAAATTTGAAATTATGCGTTTAATCTCATGGATCGATAATTCCTCATAGCTTTGTGGGCCGTATAAAATGTTCTCTTTGGTTCTTGTTTTATAAAAAGTCCTAATAAAGATATAATCTGAAAATTTTGCGCATCAGATGGAAAAAAGACGGCGAAAGCTTAATCGACGGGAAGGTTTGGAGAAGGAGTGAGGAAACACACATGAACGAATATCAAGCACAAAATTCATAGGAAAAATTAGAAAGCAGTCACGTCATACGCACGTGTTTTTTTTTGTTTTTTCGTTCTTTCTCTCGAGTCGGGTCGTAACATAACCGTTCCACGCAAAACCCGTAGCGCGGGAAAAATCCGAAAGAATTCCGCGAGAATTACTATTTCGGGGATGACTCCGTTACATAATAAAACTCGCTCCAGTTCGGCAAAAAAGAAGTGTGAGGAGTTACCGACGAATATGTTACGGTAGGCTGAAATGGGGGTTAGTAAAATAATAGACGAAACGTGTAAATGCGGAGGAACTGGGAGAGGGAGAGTTTTTCGTCGGAGGAGATTGTCTCGTGGAATGTTTTTCCGAAAGGGGTAATAGACTGTCTTATAAACGGCAGCTATTAGGGTTGCGCCTATTTATGAAGTGGGTTTCGGTCACGCCGAGTTGCATGTTGAGTTTGTGCCACGGAGGACGGGAAATCGACCAGCGATTCAAAACAGACGGAACACGTGTGCTCGTTTTCTGATGGTTATTAAATCGACAGGAAGGTAACAAGGATACGCCATCCAGCTATGTTCGTGATATTATATCACGTTACCTCAAAGCGCTCGTGTGATAAATAGCGTTTATTTAAATTGTGAAAAAATTTGATTATGGTCGCCCTTTTGCGAAAACTAAAATGTGCATGAGTGCCACGGGTAACTTTTCTGATAATAAAACTATTTTTATTGCAATTATTCAACCATGTTATGGTTACCCAACCTAAAAGTAAAATATTGCGATGTTAACTATCTATGTTGCTTCGGAAGTTGTTAATTTTTTACCACACAGTGAATAACTGGACTTAGTTGTGAAGATGCTTATTGTAGAATAACATTGGAGTGAACATCTTTATTACAAATGTATCTGGCTCTACATTTTTCTTAGAGGTTCTAAAATGTTAAACAGTATGAACCAAGGCATAAATGAAATATTAGGATTAGGGAACTAGTATGTGAAAGGTCTTCCAAAATATTTACACTAGCATATCGACAAAAATTCCACAATCAGAATACATACAATGGGATGAAATTACGAATAAAAATTTATCATGGTCTATTTTAATTCAAGAAAGAATTATCGATCTCATGGCTGAAATCTAATGGACAAATAATATCTTCCAATAGGCACAAAAAGGTTCAGAAAACAAGATTCGCACTTCGACGACTAACCAGGCGCCTACAGTGGCAATTCACCAATACATTCTATAAAAAGAACCTTACTTAGCAACTGAGTTTCCGCAAACTATTTATGGCTATTGGAAAAACATAGCTTTATAATTTTATATTTTGGTAGTGCAAATTAATATTTTTTTATATGCTCCACGTATTGAAATAATATATTTGAAACGTTTTTTTATTTGAAAAGTTAAGTATGCATATAGATGCGTACATTTATTTATATTGATGAAAGTAAAAATAATTTATTTAATATTTTTACGCATTATGATAGTCTAAAAAATCTAGGAAAATAGAAAGCTCTAGTAAACTAAGCTTGAAATCTATACCGGAACCATTAAGAGACAGGGTTAACTGTGGCATAATGATTCACTCATGCGAGTTTCATGCATTCGCCCTAATTTCTTTTCATCAATGCATCTACAACATCCCTTCCTTTTCTGCAGAGCCCAAAAAGAAACAATCCTTAAAATTTGGGACGCTCAAGTTTCTCTTCGAATAAAAAATGTACTTGCAATGGCGGGGGTTCGAACTGGGACCCATCCTGTGAAGTTCAGCGTCCCAGATACGCCACAAAGGGCTTTGCGCGAAGAAAAAAGAGAATCCTCTCCGTACAATATCGTCTGGCGTGACCGTCAGTCGATCACGAAAGTCTTGGGCGCACGAAATTACCTGCATAAGCGATGTGCATTCATTCGAGAAAATAAGCACGTTTGAACTTTTCGCGAAGAATCGCACCTTGAGTTTCCTCGTTTCGACATATTATTCGCGGTAATATTTTTTTTTACGGGCCACGTTTTTGGGCATCGAACGCAGTCGGAGGATTTCGGATACATGCCCAACAAAACCAAACAAGGCTTTAATTCTTCGAAGGAACGAGAATAGGAAAATTTTAAAGTCGTGTCTACGGTTATTTTTCTTCGAGGTCGGTAAATGGCGACTGATACGAATTCAAATCGTATATAGCCCGAGGGATTTATTTTAACGACGCGTCAGACAAAACATAAGCGAACGATTTCAGGGACTCATTTTGTGAAGAGAACATGACGCGTAAACACTTGTAGGCCGGCGTGACCCTTGGGCATGACTGGCAGCCGCACTGCATGTTTGTGCGGTGCACGACGCGCATGCGCCCTCTTTCTGGACCACACGCTATGGCGAAATGCGATTTTGAACTCTCCCCTAAGCCATTTTTTCCGGACATATATCGTCAGCAGTCCATCGCTGTTGATTAGAATAAATTTTCGAGAAAGGTTTGAATAGGGATGTATTACACTCTACTTCATATAATTAAATTCTGTCTGCTTGGAAAATGCGTGCAGAGCAGGGGCGCATCCGGCCTCTAGCGTAAAAGCATTCGCTGTGACGCCTAAATTAAAGTCTATGAGCTATCAGCATGAGAGAGGGAAGTTGACTATATCGGTAAGAACTTCGCCGGTTAGGGTGAGAGAGAAAATTTGGTAGAGGGGATTGTAGCTTTCATCGCCTTTGAGCCAGAACGTAAAATTTATCAAATCCTGAACTTGATAATATAACGTTGATTTTAACATAGTTTCCGCTAGTTATATGAATATATAGTTGAGCCAAATTTCACTCGAAAATGCCAAAATCATACGCTTGTGATAGCATGGCAACATTTTACTAAGCATATCTCATAAACGCCTGCATGTGAATATTTTATACTCCATTTCCAGAGTTTTGAACGTAAAATCGTTAAATATCTGCCGTTTTAGATTTAGAGACTCTTCACTGTGTAAATTATTGCGAAATATGATGTTATCGCAAGGAAATTCAATTAGCACCAGTCTATTAGAAATTATTAGCATTAAAACAATCATATCATTTCCGCGGTAGTAGATTACAATGTTTTATGCCTACTTTAAGCCCCTAAAATGAATTAATGCATGCTATTATTATCATAAATGGTCGAAATTAATTTTAAATTTTCCTCTTTGTGTATCAGCTCGGTGAAGATCTAACAAATCGATTATCAACGCTAATTTCCTGCGAACACATACATATTCAAGACCAAAGATTTAGATGTATCTACCTTAATCGCAATTTCTGAAACTCAAGCATTTTCGATGGCCCTTCAACTAAAATCTAAATTTTATATCAAATAGAAAACAAGCCGTCGTGTGCATTAGGTGTATTAACGGGTTTCCGCAATTAAAAAAAGCGGCGCATCGAAAATGCGAGATCTGAAACCGTCTTCCTTCTTCCGTGAAAAACAGCCGGTAGCGATAAAAGCAGCATTTAAAAAAAGAAAGAGTATCTCCGCGCTTCTCATCCAAAATCAAAACTCGCGATGGCTACGCCCCCTATTTTTTTTACCGTTCCGATACCGTGAGCTTAGGAAATGGAGAACAGCGGAGAGAGACATCATTTGCGCAGTTTTACTTAAAAGGGGGACATGGATAGAAGCGAAGGCGTGGGAAGAAAACGGAGGGAAAGAGAGAGAGAGAGAGAGATGGATCTGAAAGATACAAGTCTCCAGCGCAGGAAGAGAGGCAGGCGCGGGCAAAGAAGGACAAGTGTGACGGCGATTGGGGGATGGGGGATGCGCTGCGTTAAGGAGGGAGGACGAAAAAAGGAGAGAAATGGCGGGTTGTTTATTTATTTCTTTTGAGATGGGGAGGCTTGAGATACCGAGTAGTCGGGAAGAAAGGGAGTGTAGGGGGAGGGGATTAGTCAAGAGTGGGAGAGGAAGAAGATTTCGACGACCTTGCAAGGTGGATGACTCTCCGCTAAGTATTTCGGCACAGGCGTAATGAGGATAAGTAGTTATTAGGGTGAGGGAGAGAGGCGGGAGGTCTCTCTCCTCGCAAAACCGGAAAAAATGCGTTGATACGCAGGGTGTTCGACGGAGGGTAAGTGATGTTATATGTGCCGCCATAAACGACGGAAGATGTGGTTTATAAAAGCGATGATAAAACACACCCACGCGTTGGAAATTGGGTAAATTTCACTCCCGATGCAATTTAACATTTGAGTAAACCCTTCCCGAAATTCATCAACGGAGAGCCGACAAGAAAAATTCGACAGCCGGTGAATTAGCATTGACGATAACTACGTTGTGGTTGAAATTAACTTCAAATTTTCAGATGTATTTCGTCGATCGTTGTATCTAATAAGAACCTCAATAGAATCAACGGCCAATGCGGCTTGACGTTTAGGACGCTAGTGTTAGTGACGAAATGCACATACTGTTTCCTGAACTGTTTTACGGTTCGAGTATTATTATATACACTAACGGAATTACCCGTTGGACAGCAACGGGACTTTGTAGTGTGATTAAAATATGACTTCTGAGGTGTGCGTGTGTGTGTGAATAATTCATTATGTCGTCGTTACTGATTATTGCACGTTTCGAGTAAATGTAACTGTTTGATTAATTAATAAATTCCTGACAATCATTTGAATTCTCCCAGAAAATGAAGCGCTTGAAATTGATTACATTCTGGCATCAATATACGACTTGATTTGCCACTCTTTGGCTCCTTTATTCTTCCTCTTCGTTTGTTTACTGAATAATAATATTCTTCAATTATTAACGTTACAATCTATTAAGTTTGACATTGCGCGAAGCGAATAACACAATTCTTTCGTCTATTTGAAGGCTTAATAGACGCAAATTTATCGGAGGCAACAATGAGGTTCGCCTTGGCAACACCCGGAAAGAGTACGAAAAAGCTATAAAATTTAAAAAAGAAATGCGTGTTTCGGACAAATTCTTCCGTGTAACATCTAAACATTTCAAGAATAAGATATATTATAGTTTTAGCCGTCGAATAAAGCAAAAATGGAGAAATTCGGTCCATATTTACATATTTTAATGAATGAAGGAAATAAACCTTGCACCTTGAAAAACAGAAAATTCCGTGTAAACTTATGGCAAAATATCATTGTCTCCGGGAGTCGAATCCGGGGCTTTTTCCGGGATGTTTGATTTTTATAGAGACCATCTCATGGGGGTTTAACGATTGTGAAAGTTTCAGCTCTTAATTCCATTGAGAAATGTCCAAAAATACCGGGACAGACAGACAGACAGACGGACACTTGAGAATTATTATATAAGGATACGTGTAATTTCCCATACAAAATTACGGGCATGCATAAAAGATAAGGTTTTCTTAATAATTTTCGGAGTTCTGGTGTGCTTCCATCTTTGAGGAGGGGACAACCCGCAACACTGGAGTGTAGATCCTCACTAGGTCTTCCTACCATTGAAAACCTCACTCCTCTATCTTCAGTAGTTTTGCTACAATACCATTTCAAAGTTTTGAATGTGCCGAATTGGAAACCACCTAGCGGAAAAGCTAGAAACTACTTGGAAAATCTATTCAGATAAAAACGTATAGATTAATAAGAGCTAAGTCGAAAAGAATTTTCCAAATATATCTTTAAACAAACAAGACGATCCAAACGGAACTTGTGATGTCTACTTTCCCAAATTTCATAATTTAGCGTTATAAAATATTACAATCATATTCCAACGGAATTGATCAAGCGTATTTGTGTGGCAAAAATAACGCATGTTTGTACTAGACTATACCGAATCCAACAATAGTCCTTGCAATGGCAAACTCTCCTGATGAGTGATAAAACTTTAAAAACGACAGTATTTACGCGAAATTCGAATAAATGCGATCGATAAGCAAATTAAACAACAAACATTAGAATCTCATTCCTTTCCTGAGAGAATAGTAAAAATTTCGCTCTGATATTACAATTCTAATATATTTTAATGTGCAAAAGAAAATTACCCTGCACGATGAATTTCAGATTTCTCTTGCAAATCAAATGGGAAGGATAGTTCCTGGAATAGAACCCGGGACTTTCTATCAATGCAACAAAAACTATGCTCGGGAGCTCGGCCCCAGTAAAAAGAGACTTCCACCAAGTGTCATGAAAATCGGTCTATTGGCTCAAAAGTTACTAGGGGGACAGACACAACGAAGAAACTGTAACCCTATTTCCATTCTGGAAAGTATGCTAAAAACTAATTATATAACTCGTCATATGGCTTCAATACAATTGATAGTTTAGATCAGTGGTGCTCAAACTTTTCGGCTTGAGGACCATATAGCACACTTCCGCACTCATCGCGGGCCGCACGCAGTCGATAATCCAGTACAAGAATAATTTAAGGAAACTAAAGCGTTAAGTTAATATTACTTTAGATATATTATTTATCCTCTATTGGAATAGAGCAATTAGGGCGACAAATATAGTTATCATAACTTCCTCTTCTTATTTTATGCTACATTGTATCCTTTACTTCATGATTCGTGGCGGCCCACAGGCCGTAGATTGGGCACCAATGGTTTAGATCAGCGGTTCTTAAACTGTGGGCCGTGACCCCAGAGTGGGATCGCGAAGACGGAACAGCATGTATGTAAAAGTTTCAATATTTTATTTTTTCTTTGATTTGAATTGCGTAATGTTATTTCATTACTTACATTTATCCTGAGCTCGGCCCTAATAACGAGACTTCCACCAAGTGTCATGAAAATCGGACTATTGGTTCAAAAGTTAATAGGGGGACAGACAGACACAACGAAGAAACTATAAGCCTATTTCCATTATGGAAAGTACGCTAAAAGGTCGACTGTCAACAGGGAGACTGACGGACAGACAGAGTGATCACATTAGCACGTTTTTTCTTTTAAGTAAATATGCCACTGATGCATATGATGCAATCCATAAGTATATCTCGCATATTCTCCGTGTGCGTGGTAAAAAAGAAATGACTGTTTATTCATCTGCTGCATCGAAAGCAACCGTGAAGAGAGACTGAGAAGGAAAAACGAAGATTGAGGAAATCCGAAAGATGATAAAAAAAGAGGGACGAAATATTTCGTCGGGACAAAAAAAACGCGTAAATCTGCGACGGATTCCGGATTTCGCGAAGAAAAAATATTCCGGATGAAAAGCGAACTTTCTAGAAGAGAACGGGCGCGAGCGTCGTCTCGCAGGGAAATCAAAGAGGAGTTGTCGAAGGAGTGAAAGGAGAGAGACAGAAAGAGGGGATTTGTCGACGGTACGTGGTGTGAGCGAAAAGGAATGTTAACCTTGAAACTAAGTCGACGCTAAGTGAAGAAGCACGGCGTCATTGCGTAAATCTCGAAACGTTGAATGGATGTGTGCTCCGGAGGACGAACGCGGATGGGAATCTGTGCCGCGGAAAGGGATGTTGAAAAAGTCTTTGGGGGCCGGAGAGTTTATGAAGTTTTGTTTACGAAGTTTGTTTATAGGTTTCGGAGGTAGCGAGATCGTGTTGATTCTTCGCGAGAAAGTGAGAAAGCTGAGAATTGAGAGGAATAGACACCGGAATTTAAAAAAATATTACTTTGAGAAATTTTATTCGACTTAAAGTAAGACATTACATTTACTTTATACTGATGACCAGTGGCGTAACTAGGATATGGCGAAGGTGGCATTTGCCATAGGCGCCGAATGCAAAAGGCCCCAAACGTTTTTCCCAATAAATAAGAAGTAATTTAGTACTCAAATGTTAAATTTATATGCAATAAAATGCTAATATACTCTATAAAAACGCAGGAAACGATAATATTCTACACAACTAAAGCGTTTTCTAAAGCTTTGCCATAGGCGCCATATCTCCGTATCTGCTGATGACATCTCTGTATTGCCACGAAGGCGAAAACAAAATGGACCCCTGGATAGAAAATAACAAAAATGAAAGTTTAATTTTACAGAGAATCTAGTTAGTTTGCGCTGGTTAACAGTTTTCATTCCATCGAAGAAATAAATAGTCCTCCAATTTCGATTTCGTCTCATAAAACGATGATTGTTTAACCATCTCTCATGCAAATGAAAGGTTCGAGTTCGATTCTCGGTCAAGTACAGAATTGTTCTCCTTCTCTCACTTTGATTTTGTATTAAACACGTGAAAATTTCCGAAAGACACGAGGGAATGAAAAAAATAACTTTACATATAAAATAAGCCAGATGTTTTAAAATCTTTCACAAATGTATTATGATGCTCCCAAAAATAGGTTTGAACTGAGCATCGCAATAAGAAATAGTTCACATGATGGTAATAACTGATCGACTATAATCACCTCTTCATAACGAAAACCGGAGTTTTTCATCTAAACATTCATATTCCGAAATCGACGAAAAAGATGCACCAACAGTCGATTTTCATTTGCTAGCCTAAGTGCTATGTTGACCTAATGCCCTAATCTCATTCTCACATTAGTCATTAAAATATTACGCACCTGTCGTGATCTACTCCAATGCTGGCAATAAAATTCTTTAAGAAAAGTGCGATGCTGATGATGATATTTGCATACATTTTACTGGTGAACCATGTCCGGCTACCGCCTTCTTAGGAAAAGTAGTTCATCGAAGCCTAAAAACTCAAATTGATTTTATTCGCGCTATTCTACTTGTATTTTACAGTGTACGTATTAACGATGAATATTCTCATTATATGGATTATTTTATAATTGCTTCGAAAAGTAACAGGTCACCGTCATACGGGATTCAATATTATCGTCATTTTCCGGTCACCTCCTTTTGTAATTAATCCGAACAAGCTTCGTGAATGTCGGGGAAAAAATTACATTTCAAAATTTACAACATTTCCAAGCAAATGAATCTATTGGCCTCGCGATGAAATCACTAGGTTTTGTGTTCAAATGAATTACTTTCTGACTGATCGTTAATCTAATGCGTATCGGAATGTGTTTAGTGAGTTCCTGAATGAAGTATTTCGTTAGAGTTTTTTTTTATAAACAGTAAAATAAATTCGTAGTAACATATTGTTTTATTCCAGCCAAAATTAATTGAAACTCAAATGGTTAAACTACTTGAGAAAACTATTTCCGAGATATCCTAAGGGTGTGGAGTCTAACAAGATATCAACGTAAATGATAAAAACGAAATACTTTTAGAAGCTTAAAGAATGTCCCTTTTCCATAAAATTCGACGCGGTCAGTAACTACACCGAGTATTCTAGACGACTCTAAAAAAACATCTGTTCCCGCAATTATTCCGTCAAAAAAGCGGCCTTTTTTGCGAGGTCAGCGCGGAAGATTTATGGGATGAGTCCCATCGGAACCGGGCAATAAATTCCTCCATTATCTCCGATAAATAACGTCGTACTAAAGGAATACGCACCGCCGAAATATGCCTGCCAGCGGGTGGAATAGAATAAAATAACAGAAAATAAAAAGGGCGGACGTAATCTCGACAGTGGGAGCCCTCACTCGAAACCACCCACATACATAAACACACAGAAAAAACGGAGACAAGGATGCGCCGATTGCCATATGCCATGGGAAAGGCCTTCGGAAAGGTGAACAAGCCGAGAGGTCGTGGACATCGAAAGAACTACAGATACGGGGAGAAGCGAAGTGTGTGTGGAGAAGGGAACGAAGAGGTGGAAAGAGATACACGTGGAGAGAGAAAGGAGATACAGTCGGGTTGAAAAGGAAGAGGGACGGGATGGAATTGCCCGATAGATGGGAGGAGGGGAAATGCGTGTGCAACGAGGGGGAGAGGGAGGGAGGAGGGGTTTTTTTAAGGATGGAAAGGAGGGAGGGATGGGAAAGAGAAGGCAAGGGAAGAGTGTGAGTCGGCTGTTATGTAGGTCGTGAAAGTGGGCTGGTTCTGAACAGAGAGGAGAGGCAGGTAGGTAGGTAAGGCAAAAGGGAGGGTCGGGGAGGTTACTATAGGAAGGGTGTGGGATTGAAGAGGGAGAGGTACGGAGGGAGACGATAAACCTTAAGAGACTCCCTCCAATCTCATCCGATCCCTCTCTCTCTCTCCCCCTCCCTTATCCTCATCAGTGTATCCTCCCTCTTCCTCCTCTGAAAACTCCTCATCCCACTCTTCCCACTCTCTCTCGTCATCCCCTCCTGCGACTCCCTTCCCCCTCCCCACCACCACATCCTCCCCCTTTTTTTCTCCCCACTGGAACGCACTCTCTCACACAAACACACGTTCATTGAGAGGTGAGGCACGGTAAGAGTGGCCAGGGAGTGTGCGCGACGCTTTTAAGTCCGTCTGTCTGTATCTCTCCCTCGTCGAGGAAACAAGAAACGAGACGGCGGAGACCCTTTGAAGTCTCGGGGTGATAAGAGTGAGGGATCTCCTCTTCGAATACGACCCGTGCTCCTCCGATACCTTAAAAAAAGGATCAACGCCGTATTATCCACTCGTCTCACAATCTCTACGGGGCTCGACGATTTCGGAACACCACTCCTCATAGAGGTGAGTGCTAAGAGTTTACACCTGTCTTGTACTGCTCGATCCATTTGGATCACCCTCGATTTTCGTGCAGAAAATGATATCGAGGCATTTTCCTCGGAAGGTTACATAAGTCAAAAAATATACAATGTGCGTTATATTTACGGAGTATCGTGACTAGGGGAGAAACCAAGTAAGAGGCGCAAAAATTGTTCACGGCAGTAACTAAATAAACTGTAGACAATAATTTTTAGTAGGGGAGCGCATATTTAGTAGTTTTCCCCGGGCGCTAAAATAGACAATTATGGCGCTGTGTTTACGTGTTAGATGTCATTGCCATGGTAAGTCCTCTCTAAGTGTTTTAAATAATAAACGCCAGAGGTTACACGATTTAGAAAAGGAAAAAATTGCGGTGAATGCGAAAAATTTGCCTCGAAACGGCAATTTTTGAAACCCACCACGCGCAACTAGACCTTTTTTGCCTGATTGTGAGAGGAAAATATTTCAATATATAACTTAGGTGAGCTAATTATAAACGATGTAGTAGCTATCAACAAAAAATTGTCTCGCTTATAGCTTCAGAGCAAAATGCATTGATAAAAGTTATTTTACATAAATTTCAGGCGGCTTTAGCAGAAAAGAAAAGGGCCAAAGTCTCACCGGCAAACATATTACGTAGCCATCGCGTAAAATTTCGTCCGGTCGCACGCGCGCAAAAATAATCATCTCGCACGCATTCTCAGACGCGGACGTATTCCTCTACGGGTGCATATCTCAAGATATGTATTTATCGCTCATCCTCATTGGAGAGACGTCTCAAAGTGGACAGTAGTCGGTCGGTGAGCGAAAATTAAAATATTACGGCGCGTATGACCTCGTTCGGAATGGGACGGAATCAGTTCGGGTTGTTGACTCACGGAACTGCCTTGTTTTTAAGGGTATAACGTGCCAGAAGTGGCCGACCGTGCAAAACCACCGTCGGTTAACCTCCGTATCAGATTTGGAAGTGTGTCTCTCTCGCTCTTCGAGATCCGAACGTTTGCGCATTTGCGGGTTCCCTTCCCGCGCAGTTCGTACCGCGAAAGAAGAATCGCCGCGCTCTTTTTTATCCACCCTTCTTTTTTTTGTCCGTTACGAGATGTAAGGACAAGGCTTTTAGGAAGCTACGTCGGTCGTGACATCCTTCTTATTAAAGGTTTCGGGGTGAAACCGAAAGTTTCGTCATTTATAATCTCTTTTTTCACAAGGTAATCGATTCCCTAGGGACGTCGCAAACGCAAATATTTTCAAAGGCGAAACGAAAAAGAGGTTGGCGATGTCGGGTCCCGTTTTCTTGTATTCGAAAGTGATCGCGTAGCTGGGAGTACTTTTCTATGTTTCGTCGCGCGTTCCCATGTTTGCGGATTGTGGGGTACAAAAAATATTCGCGCGTTTTGCTGATCGAAAACGCGGCTTAAAAAAAAGGTATTTTTTCGTTCAATCTTGTGGGTTTCGTTTCCCGCACTTTATGTATTTCCGGTGACCTTAAAGAAGAGAAATGTTTTTCTTCGATACCGATACCTTTTCTGATCTATTTTTCTATCATTATATTTGTATTGTTTACCAATTCCCATATCAGTATAACACGGGGGTAATGCAGAGCCTCAATTGGACTTAACTTCGTGTCCGATCGATTATTATGAATCTTAGTTGTATTGCTTGTTATATTTAATCAGTGCTGTTTTCATTAAGGGAGTTCGATGATCTACATTTTAGAAGGCTTTCTTTTTATGTTTTTATCTAAAAGAATCTTTCGTCGAGTGCTTAGCTAAAAAAATCTCAAGTAATGACTCCCCTCTTAAAGAGAAAGCAGTCTTGGATGAAAAAGTGTTGCAGTTACAAAGCGTGAATGCATCAGTGATTCTCCTGTGGGAAATGCACTAGTTTCATCTCTATAAAACAGTTACTAATTAGAACTTTAAATTAAATAAAAAATACTTGGTTACAAAGACTCCATTTGGCGTGAGTTATGGTTTAATATGTACATAGCTACATAGGAATATTACATCTTTGTTCAAAATTGTTGCAAATTTGGCAAATTCGCTTAATGGAACCATTGCGAGTAGACGCGCTAATGTGGTAATTCAGTTTCGAGAAATTGGCAAGAAAATAGCATTCAAGTATTCACAAAATTTACTTCTCAAAAGAGAGCAGTTGAAAAATTATTTGATGCAACGTTAGAAAAGAGAAGAACAAATACTTACGAAGCTTAATTTACTTCACCTGTGTTTTCTTTTCTTCACAACTTAAGTTGTAAGATGCGATCTTCAGGAAACGTAAATATTTAAAACGAACCACAATTTGCTTAGACGCGTCGTCTCCATTATATTGGCGCGCAAATTCAGTTGAATCATAAAAGCATCGAGTGGCATAAATAATTCATCCGCCGAATCGCATGCATAAACACGTGCGCTGAATTTTCTCGCTTCTCTCTGCTAATTGACGACTCTTAAAAGAATTAGCAATCTTCGAGCCATTTTTCCAGAACCCGTTTTCTCACCACAGTTAATGTCTCGAAGATTCTCCTGACATATATTCGAGTAATTAATATTAAATATTAACGCCGACGGTATTTTTTTGGTAGATTTTTTCTTTTCATCTATCGCTGTAATCGTCTACAACGCTCTTCTTCCCTTAACGCAATAGCAGAAACTTGCCAATAATGGATTTAAGTTCCCCAAACTCCAATTCTCCGTCTCAGTCAATTTCCACCGTCCATATTAAATCATTTCGAGATTACTTCTTCTTTGTGCTATCTTAATAGAAAGAAAAGTCTCTCGAACGCGAGGAAACTTTAATTTACATCAATTTTTGCCCATATATGCTCGCATAAATTCTTGAAATATTTGCAATCAAGGTGAAAAATGAAAAAAAAATTCAATCCATTCAAATTTCTCTTGGGAAAAAACAAAGAATGAAATAAAGCAACCCTAAAAGCCATGTGCGTGAATAACTTTCAAAACGGGACGTTTGAAAGTTAATGTAATACAGTTGTATGTAAGTCAGTATATAACGAAAGAAGCGCTTCAATCGTTCCAACATAGATCTTCTCATTTATGTTTTTTTCCTATTCCCGTCATGGGCGCACCTTTTCTCCACCTAGGTCCGTTTCGACATACGTGATAAAAGTAACTATATACGGGTTAAATTAAAACGCGCTGGATTGTTAAAAAAGAGAAGTTTTACACCATAACAGTGATGGCCGTGACAAACCGCTATCCCGTGCAGCGAAAATATTACGCATTAGTTGAGGGGGAGGGGGGGAGAGATAAATCTTTTCCTCCAAAAGGTTACCCGTCTCCCGAAAGCGTTTCGAAGGGTTTCCCGTAATTTTCCAGAACTAACGAAGAGATCCGCGATGTCTTAACGACGCCGCTAGAGATAAAGTCTCCCTTTTTGCGAGAGGAAAAAACTAAATCGGATAAACCCGTGACTTAAAACCTCGAGGCTATCCCGTTATGGCGCAAGTAAAACATCAATTACGGCAAGGCGAAACACGGCTTTATGTATCTGGAACACTTTCAAGAACGTCTGAAGCAGTCTCTGTTGAATAGGATTTGAATCGAAACGGATGACTTTGAAAACAATTCGCTCGTACAAAATGCGCTTTACGCAACTTCGCTCATATTTCGCGAATTTTGTTGAGCTTAGGAAACTATCTAAAAGAAATTGCGACCTTTTCCGCCTTCATTCTGTGCTCGTATACTTAGTTCATTTTCGTTAGTCTTCTGTCTTACGACAGGTTCTACCAATCATTCATTAGTGTTGACTAGGGAATGCACATACATGATGAGGTGGTTTCCCGTTGCCTTCTGCACCGGACAAACACAAAGTATGATTAGTAACAAGTACAAATTATAATGGAGGCCGACCTACAGATCTTTGACGAAACAAACGGCGTACACAATTTGATTGCATGCTCAACATGCTCGAAAAAATGTCACACGATCAATTCTGAACTCTCTTTCCTCCTCTACTTGGGAGCCAAGTATTCTTCCTTTCGATGGAGAAAGCTACAGAATACCTGGAATTGATAAAAAAGGGAAAATTAACGCAGCAGCCAACGGCGAGGAATGCCAATAAGTACAAAGATAAGTGAGTGGGGCACAAAACGAAAGCAAGAAAGCGTGCGTCGAGCGCGCCTCTTTCTCTGAAAAGGACGAGAAAGATTTCTTAGGAATACGCTTCCATAGGAAACCTTTTTTGCGTACCGCCAACACAAAAGAGGTTTCTTTCGCTGTAATGTTCGCATCGGACATTGTCTCGCGTATTCTTCGAGACCGACAAGATATAAACTCATCCAAGGGGCATAAAATTATCAACTGTCCCTTCGTGAGGGTGCCGGTAAACTTATATACAGGGTGACGAAAATCAGAGACAAATAAAATTCATATGGTTGTCTACTTCGTAACAAAGGAACGAGTGAAAGAAATAGAGAGTAGCGTCAAGGACGGATAAGCAAAACGTAAAATTACGATCGTAGAAAAAACATTTTATTTTTATCGAGTGATATTCTAGAGTTGAGTTCTTCGTCGGCGTTCTGAGCTGCAAGGCCAACCGAATGTGAATACACGTACAAAAACAGATACTCTGGAAACGATGAATTAAAGGAAAAGGTTGACGTACCGACATGAAGGTCACGTAGGTAGGAGTATGATTTGGAATCGGTCCGTAGTCTATGGCTAACAATAAGATAGATAAAATTAGAAATCTCCTTGCTGAAATTTTGAAAATAAAAAGGAATAAAAACCGTACAACTCTCTCCGCTGTACTGACACGTTCTTTTAGGGGAATATTACCGTCAATACAATGGAAAATCGATAGCTCGAATTTTCGACTAGTCGAAGTGGATATATTTCATGTAGTTGTCTTGCGTGTGAAGTTCTATAATTCGAACCATTAAGGGAAGACAAAAAAAATTGCGTTACCGAAACTTCGAGATACAGACCTTTATATGCATGAAAACGACACAAAAACTCATCAAAAATTAGACTTGAATCTAAAGGGAAGACAGTTCGAGTAATCGAGGATCGACGTTATTTGCTTCCTGTGAATATTAACCGTCGTAACCGAGCGATTTACCACTCACTAGGCTGTGGAAAGAATCGAGAGATTCCACCGTAGGTCCGACCCATTTAAAAACAAACGTTTAAAATTTCTCAAGGTAGGACTCAAACACGGCAGGAGGATGAAGAGAGAAGGAGGTCGGCGATCGTCACCCCCCCATGTGACACGGCATTCTTGGCGATCTCATAGGCGAGAAAGCTCAGCCGTCTCTTCCGCTTTTACTGTTTTAACTATCTCTAATTTCCTCGCTTGCCGACTTCAATCGCGCCGCGTGCCTCACGTTTCATGATTGTTTCAATGCAGAAGAACTCTCGAATAACTATTTCACCCTTCGCGATAACATTCTCGAAACGCGGAGAAAAACACGATCACGTCCGTGCCACAGCATCTGTCCGTTGGAACAATTCATTTACTTAAAGAGAAAGAGAGAGTCCCACTCTTTCTCCTTCATAAAAATGAGAACGAACGCAAGATACTGCGAATGTGTAGGCAAAGGGGAATTGATGGGAGTGAGGTGAGAAGGAAGGGGAGCGAAAGAAGAAGAGCGAGTGGAATCACGAGGAAATGACATGAAACTTACAAGGCACAGACTTCGACAGAACATTAAAGAAGGTTGAAAGAAGGAAGGAAAGAGAAGAAAAGAAAGATGGAGAGAGCGGAGGCGGATAGTAAAGGAGAAAGAGAGGGAGAGAAACAAAGATGTAGAGAGGTGAGGAGAAGCGAAGGGATAGATAGATAGATAGATAATCGTCTTTATTCGGGCGAAATTTAGACCAGAAGGTCCATTCTTACATTTAAGAGAGGGAGAGGGAGGGATGGAGATGGAGGGAGAAGTTAAATAGCGAAATATGGAGAAAGGAGATACTAGAAAGGAGAGAGGTAATGGGAGAGGGAGGGAGAGTAGGGAGAGAGGGAGGAAGAGAGAGTAGGGAGAGAGAAATGGAGAGAATGTGAGAAGGTAAATAGCGAAAGATGGAGAGAAAGTAGATATAGGAAGGAATAAAGGTAAGGAGAGAGGCGAGATAGAAGTCATGGAGAGAGAGAGAGAAAGGAGAGGAAGAAAGAAAGGGAGAAGGATGGATGGGGCGAAAGAAAGATGAAGGCAATGAAGATAGAGATAAGAAAAACGGGGAGAGAATTGGGAAAACGAGGTAAAGAGGAAGGGAGTGGAAACGGAGGAAAAGAAAAAGAAATTGGAGGGTGTGGGGGGAAAGGAGAAAGGAAGAAGCGAGAGATGAAGGGAGATATGAGAGAGGTAACGTGGGCGTGAGAAAGCAGGAGGAATGGGAAGAAGTCGAGATTCTGGGAGAAAGTGAGGCAGGGAGATGAAGATGGAGGTACAGAGGGAATCTCACCTCGTTTCGACCTACCTACAAACATATCCAGAGAGAGTAGGCGTTATTTAGAACCTGCGTAGGAACGCAACATTTTCCTCAGAATAGAGTGAAGCCATATAGAGAGACTTAGAAGTTTACACGGCTTTCCCTCCGTCCCGTTTCTTTCCCTCTCTCCCTTCTTTCTCCATATTCACCGTCCTCTTTAACCACTCGCTCCCCATGCCCGCCTGTTATAGCCCCGATTCGCGAAGTCAGACGGAGGGATAATCGATGTAAGTAAACAAAACAGAGCGATAGTTTTAGGAGAATATAAAAGAGAAATGAGGAGGTATACCTACCCGAAATCCTCCCATTACCTATTCCACTTGTAAGCGAGCGTCGGATGCGGAAAGGACACGGTGGTGTAGCATAAATTAGCGATAATGCAACAGAGGTCATTCACTCTTCCACGTCATCAGAGATGCTCTTTGTTTTGCACCACTCCACCCTTAAGTATATGTTTGTCTAACCTTTGTCACAAGCGGTAAGGGAGAGGTCGTTGCGCTGGTGTTTGGTTGCATTTGGGCTGCATTTCCAAAGCTCTTCCCAAAGGCGGAAGTGTTACTCTTCAATTGTTCGCAATTCGATTGTGTTTAACAGAGGTGTGTAACCGGCGACCTGCGATCTGTTGTTGTGAGGCTCCCAATGGTGCCCATGTGTGATCGCTCGTTGTTGTGCCTGAGTTTTCTATATTGCATCTTCAATGAGGTTTGAAAAAGTTGCATTCTCCGGATATAAGTATGTAATTATCATTCGTGCAGTTTGTATGAGTACAAAGCTCTCCTATCGCATCTATCAATCCATTTAAAAGATCCGATGTCTATGTGATCTCTTTGATGAAGATGCTCTTGCCTTTCTTTTTTATTTTAATCGCAACAAGTTAATGCTGCATCTTACATGTATAAGCGTAAAAACTCCGCTTTGATTATTTTCAATAATGAATAATTTTTTACGATGATGTTTCAGCTACATACAAGAATTTCAGTACCGTATCTTTTGTAATGTGGAAAAATGTTACATAACGAGGAAAGAGCAAATATGGGGTGCTTAAAATTCAGTATAGAAATTTTTTCGTCGATAAACATATTGAGTTAATTCAAAGCAATATGATATTTGCATGATTGCATTTCTTTAATTTCGGAGACAAAATTGTTTTATCGCTGATGTAATTTGGTAATTTCAGCGTTATTAATCCTTCACGTAAACTCATATAACTTTTTCCCGTGGTTGCATTAAGATGTAAGGTGTCGTTTTCGATGTAAATAATGAGATTTATTATAGATCTTTAATTTATCTTCAACTCAGTATCATCGATGCATTTAACGAAAACAATTTTATTTAACGAAACCCAAAGTATGTACAACACTCTTTGGGAATTAAGTATTTCGCCACGAGGAAATCCAGAATGTCAAATGTCATGAGATGGATTTCCTTTCGTCTTGATTAATGAGAAACAGGAAAGTTTTTAGGATCATGGAGAAGGTTTGGAAAAGGCTTTTTCATGAAAGAAAACACTCTCGTTGCCTACTTCGGCGGCTCGCAATTGAAAAATTCTATCGGTTTGCGGAGAAAATTGGGACATGTGGTAAATGAACTTCTTATAGCATAATACAATCCACTTCCGTTTCTGCTCCAATTACTCGAATCGATAAAAACAGCAAACCGAGAAAAAAATTTCTCGATTCCTTCCTGAGATCGAATCTGACTCGTCAAAAAATTAATTCATGTATTGCTAAATATGCCACAATGACAGTTTTTTGTAAAGCAATTTTTCAAAACATTCATATTTTCTCCGACTAAAATTCAAAGTTCTAGTATTCTGTTGATTTGTACCAATGTATCAAATAATAAATTTTTAAAATATAAATGTAAAAAGTAATATTATACGGCCATGTGGGTAAAAGAAAAAAATCCCTCCCATTTAAGACCACAACATTTTCGGAAGAAACACAAAGACGAAAGAGAGAAAAAATACGAACGAATTCTTCGATATGTCCTCGAAGGATCCGCGGTTGTGGGTGGAAAGAATAACACGCCAAACAATAGGGAAGAATCCGGGACACAATCCGAACGGGCTTTGCACGTCTCGTTCGCCTCACAAAAAAATGGTGGAAACCAAGTCAAAAATTCCCATTTAATTTCACGAATGGAATCGGGTTCTCCGATCGCCTACATTCAAAGTAGGAGCTTATCGACCAATGGAGTCAGTCGGTCAAACTTCGGGGAAGAATTACTCGGCCAGCGAGAAAGTTTGTTATATTTGTTCTCCCACTGCCGCCGTGCTTAAATAGCATCTTTATTTCTCTCTCTAGAGTTCTCCACCATTTTTCTCGCTTTCTCCCATCGCGCTCTGCAATTTTTACTCTCCTTTTCTGGCGATTTTTCTCAGCACTACCACTACTACATCTTTTTCGGTCTTTCTTCCTTTCCCTTGCCCTCCATAAGATAAGGAAACTAATTTTTCGAGCAAGAAATTTTCCTTTCCTTCTATCGAACAATATAAAATTTTTGGTTCTTTTAGAACCCATTATCGGCGAACACCACCGATGACGGCTGTCTGGGAACCAAAATGCGCATATGGTTTTTTCATGATTTTTCTATGACGTTTGTAAATATCCGGGTGCTTAATATATTCAATTCGATTTTAAGTGCTAATATCGCGAGTCTGTTTTTAGCCGTAATAATTCTCTAGCGAATATTTCGTGGCGTTAAGATGTCGCTTTCGGTCACAGCAGTCATCATCGTCCCTTTCTTCAAACCTCGACGAGTTTCGATACAAATGTCATTTCATACTTCCTATAATATTCCATGTCAATTCCATAACGATATATTTTCCTGAAAATAAACTCTTAAGGCGACCGACGGCTCTCTGCTGAAGTATGACGGAAGCCTTTCGTCTGGGAGAAATCGGCTCCGGTGACCGCAGGAAAGAACGATTTCATTCTTTTTCATTCGTGCCCCATCAACATCTTTCATCTCTCGCCGCATGTTTCTTTTCTGAGACCAATGGCGTTAGACCCGAAGAGCAAAGCCTCGATAAATTTCTATTTTGTTTTCATTTATCTTTTTTCCTATGAAGGGATGCCCGTTTTACGGCAGTCCGCACGTGGAGAGATATGGCCGGGAGAGAGATGAACAGATGGCACCGTTTTATTTCTGTGAGGGGAATTGACACACTTTCGGGAAGTGGTTACGTTTCTTTCGGTCACACAATTACATAGCCCGTAAAGTGGAAGTGTTCCATTGCCACGCGCTCGATGTTTGCTGAGATGGTCCTTCGCGCATGTCGACGGAATCCTTGCCGCGCGATCTTTTATAATTTCCTAATCGCCACCGTTCAAATGAAGCGAATTTTATTTTAACGAATCACAAAATCAAATATATATATTCCTCCCCTAAAATCTTCCCAAAAGGAGAGAAAAAGGGGAAATGACGAGAAACTCGTGTCAACAATAGGACCGGGCGCGAAGAGACACACTTAGGGCGAAAGGGCTGTATTTCGTCCAGCCGACTGAATATGTAGAGTGGACACTCAAAATTTTATAAGTTTAAATACGACAACTTCAATATTTTCCAGCAATACTGATGTAAAGCATAAACTAAAAAGTAATTCTAATTGCTAAACATTTATCTCCAAAAACGTAAGTTGATCAATAATCCAGTTCAAGTTGAATGTTATGCGTTTTAAAGAGAAGCAACTGTAAAATGCATGTATAAATCGCATAATACTGACGTCTTTAGCTCTAATATTATTATTTTGACGGCAAACATTACTTGATGCCGTAGGAGCATTTCGGTAAATAGTGAAACAGAAAATAACACCTCAGGTTATTTCATTATGCATATTTATGAGAGCTTTGCCATAAAAAATTGAAATGACTCGAATATAAATTCATTATTTGAATCTGATATCAAATTAATTACCGTTATCTCATTTACAAAAAAATAAAAATGCAGATGCTACCGGTAGAAATTTAATTACAACATCAAATAGAGATGAACTTCCCTTGTAAATGTGAAATTTTATCTTTCCAAAGAAATCAGAGATAATAAATCCTGGTTACCCGAGGTCAAGAATTTAGGCCGTTTTCCGCAACTCTTAATTTTTCCATTAAAAAGATAAAAATTACCAACAAAGATAAGAAATTCCAACTTGATCGACAGAAGAACAAATCCTAAATTCGCCTTCTTTGCCTGACAAATTTGAATGCTAGAACAAAATAGCGAATTTTCAGTTTCGCCTAGAACTTTGACATTTTCGTGACCTTATCTATTCTCTTAGGTAGTTTGCCCGTAATGCACGGAGAACGACCGCATAAAATAATTTTTATGTTATTTTCTCTTGAATGAAGGATATATCCTCCCAAAAATTTGGTTACTTGTGTAGTTTTTATTCTGGAATATAATGACTACGGAAAAACAGATAGACGACAGAGAGGCGGACGAGCAGAGAGGAGAGGGGACTTACGAAGAGAATATCATGCCCCAAAAATCATCGGCGCAAATTTTATTAACCCATTCCCAATGTATGTGGAAAATTAACCATTTCATACTTTAATTATACTAAACAGCCTATCAAATACCCTATATAATCCCATATTGTACCAGTGGCAATCCATCTATTAAAGGAATTCAATTACCAAAATTCACCCTCCCCGTTTAAGTATCAAGCTGACGTGTGTACACGGATGGACAAAGAGACAATGTGAAAGCACTACCATTTCATAGAAAGACACTAAACAATTTCGCGACAGTCGCGTACGGAGCATGAGAAAAGCGTTAACGGAAACGCGAGCCATTACTCATACCCAGAACTTCTACCTCCACGCTCCTCCAACCCCCGCCTCATCATCGGCGATCCTCTGAGATCGAAAGTGCTGAGAGGCAAGAGGAAATAACCGAAAGTAAGACGCATTCGGAGATCCCGTTGCTACGAAACCTGTCCCTCTCGATATGTAACGGTGAAACGGGAGAGAAGGCCGGCGGAGATGGAAAGTCTGAGCGTATAAGCGCACACCCGCATAGGCGTGAGACAGTGTGTGCGGGAAAACAAATCTCCAGGACGCTCGGAGAGACTAGATCGCGGTCAGGATTTTTTTCATTTTGCAAAACAGTGCACAGCGAGTTTTTTTTAATCTCACGGTGCAATTTCGGGTTCTCTCGCTCATCGTTGCTCACCGAGCGCATTGTTTATAACATTTTTAGCACTCCGTATTCAACGACTTTAAGATAAAATATCCGCCTTCTCTCACATATTTTGTTTAGTTATTTTTTTTTAAAAAAGCTCATAATTGCTCTTTTACAATGAGCGCAACAACAATAATAAAGACGGTCACATATGATAACGCCCTCGGCTTGTAAAATTTTTCTGCCTCCTGTGAGATTTGAACTCACGACCCCTGGTTTACGAGACCAGTGCTCTACCACTGAGCTAAGGAGGCCTACAATATAAGTCTAAATTATGTTCCATAGTTTCAAATAACTCAAACAGTGAAATGAATTCGATATTAAAGTTTCGCTTATCATTAAAAAATTCTTTTCTATGAAATTTGCTCCAGAATAATAAAAATAAATAAAAATACCAAATGTGCTGCGTTACATAAATTATTTTTCTCGGTTCAACGTTGTGCTTTTGCAACCCGTTTGCGTAGACTTGATGTAAAATATGCTGTTCGAAAAAGAGCAAAAGCTAAACCCGTATCCAGGTTGGATTTGCTGTCGGATGTGCATGTAACTTATAGAACTTAAACTGAGTCGATTTTTCCCATTTTTCTAAAAAATTATGCTATATTAAACTTTTTCGTGCAGAGAATACCAATAAAAATATATGAATGCGTCATATATTTCGTTCAATGTAATATACGAGTATACTCGAAATAAACTAACAGAATTAAAAAGACTGCGTGCTACAAGTGAGCAAAGAGGAAATCAGCAGAATACTATTTGGCAACAAGCTTGAAATACAAAAATGAACGTATTGTAAAGATTTATTAATGCAATGTATAGTTAAATATCATAATCAAGTGATTTTGAAATTTAATTTAAATACGTCATTCTTTGCTCAGCACCACAATATTGATTTTGAGTGAGAACATTTCGAAAATAAAACAAAAATTATTGATTAAATATAAATTATTTACTTCAGCTTGCCGAAGACCAAAGTAACTTTCGCGTATGAGTTCGACATCTATTCTTCATTCAAATTCTTTTACGGACGTTTTATTTCGTTCAACAGCTTAAAAATAGTCACATATTGGTAATTAAAGCACACCAATAAAATACAACATTTCTTTCAACTGTCCACTTGTTTAGTGTTGAAAGACTACCGCTATCTTTTGTGCGTAAAATTTTTTTAACAGTTAAAAATAGAAATTATTACCGCAAAAACAGTCGAAAATGTCGTTTCACAACATACGATTGTCAGATTCAGCTAACAAGTTATCAAAAGAGCTTTTTAGCCTACTTTCCAAAAAATGGAAAGTAGTTTTATGAGATCGCCGCGGCGTCCGTCTGTGTGTATGTATGTCCCCAACTAACATCTTCTTCACGAATGGACCGATTTCCTTGAAACTTGGCGTAAGGCTAGTGCTCTCAGGGACTACCTCCGGACCATAATTTATATTTCGAATTTACAGGTTCGATTCCAGATGAGTTCTTTCCCCATTCTATTTACATGGTTAATCCGTTGTGCAGAGTTTTTCTTTTCTATTTTAAAGTATTTTAGAATGATGATATCGGAGTGGGAATTGTACTGTTCTAAGAGGAAACAATTAATAACATAAAAATAATTAATTGATAATATAAAAATTAATTTTTATAATTAACTTTTAGATAGATAATGACTTTATATACATTAACGTAATGTTATTTTCACTTACTTGGGCTACATTATTTAAAATGTTTACATTGAACTTGTTTGAAACACCTATATATTCATTCAGCACTTGTATATTCATACTTAATTCAGTAAAAATTTACTATCGGCTGTGTATATTCACAAATTTTCTCGTTTTCCATATAATCAATTGAAATTATACTATAATGGAGAAAGCGTGAGTTTCTGTCCGGATTCTAATTGACTGTCGAGAAGCGACAGCCCTGCATCTGGCGACAAGGAATCGTAATATTAAAATAAAAATTTGATGCACTTATTTCTGAATTGAACCAACTTTGCATGAATTTCTAAGTCAGATGATTCTTAGAACATATCCTTACGATGCATTGTCTTTGCAAAATCGAAGACAAAACGTATGATTGGAGGAGACGAATGAAAATTACCGCTACAGAGGATTTCCAAAGGACATCTCACAACAACCTAACACTAAACGGTACACAATATAAAAAAGCACAAAACTTACGGCAAACAATATCGTATAACCATAGGTATATTCAGAATCAATCACAACATAATTATTTTATTTTTTGAATTATCTCAAGTAAATATAAACTATTATGTTGCCTTGGAAGTAGGGATGTGCCGAACTGAATCCCGGAGTCGGCACTCTCGGTTCTTTTGACTCCGAATACTGGAGTCGACTCCGAGCTGACGTCATGCGCCTGCGCTGAACCGCATGATATGAATTACCGAGACGAGGTTTCCCTCTTAATTGATAATAATGCACAAGCATTTAACCTTTCCTGTAACACCGTTGATCGCAAGTATGTTTTGATCAATTTTAATTTACTAAGCGATCGCTCAGCTTCTGCTACTGTTACAGGAAGAGATAAAAATATTCTCATTGCTGTTACCATATTTGGAAGTATTTCTTTCAAGTTGTTTTTTATTATATATGTTAACATATCTATAGGTTTTAAGACAATAACTTTTTATTAACATTGCTTGTAAATATGAAAATTCCGAACAAATTTCAGAAAAAAACGTCATTAGAATATTCGATATAGAAATCTCTTGCACTGTTTTCTAACTCTGCAACAGTGGCAGTTTTAATATTTAGCAAAAAGTCAAATTTGTTTGGTATCTTAGGTACAGCATAAAAACGTTGATCTAATTGACTTATTACAATATCGATTAACGTTAAATAAAATGAGACTAAAATTTTCCTCAGGATTTTTTAGTGATTCGTCTTCACAATTTCCATCAAATTGTCTTTTCTTTTTTATAATGCGAGTGTTTGAAAATTTCGTACTTATTTCCATTTCCCATTTCAGTTTCTAATAATTCTATTATATCATTGAATTTGTTACTTTTTCACAGATCTTCTCTTTTTGTAATCGAACTAGTGTTTGAGCACAATCTAATGTCACTTCAGTTGTTTGAATTTATTTGGGAATTTGATTCGCATCACATGAGAATATCATAGCATAAAATTATAGAAAAGATAAACGGCAATGTTTGAATCTGCTTTAGTAAACCATTAGCTTCTGATACAATTGCATTATCCTTTGCTGAATTTATTAGTTCTTCTAAAATCTGGTAAGTTTCTTTTAACTGAAATCTAATCTTTAACCGATTGAATTCTTGCTTCCAATCTTGTGTTAAATGTTCAACAATTCAGCAACAACGCCGAGATAGAGCAGTTTCGCTACTTAGTTGATTCAAATGCTACAAGATGCCACCGCGCATTCGGAGTCGACTCCAGATGGCAGATACTATGTTGCCTTAGCAATAAAATGTAAAAGGGAATGAAATCTTATTGTTAGTTTATGTGTGTTTTGCATTTCAATACGTACGTCTTAGATACATTTTTTTAAATTCATTCTTTTACACTTATCGCATCGGATGCTGAATCCGTTTATATTTTAATTTCATATTAAAAGAAAGCTTGCGATAAAATATTTCACCAAGCTACTACTATAAATAGATGACTTTCATCGCAGTTACTAACAAATGATTTGGTGTGGTTAGCGCGTTTCGCTATGAAGCTGAGGTTGTGCGGTTCGAACCCCAGAAGTGCAAGATATTTTTCTTGGCTAATTTTCGAAAAGGGATGAAAGCAAACAGATCCTCCTCCTATATATTATCATTATATATCGACGTTTCTTACAGAGGAGGATACTAATGTTTAGGCACTTCCAGATGAGCTGGAGATTCTAAAATTTTTTATTAGGTAGGTCTTTGTGCAAAACCTACTAGAAAAAACGAAAATCTTGAAAAAGTGCAACAATGCGGCCGCTAAAAATTCGCAATTGTTTAAACAAATTTTCAAGGTTTATGTATTTCCAAATGTGCTACGGAGCTGAATTTTTTTAGAGGTAGGATTTGTAAAAAAACGAAATAAATATTATAGAAATTTTTATATTTTTCTTTGTTTGGCAGTTAAAAATTCTTAAATTTGAAACAAATAGGTAAATATTGAGACACTATGCAAGTTAGGGAGCTGAAATTTTTAAATTATTTAGTGTAATACATATAAACGAATAAACATTTCGATTTATCCATAAAATTGTTATTTTGGCCGTTAAAAATTATTTAAATTTAAACAATTAGATAAATGCTATTTCACTTCTAATTGTACTATAAATTTAATATTTGGCAGAAATGTGTGGCATTATTAACTCATTGTGGTAAAATTATATTATTCCTAAAATTGCAAAAATTAGCGATAGTTTTACTCCATTATTGTTCCATAATGAAAAAACGAAAACCTGTCCAGAGGAGAAATCTTTAGAATTAAAGAAATATTTCTCATGATGAAATATCTATGTGAAAAATGAAGGATTTTTCAAGGTGAGATGAAATGCTTGCAGTATGCAAGCACCTTCTACTAGTATGTTATATCCTCCTCCTCTGTAAGAAACGTCGATATATAATGATACTAGCAGAAGGGTTTAAGGTTAAGAACAAATGATTATCAATGTTGAGTATACAGAGGCACTTTAAGTACGAAAAAGTTGTTCGGGTTTCTGATTCAATATTGATAAGAAAATTATATTTGAGCGTTAATTATACAGCCTTCTATTACGTAACAGTCATGTATTAATACAATATATGAAATTGTATTACTGAGTAACTTTCTGAATTTTTTGATACTTTTAGTGTCAGCCGGCCGATCTATCGGCCCTCGCTGCATACGCGAAAAATGCCACCGGCCGATCTGTCGGCCGCGCTGGTTTACGCTGACGTTGTAGTTTCTTTGTGGTCGAGATAACTTTGGTAACCGCTGAATTGACATCTGATAAGCTTTCCCTGCAACATTGTATTAAGTCTCATATGGAAAGATTGTCTTTCAATTTTGTTTCGACTGCAAGGTCTTCGGCTATTTTTTCGTCAATAGCTTGCCTGGTGTTTTAGAGTGCGCATCGCAGTAGTGTTAGATTTCATTCATTATTGCCGACTTTTGGACATAAAAAGCGAGTGGATTCATCTACTGCTTTCTCAGGTACTGCATAAAAAATTTTTTCGTAAACTATTTCGTCAAAAAATTTATCGTAACTTTATATCAATCTTGAAATATTTTTAATTTAGCATTCAAAATTCTGTAGAATACTTAGTATTCTGTATATATTGTTTATTTATTTATTCTGTATTAATATAATTAATATTTGTAATCATCTGTGCAATTACTGAAAGAAACACGCAAAAATATGAATAAGTAGCGTGTATGCGATTTTTCATATAGACTGATGAAAAAGTGCTGAAATTGTAGTTATTCAAAATAATATTTTTCTGTAATTTCATTTTTAATAATTTTTGCGAGTTTTTGCAATGTTTTACCTGGATGTCTTGCCTTTATGAAAATAAGTTAAATATACGAGCAAAAATAATAAAATACTATACTTTATTCAATATAAAATTGACTTTTCATTTTTTTATTTAAAAAATTAAAAACAAAATTTTTGGAAACAAAAAAATCACAAGATGAACTCTAACATTCCCTTAATATAATTAATATTTGCAATAATCTGTGCAATTACTGAAAGAATCAGGCAAGAATTTGAATAAATGGCGTGTATGTGATTTTTCTTAGAGATTGATGCAAAATTGCTGAAATAGCCACCCACCAAAATCAGCATGACACTCAAAGGGTTAATAATGTTACACCCACCTTAATAAAATATTAATTATTTTGATGCAGGCGAATGTTTCAAGTTTTGAACTGCATAGTTTTGACATTTTTGATGAAGTTTTTTCAAATTTAAAATTTTTACATTTTTTCTACTTTTTCCGGAATTTTAACACTATACACCTTAAAAATATGCCTCTTGCATTTACGAAGTCGCTTTTACATATAGCTTGCACTAATCTTTATCTCACAATACCAACAATGCTATTGACAGAAGTTTGTTTATTTATGTTACCGTGATAAAAATAACTAACTCGTATACCCGGTTTTCCTAGTTCAAGAAGTCGGCAACAATTGGATATACATGACAACCATAAGTTTTCGATTAAAAAATGTCAAAATTTTGCTGTTAAAAGTGTAATTTAGGACATTTTTTGTCCATATTTGAAATTCGACGGTAGGGAAACAAAACTTCATTCATTTCTGCGTTACTGGGTTCAAGTCTGAAACTCGTACTTGGGTTATTAGTAATTTTAAAGTCCAAATTAAAATTTGTCTACACTCATTCCCGTGTTATTCAAATGGGAAAAATTAGAAGAGAAAATATTTAAAAAAATTAAAAGTGTCAATCAAATCGGTTTAAAAACCCTAATACACCACCTTTCTCTGCCCTGCGATTAAAATTATACCTTTCTTCTCCAGTTATAGAAACACACATACACATACATACATACAAACACTTACTTTTATAGATATATAAGAGAGTAGGCAAGTTCATATAAAAGTTATTAAAAAGTGAAGATTCTTATTCTTATCACACAATTTTTATTTTCGATCGTATTTGTTTGAATTTCTTTAAACAACTTTCGTTTCGGCGTTTTGAAGGTCATTTTTTCGGTTTGTTGCCATAGTAATGATTATTGCTGACCTCGGCTGGAGCGTAGCCGAGTGCACATTCCAGCCGTTTCGGTTCATAGCTATCGAAGTAACAATCGACTCTTAGGTCGATTCATAGCTATCGAAATCGTGGCGAAAAGTATTAATACTACGGCATAATACGGCATCTTTGGTGAGAGAATTTTGTTTTTGGTTTTTGTTGGTCTTGAATTTTTAGTGCTTTTCGTCTTTGCTGAAAAGTACTATTATCTTCGTGATGTCCGTCCGTCCGTACGCATACATCAGAGAATAATTGGCTTAACCGATATCAACTAAATTTGGTACATATGTACAATATTCACATAAATTAATGACCAAAATGACATATTTGGGCCGGAACGACTGAGCAGGGATGCCACAATTGCAAAGTTAAACGTTTCGGTAATTATGAATTTGGAAGGATTGACCCAACCGATTTCAACGAAATTTGGTATGAAGTAGGCGTACAACATAAAATAACAAAATCAAGATGTTTAGTATAGATATAGAAAGCAGGGTTGCCACAATACAAGGAATAAAAAAATATTTTTATAAGTGTTTGTGTTGAACTGACAATATCAATTTTAACCAAATTGAATACTTACAATATACACATATATACAAAAACATATTAGCATATTTTAACCGAATCAATCAAAATACAATTACAAATTAAACTCTTTCAGTAATTTCGGATTTGGAACGAATTGGCAGAACGAATTTCAATTAAATTTTGTATATAAGATTTTTACAACATACCATAATGAAATCAAGATGTTTAAAGCGGAGCTAAGGAGCCATAGTAAAAAGTTAAATAATATTTTGCACGTATTTCTAGAGAACTGACCTAATGGATTATAACCAAATATAGCACATTTAATCTTCACATAAATAACCAACCAAAATATCATATTTCAACCGTGTAGACTAAACAAAGCTACCACAATATCAAGGTTAGAATTTTTCTGTAACTATGAATTTTGAAGGTATTGGCTGAACGGATTTCAAAGAAATTTCGTTTGTAGGGCGAGTATAGAATCAAAAAAGCAGGGCTACCACAATATAATTAAAAATAATTTTCTGATTTCAAACCATGTACATCAGTAGGTATACGATTATACTAAGTTGAATCTTACGAAAAGCACTTCTATACCACGGGAAACCAGTGTACACCCACACCTGTTATATATTAAAATTGTATTGAATGGAAAATAGGCGGATCAGTTCATTCCAGATCTACTTTTTTTGTTATCACTGTGACAAAAAATATTACCTTTTCCGATTGACAAAAATAGCATCGGCCTTCACCAGGACATGGATCTTGGGCTCAATAATGTCGGAAAGCCGACGTAAAACGTTTAATTTTCTGCCAAATAATTCAGTTGACAGCGTCGCAATTGCACGAGCATCGAATAGAATACAACGTGATGATCGCCTAATTCTTCATAGGTTCATGAACGCGAGAAAAAAAACCTCGCGTAATACTTATTCAATAATCTTAAGATAAAGTCACCTTAATTATTTAAAATCCGAAACACCGCGAAAACCGGCGTCCTACTTTTTCATGCGGCACGTGGGATTCGTACGCGGTTCTTTTTGGTTATTCCGTCCGCGCGGGTCCATCCTCGTTTTTTTTACGGGTCCACCGTCACCGGACGAATCGGTATTCCGGTCGACGCCCCCTCCCCTTCACGGAGGGTGGGGAGGAGGATAGGGCTGTGCAATCGGTGACATGGCCCGCGACGTGACGGTTATTTACTTTCGGATTGGGTCACAAACACACGACGCCGCGCTAAGGGGGAGAATGCCGAAGAGGAGACCGGATTACGCCGACTCGCGCGATCGCGGCGAAAAAGAAGAGAGGGATGGATGGGAGGGAGGGAAAGCTCGGAAAACGCAATCGGAACTTTAGCAGAACGGAGTTGGACCGAGAAAAATATAAAGAAGGCGTTCTCTGTTCTCCTAATATCGACGCTAAGCTGGGTCAGAGGGATGAACCACTTTAATTTTATCGTCTAAGTATGACTTAGAATGCTTGAAGCCAGACTTTCGACGCAATGGATCAGGCCGAAGGTGTCGTTATGGCCAAGATTGGGCGACAAAATCTCCTCACGTCTTTTCCATCGCCTCATTCTCGATGTTACTTCTTCACCTATACGTGTACTGGGGCAGTAACCAAACTCTAGGGAACATTTATAGTTCTTGGTTGACACGGTATCTCGCCCAAAGCAGCATAGGGGCAGGGAGTTTCCGCATGCTCCAAAACGCTACTTGAAATTCCCTCCCATATTTCCGGTAAGTGTACCCTTTCGGCTTCGTAATGATCACCTGCTAGGTGTAAACAATCATGATTATTAAGCAAACTATTTCAATGATAATAATTCATGCACCCGTGAGTGTGGATTAATTAGAAGTAGAAGAATTTGAATTAGAAAACAAACATTCCAGGCGGATTTATCTTAAAATCGTGTGTTATGAATTACGGGAGCGGTTGAATGTTACGCCTTGTGTAAATATTTTCCACCATTGTCTTTTAAATAACCAAAATTGTTCCGAAAATACATGACATAAAAATGTCTCTATAGTATCCAGTTACTATGTTTTAAAATTTTAAATGTTTGGACGCTGCAAACAGGTGAATTAACGCATTTATTTTAAAAAATCAGCAAGGTTTTCGGTAACAAGAGTCTCCTTTTTATTGGTGAATTAAAAAGAAAAATCACTTATTACCAATGCATGCGGATGAAAGTCATACACTAATACATGTAGGTATACGACGTATCGTTACAGACACTTGTATAACTTAAGGTAGATTTTGCCTTCACGATAAAATATCAGGATATTGTTTCTAAAATCGGAAAGGATAAACCCATGTTAATGAAAACAGACCGTTTAAAAATTCTACAAAATTTGTAAATATTACGGTATATTAGTTCGACACTGTTGCAGCGTATAATTTCTTGCGTCGGCGGCACAGTAGAGGATACCGCAATCTGGTAAAAGGTGCCATTAAGGAGGGAACTCTCCACCCTTTCTCTCCTTTTCCTGTCGTGTGAACTGGAGTAGGCGGATGGGTGGGCAACAGTTTAAAAGAGTCGACAGTTGACGGTGGGAGAACGGTAAGGAGGGAGACGGAGGGAGGAGAGGCGAAAAGAAGAGCGAAGTGGGATGTCCGCCGAGATAGCGCCTTACCTCTTCGTAAGAGTAGGCTACCTACTTCCCAACTAGAGCGCCTTCTGTTACTCCGAGATGGGTGTAGTCGGGTCGAGTGCAGAGGGAAGGGACTTTTAAAAAGAGCCCTGATGCGCTCCAGTGGTATGACGTTGGCCCTATAATATAAAAAATCTAGGGTGGCATCGTTTCGCGAACGATGTTTGATGGAAATACCTTCAGAATCGAAGAGAAAGCTTCTGATGTCATTCGGTAGGTTGGTTTTTCGATGTCAGGAAGGAGCTAAATAAGATTATACTCCCGATTTACCGGATACCTCGGAAACTAGTCAATTCCGATTAATCGGACGTTCCGGCTGATCGATATGTCTATAGACATGTAACGTAATGCATATAAATGAAAAAATAAGCCAAGATTAGGATTGTAAAGAAAATAACATGAAGAAAAGTTTAATTTAATATCATTTTATAGAATAATTCACTAGAGACTAACCGAGCTCGTCGTATGGCTGAAAACAAATTCAATAATAAGCACTTTAATACCAAAAATTGACAGTAAGTACTTATCTTAGGTATCTCCAGTTACCATATACTTTCGGCGAATCACCTCTGAATAAGGACGAATTGTAGCCAAAATACGCATCTGATCTTTCATAACTTTGTTATGGCTATTTGAGATATCTAAGATATTTTTGAGATAGAAGTGCTAATTCTTGAATAATATAAAATGAGTTTGAATTTCAATAGATAATGTACTACATATCAGTACCTTCATTAGGTACTAGACAAATAAATACCTAACAAAGAGTATACAAAATTTCAAGTTATAAGCTTAATTTTAAAAACATTGGCTAATCGATATACCGGTAATTCGATATCCAGTTAATCGTGAGCTTCACCTTTCTATAAACAGTAAGTTGATCTAAATGCACGTTTGCTAAAGGGTAATATTGTATGTACTATTTTGTCTCCTCTTGTGGAATATTAACGGCTTGTAATTTAACCAATAAGTAGGGTGGATTCATGTCGTTCGGCGCATAACGATGGTTTACGGCGGAAGACAGTCGTTGCGCGCGTTATGGGTGCTTTCGGTATAATTAGAACGTGGCTAATGATATAGTGCACTGTGATGAATACCTGGCCCACTTCCCAAGCTCTTACCAATTAAGACAGAATTCTTTTACGGCTCGGTGATCTTGTTCATCGTGCCGAGAAGAGCAGCGATATGAATCTATCGTTTCCAACAAATAAACTCATAGAAAAGTAATTTTATTCATTCAGGGTTCACTATCCAAGCTTAAGCGACCATATCTTTGCGTATGCTTTAATTTTGCTCCTTTGGCGCACTTTTGGGGCAGCATTTGACAGCATTGACATATTGTGCAAAAATCTTCATCTCAGTCTTCATAACTCTGCCACCACTTCAAATTGTGAAATCTCATTCCTTCCTCTTTTGCCTTCTCTTACGATCTAGTTCGCCTTTCTTTTTTTTTTGTTGACGTTCTATCTATTCTTGTGAATAATTCCTCGTTTAATACTGTATTCCTCCAAGTAGAAAATACAACGAAAAAATGTGCAAATACTGTATCAAGGTGGAATTTCGCGTCAAATTCAGCTAAATGTTAACCCATTGAACTCTTACTTTTACCTTTTCATTTTAAAAATAGAAGAGCAAAAAAACTGCCCACTTTTACAAATTTTATCATTAGAATATAAATTCCCAAATGCAAATATGACCGAAAAAGGGATTCATACTCATATGTATATTCATATTTGTATTAATATTTATATTGATAATTATATTAATATTTAAAATAAGTCAAATTCTAAATTTTAAAATTTCTTTGCAGAATCGCAGAACAAAAAATAAAAGCATCGAATCATGGAGATCTTGCGGGCTACACTGTTCCTTACGCTATTGGCTTTGGCCAACTCCAGACCGAGCGACACTCCCGAACTCTCTCCGCAGCTCAAAGCATCCGCCAGACAGTTGGTGACGGCACTCAGGATAGAAGAGCCCCCTCCCGGCAGCCTAACCGAGATAGTGCGCGTCCCATCGTACAGTAAGGTGGGCCCCGAATCCACACTAATAGTGCGTAGAAGCAAGTCTTCGCCGGCCGCCGCGTCCTCCCCGGTGGGGATAGCGGTCCCTGCCCCGGTCTCCATCACTTCCGCACCCCTCCAGATGCAGGAGAAGAACGGAGCTCCTTCCGAGATCAAGAGAGGCAGGAAGCAGGCCAGGCAGCTGACCCACGTGGATCCCGACGGGATCATCGTCATCGAGGGAATAAGAGTGCCTGACGACGAAGACGACAAGAGAGGAAAGGTCTGGCGAAACGCTAGGGTCATCAACAACCGTTTGGTAGCCGGAAAGGGAATCGAACCCTCCGATACCGCCGGAAACGGCAGGTTAATCTCGGCGAGGGAGGTTGAATCTGCACGTCCGCGCATGCTGATGTTCGGCGGTGGGAACGAACCGTCCAACGCAGTATCGGCTTCTTTGCTTTACGACGGCGCGCCCGCCGTGATGAGGCGAGAGCCCATAACGGAAGCGGGGGTTAGGACGCCGGTGCTGCAGTACGCCCATCCCGAACTGGGGGTCCAGGAAGCCCGTCCAGTTCCCTTAGAGGAGGACGAGGCAGCTCGGTTGGACATAAGGCCTGCTTTGTTCGGAGGAAGGAGGGCTTCTGCAGACGACGACAGCATGCATGACGATCACAGCCCATTCTCCTTCGAACCCGCGGACATAGAGATGTCTAACCAACGCTCCCACAATATGGAAAGGGAAAGGCAACAGCAAGAGAGACCCAAGGCGCTATCCTTCTTCCAATCTCCGCAGGACAATCTCGCCGAGACCGAAGAAGAGAACGAAGATTACTATAAGTACAAAGGATACCGCCAAGGTTACGGACCTTACGCCGGAGGGAAAGATCACTACCGCTACAAGTATGCTCCCAATCAACTCCCCATGCAGAGGCCAGTGAGACAGCCTCAGAGGTACCCTACCTACGAATCGTACGAAAGCCAAGGTAAACAGCCCGGCGGTGGTTATTACCCACCACAGCCTCAGCAAGAACAGCAACCCACTGCGTTCCCCGATCTGAGCCTTCCGGCCGGACTTTTCGAAGGCCTGATCCTCGACCAAGGAGGCAACTTAGGAAAATCCATATGGCAACGCATAACCGATCACATCCGTACCCATGTCCAGACCGGCGTCGAACGCGTTTCCGACTTCACCCGACCCGTTATGGCGCCCATCGTCGAGGCTACGAAAAGGATATCGCACAACCTAGGACTATCGAAAGACACCCCGAATTCCGAGGCGAGCGAAAAAGTTGGCGTGATCGCCACGACGGGAGGTATTGGTCACGCTCTGGCGTCACCGGCTGTCTTGCTGCCAGCATTGGGCATCATGGCCGGAGGGGCCGCCCTTGGACTAGGAGCCGTCGCCGTCGGACGCTTCGTGGACGCCACTTCTAAGTCTTCCGTGGTGTACGCAGACGTCGACGACGACATAGGCGCACCTCTGGATGACGAGGCGAGGAAGTCTAGGAACAGGAGATCCGTGAGGGGATACGGAGAGAGGGAATCAGACGAGAACTTCCTTGAAAGGTTTCAGGTGAGGCACGAGGACGTGATGAACAAGCTCCAGCAATACGGAGTCGACGCCTGGAAGGAAACTCCTTGCGCGAAGAGGATTTTCTGCGACGTGATGACGCACCAGCCCGATGACACCGTCACGTTGATGGAGAAGAGGATGTCGACATTCCTTTCGTTGTGAGTAACTCGAAACATTTGAGTCTATAACCTTAGGTGCAAGCCAAAATACTCAAACGGTTACAGTCAAACCTCGATTTAGTACCACCGTCCATCACTGACATTGGCGTTAAAGCGAGGGTGGCGGTAAAGCGAGCTATATCCTTGCTCTATGTAATCATTAGATGGAAGTTCTGTTCTCAACGATTGATGGGCGGTATGCGGGGGTGGCACTCTATAGTGGGGCGCTAAATCAGGGTTTGACTGTATATTCATACACACGGTGGTTAGTTTTCAAAACGTGGTTAAGAAGCTAATATTAATAAACCTTAAAATCCTTGATAAAGGTATCTTGCTTGATAAAGACTAGGCAGAAGTTTCTTATTCTATCAAAATCTGTGTATGTTATTTTTATACTGTTCATTTTCGTATTTGTGGTGTAAATATCACACTTAATTTCCTTCCAGAAGTATCCTTTTTGTAAAACGATTATACTAATACCCACATCCCGCGCCTGTAGAACATACATACACACATACACTAAAATATTTGTAAGATAAGTAAGAAATGGAAAGCACCTACAAATTTTCACTAAATGCTTCGTTTGAACTATGATTTTCACCAATTACTGTGAAAATAAAATTTAGAAGTATATTTCGAGTCGTGAATTCCTAAAAACAATGCGTGCAATGAAGATAACTGTAACCAATAGCGTCCAGAATATTTCGTGAGGAAATTTCCAACTCAACTCACAAAATACGAAAACGTAGAGAATGCCAATCCGAAAATATTTCATACACCGTTAATCAAAAAATAAATAAGGGAAACCTGTTCCGACTCTCTATTTAAAAAAGTATTTTATTTTCGTCCTTTGATCGTTTATGAATTGCGAGTCTTTTGAACACTCGAGTGCGCTAGCCCTTGACCGGTATGTGTGAGGTCTTCGAGCTTTGGAGAAAGGGGATAGTAAGAGGGCGTGAGAGGGAGGGGGAGGGGTTGCAGCAGTTTTTCGGTTCGGAGAAAGGGTTTGAAATAAAAGAGAGCCGGGTGAAAATCGGATGAAGCGAAAAGAAGGTTGATAGCCGCACGGATGTGACCTCGATACGAATCCGCAAGTCAGGTAGAATGCGCCCCCGAACGCGCCTCTTCCTAGGCAAGCAGAATCTATAAAGAATCCCGATCGATGCTGCAGACAGGACTGGATTGGTGAATAGATAAACAAACATCCTAGATCGGGATAAAATGAGACTATAAAATTCCATTCTCAAAATTAACCGATCGTTTTTTATTTAAAAATCCTTTTAAATATCGGTTCATTGAAGAGAAATAAAGTATTATATAACACAGATTTTTAAAGGAAAAAACTATGATTAATGTGCCTTGGCTAGTTTATATAGAACACCGCAGATAAGAACAGAAAGATGTGAAAACCCTGAGAACAAGCCGACGCATATCGAAAGATACTACAAATATTAATATTATTATTGATTTTGCCTCGTCAACTTAAACCTAATTATCAGAGAATTATTGGCCTCGTCTTATGGCTGAAAACTTTCAAGAATAAGCACTTAAAATAAAAATATTGAAAAAAGGTACTTGTCTATTAACCGGGCCCACCGATGGTGGCGCCGTCGATGACGAGAAATGGTACTGCTACCGGAGGTGGCGTACTACTACCGTAAGCGTTTCGAAACAGCGACAGTAGAGCCGTAAATGGCGGGAAAGCGGCGAGACAGCAATACTACGCCATGCACTTGGAAGCACTCCGAGTTCCTGCAGAAACTTCACGCTTGCTTCCTCTCCGACTTGCAATTATTGATAGAAATAATAAAAAAATGCTGAAGAAATTAACGAGTACAAGTAAAAGCAGTGAAGACCAACTCATACCCAACCCAAGCCGCGGATGGGAACAAAGTGAACGTGTACAGGAAACCAACCCAGAACTAACTAACCCAACCCAACACGGGGATGGGAACACAGTGAACATGTACAGGAACCCAACCGAAAACTAACTAACCATCTTTCCATAGTTTGAAATTCCCGTATTACGTAGATATGACGTTGTAGTACCATTTCTCTCCGCTTTACCGTCATCGACGGCGCCGCCATCGGCGAGTCCGGTTAATGGACAAGTACCGAAAAAGTACTTGTCCCAAGTACTTCCAATATCCAATAGTGAATTTCCACTGAAGACGGCTGCATTGAAACCAAAATGAGCATCTATTTTTTCATAACCTTGTTGTGGCTATTGGAGACACTTGAGATAAATACTTTTTTCTTCGATATTTTGAGTTTTAAGTCTATTCTTGAACATAAACATAATTTTGAAATTGACAAGTTCCAAAAGAGCTCTACAACCGGTAAAATACCACTGATGATATCTGCATGGTGGCCCAAATGCTCATATGGTTTTTCTTAACTTCTTCATGGGTATTAGAGATGTATGAGTAGGTCCTTTTTAGTGCTTTATGTCATTGCTGAAAAGCACTATTATCTTCGTGATGTCCGTCCGTACGTACGCATATATCAGGGAATAATTGGCTTAACCGATTTCAACCAACTTTGGTACATATAATATTCACATAAATTAATGACCAAAGCGGCATATTTGGACCGAATCGACTCAGCAGGGGTGCCACAATTACAAAGTTAAACATTTCGGTAATTATGAATTTAGAAGAAATTGGCTGAACCGATTTCAATGACATTTTGAAGGAAGGAGGCAGGTAACATATAAAAACAAAATCAAGATGTTTAGTATAGATACACAAAGCAGGGCTGCCACAATACAAGAAATAAAAAACATTCTTTTTACACATATTTGTGTTGAAATGTCTGCATCAATTTGAACCAAATTATAATATTTTTAATGTACACATATATAGAAAACCATAATAGCATATTTAAACTGAATCAGCTAAACAGGGGTGCCACAATTACTAATTAAATTCTTTCACGAATTTGTTGGAAGGAATTGGCCCAACGGATTTCAATTAAATTTTGTATATAAGATTTATACAATATACCATAATGAAATCAAGATGTTTAAATCTGAGCTGAAGAGCAAAGCTACCACAATAAAAAGTAAAATAATATTTCTTTTACACGTAATTCTAGATAACTGACGACATGGATTTTAACCAAATATGGCGTATAAAATCTTTATATAAATAAATAACAAAATTATTATATTCAAACCGGGTCGACTAAACAGGGCTACCACAATATCAAAGTTAGAATTTGTCTGTAACTATTAATTTCGAAGGTATTTCAAAGAAATTTCGTTCGTAGGGAGAGTATAGCATGATAAAACGAAATGACATGTCTAAAACGGATCTAAGAATCAGGCTTGCCACAATATAAGAAAAAATAATTTACTGATTTCAAAGCAAATATATTAGTATACGATTATACTAAGCGAATTTGACGAAAAGCACTTCTGCACCACGGGAAACCCGTGTACATCCCTACTTGTTTGATTTTAGCCATACGACGAGCTCGGTAATTATTCATTGAACTAATTTATTTGCAAGTCAAGAAAATAATATTAAAATAAAAAAATGATTCTTCGCTGCGGAAGCCAGGGGATGATGAAGGGAAGGGAGTAAAGAGAAGAAAGGTATATGTGTAAATAGTTGAAGAGGAATGAAAAGAAACGATAGAGGGAAATGGGGAGGAAGAGTGAGAGAGAAAAAGATGGCGGAATGAATAGTGAAAGAAAAAAGGGGAGGATTATAGAAAGAAAAAGGAAAGGTGGGAATGGAAGGAGAAAGAGGAAAGAAGGGAGGAATATAGGGGAGAAAAGAGAGCGGGAAAAGAATTTCTTGGAATCGAGATTTCTGACAACCGCCCGAGATGTACGGGTTTGAAAAGAGGAGGGGAAGAGGAGATGGAAAAGCGAAACAAGGCAAAAAAATAAAAACAAACAAGGAATTTGGTCTGGTTTTATTTTTAAACGTGTGACCTTCTAGAGAGCGCGAAGAGAAAAAATTAAAGGCCTCGGATGGAATTCGGTCGCAAAAATATGCCGAAAAAGATACGAGCTAATTATTTACAGATATTTAGCTTTCGCGAGAGCTTGCCTCACTTGGTTGGAGTGTATGCTAGGGTGACGATGTAGTCGGTTGAGTTTTACACGTCGATGGCCTAAAAAGCATATTTTTTGGGAGCTAAATAGTATTAAACCCACGCAGCCATATCGTGGACTGAATGATGATTGTAATTCGTTTATGGACGCTTTGAATAGATACATAATGAGGCTGATTAGTAATTATTACTGCCACTAAGTAAATGACGGAAAGAATTCCTCTTTAGGCTTAGGATGAATTCTTTTCGTTATAGTAAAGCTGATCAATTGTAAACTTTTCGCGCAATAGTTCAGAATACCTTCATGGAAACTGATATTACGTTAAACTTCAATATTTATTTATTTTGAATAAGATGAAACTGTTCTATAAAAGCTGGTAATACGATATTCGTATTAACTACTGCAACAAGTTTGATTGATATTTTAAGCATTAATAATAGTTTATTTTCTTCAAAATCACAATTTTCGAAGGAAAAATTTAAGCACATGGATATTATTAACGAAGAATAAATTCAGTACAAAAACGAAGCATGGTAATACTTCAAGTAATGTAAAATATGATATGGCAAAAAATTATTCATAAAATGAATGACGACACCGGGATATAACCTACTCCATAATCTAAGAAAACTTTGTAACTCGAAGGTACCTTCTGATACATTTGGCTTTCTGTCGCCACTTGCCTTGTCAACTATCCTGTTTCAGTTAATCTCTTTATATTGACAAAGTACGTCTCTCCAACAGCCATGAAATGGCGAGAAAGAACCCTTCTATTTTGGAATCTACGGTAAGTGAGCCACTGTTGACGGCTTTTTTGTAACCAAAATATGCGTCTAGTTTTCTCAGCTTTTTTAGGGCTATCGGACAGGCATAGTTCGTCAAGTTGACTTTATCCTTAAAGTGAGCTTGATGATTCTTTTTTAACCCTCTTTTTGTTATTCGCGCTCACTGAATCATATCGACGCAATATAGCCTTAAGAAAACCTATGTCGTATATAATCTCCGAACTTAGCGCCAAACGCATTAACCTACGTTCCGCATTTTCAACCTCTCGCTGAAGCGGTCTCCCTCCGATTACCACTACATACAACCAATGGAAAAAACGGCCGTAAATTTAACATTGAGCGAAAATCAAGAGCAGCCCCCTTCCACTCGCGGGAACACCCTTCTCTGCGTCACTCCACCGCTGACCCACTTATATAAAATCTCTATTTTTTTTAACGGTACGAGTTGTAAGTGGTGGGGAAGAGATGGGAGCCCTCTCGCTCGAGAGGTGAGAGTGAGGCTGAGGGAAGCGATGGGACGGCGGGAGAAAACCGACCAGGGGCAATGTCATGGGAGCTCACGATTGATCGTGGAGGGGGGAGGGTGTTAAAGGCACGCAGCGGTCGGGAGGGAGATATAGAGAATTCATCGAGAGCTTTGTAAAAGGATGTTGGGAGGAAGGGGTGCGAAAGGAACCCATAGAATGAGGCATTGGGAAGGTTTTCTGAGAGTTGAGTTGAGGAAGGGGAAATTCTTCAGAAGGGAGAGGAGATTCCGGCATGCAGGTACAGGTGGACAAGCTTTCTCTCCGCTTGGCACTAAACACCTGCTGGACCCCATTAATTCATTCTTGTGTGCCGAAGGAGGATGGAGGCGAAGATTTGTCGCTTCAGGGCCCAAATGACAACAGAGTTATCTTGAGGCATCCTTTTATAAATGAATAAAAATATATATACACATATACGATACGACAAACATATCGACGCGTTTCCAAGGGAAATCGGCATGAATCATCGCCTAAACTACTTGTGAGATTTTTTCTCGAAGTAAGCTTTCGTTTCCGAAATAACACCTTATAGGAAGAGAAACTCGTGTGAAATAACTGGTTTTCGCTATATTAGCGGGTCGCAAGTGGATGTTTTATGGAGTAAACACGAAAGAAAATGTTGATTAGCGAATTTTTTCACGGCTACCTTTCGATGCACTTTCACAAAGATACGGTGGAAGCGCAACTGATACGATCGACACCGCTTAATTGTGATCACGTTGAATTCAACTCGGTCGATAACGATCAGAAGCTGATAATAATAAACGGAGAGCTTCCTTCAGCCACGACTTGTTTTGGAATTAAGCGTTTGATTGCATTAACGGAGTGATAACAATAAACAGTGATCAATATAAGTAGCATCCACGTTATATAGCAATTTGGCGATATTTAGGCTCATACGCATGAAGCGTGATAAAGAAGAAAATGGGTGAACTGTGTATTAGAATGCGTGGAAAATCTTTCGAATGAAGTAATTAATAAGGACGGCGCGTCATAACAACAGTTTTTAGATGCAACGCGTTATACATGTACGAGTTTTAGGTGCTTGCATACTGCAAGTGCTTTCAAAATCACCATACACCAAGATCTAAACTCGTAAATAAATCAACGAGACAGCATTTGAACTACGAAGAGCCCATATAAATAAGACAATAGTTTTAATTTTCCGCGAAAGGGCATCTATCCAGAATTTCTAAATTCTCTGGCAATCAGCTCGCGTTCAAGTTTTCGAATATCAAGTGTCATGGCTTAGATCGCCGTTTCAGCAATAACTATAATCATCATTAAGACAATAGCCTATATGTTACACTAAAATTTATATTAAAATTAGGATATTTTGTGTGTTGGGATTATGGCGACATTATCCGTGCCTCTTAGTACGTATCCGGATAAAAATTTTTAATTTAAAATGATCATTATATGCATACGTCGTTGGCTGAAATAAAATGGATTATAATGCAGTCTAAACATTAAATCAATGCTCTTGAAGTATGGAAAATAAATCCCCATTGAAAGGTATTGGAGTCATTGCTATGGTAGTTAATATTTTTCATTGTTGAAAACAGGAAAACTTTTCCTAATTTTATGATAAAATCAAATTTTTACGCAAATTCAGCATGGATTTGAATTTTGTCTTCAATAAAAATAAACTTCATTCTTTCATCCACAGCATGGGGCATGTCTCGACTTTGTATCTTAATTTTATATAATTTAAAAGCAATTTTATATAGCCCTGCACAGTTTTCAATGCTTTTCTTATGGGTGCTTAAAATTGGGTAGTGGTGTCAAAAATACCCCTTAAATATAACTTTTTCTGAAATTTTGGATTTTTCCAGAGATTGCATCCCCAGCTATTTATAATGATTAAGGACTTTTATAGAAACTCATTACTTCCAGCAAAATCCTTCAGTTTCGAATCGCATTAAACGTATTAACTATTTTAACGCTCTTTTAATCCGTTCGTTCTTGCATCCAAATTCTCGCCGTCTTAATTTCATCTTACGCTGCCTAAAATGTAAAGCACGTGTCAGTAAGATGCTCTGTCGCCAGTTTACATCCTAAGATCATAAGTTTATTCTTCTCTAATTACAAATAAAAATTCCGAATTTATATACCAGTGATGATATCCCCATGGAAACGTGTTGTACTCGAAACATTCTATAAAAGAGAAAAGGAATATATTACAAGTTCTTCTTTAGAAAAAGAATCAACATCTGAAAAGGCTTAGGCCATATCCCTTTACTCTCTTACGACACTCGCACTAAAAGAAGTTTTTAATACTGGTGAAAGTTCTTCTTATGATCTTCTACGCTCGAGGACTTTAAGCGTATTCTTTCCGAGGATATTTTTTAACGATCCGAAGAAAAAGCCGAAAATTAAAGTAGAAAGTTAGTAATGAGATAATTTACGTAACGAGTAATGAGATTCTTTTACGCAAACTAGACATACCAAGAAAGTCAGGTAATTTTTTGTATTAGCTATATTTCGTAACGAAGACGAGACGGAGAAAGTGAGATTTGTCAACGAAAACGACAGCGAAGTCTTTGGACGCGATTACTTTTTGTACACAAAAAATGTCTAATATATTAGGGTAAATAGTGATGTTTCTTATCGCATAAAAGGTGGAAAAATTTAAGAAAATATTTGCAGTGATGTAAAGATTAATTAAAGTGTCTAGCTGCTTTCGTTTGAGTTTGCGCGTCAGACTGACAGACGGACCTCCACAAGAAAACGTTCCCAACGAGACAGCATACTGAACCGATTGGAGAAAAACGAAGTCTCCATCTGCTTTCGTTTAGATGGAATTATCGGGTCAGACAGACGGACAAACCGATTGCGTAAGCTGATTTTTCTTAAAAACCGCTAAATATCATTACGCAAAAATGCCAATAAGGTTGTATTGCATATATTCATAGGGAAAATCAAGTAAGGGAGAAAAAATACTCCATATTTCAAGAACTTCACTTATTTTTCGACAATATGGTACAGCGAATGTCATTGTGTTTGGTTTGCCTCCTGGAGTAATCATTATCATTATTCAAGAAAAATCACTTAAAAACCAGAAGATTAAAAAATAACTTATTTCGGGGAGCTCCGTTAGCCACAACAAGGTTACGAAAAACCAGATGTGCATTTCGGCTACAATCCCGCCGTCTTCAGTGGTAATTCGCCGAACGTAGCTCAGTAACTCTATGTTGAATTTCCATTTTTGTTACTCTATGGCAATTATACAATACACTTGTTGAGCTGTACAATATCGTTTTGCAAATATTAACCGAAAACGTACATCGAGATATGCATATATTTGTTCCATTCACAATTTCAACAGATGTTGAAATAAAAATATAGAGTAGACATTTAGTATATAGTTCCCACTCACCTATAAATATCTATGAATTTTACCGTGTAATCAGTATATTTTTGTAAAATTCGAATTTGGATGTATATGCCAGAATAATACTCCCTATCTGTAAATAGAGTTTATACCTACATGGTCTATAGAGAGTGGAACCAGCGTTTGACTGGGCAACGCATCGATACAATTTGATTTAATGGATTTGATAAAATTCTATTCCGTCGAGTGTACAGGATTGATTTTTCGGCGTTATAATTAACACTAATTAATTAGTTTTTCGTGGTGGAATTATAACTAATCAAAAATAAACCATTTCATTCTCCAAATAAATGCTTCCGTATAATTCTCAACATGGAATTCCTCTTAAGTGAAACATTGATATTTTTCTAGGCATCCGACACCGTGATCATAACCGAATCCGAGAGCGGCTCTTTTCACCCAGAATTAATTTTCATCGGCGCCGTTCTGTTAAAAACGCACTCGCGCAAAATAAGTGGGACGAATCTTTTCCAGAACGAGTCGCAAAGCGCCCAGTGCTTCAAGTGATATCCGATATTTTTTACGCGCGAGGAAAATTCCGGCTACGTCCGATTCGAGTCATTCGATTTCTCGTGAAAAGGATTCAAGATCTCGGCGGTTCGTTTGCTTATTTTTTCTTCGAAATACGTGGGTTGTCGGAGTACTCGCATTCTGGTTTGTTTTCCGGTTATGCCGCCAGAGGACCCACCAGTCGAATAGCTTGGCGCCGGCTCCGCTCCGGGCCTTGATTTCTCTTCATGTATATTCAAGGCGAGGTAGGATGCGAATGGAGCCCGTCGGCGGGGATTCTCGGCCTTTTATGCATTTTATTTTTTATTCCGGACGAACCCGTGAGTGGGAAGGCTGGAGAATTAAATGACATTTTTGGCACGCGCCAAAAATAAAACGCTTCAAAAATATGCCGCCATGAAAGTATTCGTGCGCGAAAGACTGGCGACGTTTCATTTTTTTCTACTTTTGGTCTAGTAGAGAAGTCAAGACGCAAGGGGCAAAAAAAGTAATTGGGCTTTGCCAAGAGTAATTCCGGCGAATCATTGCTATTGATTTTGTGGCTCGTACGTAGCCGATGACGCAGTGCCGAGTAATCTGGTTTTTTAACCTCATATCTTTAAGGAAAGTACTCCGGAGGTATAAAATAATGAATAGATGTTCTATACATATAGAATTTATTTTAATTTTTTATGATAATGAGTATCAAGCATTACGAACACATGCGGGTTTATAATTTTTATCCTGTAATTTCGTTAAGGTTTTAACCATAAGGTTAGGAAGCGTAGCTACTGTTGAATGAATATCATTATTAGTCAATAATTTCTTCGGCATATAAATCAACTTGTAATTTGACGGGACATTGAGAGGGTAGGAATTCAATAACAGATATATTCCGCTTAAACGGATTACAGCATCCACCATAAATATCAGTTTATGAGCTTTTTTAAACAGGATTTCAATCTTGATGACGAAACACTACCAGAGTTCAAATTTTTCCCCTTACCAATGTTGAGGCAGAACAACCTTCACAAACAACACTCGGAACGGGTCCATGTAGGACGCGACCCATCACCATTGCCTCATCATTTACACCACAGATGCCGCGCTTAACAGTTATGCAAAATGGCTCCCCTTAGTAAAGAAATGTGTTGGGTAAGATCTCAAGCTAAGACGGCTAATTAAGAAACAATACGGAAGTGACAGTGAATATTCTCTATCCATTCTACAAGAATCTGTCATCGGTGAATACCACCAATGACGGCTGTCTTGTATCCAACATGCGCATATAGTTTTTCATAACATGAGATAGGCACTTATTCTTTCAATTTGATTTTTAAATGCTTACTTTTTGAACACCGTGACAATTTAGGATATTGAAGAACTGGCATTTAAAAAATATTTGTCTCGAGAATCTCCAATAGCCACAACAAGGATGTAAAAAACCAGATGCGCTTTTCGGCTACAAAGCAGCCGTATTCGGTGGTAATTCACAACTTAGATGTTACGAAAATGAATAATCGATATTGTAAAAGATGGAAATAAAAACTAAAGTGCGCCATTTATACGAGAGAAGTATTTTGTTTGCTAAAGAATACTGTTTTGAATTATTTTTATGTAACTAGACCGTTCGCTTAGTAATCGTAGTGAATTTGCAGCAGTTTATCATCTTTATTGGAAATACAAAATGCACGTGTTGCTATGTCCTTCTGGTATAATCATACGGTTAAGGAAAATATGCTTCGGAGGGTTTCAGTGGCAAAATTATTTGAAAACAAGCAAATAACCTCGGAATGGATAGGTAATTTGCTTGGAAAAACCGCAACGTGCATACATGTCGACGTTCGTCCTTCTTTTGCGGTAAAAAATAAATCCCCGTGACTAGACTCTCTTCGTCTTCAAGACGGATGCTGCATGATTCAACGCGACGGAGACGAGGGTCGCGGATGACGCCCCGTGAATCATTCCTCGCGCGAATCCGAGGCCGCTTCTTCAAAGGAGTAGTAACGAAAGAGGCCGTGGGAGAGACGGGGGCGTTGCGAGCGAGAAAGAAGGTCTGAGGGGCGCGGTTTTTTCCAGCCGTCTCCGCCTCATTTTTTTTACTGCCTCGAGGGAGGAGCGTACCACCGACGAGCCAGCCTCAATTGGATGAGCAGGTGCCCTCAAGAGGCCTTGACATATTGGAGACGAAAGAGATTTTTTCACTTTTTTCATCTACCTGTCATTTGCGCCTAACAAATTTTTACTGCATTCGAGTTAAGGATTCCTCTTATGGCTAAAGGATCACACCGGGGGAGAATTACGACACGCGATCAAAACAAGAGTGGGGTAAAATGGATGGCGTTGCCACGCAACGAGCCATGCAGGGATATAACGAGTTCCAGATGCACATAATTCGTAAAAAAGCGTCCGTTTAAACAAGTCGTATCTTAGCGCGGAAGGTAAGGGGACAATTGGACGGCTCCTCTCAAGGATTGGAAGAGAAAATTAAATAAGACGTGGTTAATTTAAGTTAGGAAATTAAAAATATCAGATAACCTTCGAAATAAAGGAATAACTACATAAAGTGGGCCAAATTCAAAGTATAATTCTATCTTTAAGCATTATATTGTATTTACACAACTATAAGACAAGGTTTTTTGTTTTTTTTTTCAATTAAAGGCTGGTGGTCATCTTATATTCTCGAATAAAGAAATAAATGCATACAATAGTAATAGTTATTATGACCATTCTAGCATTGTTTAAGTCATCTATTTTTAGACTGCACGTTGTGATGACAGTTTTTACTTTCTCCATATACGTAGTATAGGGGAAAGTATTGTATTCATGAAATAAATCGACTTCGATATTTCAACGGAAATGCACGTTTTGAGGTCCCCTGAACACGTTTTGACCATTTTTTCGATGATGCCTGTGTATGTGATAGATTTTTTGTGGGTGCTCTAAAAAATATTAATCAGGTCAATGCGAAATTTTATATTTAACATGTTTATAAAAGACAGAAGAACTGATCAGTTTTTGGTAAAAATTGGTCAACCGGAAGTGGGAGTTTACACTTGTCACTTATCCGTTAGTTTGAAATATTTGCATTAATATTTGATAAATGTAAAAATATATTGGAATAAAAGTTGTAGGAAATTTAATTTTATACAACCTTTGTTTGAAATATTTTTCAATATAATGCATTGTTTAAGAGATATCTTATATTTTTAGCTGCCACCACCACGCCACCTACCGACGACTATTAACAATTGAGGCTTAGTTACGCCTTAGTAACGCTTTTTTTACTTTTCTTAATTGTTGAAACTTTGTGGCTATATCCAATATCAGAAGGCTATGGTTTGAGTTTATTTCTGTTCTTTGTAAAGTCTAAAATTTTCTCGCAGTTTCTTAAAATATTTATTATTTTCTAACCTATTTGGAATTTTTAGAAATATTACAGATATGGAGAAAGTCATCAGATTTTTAGTTATTAAAATAGAAAAAAGGTTCAAAGATCTTAGTTAATTTAATTTCTGCATAATGCCTAAAAAACCATTTTTCCGTCGAAAAACCACTGTAATGGAGGATCACCTTATATTTGAGGTCATCTTATAGTCGAGCAAATGCGGTATTTGGTTCGTTTGGACGTGAATTTTTTTTTAACCATAACGCCAATCTCACATATGTTTTATTAGACTCCATACTTTCTGGTATTCCATTATATTTAATCGCATTATAATCAATCCTGATGGAAAAGGAAAGGAATACCAATAATCCTAGGTTAAAAAATCATCGCTACGCTAACAAATTTCCACGGTACGCGAAAGTAACGACATTCTAACTCTAAACATCAGTAACACACAAATGTGCGGGGAGCATATTCCGATAATTTACTTCAAAAAGGCCTAAATTTAAACATATGGGAACCGTCTCACAGTCAAAAATTTATCGTTTCGTCAAAAGAAATATTACAATTGTAAGTTAGATCAAAGACAACCTCTCCAGCCGGTAATTTCTTTATCCCTGTTCGCCCATAAAAGCGGCCATTACATTTCGCTTATTTTAATTATGCTTATATTAATGTTGAGATAAAGAGGAATAATAGCTATAACTATATAATAGATAGCGCAGATATTTAGATTTGAGTAAAAAGAAGTCAGGATCCGTAAACGTGTAAGGGCAACCGCTGCAGAGGCAGTATTGCTAGTTCCGTATACATGTGCGACGAACCGACTTCGGGAGTTAAAACAGCTGTTACACACAAAGGAACGCGGATTTAGAAGTCATGATTTTTTTTCAGTAAAGGCCCAAACTAAAAAATGGAAAATGAGTACATATAATGAAAATATCGGACCGCAACATTCCGCACATTTTTCGAATAAACATCAACGTCTTTATCGACGTTTCATCAAGGCATCCGCCTATCTTTGGCAATATCATCCAACATATCGATCAATCCGCCGCTCGTATCGAGAGAGGAACGTGCGAACGGCAGTCGTGCGATTACGTTGGCGGAAACTTCGCAGCCAAGAGATAGGAGTGGCAGTAAGTTTCGACACGATCCTGCAATACACTCTTTGTCCTTCTCCGCAATGTCGCATAATCGCTTCAGAATTCCAGATTCCAAAAAGGGGAGGAGGTAGGGACTTTGAGGAGAGCACCGGCATTATGCAGGCACCCCGCACAGCGTGACGCAATCGAAAAACAGCTGAAGCGCGCTGTTTCGCAAGGGGCACACCCTCACTCGCGCTCGCTATCGACGGGGCAAGGTCGTCGTTGAACGCATGGAGACATCGATTCAGAGCAAGCGTCAGCGCGCACAGTTGACGGCGAAACCCAAAGCAATCCGGTAGCTACTTTAAAAACGATTCGTGATGCAGAACACCGCCATTCGCGATCGATGCGGGAGGAACTTGTGATTTTCTCGACGCGCAAGAAGCTTTCGACCTGTACGACAGGTTGGCATGCAAGTAAGGGGGTTGTTAAAAATTATCATGCTAATAGTTGGTAATGAGCCAAAGACAAAAAAACGTTTTTTCGTCTTTAAGCGTAGGTTTCTAAGGAAATTCGCTTTTAGCTACAGAAATTGGTAGCGAATACAGATTCTATTATTCGTACAATAACGTTAGGTAACTTCACACAACCGTTGCTTACATTTATTTTGCGATTTAAATTTTCTTTGAAAATGTTATTGTAAAAGGTTAAGGCTCCCTCGGTAGATTACATTAGTAGTGAATAATTAAAATCAAAATATTGAACCCTGATGATTGAAACGTAAAGTTTACACGATAAAAAATGAACAGAATATGTCGTTCGTACAAATAACAAAAACTCTACATGCCTGTGATTCGAGAAGTTTTTGTCGTTTGAAAGTTCTACTAAGCGATTTTATTTTACAAACGTATACAACTAAAATTAAAAATAAATCAATTGAAAACTCGCCAACCTAGGAAGAAAGACTAAATTACCATGTAATATATTTAATAAAATCTTTAATGGTTTGGAGTGAAAAGTATATTAGTATAATAAAAGCTAAATATATATACACCGGACGTTAAAAGTCTTGGAAAGAATGAGTGGCTCATTAATCTTTTGCATATAACCTCACAACTTACGTTAAAATCTACTTGCGACCATTATAATCAGTAGCTACGCACACTACTGCCGCAACATTGAGAAAAAAAATTTGCTGCCTCCTGTGAGGTTTGAACTCACGACCCCTGGTTTACGAGACCAGTGCTCTACCACTGAGCTAAAGAGGCCGATGGCGAAGTTGGTCGCTAGTTTAGCACGAGAAACTACATAGAAACATGTGAGAGTTGCCTGCGCGTTTACATGGCGGGGTGAGCGAATACTCGAGAAAAACTATACAAGTTAAATGATAACAAGTTCATTAAACCGTAAAATTGACTTGAACTGCTTTCAGGGAGAGATTTTTTTCATTAACGCGGAAGTAAGCTGGTAACAAAAGCACTCATATTAATAAATGTATTTCCCTTGAGAACTAAGTTCATATCGATTCATGGTCAAAAAATGAAAGTTAGACTTGGAATACAACTGTCGCTGTAAGGCATTATTTTCTCTTGCCGTCTACGCAAGCAGGTTAGCATCTAATTAGAATTTCTTTTCCAGACGGAAATTGCCTGCGTGACTAGAGATAGTGAATCAATCGAGGAAAGCTAACATGGTTTCGGATCATTATCCGACGGGCGAAATAGTAGATCGGTGGAAAAATAAACGAATTATTTCGGAACTGATGAGAGGAAGACCGAGGAAAGTTTCTGAAAAGGAAATAGGAAACTGAAAGAATTTCAGGGCACCCGGAAATTACCTTTTGCCATACCAGACAGAGATGACGTGTTATACGAGTAGGAAAAGATGAATGTGATGGGAGTGAATTCACAAGAAATCGTTATTCTCGAATTGATACCCAGTAATTTTTGTGTGTTAATTTTTTCGATGCAATATACAAACATACATGTACAACTTCGTACGCACGTTTACGTGTACACATGAATATGTACCCATTTATTTACGAGTTTTGCGTCTGAACATGGATTTATGTGTGTGTGTATTCATTTCCGGGTGCCCGATATCCCAATTCCCATCCAAAAACTTTCTTAGAACTTTCCTCTCATTAGTTCCCAAGTAAATAATTCCTTAAAATTTCCCGCTATCCATTCCGTATTTATACTTCATGATTAACATAAACTGTTTACTCTCAAATTAAGCAGGCAGTTGTCTCTGCTGAGTTTAATATCCGCAGTCTCCATGAAATTTGTCAATTTAAAGCACAAGCCCTTCACATATCAAAATATTATCATAATTATTTCTGCCATCAAATTATTATTTCCATAAACATCTTCTCAAGCATATTACTTGGAGCTACTCAGATACTTACGAAACACTATGAGTGGTCTGCAAATGGCATTAAATTAATGAATATAAGCAGTTGATCACCTTGACTTTGAGTGGAAGCAAAACCAAAGGTGCTGCTGACGAACAGAATATCTAGGTGAATGAGCAAGACTTCGAATCACACAATTTTTTAGCTTCATCATGTAACTTGAGCACTTAAAATGACGTATATTTTCCTTCTCGTTTATGGACACTAACTTTATTCGACTATGTTCAAAAACCGCAAAGTCGATTTTGGACTCCGCAGAAAAAATGCGTTTTCGGCAATCGGAAAAAAACAAAAGGTGTGTCCAATCAAACAATCTCGATGGTGAATTTTTCACTTTCTTTCCTAGTTTAAGGTATTTTAGGTTTGGAGAAATCTTCGAAGTAGCCACAAACCTCAGTGTTAATTTTTTTTCTATGAAATGAAATGATCTCATTTCAACCATTATATGTTGGTATCAATTTAAATTTTGGTTACACTATCGAAATTAACTGGGTGTGTTGATCGGTTGAATTTCGGAATCGGTTAGATTGAGAATGCACTCATTAAATTGATTCTACTTTCAAATTGAACAAAATTCCATTTTTTCCAATCAAACTCAATTTTAAAATTTGTACACTAGATGAAAATAAAGATGCGTTTTCCTTTTGAAGGCAAAAGCTGCTTGTTGACAATTACCTCTCTCTTCAATGGGAATCAAGTTAATCTTCCCAACATATGTTGTCTGAAGATGGCATCAAAAGACTATAAAAAGGTCTCTTGAGTAAAATTTGTACAAAAAGCACATAGAACGATTTGATGTTTTTCGTTAAATAGATTGCGACTTAATTCAGACCCTTTTGTTCCGTTTTTCTTTCCCTCTCGCGTCAGGATCCATCCCACTGTGGCCGAAGGGGTGTCGCTGCACCTGTCTGACGTCATGGACGCGGTTCGCAGGCACGACTGCTCCGCTTTCGTTTGCTCCGAGCAACAGATGAGATTGGAACAGAAGACCCTGAGAGGAGGAGGAGGCGGAGAGGTCGACGGCAGTAGGGTGGTGGCCCCCGCTCCAGGACCGGGCCCTAGGTAGAAGACCAGACGGCCCTTCAAAGCAGCGCGTCGTCACGCGCAGGAATCATCATCATCATAATCGTTACGGAAAGAAACTTAACGAAAAAAATGGACAATATATATATATAGATATACGTTACCTCTTCTTTTGAAAACAAACGATTAAGCGAAAAAGGGAGAGTTGAAAGCTATACGAAAAACCGCGTGCGATCCTCTTAAGAAGGAAGAACCATTATCCTGAAACGAACGCGTACTCTGAAATTGTCTTTGTATATTTTATAGGACGGTTGCCCCTTAAGCATACACCTAAATTTCGAATGTTTGTCGAGAAAGACAGTGCGTCCGGCTTGAACTAGTTCTGAGAGAAGGCGACAAGAAAAAAAATTGAAAGAAGGAGAAGAAAAAAATAGGAGCATCTACCGCTCGTGCCCGACAAAAAAACTCCAACTTTCACCCACCTTTTCTTTTATCTTCCGGCAAACATGTTCAGGGAAATAAAACAAAAGAGAATCATTTCGTTCTCTCGGCGTATTTCGCGACGCTCGCGGTCTCCGTTCCATTATGTAGCTCGAGCCAGTAGGTCACGAGGAGAAAATGGGGATTTGTTCGGCGGCGATCCCTTTATTCCCCATTTCGACGCTTCTTTTTCTTTCCCCGACATATGGAATAGACTTCGCTTTATGTTTTAGCGATCGCAAAGTTGAAAGAGGTGCGTGTTTCGAACTGGATTGCAGGTCGGCGATAGCCACTTTCAATCCCCGCCGTCGATGCTAAGAAACTTGCCCGGCTTCGTCTCGAATCACGCCATTGTTTTTGAAACTTTTTGTTCAAACCCGACTACGGGTTTTGTCCCTGCCGCACGCCCTTAATTGAGAAGAAGGTCCGTCTCCGCTTCGCTTTCACACAAAAAATACGACGGTATAATATTTCTCTGACCTTGTGAATATGAATAATACTGATAACTCAGACGTTTAAGATAAATGTCATTGACTTAAAGATGCATAAGTAGACTTAGTTCTTGGATTTTTAAGTGACAGCACTTTAGATGAAAAAGACGACAGTAAAATTTTTCTGTGATCTTGTCACATATTCAGTATTACTGACAGTCCAGACTCGCGCTCTAGATACTTTTTTATCGACATAAATTAAAAGAATTGCTCTTTTGTCTTGGATATGTACGTGACGACATGACTAATTCCGACATAAAGTGCATGCACAAATTCGACTGACGGATAGACTAACGAAGGACCACATAGATGCAAAGGTCTGTAATTGCTTTGACAAATTTGACGTGTTCCACCTCTTGAATTATTATTGTTTTAGAGACAAATATACAATTATATATTATCAAAGCACGCATCTCCTTGAGCCGCTGTTATATTTACGAAAAATAAAACGAATCGGGATAAAAAATATTTTGAAGGATATTTTAAAATGTTTCCTCAGTCACCAATCCATGTCACAATTCTACTTGACAGTTGAGTTTCTCTATACTTCCAATATCCTTAGTATTTAATGCATTATTGTATATAGTAATAACACATCATCACTCTCACGAAACCATCCGCGGGATCCAGTGGAATCAAGGCTCAAGCGTATCATTTCATGCATCATTCGAGCAAAGAGAAGGAACCAAACGATAATTTTGGGCGCCATGTTGCTGAAATTTAATGTTTAGGGGTTCATTTTCAACAGGTTGAAGAATACGAAAATGCAACAGTGAGCTGTGTACGCGCCGGAGATTACGTTCCACATCATTAACTCATCATGATACGAATATTATGAGGTTATAACACTTCGCTTGTTTTGACGGAGGCACGAACATGTGTCACGTTGTGTATTTTTTGTAAAATAAAATATTAATAAAATAAATGTCTACATTCATCTTTACAATAATCATATTAAAATTTTAGAAATGTAGAAGATCACGACTTCCTGTGCAAAAATATTTTTTTTAATCATTGCGGACCTATAAAAGAGTTAAGGTAGGTACTATCAAATTATAAAAACGTCAATGCTTTCCTCTCTATTTTGACTTTACACAATTAAATTTATCCGTAGGTTTCCCTTAAATCTGTGGTGCAGTGCAGCTATCCAAGAAGTTTAAAGAGGATGAACGATAAAATGATTTAAGAAGTTGGACAATCCTTTATAGAAATTCATAAATTTGAAAGGAATTTGTCAAAAGTTAAGTATTTACTTAAATAAATACACCCGCATATGCAAAACAAGAGTAACTACAAAAATAAATAAATGGCGGAAAACTAATTAATGTCCAATGGGCTCTGAGTATCATTTTGCCCAACCAGTTGATTTGGAGAAGTCAGATAACTGGCAACTTTCATCATGCTTATGATTCAAGTGCTAAAAACTTGAAAAACGTGATTAAACATATGCGTTTCGCGTGACGAATTAGATTATGATTTCCTTTGACACCAGAGAAAACTGGATTTTTTCAAGATTTTAACAATGAGAAATTCTGATACCATGGAAACGAGTCCAACGCTTTAAAATGCGAAATAGGAGGAGGAGAGTATGAGGTAGTTAAACGCATCGTCAACCGGCAGGAGTGTTATGCTTTTAAGGTTGCAAAATGCCTCGGCAACCGGCGGGAGTATCCTACGCAAAAGCATCAGAAAATAAGATATTCTGGTACCATGGAAACGAACCCAGCGCTTATAAATGGTATAATACTACTATATGGGAAATTAAAGGGGGAGAAACAGAATTTTAAAAATTACTTTTATACCGTAAAATGAAAAAACGAGGTGAAAGACGGGAAGTTATTTTTATTGTGACTTTACGATGATTGTAGTATTTTAATATAAAGAAACACAATGAGGTACTTTTAAGTATATTTCTTAAATATTAAATATTTCCTGTACAAATTAACGTATTTCATTAATATCTTGGAGTACCTAATTATTTTGGCAGTTAATGTTATAATTTGAGTATTAAATTTTTTAGACGAACATAATTTAAATCATCACTTTAAAACAAGCGCTTTATAATGCCAAATACAACAGAAATGCAGAAATATATAAAATAGTAATCCCATTTTCAAGAATTCCTGTTTTTAGACTGAATGACAATAAATAGAATTAAATACGATACTTGTACATGTGACACTAGAGAAATGAAACAAGCAGTGATTGATAAATTCTTTGTCATTTGCAAATTTACTAACAGGTTGATAACAGCGCCATTATGCATAAAATTATTAAAACAATTTTGTTTTCTTCGTGAAGCGAATCGTACATAACGTGATAAATAAATTTGAATCGTCAACTTTTTGTGCCTCTCATTTGTATTATAAAATTACCAGAAAAGCGAACATTAGAAAATATGTAAGAAAAGGGAAAGTCCTAGTTGGATTTTAAACTTGGCTTAAATTAGCAAATAGGCCTGGTGTTTACGCTGAGTAAACGCAGGTGATTGGACCGCATGTAACAAATACTTTTTCCTGAGCCTTTCATTTTTATTATGATGCGAAACATAAAGGATGGATACGGGTCAGTTAAGCAAATAATGGACTACAATTTTTGAATGATAAATAAGATATATATATATATATATATATATATATATATATATATATATATATATATATATATATATATCTTAAAGATGGTTATATAAAAGTTAAGGGTTATAAGGACGGCCCAATTAAAAGTTGACCAGATCCAACTAATTTCACCAAAGATTTTTGGTACCATTTACGTGAAAAGGTAAATGTAGTCATAATACATGAGAGTAAAATTGTTTAACTTGAATAGAAAAGAAGATTATAATGAAAGAATTGAAATCGAATTAGTTTACGGTTACACGTGTGTCCTTCACACACACTGAAGACATATCGTACAAAATTTTGAGACCGTGAAATTTATATCTCAGTTATATTAGCCGTGTTATAAGGAATTGATTTTTGTGTACATAGTTTAATGTATCGCGCCAAGATCTGGTGCTAAAAAATTGTTGTACGACTGTCATCATATTGTTCTACGAATGTGTAACAGCAAATTCAATTTCAAAAAACACGTTATTTAATAATTCAATGAGTTTCTGGATCTACCCTACATTTAAGAGCCTTTTTAACGTTTTCACACTCATAATTTTAAGGCGCATATTGCAGATTCGATCGCAAGTTAAAACAGTTAGAAAAGACAAATTTTAGAGCAATTTTAACGCTTTTAATAATAGGTACGAAGAACAAAATTGATCACAACTTCATCCTTTGACATGGTACAATATAAATAATTTAAAAAATTGACAATGAAACAATTCATCTACTATTACAGGAGACGAAATTAAATGTCTACCATCTGTTTAGCAGTAAGGGAAACTAAAGGAAGAAAGTGGTAAAGAGCTCATTGGAAATCTGCTCAGGTAGTTTTCTACTCTACCACGAGATGTCTTTTGCATTTAAAATAGCGAATGTGTCTACATAATTCGATTCAATCGTAATTTTTCAACGGTTTGGAAGAAGTAAGCTAATTATCCTTGTAAGCGGGAGACGCAGAGACAACATACACAACCACAGATAATAATAACTTACAAAAATGAAAGACTTTCTAAGTTTTTCAAGAAAACTTTTTATTGTTAAATAATTTTTATAAGCATTTCTCGCAAATTTGAAATTATAATATCCATGTATTCCTATATTATTTATTTTAAAGGCACTATGTACCATAGATCTACGTCATAATCGTTCCTTTAATGACATTACTCGTTTTTGGCAAACAAATTCCACACAACCATCGATTTTGCTCGAATTACATTTCATAACTACCTCGACATCATTAAAAGTTTTAATTTGAGATTAAATCATAGTGGGAAGTAAAGTGCCAATAAAATCTAAGAAATATTACTTTTTAATGTGATATCTGAAGGCATAGCTTTGACAAAAATGTATTTAGGAAATTAAAATATCGCACTAAATACCACTTGTAAGCTCCGACCGTTTTGAAACTAACGGGTCTTGAAGGGAATGCAGGGAGACGGAGAGGTAACAAAAAACCTTACGTGTGACTACCTGAATGGGGAATATCCTACCTAAGGTCAGGAAGTTGTTCTTAATGGGTATTTTTTCCTCGTAGGTTAAGAGAGGAAAAGGTATTCCGCGGTCAAAAAGGTTTCGAAGTCTTCAGTAAGCGGTAGAGAAAAATCCAAAATATTTTGCTTTTTAAAAATAAAACCATTAGTTAAAATAACTGTTATCGTTTAATGAGACAGCTACAGTGAGGAAACTATCACTTCACATATAAATGTGAAAAGTAATTATTTTTCTTGATGCCATTTAATGCTAGGCAGAAATATTTGGGCGTTAACGTTGGAGAAGCGATTAGTCACTTTTAATTTTTATGACAGATAAGTGAAATAACTCAGCTTTTAATACCGTTTGAAAAGTTTTAAAAGAATTTCACGCTTTCTTAATATAATTTTTCGAGAAATTCATAGCGAGCGAGTAAAAAACCTTCACGTTCCGGACATGTCTTAGTGAGCATTCAATTTTTTAAGCTTAAAGTTTAAAGACTAAACGTCTGCGCAAGGTTTTTAATCGCTATTGGTTTTATAGAGAAATTGTACCTTCGTAATAACGCAAAAATCTCCATAATATAACTTAAAACTTTTCTCAGGCATCCGGAATGCATACAAACTGCATTATATTATATTGAATATTAAAAGTTTTGATAATATATTTTTATAAAAATAAAATTCTAATTCTAATTTATGTTCAATAAAGTATATATACCGAGAGAATTTACGTTATCTTAGAAATGCATACGAGATTCAAGCTATCATATTATTGAAAACCACATATCACACTCTACCCTCCAGATCAGCTATAGTTTATCTGATAAAGAAAAAACAGCCAAACTCAAAACTATTTGTTTGTTTCTTTTGAGACGACACCAGAGAATATCAAATTCTACCAAAATTTGTGATAAACGAGAATAATGACGCCAGCTTTACATAATAATATGATGGGTTCTCACACTACAGCGAGATTTTCGAAATCTTAATTATAGATTTTAATTTTTAACAGTCTATTATTCGAAGTTATTTCAATCTCCCCTCTACTCTTTCACGAGAAATAATTTCATATCTATTTCACCCTCCATTTGAATGAAACATTTCTTTGTTTATCCACCTATTTTCGTATTCAGAGGAAAATATGGATCGCTTCGACGAATTTATCAAAGATAATTGTGTCATAACTGTAACGACATGAGAAAAATATTAGCGTGAGGTGCTGGACTGCGAAACACGCTAAGAGAGCCGATTCCGAAGGGAGAGTAAGCTTCGGGCTCAAATGCAATTACGTCGTTTTTATCTGACGGGATGGTTCCGTTCATTTTCCGGCGCGATGCAATGAAACGTCTGCTCTCTTCCCCTAGGGCTACTTCGCTGGAGAGATCAAGTGATTTCAGCAATCAAAGCCATGTTGAAAGTGGAAAGATTAAAGTGGCTGGCACGTTTTTTCTGTCTGCCGACGCCCGGATGTAATTGTTTCGCCATGACGCCGTCTGCGCATAGCCCTCAAATAGCTGTCTGGAGATTTAATGATTGTCCTTACTAAAAAAGGATTTGTTAACAGATAAGTTTTATAAATTAGGCAGTTAATCTCAAACTAGCCTGGCTAAACCATCTTTTCTGAGTAAATGAGGGAAATATCTTCCGATCTAACGCGGGCATTTCCAAACCCAGATTGAAAACAAATGAGGGAAGAATTGCAGAGCAAATTACATAAGGCGCTTTTTTCTTTGTTTTAGGATTATGACGTAATCATAATATTGCATCTTAGCTTGAGATCGACGGCCTCATAATATAGTAGTCTAAAAATTCCCTTAAAAAGCATTATATCAATGCTATACAACAGGGGTAGCCAAACCGCGGCTCGCGAGTCATATGCGGCTCTTTTAACTTAACGTGCTGCTCTTATTCATTTACACTCAAGGGTGTATCAAGGCTTGTCACTTTAGAAAGCAATAACGCGGTGCGAGTAAGACGTTTTGGAGATGCTTGATGGACATGCAGTCTCTCTGTATTGCCTCGAATATTAGTTATGTCTGTTGTTCATAGATTTTTGTGTGCATAATTCGTGTCTTACGACTCTCGAACTTAGGAGGATTATCATATGCGGCTCTGAGGTTGAGAAGACTTGTCAACCCCTGCTATACAATAATATGTTTCCCATTTAAAAGCAGTAGACCCGGTGCCATGGCAGTTTTATATCCCATTGTTAAAAATAAGAGTATTATCCCTCTTTCTTGGATTATAAACAATTGTTCGTTTTCACTCCACAAGGATTTTAATTATGTTTTTAAAAAAATATAAACTTCACTCTTTCAGCTACATAAATGTTTATGTCCCGAGCTCCTATCTTAATTTTAACTACCTAATTTAAAAATGTAAACATATGTCTGCGTCGATTTCATGTTTTTCTTATGAGAGGTAGAAATGAAACTAAGGGATTTGAAAAAGACACCAATTACTCCCCAGCAGCTGATCTTAGATCCATAAACACATGTAGTCCTCATAAAGACCAATCTATCCTGAGAATTTGGATTCTCCAAGTTGCAGAATTCCAGAGATATTGCCGAACGGACGGACGAACAGACAAACATACATAAGCGATTTTTTTAGAAAAAGGCGCTAATAATACGAGACAAATAAGTTCTGATTTACGATAATCTATCTCGATTAACTGATTCTGCGCACTAATTAAACGGAAATGTTATTATTTATATCCTGAACACAATGCCCTCGAGTTAAATAAAACTTGAATACATACCATATACAATTTTTGTCCAGTGCCACAGACCATTAAAGAAAAAGTTATTAATGTTTCATTTCATAGAACGAGCAGCCGAACTGTTCACTTTGTGAAAGTTAAACCTATGGAATGCACCTGGAATGCAAGGAAATGAACGAGCCATTGAATTGAATTGACGCAAGGGGAAATTTAAGATTGACATTGTCAATGCAAATGCACTGTTCTGTATCGGAATCTACTATCGGTTAATCACCAATTTCACCGATATTTTCCTCTGTTTTTTCCAGCCTTTTTATGGCTATTGGAGAGACATGTTTAGCCAAATTGATTTCAGTTCAAAGTTTCTTCGAATTACGTGCGAGTCTATATATTCACTCAAATACAGCATACATTGTACATATATAAATGAAAAAGGTAGATATTGCCGTATGAGCGGTATTTTTAGGCATTCTTTACCAGCGAAGCGATATAGTAGCGGGACGCCGTATGGGTTCGTCTCGTATGCCCGTCCGTCTGTCGCAGCTTTCATCTCTTGAACCGCTTGATGGGTTTCGATAAAATTAAGTATGAGTGATCCTTATCAAAATTTACCGCCGTATTATATTCTGAACTGCGTCCGTCAATTAGAACTTCTACTTTACATAAATAAATAAATAAATTTATACTCGCATCTCGTTAAATGGCATCCGTCAAGCAACAATTAAATAGCATATTTTCTCTCCCTAGCTCTTATGCGATCTGTAAGGTATCGATTAAGAAATTGATTCGAATATAGGGCAAAAATTACCACAAAAAAGACAGCGAGACCACATAATTACAACTTAATAGTTTCGAAGATAAAAATTCGAGAACCACGAAATCTTTCGGTACCGTTTTGTTTGTTAAACCCATAAAGAACGCCTTTGAAGTCTCTGAATATTCCATTTATGGAGTTATATTTGCCCTTCTTGTTAAAAACTAACCTACGGATAGTAAAAAGAGATGGAAAAATATTTTATTCGAATGAGGGGGGAAATATGATCTCGAAAATTCCGTGAGTCAGATTTACGCAATTCTTAAATAAAAGGAAAACTTCGATGCGAGCACAATGGGAAGAATTGTGATGCACGAACTGCGCGTTAGCGAGTTAATGCGGCGGAGAATCAAAGCGGAAAGCAAAACTAGACTAGATGATTTAATTGGATGAATTTTTTGGGAGTTTTCACTTTTATTGTTTGAAATGGTTTACACCGGAAGTGCATCGACTCCTTCTAATGCTCTGCTGAGGCTTTCTCTTTCTTTTCTTTCTCTCCTGCTTTCTTTGTAAAACGTGTAGGGAATATGATAAGTGCCGATAGTGCAACAAAAGGAAAAGAATAGAGGTGAAATGAACAAGTATTATTGTAAATCAATGGGAGGCATACAGTATATCGTGATAGTTATGGAATTCAGCGTATGTAAATAGGAATTTAGCAAAAAAAATTCAAGAAAAATTGGGTTAACCCAAGTGCGATGTAAACGACGACTTTAAATCACAAGAAGTTATTTTTTGAAACCTTTAATCGAGCTATAGTAATGATTTGTATCTTCAAAAGTATATTTGACTCAGCAATGGCAAGCAGTCGTGGAAAAATGACATGTTAACTACCCAGATGTAGGTGCTATCTTCATTACATTATCACTAGCATAATAATAAATAAAAACTGTGTAGTTTTTTTTAACCGAATCATTTTATCGCAAGTTATTTGGAAGAATTCTGTCCAATAATCATAGCCAGAGTTGTAAAATAAAGGAAACTGACGAATTTTATTTTATTTTTAAAAATTATTCTGCGTTTATGATGTTTTTCTTTCCTTTTTCGCATATTCGAAACTATTACGTAATATTTCTTCCTAAAAATCTCTTTTCAGCAATAGATTTGTACGAAAGAACAGCATATTTAGACCGATAAATAAATATCTATTCAACATTATCAATTTCCGTGGTAAAATTCTTGTTTACTTACAAAAAACTCCCAAAAACATTTCAGATCATTTATCCTGCCATCAGAAAAAATGACTGTTGTAACGAGTTTGAACATTAATTCCCTGGATTATTAGTATTTCTATATTCGAAAATTGAGAAAACTCATTAATTCGCACATTGAAATGCATTCAAAATTGTCTCTATAGACAATCGGATTATTCTCCCAATGTTATCCTTGTCGAAGCTATGCAGCCTATGCTCGTGTCGTAGATTAATCCTGTTCGTGGCATAATTTCGATGCGACAGAAATTAAAACGGCTCCCTTGGCAACCATAAAAATGATACGGTCCGACTCGTGTTATATTGCAGTTCAGTTGAGTCAAACTGCTGACCTAATTGGCCAGATTCCATAGGAGTTGGAACAACTCTCCCAGACAATTTTTTATGATGCATGACTTTGAGGGGGTCATTTTTATCGATTTCCGAGGGATTCGAGCTAAATCAATATGCGAGAGCACAGCTTCTCCGAAGAGTAAGCACATTCTCGCTTTTGGGATCCGACACCATGGAATCGAAAAAAATATGTATAATATTAACACGAAAAGTGAAATAGCGTTCGCATTTCCTGGCCATCATTAAATAAATGATATTCATTTGTAACAAGAAAGCGTACAGTGAATTAATATGTACAAAGCTGGAGTTGTCTGCAGCTAAACTCCGATCACTGATTTTGATGATATCATTAAAATTACGATAGAGTTTCAATTAAAGTAGGAATACCATTTAGCCGTCTTCTGGATGGTCACAGAACTTACATATTCACTTATTCAAAGTATTCATCGGCGAAGGGCTAACTCATTAATCCCGTTTAAAGTAATAAAATACAATGTTCTTTTTAAGGCAGCTAAGGAGGGAGTCACAAGCATTCTTCGCTTGTTCAGTCATCTTTAAGGAATACCCTATTTCATTAGTCATTGGACGAAGGGAGACAATCAGAAATACGATATTTTAACAATCGTAACATGTTTCACACTTATTGATTTCGCTGCAAATACGCAGCTTGGCGATTGAAAGTTAGACGTTTCGGGCCTCTGAATCAGCAATAATTTCTAGGTAAACGAATATCTGCGACATTTTAAACATTTTCAAAAGAATCGATGACATAATTCCTAACGAATATGCCACATTTAAGTAAACGGTTCGAGACTCCGTATTATACAAACGGGAATAAAATGAATATTTCAATAAATTCCTACAAGAAAATATTACTCCTCATGTGCATATCAATATTCAATCTAACCTCGCACAATAACACTGATTAAAAATATATGCGAGTCACTGCATGAATAAGTTCTAATTACGGGAATAATCCATTACTACATTAACTTGGACGCAATTGGATCTTCTATTGGCACGTTTCATAAAATGAAATGAACTTTTGTTTTCTTTATAACTGCCTTGAAGCCAGTTCGTCGGAATTTGCTATGCTTTTTAAGGGAAAATGCTTGGGATACGGAGATGAATTTTCATTTACCTTATTGAGAACTCGGCACGGTTATTCTATGGTTACGAACGATTTAGCAAAAAATAAAATTTCTTCTAAAATTTAAATGAATCTTTCGCATCTCTTAATGCTCTTAGATATTCCGTTCTGAGTATCCTAAAATTTGCTTTTTGCGTTTTTAAGGAGGGGTGAGTTTTCTACTTTTTGTAACTATTTTATTGGAATCAGCCGATTATATTATCTTAGGTACCAAAATAAGTTATGGACATGCCCTCACACGATTTTAGCATGGTCTCTTCATATCCTTGGTATACAGTACTTTAAATTTTCACACATGAATAAACGCCCGTTCAATGAGCAAAAGGTCACATGCAAAAATGTAATTCCCTATAGTGATACACAATAAAATTTATTTTAGTTGGCGTCCATAACATAGTAGAAAGCGAAAACGCATTTTTGGAACCGCATTATTTTTTTTTTCGAGAATCGTTTACTTCTCCCTCTGTTCGAAATCAGCCGCGAGTGCGGAAAAATAATAATATCGAAAGCAACTAATCTCGCTCTCATTGTGCATAATGCTTAGAACCTTAACAACGACGAAGTAAACAAACTTCCATTTCAACAAGGTACCTCTTTTGTTTTCGGAGCGCGGGAGGAGGAGGAGAAAAGGGAGATCCATTCTCTCTCTATAGGAGACCACCGTCACTCGTCACGAACTGGCGCACATGTCACACGGCAATGCCCCTCGCGTAAGTACATAATGAAAAGATGAGACGGGATTCGCGTTACTGTCGTTCTTGTAGGAGCACGAAACGAGTCGCGTGGTCTTTGGGAGAGTTCAGTCCCACAGGGAGAAGAAGGGGAACGCAACAGGCGACCATTAAAACCTGCGTTCTTCGAAAGCTAAGACGACACTTTTAGAAGGCCGTTATCATCTTGTTTTCGGAAGGTCGGAGAGGGTTCTCAGGTAGAGAAAAAATTCGACTCACCCTTAAAAGGAGGAGGAGGTCGTAAGTTGGTTTGGGGAAAACCAATCCACTCCAGGAACCAGAGGCGACCCTTTCTGAGGTGTGGCGTGGGTGGAGGAAGACTTTTCTAGAGGTATATAAGGCCAGACCCTTGGTCGCGAGCGATCCCTCCGGGATAAGTATTGAGGTAGGTCGGCGCGAGGGTCACGGAGTTGGACTGAGCTCTAGATCTCTATAAAACATCAGAAGGCAAGGGATTAGTAAATAGGTAAGTTCTAAATATATTTACCATATATATATATATATATATATATATATATATATATATAGTTAAAATTACTGAGATTACTCCAATAGCCATTAAGATACGCAATTCTACGAGGAAGTCATCCTCGTTGATAATTCACCGCTCATTGATTCTAAAAAAATAAGGTAGATATGGTTTTACCAACATTTTTTATGTCTGTTGGAGTGATCTTAATTCCCAAATGGACTGCAGTAATAGGTTGAGGCGGGTAATTTGTTTTTGGAATAAATTTAATGCATGCACGTTTATTCAAATTGGGGCGTAAGGTCATGCAGTTCATCATCCGACAAGTTTGAACTAGTCCAATTTAGAGAGAACCTGACAAACATCACCTTTCTGACATTCCATCCACTTCAAGGAAATTAAAACAGTTAATAGCACTCATATTCTGGGGAGTGCAAAGACGCGCAATTTAATTAAATGTATTAGTTAAAAAGCAAAGTTAATTAAAACGGTTTTTGCGAAAAATTGCTTTATTATTATTACCAAAATTTTCCATTCTAAAATTAATACAGGTAAAATTATTACAAGGAGTGTCTTTGTGATTTCACAATGGAATGACTAGTTAAATTTAAAAGTTTGCGTTTCATTAATTATAGGAATAATTATCATAAAAAAGTATATTTTTCTTGCTACCACCACGGTGTTCCTTTAATTGATTTTCTAAATTAAAATTTCGTAAAAATGCTTCGAAATTTAAACTACACCTCCTACGCCTTATATTAAAATCTAACCGGAAAATATGCATCTAAGTTATTAATTATTCGAGTTCGCACCACGATGAATACGAGTGATTGAGTCGTGTTAATGCATCATCCAAATCACTTTAGGACGCCTTAAAATAAAACCACTCGAGAATTAACGAGGCTTTCGTTGAGTAACGTTTCTTGAAAAACGCCATATTACGAGCCGACGGTTCTTGATATTCCGTGAAGCGCCTTCTTGTTGACAGCTAACTCCTACTGCTATTATTCGCGGAAAGCAGTTGCGTTTGTAGGCGTTCTTAGGAAGGTATGCGCCGTTTTCAAGTACTTCGGTAGCGACGGGTTGTTTGTCTCAGAGCGAGATCGTGGATCGTATCGGATGGCCGACTTATTAATCGGAGCCTGCTTCCATTAGGATAATTACAGGGCTTATGGAAAATCTCACCATCGTAATATTTTAGCTCGAAAATAGGTCTTTCGGAATTCGCGGAGGCGTGGATTTTGCACAAAATTAATCATTTCATCTTACCTCCACGGCGAATCGTTGGTTAAACATTTCCATATTATATTTTATGGTTGAGTTTGTAGACTCCGCTAACATTTAAAATTTCATTTTATCATGATACGAATCAAATTATTTTGAAATTGTATTTTATTTAAAGTAATAATGGAATAAAGATGATTAGGCAAAGAACGCAATTGTATCAATAATTTCTTTAGCTGCCGTATGATTGGAATATGCGATTTTTTTTAAATAAAGACTCCGTTATTCAGCTTTAGATAACAACAATAAAGCATATTTTCTCAGCTGTTGAATGCGTTGTCTTAGAATTCTTTTTAAACCCAAGATTCGATGTTAGTAGAAACTATAATTGACTTACAGCGAGTTTTAGATTAAGCTCAGAAAATATTTTTGAAGTTTATTCCTTCAAATGAATGGCTATGCCGTACACAAATTTATTAGAATTAGTAACTAAGGCAGAAAATTCAATTTTTTTCAAAACCATCAGAAAGTAGACATAATCAACCTGACCTATTAATTATTACGCCCCAATTCAAAATATGGGGCTACTTAATGACATTACGCTAAATTACACTGATTTTCATCCAGTTCTCTGAATTAATAAAAAGGGATATTCAGGACAAGCTTTTACTGGTAAATTATGGATCGTAAACTTCACACGTTAGAAAAATATGCGTATTAGTTGTTATTAATATAACAATAATATAAAAATATTTTTAAATACAATTATTCACTAGAAGAAATTAAATTTGTATGTATTCCATGTAGAAAAAAGGAACCAAGAAAAAATATATATATATCTCGAATGAAAAATAAATAAATTATTATTAAACAAGTACAAATTACTAATCGTGTTTTCTGTTTAAGATATTTCCTTCGACTTTTTTCATTTATAAACGACTGTGAAAATTTTCACTCCTAAAAGTTACAATTGTGTTAACAATAAGAACTTTTAAAAATGTTCATTTGGGGCGACTTTTACAGCCGCTATGAACAAACAACTAAATGGGCACTAAACCAGTCTTAAAAATCGGCATGATATATATAGAAGTATCAGAATTCCGTTAACTTTGCTGGGCCGTACGAAAACTTATTTGCTGCTTATCATCGGTTATTTCTTAACCATATAACCTTTCTTCATCGACATCATTCGTAACTTTATCTAAAGATACAATCAGAAAAACGGCGAAGAAAGTGACTCAAAATTTTCTTTCAGAAACGATGGCGAGAGGAGGGATACATTTAATTCACGTTGTGCTGGTGTGCATCGCCATCTACTGGGCGGAGGCGTCACCGGCAGCGGTGGTGACGGCACAGGACGACAACGCATTAGTCGTTCAGAGGACAAGCAAACTAACGCGAGGGTCATCCCGATCCGTGATGCTCGATATAGCCAGAGAACTGATAGCCCGAACCACCGGAAATTCTCAGGTGCGCGCGCCGAAAAAAATAATTCCTTACACGGACGACCATATGTCCGTGCGCCAATTTTCATTGCACCATTATACCCATTTGTGCGACGAATGCATAATTTCGTTTCTTTATATCTTTTTAAAGGTTCTGAGTCTTAGCGTCACTAACCTGATTATCCTCCTAGTGCTGAAGGCCCTCTTGTTGGGCGCTGGTCTCTTCTCTTATGGGGTTTGGAGACGCAGCGAAGACGCGAATTTCGTCAGGTCCTTCAGATCTGAAACAGGAAGAGGAATGTATGAGGGAGAGATACTGTTGGTGCTGTCTTATCTGATGGGTGATACGGCGGGTGACGAAGGAGGATATGATTGCATGTACCGCGTCGCTTGCGAAGAACCTTCGAAAGCTAAGGAATATCTATCTGCATCCAGGATGCTACTCAAGGGAGTCAAGCTATTCAACAAGTAAGAATTTAAATTTATTAATGCATTCATTTTATTTATCCATCGGTAACAAGTTCTAACTTAGGTTTTGTGTGTCCCTAAAGTCGATTTAAATGATTTCAAGGGAATTAATTCCGAATTACAATAAAATAATCGATCAAATGATTCACTACACCAATTCAGAATGTTTAATGTTCTTTGTATTATTTATTACTTTTTATTTTTGTAGGTTGATACCATACAATCCAAAGTATGAACATTTAGTTTATGGCCTTCAAGAAGCAGTTGAATTTGGGCAGGATGGGCAAGAATGTGCTGCAAAATACAGATGCTCACGAGAATGAAAAACACCAACTGGGGGAAATGTTCAGAGAAAAGTTAAATAATTCACTGAGCATCTTGAAAGTGAAATTTTAATATGACATTTAAGAAATTGAATAACCCACAACACTATAACTGTGAACTTTATCAGTACTATGCAAAAATAACCTCATTAGTGCTACAAATAGTTAATGAATTTTTATTGTTACGAATGAACTCAAAATTTTAAAGAAAATTAAGAGTACCTTTGAATTTTGTGACATTTTTCTCATAAACAGCAAATGTGATTTCAAATTTCAAAACTAAATAAGCACAAAACCAGGCAATTTAAAAAACTATATATATATATATATATATATATATATATATATATATATATATATATATATATATATATATCCTTTATAAGCCATAAAATCACTCAGGAACCTTAAACACTGTGCAGTTATATCATAAAATATAATATACTAGATAATCAAATCAGCGCAATCTACGTATGAAAAGTTGTATTTAGAAAAATCGCGAAAACTATCGTCAATGCTCCATGGTATTTACGTTGTTGAAGGTAGACAAATGAATAAAGTCGAAAATAGCTTTGATTCAGATGACTCGTTCACTTGGGTGTTGGCAAATTCTATCTTGCTCCTTCCTCTAATGTGCACCACTGACATCTTTGAAACGGATAGCTATCAATATCTTCGAATTCATTTTAAGATTGTGGTTAAAGTGCTGGCAAAGTGTATACTGAATACGTTATGCAATGTTGGACTATCAATTTTGTGATTTACTTGAAACTGCTTTTAAATAAGTACTCCAAGAATATTTTTGTATTGAATAAATTTTTTCTTAAATCCATAGCATTATGTGATTCTGTTTATTATTCAATGGGCGGTGAAGTTTGCGCAAAAAAACTTCTACAGTCTACAACAGGTAGATAAAAATGGCAATGGATAACTTAACAGGTACGTATATGGAGGACCAGGTTTATCCATGAATAATCACGGACAGACTACCTATGATGATGATGAAATAAAAATATCATATAAGAGCCGGTTCAGATTAAAACCCCCGGGCCGATCTTCTCCCTCGATCTGCCCCTGCTGCAGACACCATGAAAAATAACAACAAAGCAGGAATTTCTCTTTCCATTTCATTACATTTCCCTCCATTTTCTTATTAATTTTCATCCTCACGAGTTATTAAGTCACTGGCATCCAATCTATTCGTAAGCCGCTTATGCCTCCACGAAGCCAACTTATGAAGTCCAGTATGGTCTGAGCACGAGATTACACCTTCGAACGACCTCCTAGTTTCCGCCGACCGTGGAGGTCATTCCTCCTCGTCTCTAAAGTTCAGGAATTTTCCTTCGAAACACACCCTCGAAAACCCAACCTTTATGCTCCTACTTCAACCTTGTTTCAAAACCTCAGCCTTTCCACGAACTAAAACTATCCTCTCACCTCGTTTATTTTCTCTCTTCTCCCTCTTCTTATCTCCTTTACCATCTAAGGCGGCGGTTCTTAAACTTTCAACTGTCGCAGCCCCCTTTGAGTTAACAATAGTAAAAAAATCTGATGTGGCCACCACATGACTTTCTCCATATCTGTAATATTTCTAAAAATTCCAAATAATAAAATAATAAATAATAAATATTTTAAGGAACTGCGAGAAAATTTTAGACTTTACAAAGAACAGAAATAAACTCAAACCTTAGCCTTCTGATATTGGATATAGCCACAAAGCTCCAACAATTAAGAAAATAAAAAGGAGCGTTACTAACATAAGACGTAACTATGCGTTAACAAAGGTCGTCGGTAGGGGGCGTGGTAGTGGCAGCAAAATATATAAGATAGATATCTCTTAAACAATGCATTATATGGAAAAATGTTTCAAACAAAGGTTATAGAAAATTAAATTTTCTACAGCCTGTATTCCAATGTATTTTTACATTTATCGAATATTAAAGCAAATATTTCAAAATAACGGATGTGACAAGAGTAAACATCCACTTCCGAATGACCGATTTTTACCAAAAACTAATCAGTTCTTCTGACTTTTATAAAAAAGTTAAATATAAAATTTCGCCTTGACCTGATTCTTGAGTTAGAGCACCCACAAAAAGCTATCACACACACCATACATCATCGCGAAAATGATCGAAACGTGTTAAGGGGACCTCAAAACGTGAATTTCCGTTGAAATCTCGAAGTCGATTTTTTTCATTAATACCATACTTTCCCCTATACTACGTATATGGAGAAAGTAAAAATCTGATGTGGCCACCACATGACTCTCCATATCTGTAATATTACAAAAAATTCCGAATAGGTTAGATAATAATAAATATTTTAAGAAACTGCGAGAAAAAATTAGACAGAATTAGTATGAAGTCTAATAAAACACATGTGATATTGGCGTTATGGTTAAAAAAATTCACGTCCAAACGAACCAAATACCGCATTTGCTCGACTATAAGATCATCTCAAATATAAGGTGATCCTCCATTACAGTGGTTTTTCGACGAAAAAATGTTTTGTTAGGCATTACGAAGAAAATAAATTAACTAAGATCTTTGAACCTTTTTTTCTATTTTAATAACTAAAAATCTGTAATATTTCTAAAAATTCCAAATAGGTTAGAAAATAATAAATATTTTAAGAAACTGCGAGAAAATTTTAGACTTTACAAAGAACAGAAATAAACTCAAACCATAGCCTTCTGATATTGGATATAGCCACAAAGTTTCAACAATTAAGAAAAGTAAAAAGAGCGTTACTAAGGCGTAACTAAGCGTCAATTGTTAACAATAGTCGTCGGTAGGTGGCGTGGTGGTGGCAGCTAAAAATATAAGATATCTCTTAAAAAATGCATTATATGGAAAAATGTTTCAAACAAAGGTTATAGAAAATTAAATTTCATACAACTATTATTCCAATAAATTTTTACATTTATCAAATATTAAAGCAAATATTTCAAAATAACGGATGTGACAAGAGTAAACACCCACTTCCGAATGACCGATTTTTACCAAAAACTAACCAGTTCTTCTGTCTTTTATAAACATGTTAAATATAAAATTTCGCATTGACCTGATTAATATTTTTTAGAGCACCCACAAAAAATCTATCACATACATAGGCATCATCGAAAAAATGGTCAAAACGTGTTCAGGGGACCTCAAAACGTATTTCCGTTGAAATCTCGAAGTCGATACTTTTCCCTATACTACGTATATGGAGAAAGTAATAAGAAACTTTAATAAAAATTTCTTCATTTTATATAACTATTAACAATTTTTATAACGTATTTCCTAAAATTCCCTGATAAAATTTTACTATTCGTGAAATGTTATTTGTTTGGCACTTCACCTTGCATCCAAAATAATTTTACGGCCCCCAGTTTGAAAAACACTGCTCTAAGGCATACGAATGCACTACCGAATAGGGATTGCAATACCGTACCAAAAGAATAAAACCAATATTTCGGCATTTGATTTCACTGGAAGCGGTATTTTTAACTTTTTCTGAAAATACCAAAAACATCAATAAAATGAAAAACTGGTATTATGTACTAATAAAAAATGAAGGTTGAAACACAGCATAATTTCAAAAAGTTTATTACCAAAAGCAAAAACATTCAGCAATAAAGTAACAAAACATTTTGAGAACATCTTCAATCATAATACTGAATAGTTCTTGTAATGCTGCTTTTATTTATTTGGGATTTAGAATTAAAATATGCTCGCAAAAAAGCTAATTCGTCAATACTTTTGTCTGCAAGTTTGGATCGTATCTTCGTGCAAATTATGCCAGCTTCAGAGGTCTTCTCCGATTCTACAGTCGTAAGGCGGACAGACATTAGGTAACTATAAACTTATTGTAAATATTTACCTCATATTTTCTCCTTCGAAGTTATCTCGTGTCGAACAATTTTAACGAGATATTTAGTGTTTTTTTTCACTTCTAGTCATATTTTTCATTTTCATATTTGTTATCTGCAGCTTATCTTGCAAAGAAAGTGAAACGAAAAATTCTGGGGCTGATATTTTTATATCTTCCTCCACGTTATCGCTGGACACGAGTTAGTCCAAGGTTTTAAAATATTTTGTCAGAGTTAACGTTTATGTTTAAATAGCGTCTGTTTCTACCTGATGCCGTCAAAAGTTAGATTAGATCTCTCACCACGGAGTACTCGATTTGATAAATCTTCAAGCCTCCGACAGCGAATATTTTTACTGTATTCCATCACAATTTTTCTTACAGAGTTAGCAGATTTCGGTATAACGCAAAATCCTCTAGCACAGGGGTTACCAACCTAGTGCTCGCGAGACCCGCTTTGCTCTTTGGCAGCTTGATTGCGCTCCTCGGCAGCAGGGTCGTTCACTTCTGCGATGCTTAAATCGCGATTCCTAACATCATTAATGTAATATGAACAGTTGATTTATTTCTAAACGTATGTAAGAACATAATAACATTGATGTTGGTTTGATTTTAGTATTTATGATCATAATTTTTTCGCAAAAGTATAGTGGTTCTCGCTCGATATCCTAGGATACAGCTTGGTGCTCGCTTGATATACCAAAATGCAAATCGGTGCACGCCACATGGAAAATGTTGGAAACAGCATACAATGATTCATCCTTATTACTGCAAAAGAAACCTATTATTTTTCCTCTGGATCCTTGTGTATTACTTGTGGCATGAGAAGGACCAGCAGATTCATCATCCAAAACATTTATACTTCCTAAATATGATTCGCAGATCAACATAATTACAAAACACTTTTCTCCGTAAACAAACCTCTACAGCTCGAACTTTCAAGGGTGGATAAAAATCTCCAATTCCTATGCGTTTGCTTAAATTTCCATGACTCAATTTATTTTCCTTTCAAGTTCGAATTGCAGAGGCCCGAGTGCACTTTCGGGGATTCCACGAAGATAACTAACCTTAGCCCCGTGATCGATACGATGCGAACGATGTTTGCGTCGCAAAAAGGTTGGCAATTGAAAACTTCGGTAGGGCAGTGCGTGGGATGACCTGGTAATTTGGATTTGGGAGGTTCGCTGGGAATGAGTGAAAATAGAGCCGACGAAGAAACGAGGGAAGTTGAGGGTGGGAAGGCCTAAGTTTGGAATGGGATTAAGGAAGGAGTTTAGGGAGATGCGTTTGCAAGAGGAGCGCGCAAGTTGTCCGTACCTTTTAAGCGGAGGAGAGGAGGTATATAATCTGGGTAGGAAGGGGTCATTCGCAACGTGTTGCCTGTCTTTTCGGCGAGACTGGAATGGCAATGCCGGATTTCAGGAGACACAAATTTACATTAATTCTTCACTAAAAGTGTAGAAGTAAAAAATTGTGACTTCCACTACATCGCCAGTAAATAGAATTAACTAAAAGTTAGGTTCTCTAAGCCCTAATTAAGATAGTTTTTAAAAGGTAAGAAGTGTTTTCTTATTCTAATCCGGCATATTAATTTAAAACTTATTTACTGTAAAATGCTCTTTTAGTCATGCAATTTTTAAGATTAGAATTAATGCTAAATTTTGTTTTGCATTCTGTAACATCATTTCTCAAGGTGTTAGAAGCTTGGACACGTTCTTTTAGCAATAATAAGAAGGCTCCAAAATTTAATTTACCCCAAAACTATCACACATGCCCTGATACTGCTTTTGCTAATATTTAAAAAAATAAATCTATTCAAACTCCCTCTCATCAATTCATTTCTTCTCGTAAAGCCATCCTCTGCTCTACCTATTCTTGCACAGATATCTCGAGTGCTGCTTCCATTGAGTCAAATACTACGTAAATAAGTAAAATGTTTCACTTGTCCAACCCTTTTCCAATTCTGTTTAACATATATCTGATTTTTAATTCTTGGAATAACTCATGACTAGCTTTTTGGCAAATTCATTTTCATGTGGGATACCATTTCTTGTAATTTAACTACCTTATTAACATCTGTAGGATCTTTTCTGAATTGCTTTGTCATCTAAAAATCTGAATCCATTAAATTGCCTCAACTTTTATCCCTCTATCCACATTTTTCTATGCCAGTGGTGTCCTATCCCATCACCATGGTGAATCGGCCGTTTTTTAGCCTACTTTCCAGAATGGAAATAAGCTTATAGTTTTGTCGTTGTGTCTGTCTGTCCGCCCCCCCTCTATTAACTTTTGAACCAATACACCGATTTTCATTAAACTTGGTGGAAATCTCTTGCTACATGGGCCGAGCTCCCGAGGATAGTTTTTGTTGCGAAGATTAAAATCCGGGGTTTGATTCCAGGAACTATCCTTCCCATTTGATTTACATTGGAAATCTGAAATCCATCGTGTAGGGTAATTTTCACTTACACATTAAAATATCTTAGAACTGTAATATAGGAGCGAGTTTTGTACTATTCTCTGAGGAAAGAAATAAAGATTCTAATTTTTATCGTAGAATTTTGTTTTAATACAGGCGATTTTGCAGTTTTTATCACTCATTACGAGAGTGTTGCCATAGCAACAACTATTGTTGGACTCAGATTCGGTATCTAACAATAATAAAAGGCTACTTCTGTCCCTTTGTGGCTCCCTCTGTCACGCTATAAAAATGCAAATAACTAAATAATGGAACAAGATTAATTTTTTATATTTGGCAGGAATGATCTATTCACATATTGTAAGATGATGACGAAAAGAAATCTCGAAAAATGTCCTAGTTTCGACTCCAAGGTAGACATTTCCATTTTCCATATGATAACACGTAAAAATCGACTTTTTGACTTGCAGACTTTTATTCTTTTTGAGATCTAAATTAGAAAAAATTCACCTATGATCTTTGGATCTAGCCCATTTTAAAGAAAAAATGATGAAGTTTCTTATTCTGTTCATCTATTTTCGCCTAGAGTTCGAAATTCCTCATGTTAAACGTTTAATTCACATATTTTGGGGAAATCTTGCCATTTTAACGGGATGTTGCCATGCCAACCCATTACATTGTTAAACCTCGAACTCCTATTGATATTTCAATCCTTATGGGTGAAAGCGTTTAGCCCACTGTTCAAAACCCTGACTCACTTGAGGTGCATGTGGAACTGAACTTACTGTCATACAGTTTTGGTATTCAGCCTTTTTATTCTTTTTCTTAGCAGTGCTCAAATAAACTTCACTGGCCATTCTCCTTACTTTTAATATTCTGAAATGATTTATAAACACTTTCTTGTTCGTTTTCTTATTTTATATTCCTGAGATATTATCTACTCCTACCTCTTTTTTTGGACTTAATATCAATGGCATCCTTCTAAATCTCAATTTCTAATATCCCTTGGCCTAAAGAATAAAATTAAATCCTTTATGAGCACTTTTTATCAAGAAATGTATGAAAAAATAAGTTGAATACAAGAAAAAAGTTATATAACAATTTAAGATGGTAAAATTAACGTTGGAAATTTGCGTCTTCTGAACTAGGTGCCTGTGTACAATGCACCCTCTGCATACCCCCATGGCACTGCTCTGTCAATAGGTAAATTAGGGAACTCCAATGGCTAATTAAAAGGTTGAGAGAAAGGATGCACATTTTGGATACAAAGCAGCTGTCAATAGTTATTCACCAAGAGTACAGACAGGGTCGCAACAAGGGTCCTTGTCACCCGGATGCAAAATATTTCTACTTGGCTCCCCCTTCCCATACATAAACACTAGCGAAGTTAATTGTTCCTTGAATGGGTTCTGGAGCGATGTTTCCAGTTTAATAATAATTAATCAATAATGTTTTAAGTTTGATATAAAAATTAATGTTTAATTTCACTACCTTCATTAACTTATAGCTTTCTATTACAGTGCCAATCAAATGAAATGGTCAGCTTTACTATTTCACTTTCATGATGGGCAACTATGGAAATTAAAGACAACAAAAGGCGATTTAAGGCAATAATTCATGAAATATCCTGTTATTTTTATTCGGTACTCCTAGAATCCCTGAATAGTTAATGTGTTGCAACCACTTTGCTGCATGCTTGAAAGCTATTGAAAACGTTGATTCACTCATCAAATGGGAAAAGTGAATTCTCGCGGAATCGAAATCTTTGTAGTCACTCGCTTTGCAACCCAAAAATTATTTATTTGAACATACATACATTTAAACATCAAAAACTGTAATTCCTGGTTTTAAGTAACTCTTGAGTTATATCAAGCTCATAACAAATATTAAGGGTGTTAATATCACATTCTTTCCTAATATTATAAGATAATTTAGAATGTGGTTCCATATAGTATTTCTCTTTCTCCTTATTTTACTAACTGCACAGAAATGTTATTTTGTTCAAAAAATAAATGCATCATTCATGTTTTCTAATAATTCAAATCTTTCCTGCAAGGATTAATCAGTTGCAGTTACAAAATAAAAATTTATTTTGTAATTTTTTTCAGGATCTTGCATTGTCTCATTCATGTGCTCATACACAAATCTTTTTCTTACAAGGCTGAATCGATGAAATATCAGGAAATTTTGTATCAGCCTAAACATCTTCTGCAATTTCTTTTGCAGTTACTAAAATGTCATTAAATCTATAGTCTGGATGACTTTCTAAAGTATAGATCAAATTCAAAATATTCAAGTACCACCCTATAAAATTGTACTAGGTACTACATATATCTAATCAAGATAATATGTTGTACCAAACTACAATTGAAGAAATGAATTTAAATGATTTAATTTCAGTAGTCAAAAACTGAATGTAAAAAATGCACTATTTATTATCAAAAAGCATAAAAAAATCATATACCTCCTGAGGTGGTCATCTCTCCAACTCACTTCACATGACAGCCCTGATAAAACCCTCCTAACTTGACAATAAAAAGATAAAGGAACACCTCTGAAGTTCCAGATGTTAGATCGCTTCAGCTTCCAAAAAGAAAACATTTCTTTTTCAGAGAATTTCCTCTAAGCGAATGATAAAATTCTCCTTACTTCTGATTTTCAGTCAAGCACACCATTAAGAAGCAGCCAGATCCTCTTCCAATGGAAACACAAAGAAAACTGATTTAAGGGCAGTTCTGTACTACATGTTTTCATAAGAATATGAATTTTAATGCAGTAAGGTAGAGGAATAACGAAAGCTGGTCTTTGGAAATGATCTTCCAAGCCTATTTAAAATCATAATTGTGATATCCCATGACTGGATAGGAGAGAAAATACAAAAGAGATTATACATTTTGTATTCTTCCAGGTAAAGAATTGGTGGTGAACAGTGGCATATCTAGGGGAGAAGGGGGTTTGGTGTTAATACCTCTCCTATGAGCCAAAGTATTTTTCTGGCTAAATTTTTATTCCATGATTAAATTTCTTCATTTATTTTAAACAACAATCAAGAATTAGTTAATATCAGTGCACAATGACATATTTACCACATGAATTGTACATGCATCAATTTTTTCTGAACAAGGTAAAGGTACGTTTCCATAAATGCGATGGGGGAAAAGAAAATGAGTCCCCTAAACCCTGGCTGTTTCCATGAAAATGACAAATGAAAAACTAACAACTGACTATAGTAATGTGCACCTTGCATATCTCAATCTTTTACTTTTAATTTTTCAGTCTTGAAGGGCTTCCTTGGTGGCTAACATTTTTTTAAATTGAGATATGAATTTTAATCCCCCCTTTTTACCAATTTCTAGACACACCACTGGTGGTGAAGGCCAGTAGCACTATGTGAAAGAAATACCACCATGGCATGCTGGTCCTCACTAGAGCAGAGATAGCAATTAGAAAGGCTGGCTTCTGAGAAAACAATAATTACAGGAATGCAGCACACCTATCTCCTGCTGCACACGAGACTCCTACTGTGCCACAATTTTCGAACAACCCCATCCCGTCCTTTACTGAGAGAGGCATAGAACAATGCAAATCACACAGGGTCAATGAAATTTTTTTCCTTGAAGATTTCTTATTGTTCTGGTATTCCTAACTTTATTTCCTGCTTTCACACATAGGTGCTAAAATGTTCAAAATGCGAGGTCAAAATGCTTTGCCCATTCAGTATGTATGAGTTTTATTCCAATAATATACAGTAAGCACCTATCTCCTGCTGCACACGAGACTCCTACTGTGCCACAATTTTCGAACAACCCCATCCCGTCCTTTACTGAGAGAGGCATAGAACAATGCAAATCACACAGGGTCAATGAAATTTTTTTCCTTGAAGATTTCGTATTGTTCTGGTATTCCTACCTTTATTTCCTGCTTTCACACATAGGTGCTAAAATGTTCAAAATGTGAGGTCAAAATGCTTTGCCCATTCAGTATGTATGAGTTTTATTCCAATAATATACAGTAAAACCTCGTTATTTTGATCCCGGATAATTCGAAATAGCATGTAATTCGAAGCTAATAGCAGTCCCCGGCCAACATCATAGGATTTTGCATACTTTTTAGTACAGATTATTCGAAATACGTCTACAATGAAATTCAAAGTCATGATTTGGTCCGCTGACTTGCGTTTCCTTTAATTCGAAACCTTTACTCATATTTTGTGTTTAAGTGGAAAGTTTGTGCATGCACAAGACAAAGGCATCGTGTTTTTGTTTTCCATTTCTCGCAAACGAAATATATATTGCCACCCGAACAGGTAGCTTCTTTTTACTTATTTAATAGTCAACATGAAATAAAATCGTAGATTTTACAAATAGAGGAATCATCTTATCCTTGTTTCACTAGACCTTCTTTATTCCAGGTTCTCGGATTACTTCACGTATACTGCTTTATCGTAGATCTTTACCTCTTCCCCATAAGTTTTTCAGTCATCATGTTTCCAAAACATGTTGCGAGTGATTCTGGTGTTAGTAGAACAAAGAAAGTAAGAAGGCCATTTCCATGGCACAAAAACCAGACATGATTGCAAGACTTGAGAAAGATAAACGATCAAAAGACATTTGCACTGCCATGAACTTATCTTCCTTAACTGTGTGAACCATTTATTTGCAAAAGGATAAACTTAATGAAGTTGCAGAAACCTGTGTTGGTGGGGTGAAATTAAAACGCATAACAAGAACAGGAGATGCAATAATGGAGAAATTGGAAAGATTTTGAACCCATTGGATCAACAGCTATAACCAATGAAGCATGTGTCTCAGCTTCCACATTATCCAAGAGAAAGCTCTCTCATTGTTTGAGAACTTGAAGAAAAAGGCTGAGGAAGAAGGGACAACTGGTAGGTAAAACCTTGAATTTAAAGCCATTCAAGGCTGGTTTGAGCGATTTAAGAATCATGCAAATTTGCATAGCCTTCGTATAATAGGTGAAAAAGCGAGTGCAGATATGGAGGCAGCAAAGGCATTCCCAATGAAGTTGCAAAAAATCATTGAGGAAGGAGGATATTCAATTAAGTGGATTTTTGATGTTGACAAGACAGACCTTTTTCGGAAGAGAATGCCATCTCAATCATTTATTTTGAGAGATGAAAAAATCGCCAGGTTTCAAAGTATCAAAGGACCTTGGTGGTAATCTTGAGAGTGATGTGATGTTGAAGCCGTTGCTGGTTTATCACTCTCAAAATCCTCGTACTCTTAAAGGATTCAATAAAGCAGCATTACCCATGATTTGGCAATCTAATAAGAAATCATGGGTAAAAATGTCAGTGTTTGCTGACTAGGTGACTGGCTACCTTTCACCTCTCATCACATCATACTGTGCCAAACACAACCTTGATAACAAGGCTCTTCTGTTAAATGATATTGCTCCTGGTCACCCTGTCAATATTGAAGACTTCGCCAATAATATTAAAGTTGTTTTTTTGCCTCCCAATACCACCTCCATCTTGCATCCTATGGATTATGGTGTTATAGCCACCTTCAAGGCCTATTACCTACAGCTCATTATGAGGTCCCTTGTCTCGGGATCTGATGGCAAAAACAAACCAACCATAGAGCAGTTGTAGAAGAACTACACCATCAAAGTGTGCATGATTTCCAAGGTTTAGATAACGTTGTTGAAAAAACTCAGCATAATGTTGTGGAGCTGACACTTGAAGCAGGATTTGAAGAAGTCGACCAAAGCGACATTCAAGATGTGTTAGTACCACATTCTGAAAAATTAACAAACAAAGAACTCATTCAGCTTGACGAAGAATGGCAAAAGAAAGATGATGATGATGAGGAAAGTGGTGAACCAATGAGAACGCTAGATGCAAAAACTCCCTCTCTACTGTTGTGAAAAAGCCATCCAAATTGTAGATGACAATGATTCACAAATAGAAAGAAGTTCTTCTTTCAAGCGCAAAGTGAACGACACCAATGCATGTTATCAAGAGCTGTATAAGACAAAAAGGAAGGCAGCTATACAAACATGCACTGTCTCATTTTTTCGTCATATAGAATAAGATGAGGCTCAACCCTCCACTTCAGAAATAGAAATCGATGATTAAATTAAGAATTTCTAAGGTTTTTGTTTCCTTTGGATTTTATATTTTTTCATGTGCTCTGTATTGATGTCATGCAGTTTATAATGTTTGCACATTTATGGTCTTAACTACGTAATGTTTAGTAGTAAAAGTATGTACAGTAGCAGGTTGATTGGGTAATTATAGTATAACTACCATAAATAAGCAGTAGTATAGTTATTTTGATACCTAAGTACATACTATGTTAGGCTTAAAATTAGTCATATTAAATGATTTTCTGGACCTTGGGAACAAATTGTAAACTTTTTCATATAAAGTAATAGGTGTTAAATTTTCACTACCTATATGAGATTTTGCTTAAGAGCTTATTTTTCGGAACAAATTGAGCTGGTATAGCAAGGGTTGAGTGTACTGATAAGTGAATAAATAAGTTGAAACTTTGGACTGGTAATAATATTAATAATTATATCAGGAAACTAAAAATTACATGTTCCAAAGTCATGCTTAGAAGTCAATAAGGAATATTATCAAATCTGATGGCTACATAGGTCTAACTTTGCTCTCCCATGCTCAGTACGAGGATGTCCATCAAAAAAGTGAAGCAACAAATTCCATTTCTCCACATGAGCTAATTTCAACCCATGGAGAATGATGTCATCCATCAACAGGAAATTAGAGCCAATGGCACCTCTAAAAAGTTGCACATAGTGCTCAAGAATCTCTTGTCTGCACCTCTGGGCAGTCAGGGAGCCTTCATTGGATGCATGAAAAGGAGTATGATCATTGATTGCAATGCAAGCCCACATCATCACACTACAACCACCATAGCTATTCCTTTCTTTGATATTGGAGGAACAGCAATGGCCAGTGTCTGGATTTTGGATATAGGCTGAATAGAGATTCATTAGAGAAGAGTATGTTGGTCCATTGCTCCAGGCTCCAAGTAACATGTTGGCAACACCAATTGAAACTGGCTCTCTGGTGGATGGAAGTAAGAAGAACAGAAACTGCTGACTTCCTGGCATCGAGTCCACTCTAATTAAACCTTTGAATCACTGTTCTCATTGAAATCGTCCTTCCTGATGTCACAGACAGCTCAAGAGAAAATTGCTGTGATGCCATCTCCTATTCTACTTTGACATTAAACAAGACACCAATCATCTTGAGTTTACTCTTGAATGGCTGTCTTGGTTTCCTGGCAATGGTTCTCATCTCTTTAAATTGCCTCCAAAGTGCTGACATAACCATTCGTGGCATATTGAGCTATATTGCAACCACAACTTATGAATCTTCTTAACAGTAATGGCTTGCCATTTGTAGGAGAAATCGTGGGATTGCCACATTTATGAAGTGATAACCTTGAAATGATGTGGGTTGGTAGTTGCTGTTTATTTATAGACTTCACTTATTTACATGTATCAATGTATATAGATCAATTTTGATTGAATATTTGGAATTTACATGCAAAATAATCATACGTAACATTTTCACCTTCAAATTTCCTATTATAATTAAAATATCAATAAAAATTGTGCACTACCTAAATTTTGTCTACCTGTGTGTTTACTAAGTACTTCAACCATCATATAGTTTTTAAACACACAAAGTTTAAGCTTATAGCATAGTCCATAACAGCTAATGTAGTTAGAATTATCTCTAGCTGGTTCAGATCATGGATCATTTTGACTAATTCAGCATTTTATTTTACTATGTGTGCATCCTGAGTTAAGCCTTCATGAACAGCATTAGCACTAGGCCAATAGATGTTGTATCATACATGAGCATTTGCCTCAACGTTGGCACTACAAAATTCTCAACTTTTAATATGATCCAACCTAGCTACCTAACCTAATCACTTATAATTAAACCCAAGTATATTAATACCACCAAACATAACAACAAACCATAATGATACAACCATTCATTTACACCTAAAAATGCAATCATACTAAATAGGAAAGCCTATTAAAACAATAAATTTAAACTACAACCACAAACCTTAATGTGGAATACACAGTTGTCTTTCATAAACTAATTAAACCTAGAAACAAATCACACCCATTCTCATATCTATTACCGGACAATGTTAATCATACAATACATACAAACTCGACATGAAGTTCAAAATTATACTTAACTATCCTATATAAACATTAAAAAAGCATTATAGCAAAAAGAAGCCTCACAATACTAACAAATTCAACTGTATATAATCCATTTCAATGAAATTATCCCCTTGGACCTGACCTTATTCCATCTTCACAAGAATGACTGTTGCAAAGCAAATTTACTGTAACTTTATTCGTTAAAAAATTGACAAGAGCTTAAGATGATAATTTTTTGTGCACATAGCTTCATGCTTGTTTCAAGTGATGCTGTGTGACAAGATATTGTAAATATGTTTAACGGAAGTAATGTACATTTGAAAATATCAAATCAGAGTCTGAGCAACTGAATCAAATTGAATCATCATTTCTGATTAAAATCAAACTGAATCTCATAGTTTCGCAGGACTCTAGTTAAGGAACATTTTAACACAAACCATAATTCATTTGATAGAGAATATCCTCTGATTTCTCCAGAAGAAAAAAGTGAATAAACTACAACCTAAACTAGAATTACAATAGTAATACAATAATTCTCTCTTTGAATGCTTTTAAAACAAACTGGATATTATGTCGGGAATTAAAAAATTACAACTATTTAATGTTGCTCTCTACAGGAGGATAGAAGTAATTTTAAAATATGCAAATTCAATTGAAATTCTATTTAGAAAGGTGTCATTTTCAGTTCAGCTTGATGAGTTGACAAACACAAGAGACACATCTCCACTTTACGGCAAAAGAGTTACTAAAATCATTGCCTATGAAATGATAAAAAAAGAGGTGAAGGCATTAATCATACCTTGAAAAACAAAACAGAAAAACTACCTTCAATTACCACAAATAAAGCACTTTAGGGATTGGCAGAAACAATGGATTTATTGCCCTCTGCAAGAAGGATGAATCATTTCCAAAGCTTATATCTTACGATTGTACAGGGAGATGTTTTACTTCACTTAGTGCGCTTTTGTTATAGTGCTCTCGCTGACTGCTGAATCATCGACACATTGTTTTGGTCATATATTACAAGCACATAACTTTTGCAAAACATTTATTGTCAAATTAGTATTTGTATATAAGTTATGATTAAATTAAACATCATTAAACTATCCAATCAACAAAAAATGTAATCTCTTATTTAGTTCATTGACGCTTTTTCGATGGCAGCCAATCTACATTAGATTTTGTCGATATCTGGATTAATAGATCTTATTTATTCGATTTCACTGCGATAAGCCACCTTCATTTATTTTCTTATCCATATATTCTACAAACTAATAATAGATCTTTGGAGCTAAAAATATTGGTTTTAAACATACAGTGCCTCTCTAATAAACTCAGTGAACTTGAAGTCCTGGCAAGTAAAACAGACCCTCCTGATATAAGGCATATCACAGAACATTGGATGCACAGTATTTCTGTAATTATACCCGGTTATTGCTGTGCTAGTGCTTATTGTAGATCCAAACATACTCACTGTGGTGTACTTATTTTTGTTCAAAATAATCTCAATTTTAGTTCTCCAATTATTGTGGTCGAGCATCTAAATGAAGAAAATTGTTTTGAGTGTTCTGTGGTATGAATTAAGCTAAAATGTCATGTTTTCCATGTAGCAGTAATCTATCACTCCCCCAAGGTTGTTTTACTACTTTTATTGACAAACTTGATCACCTTTGGAATAACTAGACAAATCCCCAGAGATAAGGTACTATCAAATAATCTCTGGTGATTATAACTGTAATTTACTACCAGATGGGCCAAATCAAAAGAAACTTAATGGTATCTTAAACTCTTATTACTTGAAGCCATTAGTAAGTACACAAACTAGATACAATGACTCCATTGGGACTTTATTGGATAACATCTTCAACAACTCTAATGCTCACAATACTAGTGCTTTTGATCCTATTATATCAGATCATTATGCAATATTATCTCGATTGCTCATGAATTGCTCACCATTACCTGTTGCTTAAATATGTTTCTATTAGGATTTTTAATGACACAAAAATTCAGAATTTCTGCTCCCTTCTAATCAGGTACGATTGGTCAGAGATATTCAAAGCTCAATCTTTAAATGATTGCTTCAATTTATTTTATGATAGATTTCTGTTTTTCTTCAATTATGCCTTTCCACCTGACTTGGTTAAGCCTAAAGCAACTGTTAGAAAAAATGGATCACCCTCAGTATACAAAGTTTATCCAAATATGTAAAAGAACATGCCTAATTTGACAACCATTATGGTAATATGGTTATGCATCAGCATTATGTTGAATTAAAAAATCAATATAGGAAGCTCATTAAAATTAGTCAACAATCATTTAATGACCTAAGGTTCATGAAAGCACAAAACTGCACAAAGGAAGCTTGAAAGATTGTTAACGAAAACATAGACTCGAATAAATCATCATCTTTGCCAGCCATTTATGATAGTAATAATGTCATCTTAATTGATCCATCTGAAATCGCTAATGCTATAAATTAATTTTTCTTAAAGTCTAATAACATTCTTCCTAATAACCTTCCCAGTCTTTGGTGGTCAAATATAGCAGTGCTATCAACCCTTGTGGTGAGCATGAGTTGAATAAACTTCTCATTAGGATAGGTAATAAGAATTCATCTTGGCTGGATGAAATATCTGGCATACTATTGCTAAAGTGTGGAAAAATATTAGCCCAGCCATTATTATATTTAATCAATAAATCACTCACTGAGGGTGCCTTTCCTGATGCCTTCAAGACATCAAAAGTCATTCCTGTCTATAAAAATAAAGGTGATAGGAGTCATATTGATAACTATCACCCCATATTCCTTGTCACAATTCTCAAAAATCTTTAAACATGTTTCCTGTAAAAGACAATAATTTTTTTTGAAAAGTTCAATCTCTTGTCTGTATCCCAATTTGGCTTTAGAAGCAAAAAATCAACTGACCAAGCTATTCTTTTATCCTTTGAATTCATAATAGATGAAATTATGAATGCTGCAGACCTCTTGGTCTTTTCTTTGACCTCAGCAAAGCATTTGATTTAGTTGACCACAAGATACTTCTATCCAAATGCTTCCACATCAGTATCAGAGGCGTAGCACATAAATGGTAATCTTCATACCTCAGTAGTAGAAAACATGTTACTTCTATTAACTACAGGGGTAGAAAATTCTGCTCTGATACTGGCATTATTTCAACAGGTGTCCCTCAGGGGTCAATTGTTGGGACCATAATTTTTAATTTTTATAAATGATCTACCATCCAACTTCTCTAGTAATAATAGAAATAGAATAGTGATGTTTGCAGATGATATAAATGTTTTGCTAAGCTGTAATAATAACAGTCATTTAGCTAATGTAAGTCTTGATACAATTGACAGTATGTCATTTTGGTTCACAAGAAATCAACAGGTGTTAAATAACCATAAAACTCAAATAATACTATTCTCCCCAGGCCATCAACAAAATATAGATTTCAATGTACAGGCTAACCAAGTTACCATAGAGTTGACCAATCAACTTAAATTCTTAGGACTGATCAATGACCCACAACTTAATTGGACTGAACATATAGCCCATTTATGCATGAAACTAAATTCTGTTTTTTACCTTTTTACAGTGTTGAAACATACAGTAAGCACTGACATCCTGAAAATGATGTATTAGGCTTATTTTTACTTGCGTGCACCATATGGAATACCTCTCTGTGGTTCTTCCTGTAACCTGATTGAGGTTTTATGAATTCAAAAAAAGGTGATATGCTGTATGTTTCATGCCTCCTTTAAGGCTCCTTGTCATCCACTGTTTACCAAATTGGGACTTTTGACTGTTATGTAACTCTATATCTTTAACGTGGTTGTCCATGCCAAGATACCACTGATTTTTTTAAGAATGCCTCCATTCACAATTATAGGTAATACCAGAGGTGGTAATAATCTACATCTGTATCATCACAGATTCAAGGTTTACCATAAATGTACTAAGCCATGAGTGTTAAATCTCTTTAAATAATGGGCTAAGAAATCTGGTCACACTCAACTAATATGAACTATTTATGACTGACTGTGATGCTATTTTTAACAAACTTCGAGTAGATATAAGATTGAAATTTGGTAGGAATGTTTAATTTTTATAGTAAAAGCCATTTAGGCAAAAAATCCCCAAAAAAGACCCGGATTTGACTCCGATAGATAATTTCTGTTTTCCATAAGATAATATGTAACAATCGATTTTTCAACTTACAGGCTTTTACACTTTTGAAATTAAAATAAGAAAACATTGACCAATGATCTCTGGACCTAAACCATTTTAAAGAAAAATAAATAATGTTTCATATTATTACTGTCACATTTCGCCCACAATTCAAAACCACTCAAGATATACATTTAAATCATATTCACTGGAAAAATTTAAGCTTTTTAATGATATGTTGCCTTGCCGACCGTGTCATTGTTATACCTCAAGTTTGTATTGTCGTCTCAATCCTTATATCATATGTCTAAGGAAAGCATGCTTTAATATGAGAGAGAAGGAGAGAGAGGAGAAAAAAGAAAGGAGAGAGGAGAAAAAAGAAAGGAGAGAGATAGAGAAAGAGAGGGAGTGAGAGAGAAGGAGATAGATAGGTAGATATCTGTATTTATTTGGGTGATATTGAGAGACTAAGCAGTCTCTTCTTCCATCTAACCCAGAAAGAGGGATGAAGATAGAGAAGGAGGGAGAGACAGATAGATAATGTACCTTATTAGGGCAAGATTAAGACTAGGAAGTCCATTTTCCAGAGAAGGAGAAAGGGGGAGAGAGAGTGATAGTAAGGAAGAGAGAGATAAAAGGAGAGAGAGAGAGGAAGAGATAGATAGATAATGGTCTTTATTAAGGTGAGATTGGGACTAGGAAGTCTATTTTTCCAGAGAAGGAGAGAGGGGGAGGAAGAATGGAAGGGAGGAGAATGAGAGAGAGAGAGGAAGAGAGAAAGAATGGGGAGTGCCTTACATTTAATACTAAATCCACGCACATCTGTCATATTTGATGGACAATTATGTTAGTCATAATATAATGGGCTCATTCCAGGGGTGTTTATTTTCATTTGATTAACATGGGCATGAGTGCAGTGTATTAATCATTTGCATTTTAAAATTACTTAGAATCATCGTAGAAATTCAGGACTTGAAACAATGTATGGCTAAAATAACAATTTTTTTCCTGTCCTTGGTTTTCGTATATGCATCAAATTGATCCATAAATGGGGTTTTAGAATTTTTACCAGAAAATCTTTCATTGGTAAGGTGATTTGCATTGTTGCTGGTGGCATGTAATTGTGTGCGATTGACTGGGATTATCGATTCATGATATTTTGACGCTGTTTTCAAGTTAAAAACTACTTTGGAAAGAATAAATAATAATGTTAACTGTAATAAACAAATAATTATTCTATTACTAATGAATGTTCGAAAATTAGGCTTGTGTTTATTTTTCAGGGAGATTTTCCCCGAAGATTGTTTATTGTATCTGCTGATGTTCATAATTTGCAAAATACTGATTCGTAGTGTTTATCTGGTGTTATTCATAGCCTATGAAAGAAGTTGCAGTTATTATAGGTTAGGTTATTTATTTATATAACAAAATTCTAGTAGAATTATTTATTACAACTATAATTTCTTTTTCACACAAATTTTATAATCCCATAATTATTTATATTTTCTGGAACGTTCAATTATTTGGGTTTAATACTTATTGGCCACTTTTTAGAGCACATAAAAGTTGGTTTCATTGATTTTTTTATTTAAATTTTATTTTAAATTAATACTTAACTCATGCATACCCGTCATATTTGATGGGCAATTACGCAAGTTATATAATAAATTACCTGCATTCATTAAGGATATTGACAGTATTCCTAAATTCAAAAATAATGCACATAAATTATTATAGGAAAAGCGGTTTTATTCAATTAATGAAAGAAAAACTTTGTTACTTTCAGGAAAACTTGATTCAACAAGTAATTCGACGAACTGAAGGTGGAGAATGGCAAGTTGATGTTTGCAAAGCTTTTAAATTATCGGTATCGACGGTAAGATAAAATGCTGTATAATTTTATATTTTAATAAAAAGCACATCTTTATATGTTTTGTTATTCTGATTAAAGTACAAAAATATACCTTATATTAGTAATTCATTAGCATTGGGTTGGACATATAAAATCTATTTACATTAGTTTTATGAAAAAAAATCCCTTGCTTAATGCGGTTTCAGTTAGTGCTGTTTTTCAGGAATCAATTAAGAGCACTAAGTGAGGGATGCCTGTAATGGTAATAGATAACCTGATGGAACTGGATAATAAAATAGTTCAAGTCCATGGGACACAAAAATCTGGAACTCTCTGAAGTTTATCAAGTCCTTACTCATTATTCTTCCCTAATATTTTCCATTGTTCTCCATTGACAATAATTACTTTTGCCTCTTCTGTCTATCCTGATATTCCCAATGGATGTACATGTATTACAATACCTTTAACCTCCAACATAACATAGAGGGGGAGTCAAATGAAAACCTTAAATGACTTTTTACATTTTTTAAATTGCAGATGGGTTTGGTACAGAGTTGTCACTTTTCAACATAGTCTCCATTGCGATCAATGCATGTCTTCCAGCACTTAACTAGTTCCTGGATTCTGCTTTTAAAAAAAATTCTTTTGGTCGTGTGCACAGCCACCCATGCACCATCTCTTGCACTTCTTCATCCGAGCGGAAAGTCTTTCCACCCATTGCCTCTTTGAGTGGCCCGAAGATGTGGTAGTAACACGGAGCGAGGTCTGACGAGTATGGTGGATGAGGAAGACACTCTAAATGCAGATCCTTGATGGTCGCAGCTGTTGCACAGGCAGTATGTGGCCGTGCATTGTCATGCTTCAGCAAGACACCAGTGCTCAGCAGTCTACGTCATTTTGATCTGATTGCTGGTTTCAGATGATTTATAAGATCACAATATGTGACACTGGTGTCTGTGGTCCCCCTGGGCATGTAGTACTCTAAGAGTGGACCCCGGTTATCCCAGAACAGTGTCAACATCACCTTTCCTGCAGACGGCTGCCTGCGGAACCTTTTGGGTTTTGGTGAGGATGAATGGCACCACTCTTTGCTTGCCCTCTTTGTTTCAGGCTGAAAGTAGTGGACCCAGCATTCTTCTCCAGTCACAATCCGCACTAGGAAGGCTTCATAGCATCGCAAAAGCTCTTGACAGGCATCAACACATCTTTCAGTTCGTGGATCAATTGTCTAGGCACCCACCTTACAGACTCACCCTAATTACTGACCACAATGTAACCATGTACAATACGTAAATAAAATTGATCTTTATTATTAGTTATATATTTAATTACCTGCAAATAACTGAACCTAAGGATGTTAAATGTGCATAGTTCAGAAGTAGATCCCATCCCATCCCATGGAAGGGACGACTGACCAAATTGACCATCATGCCTCTTGAAAATGCCATTGCTCCTTTCTTACTCCTTTCTCTGAATATCCTTTTTCCTTAATCCTATGAAATATATTAGCAGCACAGTATGAAGAGATTTTGTGCAGAATGGGTTTAAGAATGCATCTGATTAAGAGCAATATGGATATCCAAGAATCATCCTATTGTTTTCCCCTTGGATCCTTGGTTTAAATCTTGCATCAAACGCTCATTTTCAGAGATGAAAAATAAAAAATCTAAAATTAAAAAAAATCAGTATATAATTTCGACCTGAGGCTTCTGGATTTTTTAAACTTGAGAGTGTAATCTACTCTCAGCAAGTGCTTCACTGGAGCTGACAATTAGTACACATGTTTTTAACAATTTTGATTATTATCAGAATTTAAAGATAGCTTCTCATTCCATTTAAATATCTCAGAAAATAATTCAGCATATCTAATAGTGTACTGTAATGTGAATGTAAGCCCCTGCCTATTTTAATGAAAATTGCACTTGATTTTCAGTAAGTTATCTGAGAGTGAGATGTTCTAGTTTTTCAGACATGAGATTCACAATCCTTGGACCAATACTACTGACAGAACGTAAGAAGTATGATTCTGGCTGCTAATAAGAGTTCTAAAAATTAATGATTATTTCCGATTAGGTCTGTGTAAAAACCTGATCTATGATGTAACAGTTGGCACACATACCACCAGTAGGCAGTGCGGTAGTTAAGGCAAGGATGGCATTTGTCATAGGCTCCACATGCAAAATGTTCCCAAAAACAAACTAAGTTTATTTTCCATATATGACTATTAATTTAATACTCAACTGTTCAAGTTATTTTTATAAACATGCTACTATTCTCTATTAAAATGCAGGTAAAATAATATTTTACATAACTAGATGTTTCCTAAAATTTTGCCCTATCTCCCAGCTACACCTATGACAGTTTATAAAATGTCTTATGCCAATATCCATAAAAAGATTGGGAAAACCAGGTGAGCATTTCAGCCACAATACAGCTGGCATCAGTGTTGATTCATCAAAGAGAGATCATAAAAATTTAGAACCTACTAGTATCACTGAATCACCACAGATGATGGCTGTTTTGTAGTGGAAATGAGCATTTGGTTTTTCCAATCTTTTGAAAGCTATCATAGAGATTTTGATTTCAGCTAAAGAAGAAGCTTAATACATTTTTCTTGAATGCCATTAATTGAAGAGGTCAGGTTTAAGGAACTTTCAAGACCTTCCTCATTCTCAAGGTTCCACAAAAGGTCATTCTTCTAAGCACACCACCAAATATTTAGTTCACGAATAAATCTCTTATCAAAATATTATTTATTATCAAATCCTTACCTGAATAAACAGGTGCAACAGATTTCCAAAACCATGCTATCAATCTGTTTCCCATTGAAGTTCATGTCTCAGTACTGAAAGTATATAGAAATTAAGTTTTGATGAAATTTTAAGCTATTAAAATTAATTTCATTTTTGTATTGAATTAGATTTAATGTAAAAATGTTTTTCTACCATCCTACTCATGATTTTTATCAACAACTTGTCACTAATTAATTTTTGTGAGCATGATATTTTTTAAAATGTACCAAAATCTAATTTATTAGCTAGAGAGTCTCCTTTTGAAACTATGGCTAGACTTGTTTCAAAACAATTTTTTCTTGACATAACTTTTAAAATGATTCCTGACTATGATGTGATATTAACCTAATCTCTTTCTGCTTGCACTAGTCAGTTAAGGCAACAGCAATTATTTATTATGGTTCTAGTCAGGACCTATTTTAAGGGAAATTTAGAGATCCACAAATCATTTTTTGGGTTCATTGAGTGGCCCATTTTTTGATTAAAGTTCAGAAAAACTGTAATATTAGAAATATCATGCCATCATGACGAAACATCATATAACAAGAAGTTCAAACCAGAACTAATGCAGGCTGGTTTCCCAAAGTTGACATACCGAATTGATTACTTATATTGACAGGAAATGTTTCAGTATGGGTTAGTCATTCCAAGGAATTCTCATACCATAAATACCATTTGTAATTCATAGTTTATCAATGATAGAGAAAAATTGGAAAACAAATTAATAGAGCATTATCAGGTTTAAAATACTAAAAGCAATGTCAAAATCTCCTTCTGACATATTTTGCATGTGTTTTTTTAAATAAACGAATTTTATAAATGTTACTGTTTATATGCTAATATGTATGGATCAACTGTCCATTGCTGAAGTGTAGTCAAATGGAAAAGAAAATAACCCATTTGTTCACTCATCTAAGCTCAAGCCGAGTTCAGTAATAATCGTCTCCATGGCAACAATCTGATAAAATGCGATTTAAAACACAAAACTGCTATATTTTAGTAAAAATTCAAGAAAATATGATCAGTTATCAAAATTCCGGGATAAGAATTAGAATCTATATTCTTTTCCCCTTAGAACAGTAGAAACTTCGCTCTGATATCGCAATTTTAAGATATTTTAAAATATTAAAGAAACTATCTCTACATGATGGATTTGAGACTTCCTATGTAAAACAAATAGGGAAAAAAACGTTCCTGGAATCAAACCCAGGACTTCAATCTTGGCCAAATGAAAAATAGCCCGGAGGTGGGCCCTGGCAGCATGAGCCTCATACTAAGTTTCATGAAAATCAGTCCATCGATGCAAAAGTTTTTAGTAGGGGACAAACTCATACACACAAACAGGACCATTTCATAAGGCTATGTTTCCTTCGGAAACCAGCCTAAAAAAGGGCCTTGTGTGTGTGGGATCTTTGTTTGTGCATGCCCTGCGGCACATTCCACTGTTTGGCCATACATTAAGATGACACATAAGAAAAACCACATTTGAAATCCCAGTAATTTTATGCAGAACTCAAATAAAATAAAGAATCACAGTATTCACTTTTTTTACAGTAATTCAAGTCCCTCCCACTTTTAACAGTATTCACTGTCAAACAAAAAACAAAACTATTGTTAAAATTTAAAAAGTAACTAAACAAATATTCTTACAAAATTAACAATCTTAAATATAAATCATCACATAATAAATCACACTAAAGGACTAGTTACTTGTAATAAAAAACAAGATAAATATCATATTAATAATATTTGTGAAAAAAGTCAATCACTACTTTTTAATTTTTTCGGTGGCACATCATCTTCATTTCTGTTGTCTCTGACTCAGTAAATATCATTTTGAAGTACTCTGTGCAATAACTCTCTTTGTTTGAAACATTTTCATGATGCCTTCACTTTTGCTTATTGAGCCACAAGGAGTTCCCTGAAGATGGCGCTAGAGACAGGCGCCGAAACGCCGGAAGACTACCATCTCACCAGGCTGGAAACCCGAGAGAAATTCACTGCATCTATTCGCCGGGAAAGCATAAGATCATTCTACACAATAAAATAGTTTTCTTTGGATCCCAATCCATGACATATTAAAATGCACATTTAAATACATATTTAGTTTTGGTGCTTAAATTCATAAAGGATCTTAATGATGTTTTCAGCTGAGAAACAATCTAAATAGGCCATTAGCGTGATTCAGGTTCGGGTACTGAGATACCTAACTCATGACAAAGAGTATAATTTATTCACGGCATTCATGATTCATGCATTACTTGAAAAAAGAACAAGCAACTGCACAAAATTGATTATAGAGCTGCACATTTGGCTTTAAAAACTACACAAAATGGTTAGAGCTGCACGTTAAAATAGGCCCTAGTTCTAGTTTATTAACATTTATTATGGGACTCAACTAATGCAATAAATAAAGAATTATAGTGGATTGAACAGACATAAGCTATAAGGTCTGGAATATTTTTTAAATGAGAACATTTTTTGCTATGATCGGGAATCAAACCCAGATCTTCCACTTGCCGGGCATGTATTCTACTGCTGAACTATAGTAGCAGATTAATTCTCCCATTAAGAAAACGCCCGCATTCCAAAACAGGAGAATTAATCTGCTGTGATAATTCAATGGTAGAATATCTGCCTGGCAAGTGGAAGACCCAGGTTCATTTCCTGGTCATAACAGAATTTTTTCTTATTTAAAAAATATTCTCTTAGGGAAACCTATTCATTACAGGCAAATAATGGAAAATTTGTACATTTTTTGTGCAAACTTTGTGAACATAAGTTTCATCTTTTCCCATTTCCAATAAAAAAATTAATGACTTTCCTTATTTAGTGTGTATCTTACCTCCATGCATAAATGTTTATTAATTAAATGGTATAGAAATCTAAACTTAGAATTGTTGTACTATAAAATAATGTTTCAAGAAGTCTATGAATTATAAACATTTAGTGGACTACATAAAGTAACTTATTTTCAGTTGAATATTTTTATGATCTTGTAAGGCTCAATTTGCTTTAATTGTTAAACATTTTTATGCTATTTTTTTATATGGAAAACAGAGCCCAAAAAGTAATTTCATAAACTGAAAATTGGATTAGGTAATTTATACATCAATCTAGTGGTAGCATAACACAAAGGAGTTTTTCTTAGAGACTTCATACGTAAGGATATTAGTTAGCCCATTTACATATCTCTATATCTATTGTCTTTGTTCACCAGTTAACCTGAAAACCTCACATCTAATGCTTTATGTTAAAAATTTTTTCTTGTAATATTCTGATGCATAAATAAAATAAATTCATAATAGAATTGTTACTTAGCATTAACCTATATCCAAACATAAACCTCTATTGCAAAGGACATTTGATCCGTTATTATGCCTAGTAGATTTTGTAGTAAATAACTATTTTTTTCATTCAATTTCTTTGGAAACATTCTATATAATTGGAGCATTGACATTAATTTATTTGGATGAAAACCTTTTCAAAGGTTTCTGTAATAACACCCAAAACACAAAAAATATTCATGAAGTTAAATCCTAAAGGGAATTAAAAAAATATGATGCATCTTTTCCCAACAGATGACTTTATAATAATTCCATGGAACATGCTTTGAATTCACGTCTTTAACTTTAAACTCCCTTTGGACTACAAAAAATGAAATGAAGAGATAACTTAGTAAAAATTTATTTCCACTTTAATAATAATACACAACCAGTTTTGACTAAGAACTTGTCGTCATCATTTCGATATGCTGATGATATTTTCTGTTTATGGAATGGCTTCCTTAGGCAACTGCATAACTTTGTGTATCTCCTTAATATCCTACACTTATCCCTAAAGTTCACCCATGAGATCGAAAAGCAAAATTCCCTCACCATTCATTCCACACCATTTAATCTCACTTCACACAAATGTACTGCCTATCACGCCATGATACACTGTTTAACCCAACTCCACTCTCTCAGGCAGAGTCCACCAAAGAACTCAATATTATTAAACAAATAGCTAGCCTATAATCTAATGAATTCGGCTCAACTTGGTGGTAAGTGATAATCATATTTCAGAAGAAAAGAACAACTATGCAAATTCCACAAAAGTTTATTTGCATGATTGGCTTCGCTAAATAACTAGGATCATCAGGTGATGCAAGTGCTTGTCTCATCTGATGATGCTAGTTATTCAGCAAAACCGGTCACGCAAATAAATTTGTGTAGAAGTTACAAAGTTGTTGCAGAAACATGCAAAATCCACTCACACAGTCAACTCTCACCAAAAATTAAAACTAGACAGATGTTTCGACAGCTAAGCTGTCATCTTCAGTAGTGTGGGATGTAGGAGGGAGAAGGGGGGTATATATACAAGGAGAGACCGTTGGGGAGAGAGGGAAAAAAGTGAAAGGATTTGGAATGGCTAACTGAGTAACTGAAAAAGGGGGGAGTGGGGGATAGGACCTAAGTCGTTGTTTATAACCGTGTTTTTGTTTTTATGTATGTAGATGCTTTCGTATGCATCGAGTTTATTGTATTGGTCGATTGATTTGAGTAAGGATAGGTTTTCTAATGCAAGAAGCTTTAGAAGTCACAGGAGATTTCAAAATTGGAGGAAGGATTATAAGAACAGTAAAATACACAGATGATCAAGTACTTATAGCAAGAAAGGAAGAGGAGCTACAAAAAATGATAAATAGACTAGTGATAACAGGAAGAAAATATGGTATGGAAATAAATACAGAAAAATCCAATGTCATTCGAATATCAGGTAAAGAAGAGAATCTGAACATAAGTATTGGGGGAAAGCCTTTAGAACAAGTTTCAGAATATAAATACCTTGGAAGCATCATAACACGAGAAGCAAAATGTACGGATGAGATCAGAACTAGAATAGGAAAAGCAAAAGCGGCTTTCAGGAGAAAGAAACAACTACTTACAGGGAATATAAGGGAAGATATCCGAAAGAAGTTCATAAAATGCTACGTATGGAGTATAGCATTGTATGGGGCAGAAACATGGACGCTAAGGAAAAATGACATCAAATACTTGGAAAGCTTTGAAATGTGGACTTGGAGGAGAATGTTGAAGATAAAATGGACAGATAGGATGAAAAATGATGAAGTGCTACGAAGAATAGGAGAGAAGCGAATGATTATACAGACTATCAGAAAGAGGAAGGCTAACTGGGTTGGACATTACCTGAGGAGAGAGAGTATGATTAAAGACGTGTTAGAAGGAAAACTAGATGGGAAAAGGGAAAGAAGTAGGAAAAGGTTTCAGCTGATAGACGATTTGAAAGGGAAGGAGAGTTATCAAGATATGGAGAGGACAGCGGAAAATAGGAGTATATGGAGAACCAGTTTTAACCAAGAATAATCACGGACCTGTCTACGGACAGACTACCTATGATGATGATGAGGTTTTCTGTGGTGATAGGATGAGTGTCAAAAATATGAGTTGCAATGCTTGCTTTGTTTATTCTGTTGTTTTTGTAGTGTGCTATGTGTTCTTTAAACCGGGTTTCCGGTTTGCGTCTACATTGTCCTATGCAAATTTTGTCACATGAACTGCAATTGACTTTAAAAAAGGAATGGAGACTACGGTGTACAGGTTGGAATTAAAATTTAAAACTCCTGAACCGTAAATTAACCCAGAGAGCACTCACACGTCAATAAGAAATAAGGAAAATTAAATTATGCTTACAAGTTTGCAGGACGATGATGGCCTACAGGGACCTGTTGTCTAAAACTAGCCTAAAAAAAAACACACACGCACAAGCACTCTGGAAATCTCTAGATACGTATTTCGGGAGCTATGCTCCCATCTTCAGTAGCTGAAGTCGTATGGAATTGACTTGGTAAATGCCTGATTTGTGGTGATTGGGAATTTTATCTTTTGGGTTTGTTAGTAGGTTGGATAGTTTATTTTCGTTGTCAAAAACCGGGTGACGGTCAAATTTTGAAAATATGCGTTGAAGATTATTAGTTAGTTTCGGGCATTTACCAAGTCAATTGCAGTTCATGTGACAAAATTTACATAGGACAATCTAGACCAGGGGTCGGCAACCTTTTCTGCATGGCGGGCCACATTTGCAGTTGTGAATGCTTTGGAGGGCCACATTGGGAGTCAAGAAAGCCTCGGCGGGCCAGATGAGCGAATAAATCAGAAGTTTTCTAGAGATTCTGTGATTTCATATGAACTAAATCATGTCTACATAATTTACTAGCATGAAAACTTCACCCGAAAAGGCTTTGAGACCATAATTTTACTCAAAAATATAAAATTGCCCATGAGAAATTTTCCTGATCACTTTTTCATTACAGCTTTGCAGGCCGCATAAAGGGTTCTTGAGGGCCGCGTGTGGCCTGCGGGCCGTAGGTTGCCGACCCCTGATCTAGACGCAAACTGGAAACCCGGTTTAAAGAACACATAGCATTCTACAAAAACAACAGCATAAACAAATCAAGCATTGCAACTCATATTTTTGACACTCACCATCCTATCATCACAGAAAACCTATCCTTACTCAAATCAATCGACCAATACAATAAACTCGATGCATACGAAAGCATCTACATACATAAAAACAAAAACATGGTTATAAACAACGACTTAGGTCCTATCCCCCACTCCCCCCTTTTTCAGTTACTCAGTTAACCATTCCAAATCCTTTCACTTTTTTCCCTCTCTCCCCAACAGTCACTCCTTGTATATATACCCCCCTTCTCCCTCCTACACCCCACACTACTGAAGACTGACAGCTTAGCTGTCGAAACATCTGTCTAGTTTTAATTTTTGGTAAGAGTTGACTGTGTGAGTGGATTTTGTGTGTTTCTGCGTGTGCGTATCTCTCTTTTTGACTTAGGTCCTGCGACGGTGTTTACCAGCAACCTGCAGCTTTTTACGGTGAAGGAGTTTTTGTTTATTTACTATTGTATTGTTTCACCGTGTCTCGCAACCCTCTCTTTTCATGTTGACCAAAATAAAGGACATCGAAGGCAAATGATTAAATCAACTGGAGGATGTGAGGAAAAGATGGAAAGAGTATATTGAAGAATTATAAGCAAAAGATTTAAAGCCAGAATATTTTGGGATCAAGAGGGATGAACTTTAGACCAGAGTTTGGCAACCTATGGCACACATGCCAAAAGATGGCACATGAAGAGATTTTACATTGCACAATATTTCAAAGGAGAATTACAAAAATATGTATTTCAAAGAGTTTTTCTTTGATTTCACTTGCAGTTCGTATTGTAATTATACCACATTATATTGTTAAAATATAAGACTCACCTTTTTGAAAGTGTTATGGACAAAACTATTTGAAGGGAGGCACACGAGAAGGGCCACAGATAGGGAATACTAGTAAAGAGTGGCACTCAATGGAAAAATGTTGCCAACCTCTGGTTTAGACTGTGCTGGCCTGGAAATATTGGTGAGACTCTTAGGTATATGAAGTCAAAGAAAGCAGTACGAATTGATGACTTCCCTGTAGAAATGTTAAAGAAATTAGGGAAAGAGAACTTTTATGAATTGTGCCATAAAATATATGGAGAGGAAGAGTGGTCAAGAGACTTCACCAGGTCAATTTGAAGTATTTTCTCCCATAAGGCTGAACAAATCTGTGATATCTTATCACCTTCTGCTGTAGAGGTCTGCAGCATAACGAAATTGTATGCCAAGCTGAGATAATCAAACATCCATTTTGATTTTCCCTTTACCACTGATGGATAAACAAATGCATTAGTTGGGCTCAGCACATACAGCTAATTGTAGTTATCATCATCATGATTGGTATTTGTTCTGTGTTTTGGCATAAAGCTTCTCAGAGACACCACCCACTGAAAAGATATGAATTATTTGACACATGCTCTAAGACACAACACAGAAGCAATGAATCAATGGTTTAAACCCAATAGAAATTTATAAGACTGTGCTCAATCCACAAACATTACTTAGTCTGCACTACATCAGTGTTGCTAGTAAATCATTTTTCATAAAAGAGAGTAAGGAATGCTACCATTCTGTTGCTCATGATTCATGCTTTAGTATTGTTAATTAAAACACTCGCATCCCTGAGATTGCATGGCTTCATTTTAAACATTTTTGGTTTGGTATAATCTAAGGAGTTGGGCTCAACTCTGTGGTAAGTGATCATCATATTTAGAAGAAAGGAACATCAAGTGATGATGCTACTTTCTTAGCAAGACCAGTTGAGTTTATTGAATACTCAGTAGTAGTATTCGAATGTAATAAATTTCAAGCACTTCAGTTTCTGGATGAATTGAAATTCATGTAGGACTCCCATTGATTTTCAATGGGGAAATCTGTAGTTAATAATTATTTATTGTGTTTACCAGTCAGGCAACCCATTGCTCGTTCTGTAAAAAAGGAAATCTTTTAGCATCACTAGATCGTTGTTTTAATACAACAGAAACACCACACTCATATATATTCATAATTAAATGTTTTTGAAGTCACAGCATGCCAATTTGCTGATCATTTTCATCATATTGCCCAAATATGAAATCACTTGTCACATTCTCCATTATGTCACTCCAGGTTACTTTAATATGCAGCCTACCTTACTTAATTATGTACTTCATTTATTGATAATTTCCTAATATGGTAGAATATATTTTTAGCAAATATCAGAATTACAAATCATAGTTTAAAGAATGGGATTAATTTATTCCTGGGTGGGGTAAAATAAAATCAGGATACCATTAAGATACATTTTTGAAATATGTATATCAGAAAATAGAAGTCTTTAATAAATGTTTTGTATAAAAATACAAGACCAATGACCAATGGATATTAGAGGAATTCCTCCTTCATTATCCTTCCAAATTTATTCCTTCACTGCCAAGATTATTCCTTTCTCCTTGCTACTCCCTTTTCTTAATGCTTTACAATATATTACTGAAGTTAATCTTTTTCAAAGTATCTCTGGATGAAAGTAAAAATAATAGCAATAAAACAACATCCTATCTCTCTCTAAATTATATTTGAAACAATTAAATAATTGTGATATGATATTATTGGACCTTAATAATGCAATATATTTGCAGAAAGTAGTTTATATCTATATATAACAACATTTTTAGCATTCTTGACCAAGAAAGTCTCCTGAAATAGGAATTCAACAGAGCTAAACTTCAAGGACAAAGGTTTTGAGTTTAATATTTCTTACCTATGTGCTGCTCTTAATTAATCTAAATTACTATTTTTAAATATTTGGAGTATTTATTTCAAAATTGTTTCATAAGGTGTTGATCAAGTAAATGACTAAATTTGAGATGAACAAAAAAATGATTCATAGCAAAAGATATAGTTATATTATATGCCATAAATCAGTAATTCAAAAGATAAACAACAAATTATTAATTTCACCTTATGGGTAGGTTTCAAGACATAATCTAGTAAACTCCTGCTGCCATAATACAGCTGAGTAGATCAGACATGCATCTCAGATATGAAGAAAATACTGCCCAAGGGTATCCACCATCAACATTGCTTCTAATTTGGCTACCTAAATCACCTGAGAGATAAGGAGTTCACATCATAATATTTCGTATGAAATATGACCCTTGAAAATGCTACCAAGTAAAGAAAAATTGCATAAAGTCCGTAAAAAACATTGTTGAGACATCTCAAGCTTTGATCATGAGAAAATGGTTCAGATTAATAACTTCATCAGTTTGAAAGCAGTAGCTTTCATTCGGTTTTTACACATTACTTCATGTACAATGAAGATAACCTCCCTCACATCATTAAACTTGTAAAGAGAATTGTGGTATATTTCCTCTACACTCTTAGTCTTATAAATTTATTTTCTGAGATCAACTCCATAATTTAATCTCACAGCATAATAAAGCAATGAGATGTATTACAGAAAAATGTTGTAAAGTATTTTAAAATTCAACACCTCGTTATCCATCATTGAAAGGATAAATTTGGCACATTTTTTTGAGATAGTAAGGAAAAAATTGAAATATTTTAAAATCACAATTAAAATAATATTAAGAAACAACTTACGGAATTGGATGTTAATCGTGCTTACTTTTCGTCTCATGAAATTAAAAAGTTACTAAAATTGTTCATTAAATATCAATTCATAATTTCATATAGTTTTAGAAAATAACAAGAGTTTTTCAATGAATACAACAAAAAATAGTTCGGGGCATATGTTCACTTATACAACAAAAACAAATAATAATAAACTTTAAAAGCAATTAAATCATGATTATGTGCAATAGTAACTGAAATAACCTAGAACTACAGTAAGAGTGGCTATATTATAGCTATGAATTAATTAAACATTTTTGTTTAACTATATGACTGAAATCCCTGTAAACAATAATAAAAGATTTATTAAGTCGTACTGACCGTTACATGCTCTCTTCTCTCATTAAATTTACAAGTTCAAAGTTTTCACAAAAGACTGCAATGATTAACCCAGATGTAATAATGAATACTGTGGAATACATACCTTTATTTTCGTATAACATTCAATCATTTGCGGACTATTTGTTATTTAATTAGAGGATGAAAGATTTTCAATTAGCAAAATGGAAATGCGCGCCAATATCTTAATCGCCACAACGGCGACGTTAGAATCTGCTGTAAGAATATAATAATATGAATTTCATAATGCATAAGTTAATGGTATTCAAGTAGTAACATAATTACATTTGATAATATTACTTTTATTTAAGTTTATTCATGTACGTAACCATAATGTTTGTTAAAATGAAATATCGAGTCGACAATTATAGCGCTTAAATTCAAATTTATGTTCGTTTGTCAGTATTTGAAGGTGCTATTGCAGGTGTTCCATCAACTCGTGATTAACGTAAGTTATTATATATATATATATATATATATATATATATATATATATAGTATTTTGATTGTTAAAACATAAGTTTCAACACTTTAAATTTGATTTCGTGATTGAAAAATCTGATTTCCCTCCTTGTGTTGGTTATAAGTAAAGAATCTTATAAATCAACGCAAAAATTGTCTTCATGACAGTTTGTGATTTCAATTCATATTTCCATAACTTAATCCGTCTTCTTCCTAATGTATTACATGACATACTACATGTGATTTAAACTAATAAATCGTGGCTGATAGTATTATTTACATCTTACAATTAGTTTGCTCTACACAAGTTTCTCTATCTTCTGGGCAAAATTGTTGTTTTGGATGCTAGTGAAAATATAGTAAAGACCTCATGGGATAATCAAAATTTATATTTTGGAGTTATTCTATTTCAATAGAAATAGGATTTTGTTATTTTTCAAAAACATTTTTTGATAGGCTTATCATTCTAAATGGAATAAGAATTCATTTACTGAGTATCTGGAGCATACTTTTTTGGATAGGCAATGATACTGTAAATTATTGTAACAGATGGCATTCAAATTATTAAAATTTCTCTTATATTAATTGATTAATGAATTCACAATAAATATGCATTATAAATGTAGAGTGGCTTTATTTGATTTCATATACTTAGCTTAGATGTACTTAACTTATGTTAGTGCATTGTATGAGAAATGTATGCTAAGATTAATTGAACTCATAAAACATCAATTAAATATGGTATTTACAATACTATTACTTATACTATGTACTTTTATACTGATTGTCAATCATCATATAAAATTGAATGAATTGCCAGAATATTTATGTTATGTTAACAATTTCTTTAAAACTGTAGAAGTAACAAAATATAATGTAAAGATTCAAGTTTATCCTAGCTTTAAAAATTTTTACACTTTACTAGAACTATCCAGACTAGGGTATAAAGTACTATTATGAAGCTACCTGTATTTTTCTGTGTATATAAAACTTGTATCTTCTTTTCTGCCTTTATAGTGCAAAATAAATGATTTAGTAGAGCCATATGCAAATATTATCTTATATTATTATATTCTAATGCTTAGTTTTCTCGATGGAAAGCTTATGTATTCTCTTAGACTGAAAGTTACCATGAAAAGTCAGTGTTTATCGCCACGTATGATAGTTTAATTTTATCAAAAATTAACACATTTAAATGTTGATGGTATATTAATTAGGTTTGTTGTTGAATAATATATGAAACAGCATTACAGTACCACGTACTTAACTGTGAGCATCGTTTTCGGATGCTGTGTGCTGTTAGTTTACTCTTTCTCCAACAGATGGCAAGTGTGTGCGCATTATCTCAGGTTAAAATCGATTCTTATTGGGGTGCGCAGAGGCCATCCAATGTGAAGCCTTTGTGCGTCCCCCCCACCGACCGCGCCTTCGACGACTGCCTCTCCCCCAACTAGCAACGGCCATCTCTGGAAGCACTGTGTGTGTGTTCTTCCACGAGTAACGTCATTAAAAAAGGAGGTAACTGCAGTTGGTTGCAGAGAGGTGTTTCTCCCAACTCGGTGCCCTGTTGAAAGGAAGGAGTAGTGGCGGAGATTGTCGTAGTCTAACGTAGAAGGATCCCCAGTTTCGAAAATGTTCGGACTAGGGAGATTCTGGAGCCTCTGCTGTGTGCTGATCGTGTCCCGGGCTGGAGTGTACAGTTTTGTCGAGGTAAGCTGTCATGTTAAGAAAAGCGAGAGGGCGGAATTTTCGGGAAGCCATGCTTGATCCTTTTCGTCTGCTCTCTCACGTTGACATTCCTGATCCTCTTTAAAAATGACATGATCGCTTGCGTTTTATGTCGTCGAATTAACGTAATATCGTTTTCCGAAGAATGCGGAACGCTTAGGAATTTATAACTTCTATTTAACTGTCTTTTATCAATTCTTTTCTCGCGTCATTTCGCATAATTTCTCTTATTGTCAGCGATAACGCTCTTGTTTAACATAATGTATTCTTGCCGCATTGTTTGGAAGTTTTCGTCGCAGAATAAGTTCTTTCGGTATCCGTGAGGCGGTCCGATTGTAAGCCTAAGAAACGCGCGTGTCATTTGTGCTGAAGTACGTGTTAATTCGCGATGCCCTCCGGTTGAAACTTGATTTGTGGTGCATGCGATATCTTTTCCGAGGCCGAGCGTCACTTCTGTATCTCTCCGTCGGTCTCGTTAATTCGATTGCTAAAACCGCGTTCGTCTTTGCCTCCCCGCGTGCTGTCGCACGGCAGGTGGAAGGACCGACCGCTTCTTCCTCGAAATCAGTCGTCGCTCGGCACGACGGTAGGGGAAAGAGCGGCCTATCTACGGCACCTGTTTATCTTCACGGCTTCTTTCTCTCCTTGTCGCATTTTGCCGAGATGCGAAACGAAACGCGGGGGGACGTGAGAGAAACGAGGCACCAATTATTCCCGTCACGTCCGTGTCAGTTTGCCCTGTACAGCGTGCGGCGTTAAGGATTTCGCTGACGCAGCGTAAAGGGGGAGTGTGGTGCAGAACGTGTCTGTGTGGGCGTGGGTCACGAGAAAGCGCTTTTCTCATTGTGGAGCGGATAATGGCAGCCGCAATTGTAGCTTCTAAAAAGAACGGCGTCACCCTAGTGAGGGAGTTTTCCCATTGCGAAATAATTTCCGAGTTAAATGAATGGCCGGTAAAAAACGTATTTTTCCATCGCTGATGGGTCTTTTTGCGGTCTAGAAATGAATTTATTTTTGTTCGTTGGTTAGATTCATAACGTTTTCTCTGTGGAATGCATCTTAAGACTAGAAATGTAGCGGTAGCAGAAAATGTTTTTCGAGAAATTTGTTTCACGTTCTGTAAACTGCGACGCACAAACGAACGATTAAGTTTTTTAAAAGGGCTGTCGTTTTCTAGTACTTTCCGATAAAAAAACGGATCGAATCCCGATCCATCCCTTCAGGGTGGGTAAAGATCGCTAAGCATTGCGTCCCGCATCGTCGACATTTTCCTCTCTTTCTATCGAAATTCTTACGCCTTAAAAAATATTCTCCCTCTTTTCCATTCTCACAGTTAAAGCAATCCATAATTCACTTCGGTAGTTGATCCGTTGCCGAGGTCGGTAGTTTTCGGGGTCGCTGGGTAATTTTTGGTAGAAAATTGGTTGCTGCGTAACGCGTCATTTTCGAACAAACTGGACCGAAATTGCAGTCATTACGCCTCTCTCACCGCCCGTCTCTCCCACACACGGTGCAGGCAGGCAGTGCGTTTAAGTGGCGGAAAGGCTTCAGACCCCACCCATTTTTATTTTCATTCAAATATTCGTAATCCGTCAAGCCGGACGCCCCGACGGAAAATTCTGTTTTCACTCGCGTCTTTATTCTCACAACGTACCCTACGTAAAATATTCGCAATTTTTTGCGAGTGAACTCGTAATATTTGTCTGACTTTATACCGACGTCATCTTAAATTCCTCCAATCCGTCCAGAGTTCTTTCTATGGCAGAGGAAAATCTTCGGAAATGTATCTCTAGTCACCTAGATTAGAAATTACGCATTAAAATAAGAACTTTGAAATTGAAATTTGACACGACCTATTACTTCTGCTCGTTGGAGCTCGGGGAGTGCCTGGATTTTTGGGGCCAGCATTCGCGTGGAATTTTCCCTTGGGGATGTTCTGGATTTCATGCTTTTTTCCTAGTTTGATTTACACCCCTTTGGCCGATGAGTCTGGGGAATTCGAAAAAGGGTAGAGAGAGAGAGAGAGGACATTCTTTTGATAGAGAGAGAGAGAGAGAGAGATACGGGATGACTTCATACTTCCTCTGTCCTAGTAAAGGTGACATTCGACGCAGTCGCCATGTTACGTTTTATCGTTTCCGAGAGAATTGTCAACTCTTTCCATCGCTTTAAGCAAATTAGTTTTTTCTACCAAACCGGATAATTATAGGAGGTAAAGTACCCGTCTTGTCAGTAATTATATGGGAAAATGTTCCGATTTGTTAAATTAATCAAGTTTTCGCTATTTTTTTAACGATCCCAAATTGGAAAATGTTTCGATTTATGTAAATTTACCAAGTTTTCGCTATTTTTGTAGAGATCCCGTATTGGAAAATGTCCTGATTTGTTAAATTTTAAGTTTTCGCTATTTTTTTAACGATGCCCAAATTGGTCATATCTAATTTGCGAAACGATGTTCCAGTGGGTGTAATGCGAGTTGGCTAACTAGAACTTTCTACGTTTGCTCTTTTGTGTTTCCATTTCGAGGTAGCTGTCGGAAATCCGAGTGATACTATGCTGGTGTCCCTTTACAATGCCGTTTGTGCGTCAAACTTCGGGGGTCGCTTCTCGGAGAGATGCAGTTAATTAGTAGTTTGGAGAGTCGTCTTCGGTTGATACTGTCGAAGGAGAACGTTGCTTTCTGCCGATTATTTCATTCAACCGTAGACAAAGCGGAATGTTACGTCAGACTTGGATCATATCGTTAGTCCATTCTCTAAGTCTGCGACGGATTTAACTGCTGGTAGCATTAAAAGTGTGCTTCCGTTGATTATATGATCAAATAGGAATATTTACTTGGTGAAATCATTTACATCTTTTTGGAGATTCTAAGTCGAATTTGTGAATTCAGTTTCTGGCTCGCATCAAATGTATATTATTGATAATTCTTGTGGATAGAAACGGTTGCGTGAATCATTCGCGTATTTCAGTGACAAAAGCTAACACCCCCAGTGGTAATTCGCAATTTTTAATTCTGATTTTTAAAAGATACAGTGATAATGGAATTATAACACCTGCCATCCGCCGTTAAGGTGACTTGCAGGGTATAATGTAGATCTAGGTAATGTATATAACTGATAGCATCTATTTCCTTGTCGATAATATTATATAATATTTATTGCTTGACGAATTTGAAGCTGAGCATCGGAGCATGATTAAAGTAATTGCTTTATAATCCAATCTACTTAACTTTAGATATATTCTGATGTTATATAATCGGTCAGCAGTTATCTAAACCTTTTTTTTTGCAAAACTATTCCACTTTCTTGCGAACTGAAAAACCCACCGATTCAAATTCCCCTTCTCTCTAGTCCGCCTGTTTCGAAAGTATCTCCTCCATATAAAAAAGAGAGATAAAGGGTCTCTCCAAATCCTCCCCTCAAGTATCGAAGCAAAGAGACCTTCGTTCGCAGCCCGACATGGAAATCGTTCGCATCGGGAAAGGGTTGTTGGGTGGGGTGGGCGTTAAGTTAAGAGAGGAGCGGAAAGAAGGGCCTGGGAACCTTCAACAGCTGAAAGGGAGACGACGGGTGGCGTTCTACCCTCATTTTTAGGATATTATGCTCGAGAGGAAGGAGCTCGTTCAACCGAAATGCATCCATTTCGAGAATTTTGAGACGAGTTACAATTCCACGTTTCTCTCGTCGTCCCCCCCCCTCCTCATGCCTCGCTCGTCTTCTCTTTGCATCTCTCTCGCCCTCCTACGAATTTTCTCGTACTCTCTTTCTCACTCCCCTTCAAGTCCTATCCACCCTCCTCTCCTTCCCACGTTTAATCCTCTTGTACCGATTTTCATCCGCTTATCTGCCCATCTAGCGTTCGGTTTTTCCGTCGTGGGAACCCACGCGGTGTCTCCCGTTCTTATTCTTTGAGTTCGTAAGAAAGACGTTTCTCGTGCGGCTCTGCGTATATCCTTCGTCGAGGTCAACTCCGCGAAGGTATATGCGAAACGGTAGGGAATTGGCGTGCATCGGATGGGATTCTATTGTGCGGTGTTTCCTGTCTTACGAAAGGAATGAACAATCTTGGGTTTTCTCCTTCGATTCTCTGTTCGCCTGCGATAATTGAACCGTTCCGTTTCCAAGGGCGATGCTTCTGGATCGAATTTCGACCCGAGTTGGATTCTGTAAAAATTGGCTTTAATCGCTTTAATGTGTGATCCTTACGTAATTAATTTCTCGAATTCTCTAGTTCCGTGTTGGAGTTGTTCAAAAAGCACTTTGAGGCTTAACGTCTTTGTTTCTCCTTTCTCTCCGTTTTTCACTTCCATGCCTTTTTTCAAATTATCTGTTCTTTTTCTCTGCCTACTCTTCTTCTTACATAATGTGACGCATTGATGAAGATTGCGTCTAAAATTTTGGTTCCAGTGAATCGAAGGAGAGATGGCGATCGATGAAAGTCATTATGCAGACCTAAAATTGATCTTTTTGTCAGCTAGTTCTGCGGCCTCAAAGTCGATAGGTTTTCGTTCATATAGATGGCCTTAAAGTTTGAGTAGGCATAAGATCGTTAAACTTATATATCCTATGTTTGTCCAAGAACATTGCATTTTTAATAAAGACCAGTTTTTTTGTAATCCAATAAAGTGGGACACAGGGGCGGATCCAGAAACTTCATTGGGAGTGGGGTGGGTTAAGTGATTTTTCATCAAGACGCGTAGTCCTTGATAACCAAGACATTCTTAGCGTTTCATTTCATTTAATGATGTAAACGGAAAAATGAACGAAAATAGCGCGTGAAACGCAATATTTTTTAAATAAATTATTACAGCGGACTGCATGTAGCAAGTAGACAATAATTATTTGAAAGGATATTAGCTCGCCACATTTTTGCAAATGAATAAGGAATCTAATTGTTTTCTGTGGAGCGAGATGTTCAAATTATTTAAATTATTACTACACCATTGAATATTTACCGACACCAGCATATGTAGGTTTAAACAGTGGCTTAGCTAAGCCTATGCTGCCTACGCGTTGCGTAGAGGCCCACCGGTGGAGGGAGTTCACTAACAAACGCTAAATTTATACATTTTATTTATTTATGCATGCACGAAATAATATACCTATTCTACTTAATCATGATCCAAAAATAATGATAAACACCATGCGCTTTCTCATGAAAATTCAGTTTTATTTTTACATAAATTATTTGTTGTCCAAGAAGAGTACATACATTATTATTACTTGCACCGGGTACCACACAGCCGTAGCTACGCCGCTGGCAGTAATAGATTGAACTGTAGCGGAAATTTATGAAATGTTAATACGCATAGATATAATAAACATGCAAAACTCATAATATTTTTGGCATTAGAGCCCAATGTTTTAACAAAATATCACGAAACCCTGCGAGTCGGACCGAATCCGCAACTTCTCTTTCATTCTAAATCCTTAGAGCTACTCGATCTTTGAACGTGTTAGTCGGAATTGACGCAAAAATACGATGTAGAAAGATTAAATTTCTCGCTGAAAAAACATCTATTAACTTCAGTCTTGACCCAGGTCATTCAGGAACTAGTTCGTCACTGGAGAGGGGAAGAAGTCCGTAATCATTTAGTACTGTCTAAAAGTCGCCGCAGGAATGCAGTCTTGTGTACGCGGAATGCCGAAGCACGCGCCGTTAATTCTGCGCGCCTCCCCGCCCCTACCAACCACTCCACCATGGTTTCCAATTCCCGTCCACGCCCGTCTCTCGAACCCCTCCGAAATTGTCATTCCACTTCGTCGTTTCTTCCCCCTTTTTCTCTACTCTTTTTTCCGTATCGATCCGAGATTCTCAACCCTCCCTCACTTCATCCTCCCTCCCCCCAGACACAAAAGAAACGAGGGGAGTAGAAAGGATGAAGGGGAGAGGATTGGCGAGTGCCGGAAAATTTCGGAGGTGGAAAAAGTATCGGGATTGAGAGGAAGGAAAGGGAGTGGGTGGGGCAGCGACACATTGAGAGGTTAGAGGGTGAGGAGGGTGGTTCTAGTTTTTTTTAGCTCCGTTCGGAATGGGGAGGGAGGGATGTTGGAGACGTTATATAGGTGGTTGGTAGGGAAGAAGTTTAGAAGGTGGTGTTGGAGGAAGAGACCGGCGTTGAAGGTAGAGGGTGGAGCAACAGGACTTTTCCCTTCTCGCAGTTTCTTTCAAACCACTCACATCCCTTATTTTTCCTCTCTCTTTCCTCCGGAAAACGATGTGCTCCTTCCCTCTCTCTCTCTGCGTTTCTCTTCCTCCCGCCTGCAGCTGCCTCTACGCAGCACACACGCGCGCACATACACACACACCCGATACGCTCACCTCTGCACTCCTTCCTCGTCAAACTTCATTCTTTCTCCCTCCGTCTCTCTCTGTCGATTCTCCTCCCTCCTGCCTACTCCATCTCCCTGCCTACTACGATCTTTTTTTTATTTCGGCGTAAGGGGAATATGTGTGAAGAAGGGAACGTGTCTACACTTAATCTCTCTTTCGGTCAGGGCGATGCAAAATATTTATGCAGGCAAGTTTTTGTATCTTGAAGCATGGTGGCGCGGAATTTCTACCAGTGTTTTGAAACGCTTTGTTTAATGAGAAAGCCGTTTTTATCACTCCTTCCTCTCTCTCTCTCTCTCTCTCTCCCACGCTCGCAGTAGTTTTTTTCCGGTTTTATTTTGAAATTCACCATTTTTAGCGCGTTTTATTGTATAAACGCGTTTATGTTTTCGCTCTTTCTGTCCGTCTGTACCTCTGTGTAATCATTTAAATTGCAATAGCAAGTAAACGGTAAGAGATATAACTGGAATTTGCAGGGTGTAGGTATGTGATCTATGATGCCATTTATTATGCAGCCAAAGTATATTTTGGGAGAAATCGGTGGGCGGCAGGGGATGCTTTCGTAATTTTCAAATTAAGATTTTGAGCAAATGGTTGTAGATAGACTTACCATATCATTGGCCATTTTGCAGGCAATATCATGCTCTTTGTGAGTAGCAATGAAAGATGTGTCGTCGACATATAGAATTGGATCATATTTTAAATTCCTTCCAATATCATTTACAAAAACAATAAACATAAAAGGACCTAATACAGACCCTTGAAATGCCCCACACGTAATTTCCAAAAGCTTTGATTCTTTCCCCATAAATGATACAAGTTGTTTTCTATCACTTAAATATGAAGTTAAACAAGACAGTACATTTCCTTTCAAACCGTATCTCTGAAATTTTTCAATCAAGATATTATGAGGTACTGTATCGAATGCTTTAGTCAGGTCACATAATACAATATTCTTTCTTTTCAAAGGCCTCAATAATTGTATTGAGCAGAGTTTCAATGGCTTTGATTGTAGACTTTCCAGGTCTATAACCAAAGTGATTTGAAATTAACAAACTATTAGTCTCAAAATATAACAACAGCTCGTTCTTCACAACTGTTTAAATTATTTTTGATAAAATTGGAGCAATTGCTACTGGTCTGTAATTTCTAGGTTCAGATTTGGAGTCTTTCTTACACTGTGGGTGTAATTTTAGAAACTTTTAAAATTTTGGGAAATTTTCCTTCATCAAAGCATCTATTGATTAAATGACATAATGGTTGTGCAATAATATCAATGATTTGTTTAATCAAATTATTTGTTATACCAAAAATATCTTTACTATCTGAACTTGTAATTTTTTTTACAATTTTGTGGATCTCTGCAGGCGCTACCGCCTTCCATTCAAAATAAGAATTACCAGAAGATTCATCTCTTATCAGGTTAAGTGCAGTATTAGAAGATGCGCCATCTTAAATTTTCCTAAGAAATCGTTTATTTTTTGCTTTATCGCTTGGGATGTGATGTTGAAACCCACGCTAGCACCCTCCCACGCGAAATTGGTATCTATACTTCTCATGGAATTTAATAAATTTAGTCCGCTACGTAGCAATGAATTATCTGCTTACTCGAATTTAAAATAGAATTTTTTGCCAAAATCCTTAAGAAATTCCTCTAACACGGGAATTCAGAATGAATTGAACTCGAATTTGATTCATTTTAGGAAATCTCTCTGCTGCTGTCGACGCGTTTTATTTGGAATTTAATATCCTAATTGTGGCGAGCGTGTTTCCTTACACGTTTGGTGTCTCAGTTTAGATGATTCCGGAGCAATTTCCTCTTTTGTCGACCGAATTCTCGCTATATATATATATATATATATATATATATATATATATATATATATATATATATATATATGTCAACAAGGTGTTGGGATGAGGAAACCCAGTGAGCACTCACCAATCAGACGACTTCAGGTTGGCGAGGCCCCGGGGATGTCGAAGCGACACACGTAAAATAACACAAAAACACAGAAACATCACAAACGTGTAAAGCTTTCGGAACTACTCCTTCTTCAGCTATATATATATATATATATATATATATATATATATATATATATATATATATATATGGATGTCAACAAGGTGTTGGGATGAGGAAACCCAGTGAGCACTCACCAATCAAACGACTTCAGGTTGGCGAGGCCCCGGGGATGTCGAAGCGACACACGTAAAATAACACAAAAACACAGAAACATCACAAACGTAAAGCTTTCGGAACTACTCCTTCTTCAGCTACAGAGAGAGAACCTGAAGTCGTCTGATTGGTGAGTGCTCACTGGGTTTCCTCATCCCAACACCTTGTTGACATCCATATATTCATTTTACCTTTCCTTTTCCGTAAGTTGTTATATATATATATATATATATATATATATATATATATATATATATATAGCTTTATATAAATCCCCTTTGGTCGCTGTCGTATCGATCTACTTGACCTCGTGCATTTTCAGATATCGCCAGCACCCTGGCGTGTTTCGAGAGATATTGCGTCTCGCCTACGAATTCCCTTCACGTTTCCTCTCTCCCTTGCACTCAAATCCTCTTCCAGCTATCGAATAAGTCCTCGCCCATTTTCACCGAAAAGCTTTTATGGGACTCCGTCACGGGGAGTGAGCTCTATTTTCCTTACGCAATGATCCAAAAAACTGTTAACGTTCAGCGACCATGTTTGTGAGACGCCACCTTGTCTGCTCTCCGTCTTGCGGCGGTCATCGTCATGGTATTTATTTTTCGCTGCTTCGTAGTTAGGCAAATTTCGTTTCTGGGATACAAAAAATTTTACTTAAATATCTTGTTTTGAAAGAATGTACTGATTCGCATTGAAAGAGAACAACTTTTTAATGTTTTAGGCTTAAAAACCAAATATATAAGTGATGGTTTCGTAGTTTTTATTCGAGGTACCTAGTTTGTTGTTGTAAAGTCAAGTGAATGGGTGATTGAATTTCTACGTCATTAAATAAGCATTCGATTAACATTTCTTTAAAGTTAGAGATGTCACCGCGTCGTGTCATATAAGCTGCCTATATTTTTTGCGAAAAAATGAAAAATTGTTGTAAAATAAACGTTTTAAATCGAATCAATTTCTTGGGGGTATTTAAGTATCAGTAAGGAGTTCATACACGAATTGACGAATTCTCCTCATGGCGCATTTCTAATGAATGATATAATATGTGTCTTATAGACGTTTGAGTAAGGCATATGAGAATCTCAACTGTAGGAGAATGCCAAGATAAAAAAGAAAATATGGCGGAAGGATCAGCTGACGAATGCATCTACAGGAAGATGCATAATATCGCGAGATCATTTGAACAACTAATTAAGAGCAATATAGGGACTCGTTTTCCGCTAGAATTATAGGATAAGGACTTGCGATCTACGGCCCGCGAGATTGCATATTTAATGGGACCAGCAGAGCTTGAATGAAAATGCATTATTTAATACACTTCATTGGCATTTTTAATTAAATTTTGGTCGTGGAAATAATTCCTCCTTAAACATAAATAACAACATTTAGAGGTTATTATTCGCCGTAGCCTACAAAATTTGTTATTGAATATAAATTATAGTATTGCTACATTTTCAGGCGAATTTTCATCGTCAAAAATTGTTTAGTGTTTATTCCAACTTATATCATAACACGATCTACAGAAATTTTCAATGTTAACTCTAATCCAGCTTGCCAAAGCACTCGCTCGCAACGTGTAGTATGGCTCACCACCTGAAAAGGTTGCTTACCCCTGTTGTAGGGTAATCGAGCCATTAATTGAGGGTTAATCGGGATAGTTCTGCGAATCGTAGCCCTTGCCATACACCAATCTCGTGAATTGTGGAATAGTTTGTACATGCTAACTCACTGATCGATAAATTTTTATTCTTATTTCAGTCAACGTCCTATGAATTTACTTTTATGCCTTATATCTTTTAGCTGAAGCACACATAGTGCTGCTGGGGGACTTCGTATGTCAAATTGTCGACCAATCATCTGATTTAATTTTTCGTGAAATGGGCGAGAGCAATCGAATTAAACCTCGACGAAAGCTTTTAAGACGTAAGTGGATGGCATTGCGCGTGGATACATAAGTCGTTCGCGACTGCGTTTAGGTCTCCAAAGCCTTGGAATAAATACCTCATCGAGTGGCATGAACGCAGGAGCTCTCTCTTGGCTCGGGATTGAGTAATGCGTGCATTCCTTTTGTCCTTCCTGACTCATGTCACGTTGGTGATATATTACGTGTCGCAAGGTTATCAACCATTTTGCCCCTCTCGTCTCTTCATCTCCTTCGAATCTTATCATCATATTTGTCTCTCACGAGGGGTGTATGCAGTCTATCGTATTGGAGTGCAACTTCAGTCATCTCGTCTTTTATTCTCGACACGTTCTCGGAAACGCTTGATCGATATACGTTTCGCACATCTCTGCCGATGTATTTTTCTGTCGAATTGACGCAATGTCTCTCCAGTAGCCATAAAAGTAGTTCTTTATTAGCTTCTAATACTTTTGAATCAACGATAATGATGGCTGCTTTGAAGCGAAAATGCGCATATTGTCTTCCTAGCCTTTTTTTCATAGCTGTTGGTTAGAGATAGTATTACAGTGATTTTAGCCATCGAATCGATGAAGTTGCTTTGTATATTTTAAATGAAAAAGCTTTCGCTTCGCATTGGTTTTTGTTTGACATCTCACCTATCACTATCGTGCATTTAATTTACATTTGTGGAGCAGTGATCGTGTGGCATGAAGATTGAGAGGTGTAAAAGAGATTCAGAGTAGAGAACATAAATGCAATAGGTAAGGCAAAAACGAAAACCTAATAGATGGTTGTGGAGAGGAAAGATTCATGTAATATTGCGTAGAAAAAAGTAGTCAGACAATTTATTAAAGGAACTAAAACATTAAGGGAGCTGCTGAATCCAGAATGACAGATAAAAGGAAAAATAGGAATTCTGGGAGGAGGATAATCACGAAAAGTTAAAAGATAGCCATTTTGAAGCAATCAACCTTCGTTAATGCATATCCAAATATTACTTGATTTATACGATTAATATAATTTTTTCAAGTTTTTCCGGTGCCTTTCCTCCGTAACAGCTTTTTTCAAAACTTTATTTTCGGGTTGAGAAGAATATTACAGTCAAGGTGGAAACTTTTCTAACATTTTCAGATCCCGAGGCATCAGGCAAGTCAAAAAAAATCACCGAATGTTTGATTATGATGTAGACGTTTAGCCAGAATTCCGATTACCATTTTCGGAACGAACTGCCTTCGCCTCGACTGGTTCGTGAAGACGGCGGGCGGAAGCTCACCGAAGCGTCAACATTACCGACGAGCACAAGGCCAAGGCAAGGAATTGCAACGGGAGACCGTGAAAATTGCGAACGAAGTAGCTCCCTTTCTTAACGAATCAATCTAAGCAGGAAATTTATCCGTATTTCAGTGCAATTCATTTATTCGTCGGCCGATTTCGTGACGGATTTTCTGCGAAGCACATGTACTCATCGGCTTTTGAATTCTCACGCGAAATAGATGACCCGAGTTGCGATTCTCTGCGATTTTTCTGTCGCTCATCCGACGCATCGGCGCAGCCTTTTTTTCGGACCATTTAGTCCAATCAGGGAGAGCGCGCTCATTAACCGTACGCGATCGCTCTCTCACGGAGAGGTAAAAAACGTTATCTTTGACGGCCTATTTATTTTCTGATGTTTTCGAGTGTTATCAAAGCGGAACGTTCACCTTCACTCACCCATGCGGGCGGAGGAGATTGTGCTGAATATCCAACGGAGAGAGAGAGACCTTGGAGGTTAAAGAACTCGTTTTTTTCGGGGCGTACCGCCGTCGTATTCCGGTCCGCCAAGACGGCGAAACTATCCTTCAGACCTCTCTCTCTCTCTCACGTGATGCGAATTAAGACGTTGTTTGTGGAGATCTGTCTTGTTTGCCCCCAACCAAGGACGCGTGTTCCTCCCGAGTGCCATCTTATTGCCGACCGAGAAGATAGCGGACTATCTCTTGCCAAAATAGCGACCTAAAGTCGTCTTAAGCCAGTGATTCTTCAACTATAAATTGTCGCGACCCCCTTTGAATTGAAAATAGCAAGAATACAAATTTCTTCATTTTATACAACTAATAATCATTTTTATAACATCTTATTTCCTAAAATTCCTCGATCAAAACTTATTATTCGTGAAAATTTTGATTTTTTGGCATTTCACTTTGCATCCAAAATTGTTTTGCGGCTCCTAGTTTGAGGAACACTGGTCCAACCGAACTATTATTTCCGTTGTAGGATAGGAAAGGGGTACTTAGCGTCAACATTTTAAGAGGTCTCGTTCCTAGAAAGGATGGGGAGGATTATTTCTTGTTCTCTTCCTCGTTTTTCCCTGCCAGCACCCGACGGCCTTCTGTAGTGTCCGCAGAAAGCTCGTGGGACGACCTTTTTTTTGCTTAAAACGAAACCATGTGAGGAAAAAAGTATAAAAAAGCAACCCTGATAATCGCGTTTGTGCTAGGTCGGATCGCTTAAGAAAGAGGTGGGCAACCTATTGCCCGCGGGCCGTATGTGGCCCCCAAAAGAGTTTTACGTGGTCCACGAAGTATGACGTAAGAGAGATCCGTAAAATTTAGCGCGTAACTTTATTATTTTTGGTTTAAAAGTGTTGATAATGCTATTTTTAATATTGAATTATATACAGTCAGACCCCAATTTAGCGGCACCGTTTGTCCATCACTGACATTGCCGCTAAAGCGGGGGTGGTGGTAAAGCGAGGTAAATGCTAGCTTTATGTAATCATAAGGAGGAAGTTTTGCTTACAACTATCCATGGGCGGTATGCGGGGATATAACTATATGTATAGGGGGGGGGGCTAAAACCGGGGTCTGACTGTATTAATATTTAGCCCTAAAATATCGATTTTCACTTAAATGATTCTTAAGAATCTCTAGGTAACTTACGAATTAATCTCCAACCTGGACCGCCTAAGCATTGGCAACCACCATTGCGGCCCGTCATGTAGAAAAGGTTGCCCATCCCTGGTTTAAGGGAATTTCATTTGTTTGGCAATCCAGCGGTTTAGGGCGATATGAGTGTTTGAAAATGACTGATGAAGATCCCGCGGGATTAGTGTTTTTCTTATACGGGGAGGGGGATAGCAAAGGATGGCGGTGCGGTATGGGAAAGAAGGAATTCCTTGAGGCGGTTTATCCGTTCTCACGAGATGGAGGAGTTTTTCTGCGCTCTCTGAAGTAAAGGAGCGTGGGTAGGAGACTGTGGGCAAACATAAAGCAGACTAATACCTTGAGAGACAATCCTTTGCGATGTTGACAGATACCTCTTTCCATCGTCTCTACCTTTCACTCCAGAGTTCTTGGATTTTTGTGGTCATTTTCCTCGAGAGAGCGCGTCAGGGACGAGTTTTTTTTATTTCTAAACGGATTAAGGGTGAAGATTATGTCTCTGTGGCGTTTGTCGAGAGAATTTTGTTGTATGGCAACAGTTCCCATTTGCCGTGAAGTTCTTGAAAGAAAAGCAAATTTTGTCAAAGACGAGCAATATTGCCGGTTTGTATGTAGTCTTGCTACGTTTTAAAATTTCTGCTAGGTGCAAATAATTACGAAGGAGTCAATTTAATTTGACACAGTAAATTGTTTTTTAAAAATTGATTTACTAGATTTTGAGTTGAGTATTGCCAAGAATGAATTAATATAAAGTAAATTAAGCGAAATAATGTAATTAGGTCAAATATGTGCAAAAAACTTCCGAGCGTTTATCGCATAAATATAGTGTTTATCCATCAGTCCCAGACCTTGGTTCGTGTATATCTTAAAGGGGCCGAAAGATGTTTTATTACAAAAATGTAGCGAATTCCTTTAGTCATTGGCGAATTGCGAATTTCTGTGTTCCTGAGTTTTTCCTCTAGGAGTCCCTCTGTATAAAGTTCATCGCCTGCAAGAAAAGGGGACAGCTCGAGAAATTCTGGGCCCCTTAAAGCCCACGGGTCCTGAGCTCCAGCCCATATAGCCCATTGGTAAATCCGCTCCTGACTGTTGTTATAAAATAGTTGATTGAACCACACAAGTATTTTTTCTTGCACTCAGAATTTCCTATCCGTAAATTACTTCTGTAGACGGCTGCTTTTTGAATGGAAACGGGAGTCAGGGTTTGCCAGATCGGCTAATGGTTGCACGAGCTATCTAAATCATCTGTTGGATTCAAGACATTAAGTGACGTTGGAGACAGATTTTGAAATTTTGATTTTTCATCATTTAATTATCTGAAGTAAATTTCGGTTATGTAGTTAAAATAATGGAATGGAATTGAAGACGGAAGTTTCTTCATCTTGCCCCATGTTCTTTGAGCTTGTATTATTTAGTTTAATTTACGCTGCACTATGAAATTACGAAGTTTATTAACAGAATACATTTAATCTTATGTTAAGAAAGTGAGTTAAAAATATCGAAATTTCGGAAAGAAATAAATCACTAAAATGTCACTAATTATAGATTTTGCATTTTACGACAAAATTGCTGTTTGCGAAACGGCAGAAGGAAAAAAGTAAAACGCAATGGTATAGAACATTGATTCCCAAACTGTGGACCGCGGCCCCCCGGGGAGCCGCGAAGTTATTCCAAGAGGGCCTCGAGGTTATTTCTAGAAATCGGCAAATTCACATAACGTCGAAGCGAGTCTCCCTTCTCCAATGGGCGCTTGGTTTCTTGTTATTTTCGCCGCTGAGAACCATGCAGCTTTGAATTTGCGCGCCAAGTAGGAGTTTGTTTCTCTCTGCATCTCGCTAGATTGTCGTCGAGGTTCTCAAAGTGGGAGGCGCGACGGGTTTCCAGAGGAGACACGAGATTTGTCTAGAACGGTGTTTTTTTTACCTGTGGTCCTCGAGCATTTGTCGGGTGGACCGCTTCAATTGATTAGCGATCAATCAATATACTAAAACTGAAAATAATTCCAGAGTATTCTGAGAAGGTTTTTTAGTAATTTACCCAATTATATTTATTATTTTAATGATTTTATAAGGTTCTACAGATAGTTGGTGGTCCGCGGAAAACCTTCATTGTAAGTGGTCCGTGGCGTTGGAAAGGCTAAGACCACTAGTCTAGAATCTTGAAGCTTTATGCGAACATGTATAAGAAGTCATCTCCTCAACTTTTCATCTTGTTAAAGGTAGATCTTTTTAAATAATTTTTATTTAGTTATTTTATTTTGGAAAAATATAATTATTATTATTAGAAATTATTATGAATTGTTTTCAATTTCTTCAGTTGCTTTACATTTCAACACAATCCGACCCAAATTTGTTCTTTTAGGATCGAGTCTTCTCGGAAAAACTCGATAGGCCGTCATTTTCACGCAACAATATTAAAAGTCCAACCTTAGATATTAGTTCGTCAAACCACCGAAACAGTCACTTCTATCACTACTATGCTCGATCAGCTGTTTGCATGCAGCCCTTGGCTGCTTTTTCCCCCACACGGCCTCGCCGGCCTATGGGTGCAAGGGGTGCGTCGCACTCGGGCGGCGACATATGAGGGGCCCCATCTCTCTTCCACCTTTCTGCCCAGGGCATCGAACCGGAACCGAGCCTAAAAACTTAACCGAAAAAAACCGATATTCTACCTGGAGTGAAACCGAACCAGAACCGATAAAAATATTACTTCTGAACCCGAACCGAAACCCAAAACCGTTATTTATTTCGTTCCGTTTTTTCGGTTCGCACCAATTGTGAACGAAAGAAATATTTTCTTTTGCTTTAGTATGAAACTTTTTTGAAATTCTCGCGTTTCATTACCGGATATCGCAAACGTTCGTTCTGAGTACCCAGAACTATTTAATGAGGCTGTTAAGTACTTGATGCCTTTTCCCACAACATAATGGTTGTAAAAGGGGATGTTCAGCGCTTGTTGCGCTGGAATCAAAGTACATGTGGAACCAGATTTAAGGTTGAAACTATCAATCAGACATTCAAACTCGGACATTTGCGAAACAGCACCAGCCATCTCATTGAGTGACTATTGACTATATATATATATATATATATATATATATATATATATATATATATATATATATATATATATATATATATATATCTATATACTTAATTGTAATATAGGTATATGTATATATACTATGATGTTATTAGGTACTATTTTAAAATTTTTTCATTGTTTTGATGAATAAAATGTGAATTTATATACAACGGCTACTGAATTTATCAGTTTCTTTTTTGTTATATATTTTCATAATTACCAAAGCATGTGGGGGCCACAAAATTTTTTAAAGTTAAGAGGGAGGCGTTAAACTAAAAAAGATTGGAAAGCCAATTATATCTTGAGGAAGTTGAACCTTATTTCCCTTGAAAAAAAATACGATAAATAGATAAGAAATTAAATCTGCTTAATTTTAATATTTTAATCGCTATGTAATTTTAATAAATGATAAAATATCAATTTATATGCCACAATCAAAATTTAGCATACATTTTATCAGATGCTAACTATGAACAACAAAAAATAAATAAGCATATAGGATAGTTCTTCGTTATTACATTTTGTCACATGGTAACTAATAGGAACACACAATTATGTGAATTTTGTTTATTGCTCACTTTTTAAAGTTGGTTTCATTAATTATTATTTCAGTTTTAACTTAACACTTAATTCACGCATAACCATCATATTTGAAAAATTCATGCATAGCTACCTAATTGTTGTCAACGTAAATAGTCTTATTGGTTACTGAAGTAAATAATATCTGCTATAATTACAAAAGACATTTAATTCCTTACGCGTGCATGGCAGAAGTATTACCTACAGCGAAGAAAAGAACAGAAACGTAAATATTACAACTACTGAACTCAAGTGAGCTATGTTTTAAATAATTTTCGATTGTTTGGTTGATTAAAACTGATTAGAAAATAAATCACTTAATAGAAATTTAACATTTCCCTGAATCATTTCTTATATATCGTTTTGCAGTATTTAGTCATTAAAAGTACGTGATGTTTATTGATGCAGCAACTAAGGGGGGAGAAGAAATTTTTAATAATAATAATTCTTAGTGTGGTGTTATTTAGTTTATATAGGAGGATGCGTAAGGAATGCGTGCATTGAATGCTTTAATACGAGAGAGATAAGGAGAGAGAGAGAGAAAATTAAATGTTACAAAGATTAAAAATGTTTTTTGGCGCATAAGAATTATATAGCGTAATGTATTTCTTTCTCAAAAAATTTCTATTCGTCCAAAACTATTTTAGCTCTCTGAAACACACAATTATGCGAATTTTATATTTATTGCTTACTTTTTAGTGCATATAGAAGTTGGTTTCATTAATTATTCAATTCAATTTTAACTTAACACTTAATTCACGCATACCCGTCACATATGACGGGAAATTGCGCTATATAGTATGATATTATTAGGTAGTATTTTAGTATTTTTTTAAGTTTATGTATTGTTGATGAATAAAATGTGAATTCCTATACAACGGCTACTGAATTTATGCAAGTTTATTTTTTGTTATTATGTATTTTCATAATTACCAAAGCCTATATCATGTTGGGGGTCGCGAAATTTTTTTAAAGTAAAGAAGGGGGCCTTATACTAAAAAATATTGGGAACCACTTGTATAGAAGATTTCAATGTCTATCTTCTTTATAGGGGGGGAGGGGTGCTATGGATTCGGCACTAGTTACGCCATCTTGCGTCGTCCCGCGTGAAGGAACAGCCATCTCAACAATGGCCGCCGTTGAAAAGTAATCGAAAGGATGCCCAGCGATTTGGAAGAGATATTGTGAGGCGGAATAAAAAATTACCGGCTTTAGTTTCTTACGCGAAAATTGAAGTGTTTTCTTACCATACTGCAGGCGACGGTTTCATGATGATTCATTCACTTCTCACCATAATACGAATTCTAAGCATGTAACTCCCAAGTATGTTTATTCAAGTTGTTATCGTATTTCCGCTTCAGCAACTATTCAAAATTGCAGGATTTCATTGAGTGGAGGTGAATAGATAGAGATAAGGGTACGAAATTCTTTGCCGGACGGGGAATGCAAATATTCAGCACACAGTAGAGAATTTAAATAACAGTATAATGTTGCCTAATCTTATTCAACGCCGAAAATTTACCCGAAAAAACCAGTTTCAACGACTTTACTTGTAACCCTTTGGAAAATTTGCCCTCGTTAATTGCTTGAATGCCTGATATTGTAAACTGTTTAGTATTCTCAGTATAATGAATATTCATAATCTTCCTGCGAAGTCTCGTGAGAACTTTTAATTGCTTCCGAGAAGTAACAATATAACTTGTCATTCTGTTGAAACGGCCGTATTCATTGCATCTTAAGTATTGCAGAATCGTACAGGTTCTTAATAACGGTATTTTTGGGAAAAGTACCTAAATCGTTCCAGTTTCGCGTTAGAGTCGATTAATTTTCTACGCGTTATTCTTGTTCTTATTTATTCACTGTAATTCTACCTTCCGGTAGGTTTTAGGCACACCCAACTCAATCTGTGCTCTCCATGTTTATTTCGTTGTTACGTGTATATAAGGCACAATTGCGTCTGTTTTTCGAATGAATACATTTAAATACCATTTCTAGGCTTTTAATCAAATTTCTTACAATTCCGCGTTTTTATTTTTGATCACTTAATGCGGATGTGATTGCGTGGCTGTGTACATAATTTAGTCAAATGTAACACGGACTTGTATAACTCAGATTGTTGTTTAAAAAAAACATTCCCGTTGGTATCCATGTACGCTGACTTCAATATCTGTCGATAACTTATGTTATAATTCGATTTTTTGTTTAACTATAATTCAGGAAAGAACTATCAAGCCCGCCACAATGAAAGTTGGTATTCTATTTTAGCTTGTTTTCAAAATTTTAATAAACGAGCTGTTGCTATCACTTTTTCGTCCGTTCGTCTGTAGATATGTAACTTATTTGTTTTAAGAAACCCTCCTTTAGTTTCAATTTCCACCTTTAGAGAATGCTATATTTGGAAAATGGGTAAACTTGGAACTAACATTGTAAACAGTCTATTTATGCTACAGACCTAAAATTTGACGTGATGATAGCTTATTGTATACAACTGACAGAAAAAATGAAAAATCCCAAAAATTTTCATTTTTAAGGGGGCTCATTGTTTAATTTCTACCCCCATGTGAAAAGCATGGAAATCGGCGCAGAACATTATAAAATTGAATTTTTAAATTAGTTAAAATTAAGATAAGAATTCGAGACATTAACACTTCCATAGCTGAAAGAATGGGGTTTATTGAGGTTTACTTTTTTTAAGACTAAATTCGAATCCGTTCCGAATTGGCGTAAGAATTTGTTTTTAATCTGATTTTTAAATTACAGTCAAACCCCGATTCAGTGCCACCGTTTATCCATCACTGACATTGGCGTTAAAGCGGGGGTGGCTATAAATCTAGGTATATGCTTGTTCTATGGGACCATAAGATGAAAGTTTGTTCACAACGATTCAAGGGCGGTATGCGGGGGTGGCACTATATAGGGGGGCGCTAAATCAGGGTTTGACTGTATCATGTAATATTATGCAGTGGCTTTAATGTGATACTAAAAAAGTAAAGAATCCTCTTGAAAAAATTTTATACTATCGAAATGGACCATCTTGTATCAGACAAGGATCCGACAACACCAGAACAAAGCCATTAATGGAGTATTTGCTTCTACGTCGATGATGAATTTAACATCACATCCATTTACGCGAGTACCCTTAGCTATCTTAAGCCCATTGTTATTATGTTATCTTTTAGATTAATTTAAATATTACTGAAATCATGTGTATTTTTGAACAAAAATGTTTATTTTCTTCGAAAACGAACATTCCATATGCGTCAGAGGTGATTGGACATTCTTGTTAGGCTCTGATTTCGGAGAATCGCCATTGATGACGAATGCTTTACATCCGAAATGCGCTTCTGGCTTTTCCAACCTCTTCTGGCTGTTATAGAGGCATGATTTGTCAACTTAACTTTCTAAGCTGACGAGTTCTGACTGGATCACTAGCTGCTGAGGAATATGCAGAGAAAATGAACTGGGCTTTTCAAGCAGAATCCCGGGTATAAAAAGTGCAACTCATTTCTCGGGAAATCCGCTGATAATTCCAGAATATTCTACGCTTAAAAAATACAATTCAACTTAATATTTTATATATTCCTCAAAATAGTAAGTACAATAAATCTTAATTTAAACTCGCTAGGTGCTCTTAATTCTTTCACATGGCGTCAGGGTTAGCCCAAGCTACAGTCTAGTGCAGAGGTTCCCAAACTGTGGTTCGCGAACCCCTAGGAGGTGCGCGAGAAGACTCATGGGGTTCGCGGAAAAAAATCCTTAATGGCGTTTGCGCAGCGTATCTCATTGTGCAGTTTATGTTAATCATTGTCTGCAATGACGGGACTGGTTCAATTCAAAGAGTATATCTTTCGTACATTTGTTTAACATAGGATTTAGTGTAGAATATATTTAATTTTCATTTTAAGATTTCTTAAATGTAACAAAGAAATTGAGACAGAAGCATCTACGCGTAAATTAACAAAATTTATTTTTGTCGAAGAGAGAAATCGAATCTGTGACGAATTTGCGTGAAATTTCTTTTAGACAGACGCAGAATTTTTCAAGTTTTTTAAAGACGAGAAATTTGAACTATAACGACAATCATATTATTGTCGCGTTTACGTATCCAAGTCTGTCCTTAGTTTGGTGCGATTTTTTGCTTTGATTACATAGTAACACAGTTGTTGAGCAAATGATTACATTATTAAAGCAAAATGATAATTGTAAGTGCCTAAACTTGAATTCTACGACGTATAGGACAATATTTTAATAAGAAACTTTTAATCATTTTTTGTTTAAGTGCAATTTACACGCAAAATTGAAGTATTTTAAGTTTCATACATGAAGAGGGATGTTTAAACACATGAACATCCCCCTAGGCTACGCCGCTGATATTCAGGTAAGAAATATGATCCTTAAAGATATTTATTTTTAAAAGGGGGTTCGCGAGATTTGAATTTTTATGAAAGGGGTTCGCGGAATGAAATAGTTTAGGAACCACTGGTCTAGTGCCTGGGGCGCTGTTCTTCTAGGGGCGAAATTAGGCTTTCCTAAATTGGTCTGATTTTTATTTTCCGGTTTCGAATTATTTCAAGTCAATAAATAGGAACTAAATATTAGCAGCGGTTTGTAATTGTATTTTCCCTGTATTTGTATAGGGTGTTCATGTTTCATTATCATGATTATATAGGTTCTAGTTTTCCAATACATTTACGTTCATCATTTAGCGTAGATGACGGTATTATTTCAAATATTTTCTCTTAATAAATATTAATTTCATTAAGTGTTTTATATTTTTCAAGTATCCCTGCGATATTTGAGATTTTGACTGATTACCGACTGATTGCAAGATTTTAAATCCCGGTGTACTGAGATAGAGAAAAAACCGGGAAGTGGCAAGCGCTAATCTGAACCCGAGATGGTCACAGTTATGCTGCGAGGAAGTTTTTGTTTTACTCTTTTAATAACTACGAATTTCAGTTAAACGAATTTGTGAATTCATCAGTAGCGAAGGTGCGGTAGTTAAAACGGGAGTGGAAGTTAAGAGAGGTGGAGGTTAAGGCGATGCCGGGTTGAGAATTCCCTCCAGGGAAGAATGTCTTCGAGAAGGGCGTCGGAAGGCCACTCAAGTCCAATCACGTCTCCAGCTTCTTTTCTGTCTCTCTCAGGAAGAGTATAGAAGGACAGCAGAGGGAGAGAAAGAGAGACAATGGCGGAGTCTGCTGGACGGTGTTGCGACTAGGCGTACTTCTTCCGTCGAGAATGCAGGATAAAGGAAAGGGTTGGAAGAAGGCGTGCGTGCGTGTGTTTGAGAGGGGGAGAGATGTTCGGAGGACGGTGTTTTGGTGAGGGGCATGTTGCATAGCAGCGGCCGCATGGACTGCGTGTCTCCTTGGCATTCGGGGGAGGCGGCGGTTTGAGGTTCGATGTCACGGGCGTTTCGGCGGCGTCCCTCTCTGTCCTTCCTCTCTTTAGATTCACTCCGGCTCTCTTGGAATAATGGACGAGGATGGATATTTTTATAACCCATGTGAAGCTCTTCCCTTTTCCACCGACGCGCATACTTGGATTTTTTTATATCACGATTTTATTTATTGTATCTATTTACGAAAAGTGGTTACAAATTAGAATAAGCTGCAGGAGGAATGAGAAAATGGAGGTGTAGTCATTGTCCACGTAAATTTGGGAATTTTTTTAGTTGAAAAACGCTAAGATAATTGTAAAATTGTGAAAAAGGTCGTTATTACACTGGTCAGAAGCTGGAAAATTGATATATACAGAGCAGTGAGGGTTTAAATTTAGGTGACAAACTTTTCAGGAAGCTAGGGAGAGAAATTTTCAAATATTTACCGTTTATAAGAAGGGATATTTTACACTGGTGTATTTGTAGTGAATTTAGTGATGGATCAGCGTTAGATAGATTTAAAAGATATCGGATTGCTATCAGTGAGGGTGTGCCGAGGCGGTTTAAATGACGATTTGGGATATAATTCACGATTTTTCGAAAAAAAAAAAAACGGGACAAAAATGAAAGGGAAGGTCTCTCCAAAATTGAGATGGTTGTTAACCTTAGTGTAATTACTTAAATTCTTCAACTTATGTCTTTTAATAAGTAAGATAATGTATTTCTGAAGCCGCGCTACCAATAGACGAGCTATAAGCAACTTTAATCTACGAGCAACTATTATAAGTGGCAATATGATCATGCAAGGATAACGAGGTTTAATTCTTGCTTTGTGTATATTTTTTCCAAAAACATCTACACGCAGTTATTTTAAATTAATGACTCATTTTCCGTGAGAACTTCGGGGACATCTGGTTTAAAGAGATATCTTGTGGCAGACTGACCAGTTGAAGATGATGTCATCTCGCCTCGACAGAATTTTCGGACAATCTCGTAAATCACACTTCACTGAGGGGAGGCGATTCTCTCGGTTTCCTTTGACCTCTGTCACCATAATCGCGTAGAGGCATCTTTCATCTCATTTCTGTCCAAAGGGAAAAACGTGTGCGGCTTAGCTCCTTCGTCCCTGTTAATGAGCCTTGAGCGAAGGGCGTCGCGCTAAATTCGGTGTTCATTGCGGAGGTTTTCAGGATTGCAGGATTAGACTGCGGTCTTTCGTTTTCTGTAGGCTTTTTACCCCTGAAATCGTTTTAATTCGCTTCTCACGCGCGACGTCATCGAGGGCGTGTTTACGCATCCAAATCGCCTGCATCTTCAGGGCATTATGCCGTGGAGCACGTTTCCTTGGGTTAGTCACCCGTTCGAAATGCTTCTCCAAGCCGATGTGTTTGCCCTCCCGCGTGAAGTGTATTTACGAGTGAAGCTTCGACGCATATCCGATCGCTGTTTAGCTAAAGTTTCGTATGCGGAACGTTTTTTTTTCTTGGCATTGCGATCGCTGACGAGTAAACCTCAAGCGAAACAAATGATCGTAAAGTAGAGCTTTCTGGGCTCCCAACACGATCAGCATAGGCACGGCCATGCTTTGGTGTTGGCGTTACTCCGAAGTAAATGAAAAACCTAACGTTAATTTCGCAAACCACGGCACTTCCTGCGTACCCGTGAAAATATTTTTTTTTTCATTTCGACCACCGGGTAGTTGTTTATTTGAAAGGCGATATTATTGATTTCACTGATAATTTTATTTTGTATCGGTATTTTTATTTTTCCAGCGAGTATGGGTAATACATGTAAAAAGCGTAGCATAAATTATTCGCATTTTTCTTAGAAGATCCATGAAATAGAAATTTGTCTTTTGCAGTGAGATGGCAGCATTGATTGAGAGATTCGATTCCTGTATGCTACTTCCTCCCCGAATTCTTAAATTTTCTAACATCAAATTTAATTAAGTTCTATCGTAGGATTACGAGGTATGAATTTGAAATTTTATTACTGGTAGTTTGACGTCTCTGGCTTAGCGAAATTACCCAACTTCTTCATTTTCAGTTAAGAAAGTTGGCAGTTTTTTTTTAATCCGCTACCGTAATCGTTTTGTCCGTAGGTCCCTCCGTCATACTACTGTGTCCTGTGAACTACTTCTACACCGTTCAAGTTAGAGCAACCAAATTTTAGAGATTGTTCATGACCATAAGTTCTTCCTGCAGTTGAAATTTGGAGACTCCAGGGGTAACCTGAGGGGTGTAGTGGGGGCACAATGAACAATAAAACATTAAATTAGTGAACCACTTTTACACGGTTCAAGTTAGAGCAACAAAATTTCCAGCATAGTTTCGTCCGTCTGTCCGTTTGCCTATTATCAGAATTTAAAGAAAATCTTATTAACTGTCTATACTGGTCCGTTACTATGGTAAATTTTCGTGTTGTCTACGTAGCTATAACAAAAGCGAAGCGTTAAAACGTTCAGTTAAATTTCATAAAGGGATAAAAATTACATCACATCTGGTTAACTGCGGTGAGGTATGTTTTAAATAACTTTTGATTATAACGTATACCTATATTTTTATTTAAAAAACAGCTCTTAATATCTAATTTATCAGTTCTTTCCGTATTTGTTTTGTTCGATTTCATTATAATCCTCATAAAAGGTCGAGAATTGAGGCGTCCAATACGATGGGGATAGGAAAATCTAAAAAGTTTGATCGCCATTTTCTCAAAAATCCCACCATAAAAATATGCATTACTGGAAATGTCTCGTTTGTTTGCTCTGCAATTCCTGAGAAGTAAACAAGATTGGAAAGGTGTACTCCATGTCGGAGTACACAGAGTTTACAAATGCGTTCTTTGAGATTTCACAATGTTCTCAATATTTTTCGCTCAGATGAGTATTTAACGAGAAGCTAGCGATGTACGTTGTAAAATACATGTAGGTCGTCGTGTAAAGTAGTCGTAATTATTGTCCGATTTTAACCAAAATTGGAATCGGTCGACCCATTTTAGCAAAACTCCCTAATACCAAATTTCATCAAAATACATCAAGCGGTTTCCGAGTTGAAACAAACATTGTGAACTGCATGTATGTCTTCATGTAAAGTGGTCTTAATTGTTGTCCGATTTTAACCAAAATTGAAATCGTTCGACAAATTTTCCAACTTTCATCAAAATACGTCCAGCGGTTCCCGAGTTGAAACAAATGAACATTTTAGGTCTTCATGTAATGTGGTCGTAATTGTCCGATTTAACCAAAATTGGAATCGGTAGACCAATTTTAGTAAAACAGACTGTATTTCATCAAAATACGTCCAGCGGATTCCGACTTTTATCATGCGGACGGACGGACGGATACCACCTCCCCTATATGCGTTCACTTCGTGCAAAGAACAAATAATTAACTTCTCGGAAGACTATTTGGCCAGTTATAGGTCGTTTTAAATACATGTTACTCCCTATGTACCCCTCCCTATAACACGCATTGTTAGTTCTTACCGCAGCACCCGCGGAGTTACAAGCCGGCTAAAGTAAACTTCTCACGAGTTTTGTTTTCCACCTTTTCAAACCCAAATTTTATCTATGAAAGTGTTCAGGTCTGCGTTCGAAGGCTACAGGTCCACGGGTGACGATGCTTTGTGCAGGAATGTGGCCCGAAACCCTCTCCGTATGGCGAATGGGACTTTTTTTTACATACTAGACCGGACGTACCTCTTGAGAGAGAACATCTGGCACTTGGGGGCGCCATTTTTTCCAGTGACCACCTGCGCCCGGCAGCTTTTACAGGAAAAGAGAGAGTGAGAGAGAGAGAGAGGTAGGAGGTAGGAAAGAGAGGAAAGTCGTCGGGGAGGAGTGGCACGAGTCTTGAAATTTTCCCGAGGGCAAGGTGCCATTCCAAAACCACGTGGCCTGGAATTAAGGAGTTTCCAAGTGTTCTTTTATCAATGGATATCTTTCGGGAATTATTTTGGGTTGGAGTTTTCGCCTCCTCTTACGTTCTTCGGGTGATCGTGTTTCGGCTCTCTCTCTGCCTCAAACAATTGTAGATATTTTCTTTTGTTAAACTAGATAGACTTTAGCGCTCCTTATAACAGCTTCTAAATGTTTTTGAAAATTAATTTCAAGGTGGCGCTCTGCCCAAATTGTGCGCATTATTCGTGCCGGACACAGAGTCCGTCTATCGTTCCTGAAAATTTCTAAGTTATTTATCTATAGTAAATATGAAGAAAAATTTGGGCCTATTCCAGGATTTCTTTTTTCCGTTCGATTGTATAATATTTTATCGGTCCTATGGATTACTTTCGACCCTGTCACAGAGCTTTGTTTTGTTACACGAAAATATTTAATAGTAAGTAGGTATGAGATAACCTTCTTTTGAATATTATGCAGTACTCACCAATTAGGCGCCAATTGCATCACCATAATTTTTAAGTAGAAATAGATAAATGTGCTGTCACATAGTGCGACCACATGAAAGTTTGCTAAAAAGACTATGAAATATTAGCTTATTAGCTTCAATAAATTTAATCGAACGTGATCCTCTTCTTATAAAAAGTTTCGTTATGTTGCTGGTGCTTTCTGGGAATTTTTTTCATATTCGTTGTTACATCTCTCTGTGGAGTTTATTTCTGTATACTTTTTAAAGTTGGAATCTTTCCATCAAATACAGTAGTATAGAGTGAATAGACCGATGAATATATTGCATTAAAAGGGATATCTTTGAAAAATTCAAGAAATATTCCTTCAATTTTTCTGATAAAAGCACCCGGACAGTATGCAGTGAGGATTTTTCCTTCTTGCCAATGTTACCTTTTTTGCTAAAACTCTCGATTCGGCGTCTAATAATAAGAATTTCGTATTGATTTCTGCGCAGATGTTAATTTTTCTTTAATCTACGCATATTTTAAGATATCTTTTGAAAATTCGTCTATCAAGATTACTATTGAAGTCTTCCTCTCGGGAAGTTTCTGCGTTCGGAATGAACATTCCAGTTCGTTTGCAGATTTCCTCAATTGAGATTTTATTCTTGAATTATCATGTTTGTGCGTGTTGGAGATTCATATGGCGAATCAAGCACGAAGCATTTACCACAGAAGCTTTAATTTTGTTTTTCAACGATTTTGAGCGTGAATTCGCTTTGGTGCAGGAGGTTAATGCCTTTTCAAAGAACACGATATCAAAGTAGTAATTCAAAGGTACCCGCGATACTTGTTCGTATAAATTTAAAAGGAAGATGTGATGGAGCGTCTGATATATTTTCTTGTGAAGATCCGATCGACACGGTTTTGATTGCATTTATCGGTCGGAGAGGCGTATGTGGATGATGTCGAAAGACGTAGAGTATTCGTTCCGATCGCGTGGATACATTTTGTCCCCGGGCGGCGTCGGTTTGACCCCATTGTGTCAGGAATTTACCAATTTCGCGTCGCTCATGGCCGTCGTCCGGTCACTGTCAGATTTGTGGTATTAGCTTCTGGATATCCCGCAACCTGGGATGCACCGCACCTCGCAACAGCTTGCTCCGCCTGTTTATATAACTCTCCACAGTGACAGATCGCAGTGATACGATTTTATTTTGGTCGGGATAACTGAAGAACAGCGGTCATAAATCGATGAACCAGCTTTCGTTGAATCTAGAACCGTCTGCGCGAACCCATGGGTTTTAAATTGGAAGCAAAAGAAAATTGATGGTAGATTTTTTGCCATAATTACCATGGAAATTCCTCCGGTGAACCTAAAATTTAACGAATGCCTTTTATTTTCGGTCTCTTGGTTCTCTTTTCCCCCCGGCAAAATTCCTCGCTAGCTTTTCATGCGGAACGAATCGCTTACCGTATTAGCTTTCCTATCTTCCTTTTTTATTCTCTTTTGAGGCTTTGCTATTATCGGTGACTGCTCATTATTCCCTTTTAATCACTCACGCATCCATTAACACGCTCTTTTGTTTATTCTCATCCAATCATTCAAATGTGTTTAACTCTTTGCTGCAGATGTGCCACATGAATTTAAAAAGGCATTGAAAATAACTCGAGTTCCGATTTAACTATTAAAATCCTAATGTAGCATTTCTGTAACTGTTATACTGCATTATGGAACCATTTGTATATGTCCGTTAGATGTCGAACATTTCGTAAAATGTGTTGAAATTTATTTTAACAGCTACAGTTTCTGACCTCTGCTGCACCTGCACATTTTAGTTATTTATTATAATAGTAAGCAATTTTTGTGGAAAATTTATATTAATGATGAGTTTTAACATATGTGCTACCTTAGAAAAAAACTTTATAAATAAATAAAATCATGCGAAACATTTTTGTATTTATTTTTTTCATATTTTGCATAATAAAATATGCATATGCATTTTTTTACGTCAAAAATAAAAAAATAATTGCGCTGCGCTTGATTAATAGTATGTGTTTTTCTTCGCCGCCAATTTGTGGTACCTATAAGCCGTAATTTTGTTCCTAAATCTTGGTCTTTTGGTTGGCGAGAAAAAATGTTTTGATTCACCCACAAGTTCGATTTCGATGGAGGTGATGAAGCTTATATTTACAACAGGGACCTCAAAAACACGATCTGCTAATTAATTCAATGCAATGCTATCATCAATCCAATTTTACTGTTAAACGGTTGGAAGAGAGGACGTGGGCGAGTCAATCATAGATCGAAGAAAAAATGCGATATTTCATGCTCAATGATCGTATGATAGTTTTAAGTTTGGTTATGTATATGCACACGTAATGTCTGTCATTAGTGGTCCATGAAGCGTCTAAATTTCAGCAAAATCCTAATACCCATCACTTAAAATGATTTTCTGCCTGCCATATATTTAAAAATTTTCTGTGGCTCTGCCCGTGCTTTTAGTTCGAAATTCTTTATTTAAAAGTTCTAGCTAGGAATTTAAAATCGTCCCCGTTTCATACATTTTCTAAATTTTAGCGAGTGAAATATTAATTAGCGAGATGCTGAGTGATAAAATTCTAACAAAGCACTCGGAAGGAAATATTTTTCTTTCATTTTTCATTCTTCAAGAGTGAAAATTTAACCCCGATTTTTCAACTAAAAATTAATTAGCACATGAAAATGTTTTCGGTAATATCTTATGATTTAGGTCCGCATTTAACTTGTAAGTAGTAACATTAATAGGTGAAGCTTCTTTAAATTTCTTTGTACACACTGTTCTAAACTATTGATTTTTTTCGGAGCATATGTCGTAAGCCAGTGGTTCCCAATCTTTTCGAGTGTGCGAACTCCTTTTCAACCTTGAAAAATTTTGCGGGCCACATCATGCTGCTAGTTGTTTTTACATTCCACTGAATATGCAAATCTAACGTAATATCAAAGGAATAATATGCACTCAGCAATCGTTTGTAATGTTCACCCCTTACATTTTGTGACATTCTTATTGTTTACCTCAAAAAATATATTTGCGGAGCATAGCAGTGAGTATGTTATTTATTCCGCGGATCCCCTGTAGTAGTTTCGCGGGCCACAGATTGGGAACCACTGTCGTAAGCTATTTTTTATTATTATTTCGCTGTCACAAAGTAAGCCATATGTCTCTACATGCCTGCGAACATTTAGTAAAAATGGATGAACATGCTTCATGTACGATTTTTAATTGTCAAATGAAAACTTATTTCCCTTCGCGCATGTGGTTTTGTTATCTGAATTAAAGTGCGCAAAGTGGGAAAGAGTACACTCCATATTTTATTCGCCAACAACCCGGTATTGTTAGTATTCTGTCTCATTCACAAACTCACCCGTTATGATTTTTACAAGGGTTTTTTTCCCGTTACATTTTTCCTGCTTTTATAAATTGCGAAGAAGATGATTTGACTAAGAAGATGTTGGCGAAAGAAATGGATGGATGGATGCTTTATAAGAAATTTAAAACAGATAGAAAAAGTTTCAAATGTTTTTCTAACTTGAATCTAAAGCTCAAGATATGGGGAAGTGGGAATCTTTAGGAATATCTTTTGAATTTGCCACCGTCATTGGCAACGAAGAGGGAGTAAAGCATAGAGGTGGAGTGCTATATGAAGGGGAATGATAAGGGAGGAAGAAAGAGAAGTATGAAGGAAGATGAAGGTAAAATTGGAGTTGGAGGAAGGAGGGCATTGAGGCAGAGAAAGGACGAGGGAGAGAAAAGGAGAGAGGCAGAAGGTTAAATGGCGAGAAAGTGGAGAGATAAAGAGAAATAGTTGAGAAAATGGAAAGGTAAATAAGCAGAGAGAGAGAGAGAGAGATGGTGACGGAGAGGATGAAGTGGACAGATGAGGAAAAGAGTTAAGAGGAGAGAGTGATAGAGAGAAAGTAAGCAAAGAGAAAGAGAGAGAGTGATTGAGAGGACAAAGTTAGCGGTTAAGAAAATGAGGGAGTGAGTAGAGCGAGGTGGAGGGAGGTAGAAGCTAAAGGGAGAGAGGAAGACAACTTAGAGGAACGGCGGGAGGAGGACATGAGGTAAACCCACTCTCACAGAGTAAGAGATATGTGTATAGAGGGAGAGAGTGGGAGGGAAACGGTGTGTTTTGCTTCAATTATTTTGCATCCTCCACATGCCAGACTTGAAGGAACGCGCTCAGAAATTTCCATTAAGAGGACGTAAACTTGCGCTCGGGTTTTGGTGGAGGGTGTGTTGTGTGTAAAGGCGCGCCACCGTGTTGCCTCACCCCTTTTCTTATTCCTCCCATCCGCCCCCGACGTCACCCTGCACCTCGACTCATCTCCCGGCTCTCTTCCAAACCCAATCCGCGCCAACACGCCATCACCCTCGCCGGCTTCGCAAACCGCGTTCTTCTTTTTTTTTTCTTCGTCCCATTCGTCCGTCCCCACCTGTCTATGAAGCGACGTTATTTGTGTGGAAAGCGCCACCTTCTCTCTTGTCAGATGCCGTATGTAGGCCACGGCGTGCCCATTACACGAGAGATGATGAAGGAAAGCTTACCCGAGTTTAGTCCTGGTCCATTGTTTGCCTATGTTAATGGTATCTCTGCTCTCTCACTCTTCCTCCCTCACTCCTATTCCTCATCCCCACATCTCCCGCCCGCCTCTCTATATACTTCTCCCTCTCTCATCCACCCTCTCTCACCCTGCTCTCTTGTCATGGAACAGTCCTGGTGTTCGCTCGCTCGCTGCATTTAGGGCATTGTTTTCCGAGTTTTGTCTGCGGGGCGCCATTAGTTGATGGAAAATGGCTCTGCGAATGCGTGTGAGGGTGACTGTCTAGTTTGCATTTAGTTTCTGTGTCCTTTTGGTTACTCTGTTCTTTTGGTCGTTCGTTCTGTCGGTTAATGAGGAGTGATACGTAAATACGTACGAAAAACCGCACCGCTTTTGTATCTGCTGTTCTCGCTAGAGTCGGCTGGATTGAAGATCCCGTTTTACGTTTATATTTATTTTATAAACGCGGTTGGGTATCAGAGGCTTTAAAAATAAAAGGGAGGAAGGGTTTTTATTTACTCGAATCCTCATGTAAAATAAGAAAAAGCGGTGGCGAGGACAAGTCGCAATTGTTTTTCTAAATTGCAGAGGGAAGGAGAGGTTTTAATGTGTTTTTATAAAAATCTTCTTTGGGATATAATTCGTGCGCGGCTGTGGAATCAGGCAAAAAGGGGGAAAGAGACGAATGCTTACACACTAAAGCTTTATATTTTTATTCGTCGTTTCGTATGTTTGGCGAAAGCTTTTAACCGGAGATCCTAATTGCATGTTGTGGCCGCGGTGTCTACGTTTGATTGCGGTTGGGTTAGGGCGATTTAAAAACTTCCTTATTTTTTGGCGAATAAAAAGTCATGCTCGTTTTTATGGCCATTGGGGTTGAACTGCTCGCGTTCTGTGGCACGACGAAAGCTCAGAATAGCATTTTTGGAGGTTATTATATTCTCGTGGTTCAAGATCTCGAATTGTTGATCGAAATATCTTTTTAAACAGATTTATTCGCGTTTCAGGAGCGAGTGTGTTTCGCTTTGATATTTTTATTTTGGCTTAACCTATTAGCATATATTTTTTAGTTTCCATTGGGAAAAGTACGTTTCAAAATCGATTTAATTTCAAAGTAATTGGCGATGGATGCCTTTCTAGTCCAAATAAACATGCCGATGCAAATGAATCAACCCAAGTACATAACCGTAAATATTGAACAGGAAATGAATAAAAAAGAAACCTCTCTGTTTTGTTTCGCCTTTATTCCCGCGCTTGATGGGTTTTAATTGACGATTATTTGACGTAGTACCTACGCGTAATAAGGCCGTGCATCTCCTCGTTTTATTATCTCGGACATGTGTTCGATGCACAAGCAAATTTTCTCTTTATGGCTTCTCTTTATCCGTCATCACATACGTCATATCTCACGGAGACCATCGCATCGATTCCAATCAAATTTCTAGAGAGAGCGGGGATCCAGATGGAAATTTATTCGCCGCGTCCGGAAAAATACCGCGGGCCTTAAACGACCCTGGATTCGATCCCAAGAGTTTATAGACCTTTGATTGAAGGGCATCTATTGGGCGGAGTTAGAGTCGACATCAGATTTTTTATTTGCAATAAGATTTTAACTCCCCCAAGCGGTCTTTCGAGGACAACCTTTCTTTTATTTCCTTTTTATCTATAGTTAATTAAAAATTGCATATTTCATCTGTTTGACATTGGTTTGGGTTTGTGGTTTTAGTATCTGCCATCGGATAACATGGTCGCGGGTTCGTATCTTGCCGAGGGTATGGATGCTTGTGTTTGTCATTCCGGGTTATACGTAAGGACGGACTAGATTAGGGGTCGGCAACATACGGCCCGCGGGCCGGATGCGACTCCCGAGAGCGCTTTATGCGGCGCGAAGCCAAAATGAAAAACTGATCGGTACAATTTGATAAAAATTTCCTAGTTTTTCAGTAAAATTTTGGTCTCAACATTTTCTGATGAATACACATTTAACTCCAGTAAATTATTTAGACATGATTTTTACTAATATGAGACCACAGAATCTCTGGATAACTTCAAATGTGAGCACTCCTGCCCGCCGAAGCTCTCGTGACTTTCAATGCGGCCCTCTGAAGCATTCACATTACGAATGTGGCCCGCCATGCAGAAAAGGTTTCCGAACCCTGGACTAGATGGTCTAATTCTCGTCCCAAAATTAAGACGAAATATTGTTATTGCCCTTGGATTTGGTGTTTTATTTAAAAAAATCCCGAGCATTGTCTTTATTGAGATTTTTATGTGAAAAAGTCTTTCCTCCCCGCATGAGTGTGTTCCCTGTTGTCAGCTCCCGCCTGAGCGATATTTATTCGTCTGTTCTTTTTATCATTTTTCTTTAGCCTGGGCGAATGATCGTTATGTGCGCATGCCTCCGATGCACGCTCCCATGTGTATTCACGCGCTCAATTAACGCGGTCGGGCGACCTGGTTCTGCAGTTCACTCATCTCCCTCTCCCTTCTTTCCTTTTACTCATACAGTACGGGTTTTGGAAACCATCGGCAATCCCTCATCTGTATGCAACAGCGCGCGACACTAGCTCCCTTTATTCCTTCCTCCCTTCCCTTTATCCCCTTCCTTTCTCCCTCTCTTCCTCTCTCTATCCCTTTCCACGTCCTTCCTTCTCTTGTTAATTCATCTTCTTCCCTACATCCATTACATTTTCCATAGCCCTCTTTCAATATCTTTCTCACTAGCAAGGATTTGTTCCGGAATATATATGGCGGACCGCCTGGAATAATTTCGAAATTTCATGATAATGAGCTTGATTATTTGTTAAAACTTGAAAATCACGCGATTCAAAGTGGTATAAGTTTTTAAGAAAACTTAATTCTTAAGAGATTTTAGGTTGAGTACAAAATTCCTCGGATTAAAATAACCTTACGACTAGGACTTCCAATTAACCGGATATTTGCTAACAGGTTTTTTGGTTAAAAGTCGAGTTGGTGACTGACTTTTTTCTATCACAGTGACAAACTGTTCCAGTGAAAAACAAATACCTGTGACTCCTACCTGTTATTTGAGTCACTGGTGACTTTTTCATTGCATTAACCTTGTGCTGGTGGAGCTGGTGACAGTGGTAACGCCATCAAACCATGTATCGGCCGATAACGAGTACTTACTTGGTAGCCTGGTGGTAGATAGTATTTATTAAAACAGTGACTAGTGAAGTAGTGAGCAAGAAAATTAAAAAAATTTAATTGAAGAAAATTAGGTATATTTTGATAATAATTATATAATATATTATAAATGAACATTTTCAATGAACACAACATGGTACCACAAGAATTATATTATGTACCTATATATATGATATCACAAGAATTATGTACAATAGGAACAATTTTTTAAACTTTAAATACTTGATTATAGAAAATATTTAGTTATTCAGTAAGTTACTACTTCCTTAATTTGTAAATATATTTAACAAACAGCACGTTTGGTGAAGTCATATTAATTAAGCCTCTCAAGAAATGCAGGCGACAGGAAAAATGCATGATAAAGTGGACACACGAAGAATCCATGGGTAAACAAGATGGTCCTTGTGACCCCAAGAGCTTTCGTTAACATCCGAGTTTCTTTGATCTGAGTTGGATACATGTTATTTAGTTTGTTAAAGTAAACAAAATTTTCGGCAAAAAGTAAGTAAGTAGAATCGGTAGCTAGACAGGCATCCTAACCTAACCTGTCTAACAAGGAAACGTATTTATTTCGTTTCATTCCTCTTTGTTGCTAGGTGGTTGAGTCGTACGATCTGTTCCATCCGCACAGTAGAATCAAAATCTTGTAAGAGTCGGACTTACTAAACAGGAGGGCCTCAGCGGCTCGGAAACCGCACGTTGGAGACCTCTGCACTAGTCCATTTTCATTTCTAACTCTCCTTTCCTCTCTCTAACTCCATCTACCCACTTCTGCTTTCCTCTCTTTCCATTTTCACTGCCTCCTTTCGTTGTGTCACCTCCACCCGTTTTGTCTCTGCAATCCCCAGCCTCTCTCGTTTCTCCTGCTGCGTGAAAGGTCCTCGAGAACTGTAGCGCCATTCCGCAATCACCGAGTTCGTCGAACGACTAAATTAACACTGCTATGGGTGTGCGTGTGTGCAGAAATATTTCGGTGATTTTCCCTTGTGGTTGTTCAGGGACGGTTGATGACATAAAAAGTAACGTTTGCTGTTCACGTCGGAGGACTATTCCGTCGTTAGTATCGCATTTCGAGACGTTTCCATCAGGTGGTTTGGTCAGAGAAGGAATGATGTCGCTATTGGGGAGATTGTCGTCCGCCACTTCTTTGCTTGGATGACGGATTTAATGGAAAAAATACGTATTGCGTAGGATCCTTAAGGCGAATTTGAGTATTTAATGGAAAACCCTGAAAATTAGTAACAAAAAAGCCCATTTGAGTTCTCCTCTTCATGGGATTGTGCCCACAAAACTTGAATTAAAAAAATAGCATTCGACGCCGCATATTAATTATTTAGATAAACGCGTCCCACATCTGAATCCAATTCGGTATACACATAATCTCATGAAGACAGCAACACGGTTGCCCTTAACGACGAAAATTTTTCTTAGCGTGACAGAATGTCATGCAAAGGCTTTTATTGTAATAAAGATAGGAGACCGCGCAAGTCAGCACTCCGTTCTTCGTAAGGGACGTTAAGCAGTTGACCCCCTTGGTGCTCTTCATTAAGAGTAGGCTAATGCCGGCACCGGGTTTCCCACCTCCGTTGTGGGTGTCTGGTAAGGAGTTATGGCTATAATAATCCAAGAGGTTGATTAGCCAGAATTACACACAAACAAACAAACAATAATGGCACTCACGATCTAGAAGTTCCAATTAGATCGCGTAGAATATAAATTAAGGATCGAGATTTTAGTATGCTTGACTCAGTTGAAAACGTATAAATTAGCTAGATTGCTTCGTTAGTTCCGCAGAATAAGTAATCGTAACTCTCCGTACGAATGTTTCTCAGTTGCCTGAGTTAATTTTTACATATTTGAAAAATCCTAAATAAGGTATTTTGAAATGGTTATTGAATGGATTATCTTTGTTCCGGCTGTATAATATCCTGTTTCTGCGAATCATGCGATAATTAAAGCATATCAGTATTTTAGGAGATTAAAACGGACCTATGATAATGTTCGTCTGCGATCGTTAAGTTAACGAATCCCACTCTTGTTCTTCGTCGCCTTCTCACTCTCTGTCTCTCTCTCTCACACACACACACACACACACACAAACACACACCCTTGATTTTGTTTCTCTTCCCTAATTGGTCTGTTCGACAAATAAAATGCGCGCTGAAAACTTGGTGAAATACCGTGATTTCATTTAAACTCAAGTAATCTCTCGAGATCCTCGCCTGGCTCTCCCTGGTCCATATCTAATCTACTCATTTAATTAGAAACCTCTCCGAGCAGTGGAAGTTTGTGCGTTTCAAAGTTGTATTTCTTAGATATTAGATATCTATTATAAATAGCCGCTTCTTACGGAGGATATATATATATATATATATATATATATATATATATATATATATATATATATATATATATATAACAACTTACGGAAAAGGAAAGGTAAAATGAATATATGGATGTCAACAAGGTGTTGGGATGAGGAAACCCAGTGAGCACTCACCAATCAGACGACTTCAGGTTGGCGAGGCCCCGGGGATGTCGAAGCGACACACGTAAAATAACACAAAAACACAGAAACATCACAAACGTAAAGCTTTCGGAACTACTCCTTCTTCAGCTACAGAGAGAGAACTTCTCTCTCTGTAGCTGAAGAAGGAGTAGTTCCGAAAGCTTTACGTTTGTGATGTTTCTGTGTTTTTGTGTTATTTTACGTGTGTCGCTTCGACATCCCCGGGGCCTCGCCAACCTGAAGTCGTCTGATTGGTGAGTGCTCACTGGGTTTCCTCATCCCAACACCTTGTTGACATCCATATATATATATATATATATATATATATATATATATATGTGTGTGTGTGTGTTTGTGTGTGTGTTACGGTAAAGGTACGAAACCGAGAAATGTGTACATTTACCGCTAAGCTCGGTAAATATAAGTTTAAATTTCCAGAAATACGTATTATCCGTACATTTCCCGGTAAATGTGCACTTTTACCGATGTGCCTTAGTAAATGTGGAAATAAATAAGAATGAGAAATGCTATACTTTAATAATTACGTTAATTTATAACAAAAATCATCGAGGGTTCGACTCCACTGGTATAATCTCTAGGTAAATGTGTACATTTCCCCAGTTCAATCGGTAAAAGTATGTTTTACTTACATTTACCGTACTTGGTGGTAAATGTGCACATTTACCGGACTACGCACATTTACCGTGACATATATACATATATATATATTTGATTAAATTTTAAGAATTTTTAACTGCCAAACAAATTAAAATATCAAAATTTGTATAATCCCTATTCCGTTTTTTTAAGAATTCTACTTATAAAAAAAATTTCAGCTCCGTGGCACATGCGGAAATACATAAACCTTGAAAATTTGTTTAAACAATTGCGAATTTTTAGCGGCCGCATTGTTGCTCTTTTTCATGATTTTCGTTTTTTCTAGTCGGTTTTGCACAAAATCCTACCTAAGAAAAAAATTTCGAATCTCCAGCTCATCTGGAAGTGCCTAAACATTAGTATCCACCTCCTCATCCTCCTCCTCTGTAAGAAACGTCTATATATAATGACTAGTAGTTGGTGCTTGCATACTGCAAGCATTTCATATCACCTTGAAAAACATTCATTTTTCAGACAGACATTTCATCATTACAAATATTCCTTTAATTCTAAAGATTTCACCTCCGCAGCGATTTCCGTTTTTCCTACATGTAAAAATAATAGTTTAAAACAATCCCCAAATGTTGCAATTTTAAAAATTTTACACTTTCTTCATTATAAGGTACTAATGCTACACATTTTAGCCAAATTTTAAAGTTGTAGCACTTCTATATGTAATATAATATTTTTCTAATTGTTTAAATTTAAATAATTTTTTACGGCCGCCGCAATACATATATGGTAAAATTGAAATGTTTATTTGTGCAAATTTATAATACTGTAAATAATTTGAAATTTTCAGCTTCCTATCTCATCCCATAGTACCTAAACAACTATCTATTTGTTTAAACTTTAAGAATTTTTAACTGCCAAACAAATTAAAATATCAAAATTTGTATAATCCCTATTTCGTTTTTTTAAGAATTCTACTTATAAAAACAATTTCAACTCCGTGGCACATTCGGAAATATATAAACCTTGAAAATTTGTTTAAACAATTGCGAACTTTTAGGGGCCGCATTGTTGCACTTTTTCAAGATTTTCGTTTTTTCTAGTCGGTTTTGCACAAAATCCTACCTAAGAAAAAAATTTCGAATCTCCAGCTTATCTGGAAGTGCCTAAACATTAGTATCCTCCTGTTATATGTTATATATATCTATTATATATCGACGACTCTTACAGAGGAGGATATAACATACTAGTAGAAGGTGCATGCAACAATGCGGCCGCTAAAAATTCGCAATTGTTTAAACAAATTTTCAAGGTTTATACAGTATGCAAGCACCAACTACTAGTATGTTATATCCTCCTCTGTAAGAGTCGTCGATATATAATGATATATAACAGGAGGATACTAATGTTTAGGCACTTCCAGATAAGCTGGAGATTCGAAATTTTTTTCATAGGTAGAATTTTGTGCAAAACCGACTAGAAAAAACGAAAATCTTGAAAAAGTGCAACAATGCGGCCGCTAAAAATTCGCAATTGTTTAAACAAGTTTTCAATGTTTATATATTTCCGAATGTGCCACGGAGTTGAAATTTTTAAAAAAAGTAGAATTCTTAAAAAAACGAAATAGGGATATTACAAATTTTGATATTTTAATTTGTTTGGCAGTTAAAAATTCTTAAAGTTTAAACAAATAGATAACTTTTTAGGTACTACGGGATGAGCTAGGAAGATGAAATTTTCAAATTATTTACAGAGTAGTGAGATTGCACAAACAAACATTTCAAATGTACCATATATGAATTGCAACGTCCGTTAGAAATTATTTAAATTTAAACAATTAAAAAATATTAATTTACTTCTAGAAGTGCTACAACTTTTAAACTTGGCTAAAATATGTAGCAATAGTACCCCATAGAGAAGATAGTGTAAAATTTTTAAAATTTCAAAGTTTGAGGATTGTTTTAAACTATTATTTTTACATGTGGGAAAAACGAAAATAGCTGCGGTAGTGAAATGTTTAGAATTAAAAGAATATTTGTGATGATGAAATGTCTTTCTGAAAATGAATGTTTTTTCAAGGTGAGATGAAATGCTTGCAGTATGCAAGCACCAACTACTAGTAATAGATAAGAGTCTTCGATATATAATAATATATAACATATAGGAGGATACTAATGTCCAGCCCAAACTACAACAGCTAGAGAGCTGAAAGTTTTAGTTTTTGTTGATATGATGGAAAAACCTTCAGATAAAATGAGACTTTTTACCTAAGTGACCTGAGTTCGACTCCAGAAATTCCGAAAGTTGCATTTTTTCCCATAAGAAAAGCATTGCGCCATTTTTGTAAATTAATTATGGGTACTTACCGGTAAGCCAGGAAAATAAAGTTTTCAGTGTTGCTAGATGGCCGCAATATCCATTAGGAATTATTGTCACTTTTGCTTACAGTGTCTTGGGTTCGACTCCAGAGACCCCGGAATATCTCCCATAAGTTAGCATGGGAAAACGTAATCTAGTGTGTAGACCAATCTATGAAGTTTAGGAAGCTGAAATTTTACAGAAGTATAGAACTTTTCTCATAACCAACTATGAAAATCGAAAATTTTCAAATTGTTAATTTTTAGGGGTTATTTTAACCCCATTTGAACATTAAAGTTTAATAATTATTTAGGTACTACGGGATGAGCTAGGAAGCTGCAATTTTCAAATTATTTTCAAAACAGTGCATTTGCACAAATAAACATTTCAATTTTACCATATATGTATTGCGGCGGCCGTTAAAAATTATTTAAATTTAAACAATTAGAAAAATATTATATTACATATAGAAGTGCTACAACTTTAAAATTTGGCTAAAATGTGTAGCATTAGTACCTTATAATGAAGAAAGTGTAAAATTTTTAAAATTGCAACATTTGGGGATTGTTTTAAACTATTATTTTTACATGTAGGAAAAACGGAAATCGCTGCGGAGGTGAAATCTTTAGAATTAAAGGAATATTTGTAATGATGAAATGTCTGTCTGAAAAATGAATGTTTTTCAAGGTGATATGAAATGCTTGCAGTATGCAAGCACCAACTACTAGTCATTATATATAGACGTTTCTTACAGAGGAGGAGGATGAGGAGGTGGATACTAATGTTTAGGCACTTCCAGATGAGCTGGAGATTCGAAATTTTTTTCTTAGGTAGGATTTTGTGCAAAACCGACTAGAAAAAACGAAAATCTTGAAAAAGTGCAACAATGCGGCCGCTAAAAATTCGCAATTGTTTAAACAAGTTTTCAAGGTTTATGTATTTCCAAATGTGCTACGGTGTTGAAATTTTTTTATAAGTAGAATTCTTAAAAAAATGAAATAGGAATTATACAAATTTTGGTATTTTAATTTGTTTGGCAGTTAAAAATTCTTAAAGTTTAAACAAATAGATAACTGTTTAGGTACTACGGGATGAGTTAGGAAGCTGAAATTTTCAAATTATTTACAGAGTAGTGAATTTGCACTAATAAACATTTCAATTTTACCATATATCAATTGCGGCGGCCGTTGAAAATTATTTAAATTTAAACAATTAAAATATGTTTTTTCACTTCTAAATGTGCTACAAATTTAAAATTTGTCATAAATGTGTGGCATTATTAACCCTATGTGGAAAACGTATAATATTCATAAAATTGCAAAAGTTAGCAATTGTTTTATTCCATTATTGTTTCATAAGGAAAAAAAAAGAAATTTGGTCCCAAGGATAAATCATTTGAATTAAAGAAAATATTTCCCATGATGAAATGTCTCTCTGAAAAATCAATGTTTTTTCAAGGTGAGATGAAATGCTTGCAGTATGCAAGCCCCTTCAACTAGTGTGTGTATATATATATATATATATATATATATATATATATATATATATAATATTTTATATATAATATATTATATATATATATATTATATATTATAAAACCTAAGGTACTTCTAGATATGCCACGGTCCTGAAATTTGGCAGGATGATAGGTTATTAGGTACAACCAACCAGAAAAATCAAAAATTTCTAATGTTTTAATTTCTAGTGGGGCATTTTCATTTCGATACTCCATAAGAATAACATGGAAATCTGTGCAGTTTCATAAATTTGAATTTTTAAATTAGTTATAATTCAGATAGAAACTCGGGACGAGTCTTATTTTTTGAAGACTAAATTCAAATCGGTGCCGAATTGACGAAGAAATATGTTTTTAATCGGAAAAAAGCAGATGCTCAACAATAAAGAACTTCAGCTACCATAGCAACCAGGACAATGCTTTTCAATGGGAATTGGCAATCCGTAATTTAATAGCATCTCTTTAATGCTTATTAATAGGGAAATTCTTATTGTCCCATTGATTTCAAACAAAGACAAATACATATGATGACGTCATAATTTTAAAACGCGATATATTTTATTAAATAAAAGAACGTTACTCCTTTCAATTATGGTGGTTGATAAACTGTGTGTAAATAATAGCTTTAATTTACTGCTTCTAAAGAGAATCAGTGGATTGTATTATAATGCAATTGATTTAAAACTACGGCGTAAACTTATAACGACGTCAAAATCAAAAAACAGGAAATGTTAGTAGCGTTATGGACTTCTTGATGCACTACATATCCTCAAAATCCTACGGTGTTTTTCTATATGGAATGAAATGCTTGCTGAATTCAAGCACCAACTACTTGTATTATTAATGTAGAAAAAAAGTGCGTGAATCGCCAAGTAAAAATTTCGTTAGTATGAAAAAAACGATGACTTAATTATGGTCTTTGTTTTTCATGTTAATATGTAGAAAAGCTAAATTTCGCTTTTTAAAAGACGTGAATCATTTTTGCCAAAATCGAATATACTTAGAACTTCCAGTTGCCGGTAAATCTCATCTGTATGCTTTCTTGTATGACTTTTTGCATTAGATAAATCTTAATGGTAGCACCCACTACAGCCCGATTCATCGGTTTTGAGAGGATTAATCTCGTACCCATTAACCCGATTATGCAGAGCGGACTAGTCCTTAAATTATACAACAAGATACATTGATTATCTGGGCATTAGTAAAAAGCTTTCCAATGCTTGCTATGTCACGGCTCAAGAACGTCGACTTCATAAACCCCCTTATCTCCCAAAGCGGAGGAAATAAATTTTGGCGATGCAAGGATAGACCATTAATGCTAGCGCATCTTCGTCAGATTAAACCCACTCGATAGAGAGTGGGATGGAAGGGGAAGGATAAAATAGGTTGTCTATAAAGCTTCAGTCAACACGTCAGTAAAGGGTATGAATATATATATGTATGTGTATATATATATTATATATATATATATATATATATATATATATATATATATATATATACACACACACATCCACACCGCAAATTGCTCTTCCTGGGACTCTTTTCTTCCACTCCGAAGTTCGACCATTTCTCCTCCTAGCTGACACTCAATCCTATGCCCGCTCCCTTCGTGTGAAACTAACCTTCAATACCACTGCATCCACCTTCTCAAATCCACCCACTCCCATCAACCCTACTGAGTCCCTTTCCCTCTTCAAACCTCCATCCCAACACATACCCCATACACTCCCCCCACACCACCCCTTCGAGCTTTACATTTCTTATATTTCCAATACTATCTCTCACCCTGACTTCCCGAAATCCCTCGACCACCACGACAATCTTTCCAGATACGAAAGACACGCTTTATCCCAACTTAGGTCCAATAAAAATATCATAACTTTACCCGCAGACCAGGGCTCCACCTTGGTCATCCTCGATAGGGAGGATTACAACCGAGAGCCCCTCCGCCAACTCTCGGACCAAACATCCTACCGCCCCCTCACCTCTAATCCCAACAAACCGCCACGCCTCCGATATTTCCGCTTTCCTTCACACAGCGGGAACACGTGAAGGCCATCCGAGGATGTAACCGCTCTACTGGTGCCCCCTAATCCCCGTACTCCCAACTTTTACCTCCTTCCCAAAATCCATAAACCCGGAAACCCAGGCCGCCCGATCGTCGCGAGTTTCGATTCGCCAACTGAGCGAATCTCCGCCTTCGTTGATCATCACTTAAAGCCCCTCGTCCAACAGTTCCCCTCCTTCGTCAAAGACACTAATCACTTCCTCCAATACCTAAAAGCCCTCCAGTACCCACTCCCACCAAACACCATCATGGTCACCTTAGATGTTTGTTCACTTTACACCAATATACCCCACGCCGATGGAATCACTGCTCTTAGAACCTGCTTTGATAACACGTCAGGAGAGAAGAAACTTTCCTCACTTCACTGGCGGAAATGGTTCTCACAATAAACAACTTCTCGTTCGGAGGGTACCGTTTCATTCAATTGATAGGAACCACCATGGGCACTCGGATGGCCCCCTCATACGCCAACTGCTTCCTGGGTGGATGGGAGTCCCAGCTCCTTCAATCTTCTCCCCAAAACCCCCTTATATGGCTCCGCTTCATCGACTACATTTTTTCTATGGACCGATGGGGCGGAGTTCCTCAATTCCCTTCTTCGGACAGTTTACACCAATCCCACCCTCTCTTTCACTCACCATTCTTCTATATCACACTCCACGTTCCTCGACGTTAACCTTCTCCGTAATGGGCGCATTGGCACCTCGGTGCACATCAATGATACCAACCGCCTACAATGCCTCCACTACACCAGCTGTCACCCGTAGCACACCAAGAAATCTCTTCCGTACTCCCTCGCCAGGCATGGCTTTAGAATCTGCTCGGATAGCACCTCGCTATCCGATTATTGCGCCTTTCTCCTTGAAGCTTTCCTCAATCGAGGCTACGCTGCCGACTTACAATTAGTCTGGAATGAAATATATCGCGCCATCTCCCCCCTTCCATACACTCACCAAACCTAAACCCACTCACTCAAACAAGCCCCTCTGACTCTCACTAAAACCTTTCACCCGGGGCTGCACGAAGCCCTAAATAATATCCTCGCTTCCGCCCATCCAATTCTCCTTAACACACCCACAACAACGCTACTCTTCCCTAAGCCCCCCATGATATCCTTCCGCCGACCCGGGAATCTTGGCGACCTGCTATGGCGCAAGGAGCTCCCCACCGGTCCTCCACCATCCTCCACAGGGTCCTTCCCTTGTAAAAGACCACGCTGTCTCACTGGCCCCATCTTAAATTCTTTTTCCTCATTTACCAGCCGTTACCCAAATCTCATATCCAATCTTAACCCGCGGCACTTTCACCTGCAAAAACGTAATATATCTTCTCACTTGTACTCAATGCCTTGCGTTCTACGTAGGCCTCACAACCACACCACTTAATATCCGCATGAACGGCCATAGAAATAGCGTCGCACTTAGGTGCCCCCTTCCGGTGACCGACCATGCCTTAATCCACTCCCTTCCCTTCAATAGCTGCTTCACAGTAAAAACCATCCATGCTCTTCCAGTTAGTTTCCCCACGCCACAATCCGCCACTGGAAACTAGCCAACATTGACGTCCTCCGCTCTCTCTCCTTCCCGCTCTCTCCTTCCCGCTCTCTCTTCTTCCCAGGTTTAAATGTTCGTTAACACTCCCACTCCAATTACCCGTCTTTTCCCGAACCCCATCCTTTCCCGTTTTCCCTACCTCCAGTGTAACGCTTAGTTTTAGTTTCAGTTATTCTCTCGCCGACGAAGGGCAGTAGCCCGAAAGCTCCAAACTACAAGCCTTCCTCTATAGCTGTGGACGTCTACAACTTTGTGTAAGTGTTCACTGGCTCCTTCCTATCCCTCTCAACCTCTCGTTGCTTTTATTTTATTATGTTATCTCTTTTTTCCGTATCGTTATATATCATCATCATCATGGGTAGTCTGTCCGTAGACAGGTCCGTGATTATTTACGGTTAAACCTGGTTCTCCATATACTCCAATTTTCCGTTGTCCTCTTCATATCTTGATAACTCTCTTTACCTTTCAAATCGTGTATCAGCTGAAACCTTTTCCTACCTCTTTCCCTTTTTCCATCTAGTTTTCCTTCTAACACGTCTTTAGTCATACTCTCTCTCCTCAGGTAATGTCCAACACAGTTTGCTTTCCTCTTTCTAATAATCTGTATAATCATTCGTTTCTCTGTTTCTCTCCTACTCTTCGTAGCACTTCATCGTTTTTTTCATCCCATCTGTTCATTTTATCTTCAGCATTCTCCTCCAAGTCCACATTTCAAAGCGTTCCAAGTATTTGATGTCATTTTTCCTTACCGTCCATGTTTCTGCCCCGTACAAAGCTATACTCCATACATAGCATTTTATGAACTTCTTTCGGATATCTTCCCTTATATTCCCCGTAAGTAGGTGTTTCTTTCTTCTGAAATCCGCTTTTGCTTTTCCTATTCTAGTCTAGTTATATATATTTATATTTATAACTCCGGTTAATTATAAGATGCACAGCAAAAAAACTATAAAAATAACTATAAAAATAGCTAATTACCAAAAATTTCAATAGGAAGTTAACTGAAAAGAAATGAATAAAAAACACGATTTTAATTATAAATAATTTGGGTGCCTTCTCTCTCCCGTAGTAAAGTAATCAGAACACTTTCCTTCCGCATATAGTATAAGGATGACAATACAATCTCGAGGTTTAACAATGACACGGTCGGCAAGACAACATACGGACGGACGGACTAACCTACTGAATAAGGATATTATGTATCATTATATATAGACGTTCCTTACAGAGGAGGAGGATATAACATACTAGTAGAAGGTGCTTGCATGCTGCAAGCATTTCATCTCACCTTGAAAAACATTCATTTTTCAGACAGATATTTCATCATTACAAATATTCTTTTAATTCTAAAGATTTCACCTCCGCAGCGATTTTCGTTTTCCCCAAATGTAAAAATAATAGTTTAAAACAATCCCCAAATGTTACAATTTTAAAAATTTTACACTTTCTCCATTATGGGGTACTAATGATGCACAATTTAGCAAAATTTTAAAGTTGTAGCACTTATAAAAGTCAAATAATATTTTCTAATTGTTTAAATTTAAATAATTTTTAACGGCCGCCGAAATTCATGTATGGTAAAATTGAAATGTTTTTGTGTGTTAGTTTACTACTTTGTACATAACTTGAAAATTTCAGCTCCATAGCTCATTCCGTAATGTCTAAACAGTTATCTATTTGTTTAAACTTTAAGAATTTTTAACTGCCAAACAAAATAAAATATCAAAATTTGTATAATCCCTATTTCGTGTTTTTATGAATTCTACTTATTAAAAAAATTTCAACTCCGTAGCACATGCGGAAATACATAAACCATGAAAATTTGTTTAAACAATTGCGAATTTTTAGAGGCCGCATTGTTGCACTTTTTCAAGATTTTAGTTTTTTCTAGTCGGTTTTGCACAAAATCCTACCTAAGAAAAAAATTTCGAATCTCCAGCTCATCTGGAAATGCCTAAACATTAGTATCCTATATGTTTTATCCTCCTCTGTAAGAGTCGTCGATATATAATGATAGGAGGATACTAATGTTTAGGCACTTCCAGATGAGCTGGAGTTTCGAAATTTTTTTCGTAGGTGGGATTTTGTGCAAAACTGACTAGAAAAACGAAAATATTGAAAAAGTGGAACAATGCGGCCGCTAAAAATTCGCAATTGTTTAAACAAATTTTCAAGGTTTATGTATTTCCGAATGTGCTACGGAGCTGAAATTTTTTATAGAAGTAGGATTTGTAAAAAAAACTAAATAGGGATTATAGAAATTTTAATATTTTAATTTGTGTGGCAGTTAAAAATTCTTAAAGTTTAAAAAAAGGTAAATGCTCATATACTACGGGGCGAGTTAGGGAGCTGAAATTTTTAAATTATTTAGAGTTTAGTGCATATAAACGGTTAAACATTTCATTGTTTACATGAAATTCTTGTTGCGACCGTTAAAAATTATTTAAATTTAAACAATTTGATAAATGTTATTTCACATCTAATTGTTCTATAAATTTAAAATTTGGCAGAAATGTGTAGCATTATTAACCCAATGTAAGAAACGCATAATATTCCTAAAATTGCAAAAAATAGTGATTGTTTTACTCCATTATTGTTCTATAATGAAAAAACGAAAACCGGTCCAGAGGAGAAATCTTTAGAATTGAAGAAATATTTCTCATGATAAAATATCTCCCTGAAAAAGGAATGTTTTTTCAAAGTGAGATGAAATGCTTGCAGTATGCAAGCACCTTCTACTAATGTAATACTATTGTATTTCCCGTCATATGACGGATAAATAATAATATTCACTCTCTCCCTCCCTGTCTCTATCCCTCTCTCTCCCTCCCTTTCTCTCTCCCTCCCTTCCTATTACCCTACCTCCCTTCATCTCTCCCTCTCTCCCTCCCTCTCTCCCTTCCTCTCACCCTCCATTCCTCCCTCCCTTCCTCTCTCTCTCCCTCCCCGCCTCTCTGCATCCCAGCCTCCCTCCCTCACCACCTCCCTCCCTCTCTACCTCCCCCCCCCCCAACGGAGAATTAAGAGCCTTTCTCTGCCCATTCAAAAGGTCTCAACGCGAGCAATGAAGAACCACTTTGTTTCATTATATACGAACTACTTTTAAATTGTTTTCATATTCATTTCATGTGTATACAATATTGCACCGGAGAAGCAATGTAATCGACGAGTTTCTTTTTATGTCCAAGGTACATAGTGTTTCGGCGGACTACAGTCAGTTTTCAGTCCGAGATCGTGGTGGTGACACGTTGAATTTGTGCTGGAGTTTTTACCCTTATAAGTTTGAAATGTCGCAAGCGAAAAAATTAAAGCGAAGTATTTCTCTTAATTAAGTAATTAAGGTGGATATAATAAAACGTTTCGAAAGTGGACAAGGGCACGCTTTCTCTAGCTCCGTCGACTTTGAGAACTATTTGCAGAAGTGCTAGAAAAATTAAAAAGTGTGCGCAGGGGGCTACTTCGTTAACATCAACTGTGCTGGGGAGGCATAATCGAAGTGAAACACTGATAGAAATGAAGCGTTTGCTCAGCATGTGGTTCGAGAAACAAAATATTACACTCGGTTCGTGTTTGACGGAAAATGTCAGCACAGTGTAATTTGCGTTTTATATTGTGGTGATGTTACCTAAAAATTATGTACTGCCATCGAGAAAAGGAAAAAACTTAAGTCACTTCCACAAATTTATTTTGCACGACCGGTTTCACTACGATCGTAGCATCATCAGGTGATAAAATATAAAAATCGTTCCAATGTATAGGGAAAAAGGGTGGGGGGAAGGAGACAGGAGGGTTTACAAAGAAAGCGAATGGAAGGTAAAAGAATAAACGGTTAGGAAAAGGAAGGGTTGGAAAAGAAGGCGAAAGCAACATAGTTACAAAATGTTACAAAAACTTGGTAAAAGGGCCAAAGACAACAATGTTGATACAAAATATTCGGTAAGCTAAATAGAGGAGAATGATTGTGGAAAAGGTATTCATTTAAGAGAAACGAGCCTTCACAAATAATTATCTCTAGCTGTTCAAGACCATCCAATTTGCGACCTTTAATTTCAAAGTGGAGGAATTTAGGGTTGAAGGAACTATGATGATTGAGATTTAAAAGATGTTTCACAAATTGAGAATTCAAATATTTAAACGGAAGTATCGCTTATGCTCCTTAATCCTCTTATCAAAACTCCCCTTTTGGCCGATGTAGACCGCTCCGCAATCATCACAAACAAGTTTATATACACCACTTCTTAATGACAACTGTATCGGGTCTTTAGCATTAAGGAATAATTTGTAAAATGTAACTGGGGAGTAGAAAGAGGGTTTAAGTTTAAGTTTAGGAAAAAGGTTGGACAATTTATACGAAATGTTTCCTAAAATGGGAGTCTGCGCCAACTAAGAGGTTTGGAGGTGAGATTAGACGGAAAAGAAACGATTATGTAATGCCCTTCCGTAAGGCAAATGGTATGTAAAGATATTTAAGCCACCAATCTAAGGGATTGAAAGTCTTTGTGTATGCATTGTATTTATTTATACTTTAATGATAACTCGAGTATAATATATATCGCGCGCGATTTATTTTCCCCTCCTACCTTGGACATGTTTTTCATTGGGATTTTTTTATTCGTTTAGCACGATTTCGCGCAAAAAGAGCATTTTTAGGACCGATTTCTCGCGCTTACCCGTGATTTTAATCCATTTACGAACAAATTTCTTTTTACAGCATTGCTCTTATGTAAAAATGTGTTTCGCAATGTGCTGATTCGCGATACGCTCTGGTTTTTTGGAAAGCAATCCGAGCGTATTGCGAGGTATCACATGACACTCGAAATACCTCATCCCTTCACAAGCATACTCCCTAGGTCTCCTCATTAACTGCCATGTGCCCCATTTGGGGGTGTAATAGTTTTTCATGATTATTTAGTCTGACAAGAATATTACATCGTCTGCAATGGCATCCAGTTGCTTCCTTCGCTCGTGAATATTTGATTGCTATAATTTTTTGTGCATTATCTCTTTCATTAATTTATACCGATAATGTACTTGGCATGAGCCATGATCCCCGAAGGAACAAAAGAAAATAAAGTTCATTGCTAGGGTAATTTTTTTATTATTGCCCATAAATAGCACATTTATCATTTTTAAGGTATTCTGATTCACACTGACCCAAAATAAAAAAATAGCCCTTAATAGGTTAATTTCTTTCGTCCCGACGTTTCCCAGCATGCGGTTAAGTCACATTTTGGAATGTTTTTTTTTTTTAACGTATTGCTGCAGCAGTATCATTCCCTCACGGCAAGTGTATAGGGAGGGAGAGGTGCGACCCGAGGGTAAGAGAGGTCACGGAGCGTGGCCTTACTTGACCTCTATATGTTTCTCCTCCTCCTCTCCCTATTCGCCCACCCTTTTTTGAGGGAGGGTCGCTCTGGGGCATCCTTCCTTTCACCGACCAATCCCCATAGCCGGGGAAGAGATAGTAAAGGAGGGGGGGATGGGGATATTCCAGACCCCTTATTTCTTGCCTTCTCCCCGCGGCGGTATTAATTCCAAACTCCCCCGTCGATATGTGTGGTTATTACGGAAAAAAATTCTCGCCAGCCGTCTAACTCCATCCGCAAGGCATCTTCTCAGGCTCAGTACATAAACGCGCTGGATACGATCCATTTATGAAACTTTTTTTAATCCAAAAGGTAGTCATGGGAACGAACAAAAAACTTGGAAATAATTAAATTTGAAGCAATCTAAACGTAGAGCCATAACTCTATAGCCTTACTTTCAAACGTTTGTGGGTGTATATGTCAGATGGGAAGGATTTTGTATTCTCGGCACTTGAGAGTGATGAGTAAATGGAATTTTGTTTCTTTAAGTTATAAGTATTTGAACCGGGAATTGAGGGATTTTTCATTCTATAACCGCCTCATATCACTATTTAATTTTATTCTAAATCTGCCTGTTTATAAGGTGAAAAAGGTACTTCTTGCTTTGCCATAAAGTGATAATTTCCTGTTTATTTATTCGTGTGCCATGTATTGAATTAATTTATTGTCATGCAGAGGCATTGGCATATCTTTGTAGTTTTTAGGTTGTAAATTCCCACAAGTAACCGTGAAATAAAAGTTTTAAATGTCGATTGACGCCGACTAAATTTTCGTTTTTGTATGTCGAATTTACGAAATTAAACTCTCTTATCCAATACTTATTTGATGAATGCAATTAAATATTATATTAAAGCCACTAATTACTCGTTTAAACAAAAACGTACATCTGATTCACGTACGAATCTTCGTCTCCTTTATCAATATAGAAACTCATCCCTATCGTATTTTTGTCCATTTTGCGAATAAATGCTTGTCTTTGTGATGTTCTCCGATTTATTTCGTATCTACCGGTCTTGTTTCAAATCTTTTATATATTTTTTTTTATCGTGAGGGCAGGGCGAGTTCGGTGCAGTCGCATAGGACATAAAAAGAGAAAGGAACGAAATGCTTGATTAGCGAACCGAACCCTTGTCCTAGGCGTTATTTTTTTCTATTGAGGGCACTGAGACAGTTATATGAGATTGAACGTTTTGCGAAGGAGTTCTCTTCTTTGCAGAGAGGCTCCTTCGAAATGGACGGCGGCTCGTCGTCCTTGGCGTTTTTTTCATATGGGAGTGGTTTTTTAACGCCACAATTTTCTCCGCGGCGAGGTCACACCCTGCACAGTGCGAATGAGATTTAGAGATGGAATGCTTTGATGTACTATTCCTCAAGATGAGTTTCTTTTTTCCATCCCGTAATTATGACTGATTCGTGATTGCGGTGCTTAGCAAATGACTGCGCGATTAACTGTGATACGGAATGCGTGTCACTAAAGGGGCGATCGTCGATTTATAACCTTACATTTCAGTGTGAAATCGCGGTTGCTTGTTTTTTGCACCCTCGTTTTCCTTCATAAATTCCCTTTTCTTCCATATCTAAAACATAAGCGTAGCCTTAAAACTCTGAAAGCGTAACAGGAATATCGTCTTTTTTTCGCGGTAATTAGCAAAGCTGCATTCTCGCGCTAAATATAAATCAAACTTTTTTATCGAGAGCTTGACGCGACAAACTAGACGCCATTAGTAGTTGATGTTTATCAAAAGATTCCCCGCCGACATTTCCTTTTTTCAAAGCTGGAAAAGTACGGAGGGAAGAAGCGAGGAGGGGAATAAAAAAGAGAGAAAAACTTGTTTGACCCTCCTGTTCCTCCTACTCCTCCTCCCCCCTCCCGTTCTCCTCATCCTTTAGCGGCCCGTCTTCCGGCCGCAATGCGGCCTTGCAGTCCGCATATGCCCCCTCGGCGCCCCAACGAACGATCGATTTCTCCACGACTCCGTGAGGCGCCTGGGAGCCCCCCTTAACGCTGGCGCCGATCCGGACACGGGAAATGTAGGGGGAAGGGGCGTTCGGTGGAGGAGAGGGTCGGAGGGAGGGGAGGAGGTCAACTTGGCGGCGTGGCACCTAACCACGTGGTGTTGGTGGTGGTGCCGGCTCTTGAATCCGTGCTTTACTTCCCTTTCCTCCCCCCTCTTCCCACCCTCTCATAAAAACTCCTCCCGGCCGTCGTCTACCGGACTCGCCTGAGGGGGTGCCGGTGGTGTAGTGGTTAGGACGCTGGCTGCTACTCGCCCGATGCTTGAAAAAGTCATCGGGTACGAATCCTGCGCGAGTAGGATTTTTCTCAAGGTCACCCGGCCCCCTGTTTGCGTAGTTTGAGGAGACCGCGCAAATTCAGCTGTTCCGTCCTTCGGAAGGGACGTTAAGCTGTTGGCCCCCCTGGTGTTCTTCGTAAGAGCAGGCAAATGCCGGCACCGGGTTTCCCTCCTCTCTCCCCGGTTATTCATTGCACTACCTCTGAGATACCCATTTGTGCTGTAAGAGAGGCGAATTGACTGGGCATACATACATACATACCGGACTCGCCTCGTTTGTCTCACTCTTCCACTCCATCGCACGGTACGCACGTGGTGTGGTTCGGACGTCGGATGCCGTTCCGTCTGCGGATGACACAAGCCAATACACGCAGATTCGTTCCCGGTATCCATTCTTCTCTCGCATACTCCGCCCTCCAATGCCGCCGATGCGATACAAAGGGAAAACCATAGCGGAGTTTTCCCTCCATTCGAGATAAAGAGAGAGAGAGCGAGAGCTTGGAAAATCGATGCGTGCCGCCCGTCGGAGAGCTGAAAAAAATAATGGATCGTGTAGGGGAAAAGGAGTTCCTTCTTTTCGACCTTTCTGTCTCATAGTTTCTAGGAATAGACAGCGAAAGTCTTATTTTTTTAATCGGAGAAAGGAAAGGGTTAAGCTGTCGGTAATCCTCCCCGTTAACTTCGCTCCATGTGAGAGCTTTTTTTTTGGGAAGGGTTCTTTCAGTCGATGTTTCATTGTCTCCTTTAATCGAATTTTTATTGGTTGCAAACTATCTAGGTTAACGGTGGAATCTCCATTTCACTGCATTTTCTTTTGGATATCGAGGGTATCCTTTGGATAATCGTGCAAAATTTTTATCTTCTAAGTTCTCCGGACGATCCAAAATTAAAATTTTGTCGATTAAGTGTAAAAAAATCGAATTTTAATGTGTTTTACTAGATCTGGCTTCAGTCTTCTTTCGCAACAAGGGTTTTGTTATTGATCCATAGACGTTTTAATAACTTCATTACGTTTATATGTAATTGATCAGCACTTGAATGAAAATTTCTTTTAGACTTTCAGACTTAGTGTTCTTGATTTATCTGCTAACACCTTGACCTCTGTAATTCGAAGGCGAACGGAATTATTAATATGAATTGTTCTCAGTCTTACTGATGGGCGGGACGTCCTCGTACTTGAATTGGTATGTTACTGATGATGAGCTCAAATGCCCATCTGATATATTTTGCCATTTTATGGCTATTCGTTTTTGTCATAGCGTAGTTTTAATTTAAATCCTCGAGATAATTTTCTCCATGGCAGAAACCCATTTCTGTCCAAAAGTTTTAAAAATCCTTCACATTCCGCACGGTAATATGTGTGAAGGCGAACGGTTCTTTATTAATTTCGCTTCATTATTCTTGATTCATGAAACGGTCTTCTTTATTTCCGCGAATACTATTCCTAAACGTGTTAGCACTACATTAGCCTTCCTTGAATTAATTTCATTTCTTTTTCAATTTTCAAAATTATTCTCCTCTTTCCGTTATTTATGACGTTACGTTCCGCTTTAATGTTTCCGCTTCCTTAATGGCAGAATTCGGTCTCGCAGATTTCTGCATCCAGTGACTTCTAAGACTTCGTATAAAATATTCTTCTCTTATTAACATAGTCCCGCTATCCTTCCTCCAAACGACCCTTTCAGGGAAATCTTCTTCGGGCGCATCTAAAAAAAAAGAATCCATTTATGGAGTCTTATGTTATCTGAGCACTCAGATGGAGAGAAAGAGAATAAAGCCCGATATGCCTTCAGCAATATCGTGGAAGGGTCGAGATATGTAACGAGAGAGAGCAAAATGCGTGACCTAGTTCGTTAAATACCTTCATTTTATTTCAATTCTATTTTAAAACGATCCTTCTTTTTATTTCATCTGCAAGTTATACCTATTAAGGCTGACGAGGGAAATTCTTTTTAAGTGCCCTCTTTTAAGCTCGGATGTTTTAATCGGGCGTACGTGGCAATCAGCGGAAGTGGGACACTGTATCATTTCAATAACTGAGAAAAATGCGTCCTGACGGTTTATATAATTTATACATTTTTAGACCCTCTCCGGTCCGCAAAGTTGGCTCTTTTATTTAAATGAGCACAGCAGCGGTTGGTGCAGTTTTGCTATGGAGTCGCATTTTTCACGTCTCCGTTAAAAAGATAAAAAGTTTCCTCCAATTGCGACAGCAGTCCGTCCTTCCATTTTTTCAACTCCGTCAGAAAATTTTTGAAACGTTGATGATGATTCTGAAACTGCATTCTTAATTTAATTCTGCCAAACTGCGTCAACGATGGCGCTGCGCTCGATTAGGTTTATGCCAATAACCTTTGACTTTGTTTATATGAAATTTTTATGCAAGCTTTTTATCTCCACAAAAGCGAATTGAAAGTTGAAAGAAACCCTGTTAATAACGATCCAAACTGCTCGAAATGATCTAGTGTCAAACTCTCTCAAAAAGTCGTCATTTAGAGTTGTGTATTTTGTATCATTAGTTTTATGTAACTCTTTGTCTGTTAACTAGTTTAGGGCTAGATTAGCGTTGATATAATCATTAGCGCTGATATATGCCGCTTATAGCTCACCTACCATCGATAGGCAGAGTTGACTTGTCGTTTTTAATGGATTTGTATGCTGTGATTACATAGTCTGGTTGGGTAGTTTAACACGTAGAGTGTGCAGTTATTTTGCACAACAGTCGTATTTTAAATTTTATTACGCCGTGAATTTCTTGTTATTCACGTCTTTGGTTAGTTTAAGAAAAAGACATCATTTATTTCACTACTAGGTATTTGATAGTAGCTCAATAACTTTGGCTAAGATTACCTTTACTACTAGGTATATCAAATCGTGTATCATGAAAAGAGAGGTGAGAAGGATAAGATGGAAAGGGGAATTTCTTCTTATCGTGACTTGATACTGCTTTAATTATGTGCAATTATAATGTCGCATCAGACAGTGATTATTATTCTGAGTCGATTCATCTTAAAACTGATATTTTTTAATCGAATATTATCCTATATAGTACATAAACAGTTTTCCAAAACATTTTTGTAAGCCATAAATGTTTATACGTCTGATTGTGAGGCATTTAAAAGTGGTGGCAGTTTCTGACGTTTATTTATCAAATTTCATTGTGAGAACGAAGGCAATGTGGATACCACCGGGAAAATGTTCACTTTTAAAATCATCGTTCATTCGCAAATGACCCATTAATGAAATGCTCTCCCGAAAATCTCAAAATTTGCCTCCAGAAAACAAAGCATATAAAGACTATTTATTTTTTAATTCCTACGAATTCCGTGAAAATAAAATCGCGAGCAACTCCGATCGATTTTAGTCGCCCCGGTTCCCTGGAGCCATTCCGCCGCGGACGTGAGGTGGGAGCTGCGTGTTTCTCGGTGGAATAGGACTTCGCACCCTTTGGAACCATCCCGTGGATATTGCAGAAGTAAGGAGAAAACGAAGGAAATCTTCGGAGGCCTTAAGATGAGGTAGTGGGGTAGTGGCGAGGCATTCAGAGCGTAAAACGTGTGCGGCTGGTGGACCGTCTTTTATTGCGGCGGTGGACTCCGCTTCGAAATGTTGGGGATGCTGCGGTGTAATACTACACGTACACGCCCCCATGCTCTAACGCCCTCCATCGGCTGAGTCCAGCAATTCTCTCTCTCTCTCTCTCTCTCTCTCTCATCCGTAACTACTGTCACCTCGACCTTACTGTTCTCATCTCATTCGAGTCGTGCAAGGCTTGATACGACGCCATCGTGAGGGAACCCTATGCCGTCGACCGGAAAGGCCGGGAGTGATTTGCAGACGAGGCGCGTCACGTGACTTACATGACGGCGTTGCGCAATGACTATCGCGACCCGGGCGCCGCCTATGTGACTGCGCCGTATTCTCGAGCAGTTACGAAGTCAGAATTACATGAGTGCCAGGGTGTTTTTTTTCCTGTCATTGTCGCGTTCGCGTTCATTGGGGATAATGGCGATTGCGGAGTTACTCTTGGGGAACGAGCGGTTAATGTTCGTTAGATAATCTCCGAGGTCATAATCATATTTTTTTGACATTTTTTAAAACTTGTACTTTCCTCGGCGTAGTTAAATCCTTTCAGATTTTGTATGATAAATTTAATTGAATTGAGTAATTAATTGCGGCATGACGTTTTTTATGTAATAATAACCGGCACTAGTCACATAAAATAATGTAAGTTTTGAAACATAGAATAACCGCCCGTTTCATAGCCCAATATTCTATTTAAAATTAAACGTAGGCAGATTCCTATTATATCATCATATTAAGTTACTATAATAAAAAACAGGGCATCATATTAAATTTTCCTTTACATTTCACAGCCTGTCTTCACTTTCGAAAAATGTTCTCGTCTATGTATTAAGAAGCGTTGTATCTTTAAATGTATTAGAAGACCTAATTACTCGAATCACGCCCTACAAAATTGCTTTATTGCCATGAGGAATATAGCTGTTCTTCAGCATTTGTTGAGTGGATATCTTATTATCGTAATATTTTAGTTTCTTCTTGGGGCTTAACCGCTTGCTCAGAATCGACGTTTCTGTAGCACTTATTAACAGTTTTATGGGCTTACCTATTGATCCGCTGCTAAAATAGGTCAACCTGTTGTCTACCAATCGGCGAAAATGATACGATTATTGCTTTTTTGGGATAATTAAGTCTCGTAATACAATCTTCTTATCCTTGATATATATATATATATATATATATATATATATATTGGAGCTTCGTTATTAATTGACACCTCAGACGCATTGACCGTTTCCCTTCCTGTCGATGTCCTTCCGGCTATTTTTTTACGCTGTGAAGCCGAAAGTTAATTCACGCAGTTATTATGCGGTGGGTGAACTCCGCGCAGTCCTCTCTTTGGGTTATCCGGTTCATAAAATTTCAGCGGCGAACCTTTTTTCCCCCCATATCTCTTCCCTTCTCGTTTTAGTCACGCTCGTCTTAACTCGAGTTGAACCCACAAGTGTAGAGGCGTATAGTGGCGTTCCAAAGAGTGGTCGCGTAACTCGAAATCGCCTAACTTGAAATTCGCGTAATTCGAAATCGCGTAATTCTGGGGATACCTGTATATGTTTATAAGTTTAGTTTTATTTTCAATTTTATTCGTCCTAACCTCAAGCGACTTATGATCCAAAATCTCGCGCGACCCCTCTTTCTCCCTTTCTACCCTAAAACTTCCGATTGATTTTCACTAAATATGATCGATCGCCTGTGACCTTTCTTTGTGTGTTCCTCGTTGCGAAGGAGGCCCTGCGTGACATGGCGACCGATCGGATTTTGTGATCGGGTCCGGACTCGGTGAAGGACTTTTGAACTGAACGAAAGAAAAAAAAACTCGAACCCTTCCCCCACCCACGATGTCCGTGGTCGCCCTAACGATGCTCAAAATATGCGCAACCAGAAACCCTGAGAAGAAGTTTTATTTCGGTCCGTCTTGATCGACGTCACAAAAGGGTCGAGAAATGCTCTTTTATTATTTTTTGTTTTATTTTTTAATGGAAGTCGGAAGGGCCTTTATTTAACCGTGAAGTAATTTGTGTGAGATTTCTGGATCCGTATGAATCGATATTTTTTCTCGTTTTTATCCTTTTCTTTTATATTTTGTTCTATCTTCATAGAAATTACGAATGGCGATAAATGAGTGTGGAATTTATGTTAGTTGTTAAACTCGAAGAATCTTAGATCCCTCTTTCATAAGAGATTTGTCTCATAACTGTTTCATTAATTGTTTGCATCAAATTAATGTGTTGTATTAATAAGAAAAGAATATCAATGCTTTAAAAATCTCTGCCACTATTGGTTAAGCATTCTCGCCCACATCTGTCTTCTATTTGATAAACTGCAAAATTAAGGATCTGAAAATCATTTTTCCTTGCCTGGTCCAGTGAAGAGGTTCGTTTAAAAAATGCCTCTGCGATCACCAAATATTGTATGTGCGTGGAGCCAATATATGCAACCCAGCGCAGGAACATCCCGTTCTCCTCATTATCTTCCTGTGCATCGTATTTTTTATAAATGCCAGTTCTATGTTTGTACTAATTTTCACCTGCCTTTTTCCATCATTGTCCCTGCGTCCTGTAGTCTTAATTGTTAAACTCTCCTTTCCTGCTGAAATTATCCTTTTTACTTTTGCCGAAACTCTTTGCTACTTGCATCCATCCCTGGAGGATTGAATTAAAAAAAAGAGAATATATGTATATCCTCAACATCGCCCGAACGATGTCGCTTGTGTCTTTCGCTACTTACGGCATGCAAGTAAGAATCGTAATATCTACCTCCCTTTCCTCGTCGCTTTACGAATCGCGCTGTTATTTTCCTAACTCATTCTTTTGAATCTCATCAAACGATTAAACCGCGCTTTAAATCAATATGCCCCGGCATAGGGTCCCTTTTCCGAGAACTGCACTTAAAAGAAGTCGCTTGTTCCTAAAAGCGTTGAGGTCTTTTCTTCCTTTCTCCAATACCGCGGTCGGTCACATCTCATAGGAATGAAAAGGATGTGGGTGGGAAGCATAAGTCCCGAGTGAAAAAGGGTAGGGGATACCGTGGATGCCAAATGGTTCGTCCTTGATGTAGGTATCTCCGTCTCTTTCTCTCTCTCTCTCTCCTCTGGGGGTGGATTCCCCGCAGCAAGGACGTGACGTCAGTCTCCGACGAAGAAAGGACGACTGAAAAAAAAGAGAAGGTATTCTTTTCGGGATGCGTTCATCAATGCGCCGGCATATAACTATGGCGGCGGTAGCGTATCTACGGTGTCTTTTTATAGAAAAAATGAGGCTTTCATTCGAGCGTCAAGATTGTTCAATTATTTCTCCCCAAGGTAGCGGAATGTTTGTATTCTTCTTATGGCGGAATTTCGATCTATTGTATTATTCTCGGTATAGATAAGAAAAAAATAGAGTTTATGTTTTCTTTGTCTTTCCAAGAGATAAAAAACCTCAGCGAGAGTTGGGAGGAATTTATTTGCGGACTTAGAGAGACGGTTTTATCGGTCGCACTGGCGCTTTTATTATTGCAAATGGCTGCTCGTATGCTATTCAGGATGACTCGACATTACTGGGATGGTGCCAAACTTACCTTCTTTCCGAGTTATCGAAGTTATGAAATCCCATGGTAAAATTACTCTAGTGACAGTTTCTTGACTTTTGCATAAGATGTTGATCGTAATTTATTTTTAGTCTTTTCAATCATAAAAACTATTTGTTGGCAATAAACGCTTGTTTTAGAACTCAAAATGAGAAGGGTTTGTCAAATTTTCATGTATAGTAAAATCTTGTTCGACGCAGATTTCCCCATCGCGGATGTGATTATACACGGTTGGTTAAATATGGCACTTATTTAATCAAAAGGTATAAAATTTAACCATGCGCGGTCCGCACTTTAGGTACCTATGCGACGTGATAAATCTCGTAGCCCATACGAACCTGTAATTTTTATTATTAAAATAGCGCAGCGCGGAATTTCACAACGTTGTCTTTTCCAAGAACGCGACCCCTGCTTTACGCAAGAAGCTTTATGGCAAGAGCATGCTACTCAAAAATCGTTCAACCAGCTATGTCATAAACTGTAACTGGAAAATGTGAAATGGCTATAAATTTTAATAATTTATTTTCAGAAACGTCCCTTTTCCTCGGGGAATATATATCTTTAACGTCATTCATGATTCGATTCAACGTTAAATTTCTAAGTTAAAAAAATTATTCTCGCGTTACAAGTGTGGTACGCTATCGGCTTTCACATGCACCAGGCAATTTTTCTAAACCTGAAAATGGCAGATATTGTGCTCCACTCAAGATTTCTTGCCCAACCTAATTAAGACTGGAAGTAGACCCACTGCACCCCTGATAGTTACAAAATACAGCCGTTTAAACGCTTAAAGTTATCGCACGTACTGAACAAGAATATTTCTTTTATTTCCAAGGGACGAAGCAAATGTGAAAAATTCAACGCGATCCGGTGAAATTTTCTCTCCTTAACCCTGGGCAATCGATCATCCTTTATTGTGCTCGGTCGGAAACCGCGCGGAACTCCTTGTTAACCGCTTCAAGAATCACTGTTCCCGCGATTTTCCCACCACTCCCACCGGCGTCTCACTTTTTTTACGGTGACATATAGACCCACGATCTCCTAAAAACCCCTTTTCGAAGTTGTTCCCTCAGTCGGCAGTTTCCTCGCGAGAGGATAAAGGGAGACTTGTTACGTAGCTCTTTTAGGTCGTAAACGGGGTAGAACGGGTTGCGAGAGAAATGTCGCGAACCGGAAATTGGTGTTATGTCAAGGAACGGAGTAAATTAAGCGGGGGGGGGGGGGGCTAACGGGGGAGGTGGAAGGAGGAGTAGAATGCGTTATGGTTGCAGTGGTTTCGGGAAAGGGATTGCGTTTGCCGGAGGATTATTTTCGCGTGATGGAGAGTTTTAAACACCCGGTTTTCACTCGCTGGAAACCCAAGTGTCGTTTCGTGTTCGAGTGAGAGGAAGAAAGGTAGAAAGAGGGGAGGGAGAGAAATAGAGTAAGAGAGAGATAAGAGTTGAGGAGAAAGCGGAGTTGTATTGCTGCGGGTGTTCGTGTCGAAGTGTCGGTTCTAAATGTCTCCTATCCTTTGCTTGAGGTTTCGATTGGTTCTGGGTGAAAATGTCTTATGTAGCTATCGAGTTTTTCGAGCCCATTTAGAATCGTTTATTTTTTTGTGATTTGTTCAAAGCCGAACGGAAGAATAAAGTTTCGTTGGAAGTACGTGCGGTTGTGTCCTTTTGAGGCCAAGTTGTGCCATAATTGACTCATAAGTCAACTATGGTATTTCAACGCATTTACAGTGGAACTTAAATAAGTCTAACTTCAAGGGAAACAAAAAAATGTTGGTGTTATCGAAAATGTGACTTATGGAAATATATTTTTCTCATAGGGATTTTTTCCGGTAAAACTAATTCACTTCGAGTTATGGAAAATTTGAGTTATAGACGTTCGAGTTATGGAAGTTCCACTGTATTTCATTATTCGGGCCGCGATTTTGAATTTTTTGAGGTCGCCTTAATTAATAGCTTTCCGGAATACTATCTTATCTGCATTAGTCGCGATGGAGATATTGTGGATAAATTTATCACGAAGGACTTTATCAAGCGTTTAAAGAGTTTATATTACGCGTACAAATAAATAATAACCCTTTCTGACGCAGTTGAGGTATTATATACTTAGAATTTACCCACTCTACAGCCCCAGTAATCATTCTATTGACATGTTTGTGAGCAAGGATGTGCGTCTTTCGGTATTTGCGGAATATCTAATTTACATCTACATCTACAGTTTACCCTGCAAGCCACCGCAAGGGTGTGTAGAAAACTAGCGTAGCGGATGGATCCGTTGCATCCTGCAGTTATGATTCTCTTCAATTTCTCATTCACTCCGTGATTGGCAAATTTGTTCCTGTGGCATAAAAGATATTTTTAATACTTGCGCTAAAGCTCTTTATTGGTGGTTGTTTACCAAATTGGATGTTTTTGCATTATCCAAATGATATAGGTTGACTTATGAGTTACATCACGCAGGAATTAGAGGCACGTGAAATGTTTGCTTATCGCGGCCGTAAACGACATTATCGTGACCATTGTTTTCGGTCTCGTCAATTCCGTGAATACACCTTTGGTATCTTTAGATGTTATGCCTGTAAATTCCTCCACTAAACAGGTTCGTGCAGTTGACTTTGTTCTCACTTTATCCTTTGGATCATCTGTAAGAGATGTAAGTCCTATAAAAAATAGTTTGATAATTATTGGTACATTAAAAGTGTCTCACTATCTCGTTAGGATTATAGTGTATTTATATTTTCCACTGGGATTAATCTCTGATTTTATCGGAAAAATATTAATTTATTCTCCTCTCCTTAACCCGTAAAAGTACCTATCTTTGTCAAGGAGTTTGATTTCTTTTTTTTTCTGCGAACCAAGTTTCATCTCCACGTCTCTGAAACTATTAACATTCCCTTGCTTCTTTAATGGCCTCGGCGCTCACTCGCAAATTCTAGATGTCGCAGCTGCATATCCGTGCCAGATTATCAACCGCTCCTGCATGTGGGTCGGTACCTCACAGCGATTTTACGAGCGCAACTCGCGAGATATAAAGAGAGAGAGAGAGCGCGAGGGTGGAATAGCGAAACTTGGCCAGCATCCGAAACACTTTACTTTATTCCCCGAGTGACCGACTCATATCCGGGAAACTTTTGCGCTAGTTACCCACACACACAGCGTCGCCTCTTCATCCTTTTCCCCTTCTCTCGTATCCCATATGTCCCTATCCCTCCCTCCCTTTCCTCGCTCTTTCACTCTACGCCTTTCTCCTCCCATATTCCCTAGCGCAAGGAGGAAAAAAACAATCCTTCGAGAGACATCGATTTCGAGCTTTAGTAGAAGCAAAATGGAGGAGAAGAAGAGGTTATGTTTTTCCTCGCCGGAGGGAGTTGCGAGAGTGGAGGAGGAGGGTGCTGCTGCGAAAAAGGGAGATTGGACGATGGGGGAGAGAGGGAAGGGGGGCAGGGAGAGGGAGCAGGGAGGGTGTGGCGTGTAGAGTTAAAAAAAAGGGGTGTGTTGCGAGATTAGATGGCATTGCGAGCGAGGGAGACTTCGCCTGTATCCTCTTCCCGTTCTCTCTCTCTCTCCCCCAACCTTCCTCCACTCCCTCTAATTTTCTCCGTTTTGCCCTTAAGACATGTACTCCATGGGACCTCCATCATCGTCTCACCCACACACACACACCTCCCACTTCGAGACACCCCCGCCCTCTCCATGCTCCGCAGTTCCCTTGCGGGTTCTCTTAATGGAACGGAGAGGCATACAAGACCCAGTAGACGATGTAGGAGAGGGAGAGAACGGGACATTCGGGAAGGAGGGCCTTGGCGGGGGGATAAGGGGAGGTTAGGCGGTGGCGGGGCGTTGGCTCGGCGCTTGGCACCCTCGGTGTACCGCAGAGGCTGCACCATCGTCCGTGCCCCTTCTCCTTCACCTCCCGTCACCCTCTCCTCTCTATATCCCTTCTCTCTCTGGGCAAACTCCCGAGCACGCGTGACAAGTGAGGGAGAACCCGCGTGCGGTTCGATGTGGTCCGCCGCTTCGGTTTTTACTCGAAATCTTTTGTTTTAATATGACCTGAATGGTCTTTCATTTTTTATTTTTGCATGACTCTCTCACAATCAGAGTGCATTATGCTCTTGCCACGCCACCTGATGATCATTGAGGTTTTTGGAGACTCGCGGTAAATCGGCCGTTAAGGGTTGTTATCGAGGAATAAAATGGTGGTTTTAGGAGGGTTGTGTTGGACCTGTTTCGTCGAGGTTCTGTTGCCGGGTTTTCGCTTTTAAGCCTTTCCATTTGGAGATGTGGGAGCGTTATCTTCGAGAGTGGGATTTTCTGGCTTAAACTCTCGTTTCGGCGTCCCATCGTGTTCCTTTGAATGGTCGCTGGGGATATGCAGTTTACAGATCGAGGTGCCTTTGTTTGAAACTAGTGTCTTTGGTTTTTTCAAAATGATTTAAAAAATTTATGTTGTGCCGTAATTATCTTCGTTTAAATAAACGAGAGAACAAGCTTCAATTTTTTAACGCGCTACCTTTTTTAATATAAAATTCGAGAGGTTGATATTTACTCAAGTGAAATAAACCATAGGCGGTGGCGTTACTATACCTATACGGCCTTCCTGCTGCGTAGGGATCCACGGTCGAAGTGGAACCAATAAGAAACGCTAAAAATTATCAATTTTTTCCTCTTTGTACATCCCTATGGAAAAGAATATTTTCTCTGAAGTTATTGCATCAATCAGAATACCTTTTTTCGTATGATTAATTATTATTGCGGTCTTATTTTTTCAATAATTTTTCAAGGCAGGGAAAGGATATTAATTCTTGCACCGGCGCTTATGCATCCGTAGCTACGCCTCTGACCATTGGTACTAGTTTTGTTCGTTGTGTTTATTTTAAAACGATATGCCTATCGTTCCAAATGGCAATAAGCTTCAGTTAATTTTATCCTTAAATATCCTAAGGCGGTATCCTCTTGTATCATAAATGGTTGCCGTTTTTGCGTCGATTGGGTGGAATTTCTGCTCGAAAGATTTCGATCCATTATTTCTTGTTGGCATTATTGGGAGCTGCTCCACAATAGGAGGAGCATGGACATAAATATGTTTAATTGTATGCAGCGAATAAATTATTCATCCTAAATGCTAATGATAACTTTTTATTCCTTTGACACATTTCGGAGACCATATGTGTAGTCCAGACCTGTGGTTCTCAACCTTTTTTGTTTGCGTCACCCCGTTTACAGGTCCATTTTCGTCAAGTCACCTTTAAAGATTAATTGGCCTTTATCTACCTCATAAAGATAAAAACTTATGCATTTAAAGAAGACGAGGAAGGTATTCTTCCGGTTTTATTTATTTTTATAAGCCAGAATATGATACACTGTGAATTTATAAAATATTTGCGTCATCCCTCAGTAACTCTCGCGTCATCCTGGGGTGTGATGTCACCCCGGTTGAGAACCAGCAGACTCCAGAAAACATGAACTTTATCCACTTTTAACGCAGATAACGTGACTGTCAAAGATTAAAGTCCCGACATCGACCCGATCCTTTACACCTAGCAAAGAATATTAGTGAGTAAACGTTTGAATCATCTAGATCGATAAATTCGTGCGTCGTGCCTTAAAGGAAAGTGCGCTAAACTCCACTATATCGACATTCATTTGCATGGTGGGCATTCAGAGATCGTTTGTAGGGATGTAACTATACGGTTAATCCGTTCAACGAACAAACGTCCTTGGGGTGTCTTCAAGACGTCGCCTGGGTGTATTTGGAAGGGTGGAGAAGGAAGTCCACCATTAAGGGAGACGACGCAAAGGAAACGCTATAAAAAGATAAGCCTCGGTGACGATATTATCGCCATTCGTTTGTTTACTCTTTCTCTCTCTGTCACCCTGGCTGGAGCGAAAGGGAAGCGTCCTATCCGTAGTGACGCGAAGAGAGAAAAAGAGGAAGAGAAAGTGTACGCGCATTCCTTTCCTAATTAATATAACAGGTGTGCCGATCCGCCCGATTCGGGTTTGTTATCCCAATGTGTTTGATCTAACGCTCCTTATATGGCGTCGGAGTTCCTTCTTGACGGCGTGAGGTCCTTGAGGAAGCATAAAGAGGGAATGTCGCATCCTCGTGTAGCTCAGGTTAACTGTCTGTAATTGTCTTGTCGTAGCTGTAACCATAAGCGAATCTAATGATTTACGTTTTACGTGAAAACTTTGACAGTTACTTCTCAATACACATACACATTAGTTTTTATCCCGTCCAAATAAAAAATTTCATTTAAAGTGTACCCGATAATCAATCATTATCTTCATTATTTCGAATAAATGACCTTTCCGAGTTATCTCTCCGTTTCCGTAAAAAACTACTAATTTTAAGCTGAAGTTTGTTAAATTTTGCCTCACGATTTGCACGCAGCGATCCGAGGCTGAGAACAGACCATCAGTTTCCGCTCGTTCGAGAGAAATTCCGCGATACACGAGCAGGCAGCAAATAGGCTGTCGTTACCGCAGTCACAACCCGTAATTCAAAATAAACATTTAACAAAAGCCGTGCCCGAAGCGGGCGTTTTTGTCGGACGGCGGCGGCAGGCATTAAATCAGAACGGATGAAAGCATCGAGTCATTCTGCTAAAGGAGAAAGGGGAGAAATTATTTCGGCACGACACCGGCATCCCATAAACTTAAAAAAAGCGTCGTCCCAGGCCGCTCCATCGTGGCACACGCACCGTTCGGCCTCCCGTTCGTCGGGGGAGGCGGCCGCGCGACAATGAGACGCGGCCGGTTCGTAGGGGCGACACGCTTTCGCCCGAGGTTCCCGCAGCACACGATGACGTGGCGCACGCCGAGTCGCCGGCAGGCGGTGTTAATTTATCACCCTGTCGTTTATACCGTGGCGTAACAATGGCTCGCTAGCTTGGCTCTTTCTAATTCGTTCCTGCAATGGTTAGCTCTGTTGGCTTTTTTTTTTAACCTTTTGCGTGAAATTTTATGCACCGCAGGAATGTTTCGCGTCAATCCGAGGATGATTGAAGAGCGGCGCGGGTGCGTTCTATTCTGGTGACGCGGATGGTCTTTTAGTATTTGTTGCCTGGTGATGATTATTTCGTGACTTTTATTGTACGATCGAGTGCGTTGCCATTCTAATGTTTGTTTTCTGTTTCTTTCTAGGTGAGTACCATCTCGTGCGTGTGTGCTGTGCAAACGTCAGCATAAAAACCGTAATTTGTGAGTACAACGAGCAATTGTGTTTTTCCCATTTTTGGAACACTAATTAAAATGCTGAAATTGTTTGAAAAGCGAATGATGAGGTTATTTTAACATATTGCATGTTAAGGCATTAACTTGACTCGTCAAAGAATATATTCTTTTTTAGGTTTTCCATTTTTTCGCATTTAAAACAATTTTGACATTTTAATTAGCGTACCAAAAATGGGACATTGGTCCATAAAGGGTTAAAGTTCAACTTAACTTTCATTACGAACTAGCCCCCTCGTGACCTCTCAATACGAGTTTATTTAAAACCGAATAAATACAATTCATATTTTTGCTGAAATTCTGTCTTTGATCGAGAAAGTGATATTAATGCTTGGGACAAATTTTTTTGGCACCGGAAAACTTAGTGCAGGTCCCAGGTCTGCAATCTATCGAACCGTAAATGTGTAGGTTTCGGTCAATGTAACGGAAACTGGAACAGTCTCTTTGGTGTGTTTCGCAGCACGACGCCAAAGAAAATCACTATTCTTTAGTGCACGTATTTTCATTTTGCTTTAAATTTAAATATAATGGATTCACTTATTTATAGGCGTTTGTGTCAGTAAATGTAATTTGTGAAGAAAGTTCTCACACAGAATCTTGATTACCGAATATTGCTGGAGAAAAATGTTCATTTTTGTGTGAAGTGAAACGCAAAACGTTTCAGTACTCAAGGATTATGTGTCTGATATTCATGGAAACTAGTTTTAATTACGTGGACCGGAGTAATTCAGAAAGTGAATGTAATTAGGCGCCGCTGTCTTTAAATTTCTTGGCAATTATTATCGAAAATGACGGAAAATGCAAATACTTTCCATAATATCTGTTAATGAATCTTATACCACCCGATTAACTCCTTTAGGAAGCAACTCTTGATTCATCGCTCATTGTATGGTGTTTTTCTCTTTTTACTATGGCGATAAAGTTGTCCGATTCGTAGCGCATTTATTTGTTTTATGCAGCGTTCTCACGCCATTTTGTCTTAGTGTATCATACATTCACTGCGCGTTCTCGGCTCAAAGCGCATAATTTACAGATATTTGAGATGATTCCAATCAGCTAGGTATTGGGTTTTACATCCTTGAATAAGTCCTTCGGTGGATTAGAAATCGTAAACACTTTCATCGCCTGTAGTTAAGTACTAAACTCGCCCGTAAAACTAATTTCTCGGTCGACTAATGGGCATACAGAAACGCTATCAGCGAAGCAATAACGTATGATTTATCAGCCCGTAATGTTTGACGATAAGGTGATGCCCTAATAACTTGAATGGATCCGAACATGGCTTTAGCAGAAAGGGGTTTGAGGTAGATGGGGGTGTCATAAATCTCCTTTTAAAGCACGCTGGAAGCTTCCAGTCGTCTCCACGTGTAGACGGTCTCTCTCTTAGTCACCTTCGTTGTGATGAATAATAAAACGTCGGGGTCAAGATTTGGGGACGGGGGTGAAGGAAAATAAATTGGCACCCATCCGCCGAACATTTGCCCATGACCAACTTTAACGTATGTATTGAGTTGCCCGACGGGGCTGGGATGTGAAAGTGATCGTCCGTCGAATATGAAAATGTTGAAGACTTGACTTTATTGAAACCTTTTAAAGCCGAACGGTTCTTATGCGGTCTAAATACACTGTGAACTAGAACGGGGGCCTCAAAAACGAGGATTCCAGGCCGTATGCGGTCCGGCAGTTCTTATAGTGAGGCCCTCTCATTGCTTAGATTCTACTGTGTAGATGTGCTTCGTTGTCTTTGTTGCTGTTCAGAAAGCTCTTCGTAAAATCCATAGAAAGTGTTGTTTAAGATAAGTAATATAAATAAATAAACATCTATATGGGGAAAATTCGGCTTATATCTATATAATGTGTTGTAACGTGTAGGGGGGAAAGTTTCTTCTCAAATCTATCGAAATTTAGAGTTGCGGATGTTCAGTTATATTGTTTATGATTATATATATTAAAATAACAAAAGTCTGGATGTGTTTGTTTATAACGCTGATGTCATACATGGCACTTTTTAACGCGTTTTTAACAAACTTCCCGATTAGGTGGAAGACTGAAATTTCGCGGGAATGTTTGATTCAGATATAAAAATTAAATGACGAAAAAATACCCGGATTCGAATCCATGGGGGCGATTTCCATTTCCACTAAGATAACAAGTAAAAAGCGAATTTTTAAAGTGCAAGCTTTTATTCTTTTGGAAATTAAAATGAGAAATAATTGACTTGCGATCTTCGAATTTAAACTATGTTTTAGAAAAATTAATGAAGTTTCTTATTCTATTCATCTTTTTCCGCTTACCGTTAGAAATTTCTCATATTAAACATTTAAATCACATATTTTGGGAAAATATCGGCTTTTAAACGGGATGTTGCCTTGCTGAACACGTCATTGTTAAACTTCGAGAATCAATTGTCTTTATTATTACGAAAATACGTAATCCTAATGGGACTGGGATTAAGTTTGGATTGTAGAGTAAGAGAGGGGGGAGAAAGGAAGGAAGGGATATAGAATGGAAAATATATAGAGGGTAAGGGAGGTATAGAATTTGAAAAGTACGGGAGGAAAGAGATAAAGAGGAACACATAGAAAAAGAGGAAGAGCTATGGATTGGGACAGGAGGGAATGAGAGAGGGGAGAGAAGAGTGGCAGAGAGAGGGAGGGAGAGATTGAGGGAAGAAAAGAGAGGAAGAGAGAGAGACAGGGACGGATAGAGGGGCAGGGAGGGATAGAGGGACAGCAAGAGGGGGGGAGGGAATATTATTATTTATTTATATTTATTATTATTATATTTTTGACAGGGGGCTCATCATTGGAGAAAACAAGAATGAGAAAGAAATTCTCCCGAATCTCTATTTTGGCAAATTTTATACCGACTCTTACTCAGAAATTACAGCTGTTATTATTCAGTTCTACGTTCCCCGTTGAATTTCAACGGGCAATTGCACTAGAAAAATAAACTAATTTTGTGATTATCCATAATAATGAGTTACGATTACTTAAGCTGTATGGTTTCAGTAGGATTACCAGTCTTACCACGGGTTTTAAAACTATATAGTAACTGATACCGGTCATATGACGGGCAATACACTAGTATATATATATATATATGTCGTCAATGTACTGACAAAAATCACTAACATTTCACCATTACTGAGATATTTAAGTTTCAAGACCAAAGTATGAATTCATTGATTACATTTAGTGACTTCTGTAAATATATTTCTTACGAAATCCAAGGTTAATTCAGTGAGTGATTTTTGTAAGATATGAAATATGCTTTTTTAGAGCTGAATATCTCATTTTCACCCAAAACAGTACTTAGTGGATTTTGTCAGTACAGTGACGATATATGGGTGTGCGCGCGCGCGTTCTCATATATATATATATATATATATATATATATATATATATATACACACACACACATATATATATATATATATATATATATATATATATATATCTTATCCTTGCTAATTTGAATTTCATTAGTCAGTAAAACAGTATAAGTGACAATCCACTGTCGTGAGCAACAATTCATTCTACCCTTTTCAGCCTTTACGCGCTTAATAAAAAAACAACTTTCATTGAAATAAAGTACCTACTACTAAACTCGCCAATTACGAAAACTTCGCGATAAAATTTCGCCCCTCCTGCCTCCACACTCGTTTCGACGGAATGCACGTATTCCAGCTCGATTTTTCATTGTTTTTTTGTTGCGACGCCGCTGACCCATTAATAATATAGCTGGAGTAACGTGATTTTTTACAACTCTTTTCCGCGCTTTTTGGATCGCCTTCAGATACAATCCGTCGTTCGTTTAAACTCGTTAATGCCTTAACGCGACGACGCGCTTCCTCTCTTTCTCTCCGTTAAAATATGCCGCGTACGTCATTAGAGGCGGTTGCCTAGGAGGGTTCACTGACGTCGAATGCGGCTCCCTCAGGTCGGGTTTCCGCAAGATAAAAAAAATGAACTTTTTCCCTCGCCCCCGTAGAGCGATGCCGGCATCAAGCTCCTCATTTTGAATGCAGTTTATGTGCGCAGCGTCTATCCCAGCGGTTACCTTTTCGGAATAGCGATTAACCTCGTTCTTCGAGATGTTCCATAAAGGAAAAAAGATACATTTTTGCATTCGGTTTCTCGCGACGATGGTAAAAAAAATCAGACGCGCGATTTCCGTCTTTCTTTTGTCGCGTGTTTTTACTTTGCGCGCCGCTAACGCCAAAAGTACGTCGAAGCGGTGAAAAATGAATGCGAGGGATGGCTTTGGCGTTTATTTTTTTAATCTCTTAAATTTTTTTCTTTTTTCTCACCCTGTGTGCGGAGCCGTCTGGCGTTGTTCTCTCAATAAGAAAAAAGCCGCCCATTTTCCTTACTTTAAATTGCGTTTGATTTTTTTGTGGTCGTTGTGCGTGCGTGCTGGCGCTCTTTTTCATCCTTTCTCTAATCCTCCTACTTTCTTTTTCCTCTCTTTCTCCTTCCGTCCTCTTATCCGATTCCCTTCCATTCATTTTGCTCTATCCCGTAGTTCACCCTCTCTCACCCATCTCTCTTTCTCTTTGCCGACACAGCGGTAATAGGGAAATTTTTCGAGGGAAACAAGAGAGCGAGGCGGTGCGGACGCGAGAGCGGCGCCGTTCTTTTGTTTTTTGTCTCTTTGTGCGAACGCCGTCTCGAACGCTCCTCTTTCCCACTTATCCGAACACGAGAGAGTCGGCCCTCCCTCTCTCTCTCTGCGCCCGACGTCTGCCTTAAAAAAATTATTCAATTTTTTTCGTTGGCGGAGTGTTGACCCGCTGCGCGTCGATGGACCTCACCCCATTCTTTTTATTTGGAGGTTTAATTCAGGGGAGGAGGCATCCAAAGTGCCTCGCTTCTCTCACTCACACTGTCGGTTCCTTCGGGATGTCACTCTCACTAAACTGCTATTTTAAGGAGTAAATCGTCGACAAATCCGTGCAGAGTACTTTGCGCTACCTTTCTGATAGTAAAATGTTACCTTTTATTGTTACTGAGATAATTTTTTAAAATTTGGAACGCCAATATGGTTGCCAGCGATTAATTTAACATGATGTAAATTTGATTCATAATATGTAGGTATCTTGATAAGGAGTTTAGTCCGCAGCAAAGCAGTAAGGCACTTACAATGCTAGGCGAATGGGTGTCATGTTAACAAAAGACGATATGTCAAGGAGCTCTCAACGTACTCTCGTTCACAGGCAGCTTGCCATAAAAGAATGCAATCATGGGCCGTAATCAATCTTTAGTTGAAGTGTGCTGTCAGTTTCCAACCCTTAACTCTTTGGAACCGTCATGGGAACTTTCTCGACTCCATCGAATTCGCTTCTAGCTTTAAACTTAGTTGAGATCGTTTGATGTGAGCGAAAAGCTTGTATGGGGCATATGGGCAACGTAGCAATATCGGTAAACAAGCGAAATTAAACGAGGATCTCCTTCTTTGTCCTCAAAAACTTCATCTCGAGTGCCCAAATTTTTTCAAACCTCTCAGCCTCTAAATTTTCATGGGATGTAAAAATGTTGCGTGCGAAAACATAAAGTCCACCGGAGGAGGAGTATATGCACGTAGACACAGGGAGAGATGACGCACCGAAACCACTGTCGGATTCCGGAGCCACCTAGAATTTACCACTTAAAAATGGTGAGATATAAGAGCAATAAATTTGTTCTCTGTCGCGTACAAAAGTAAAAAAAGCAACAGTTTGACGGATTTTTTCTTTATGTCGGAAGGACTTGATTCGATTCGAGACTGCACCCTCCCTTGAGTCGAAATTTAATTCGATTCGGCCGCTTGATGCCCGCGTTCGACTCGACCGTTGGCTCGTTAGGAATTCGATTAGTTTGCGTTTTCGAAATGTAGCCGGGTCGACCTGGGCGATCATCGCGGAATAGACGTGACCGGGTCGTTAAACGAATCAACGGCCGCCGATTCGGTTTGCGTGTGCGTGTTTATGCGCGAGCGCGCGTGGGATGCTTTATTTTCTTATTTTCCGTTTCGCAGCAAGAAATGCGCTCGTTTTGTCTGCTTTGTGTCTGCGACGCTGAAACGATAAGTAATCTTGTGGCTTCGCATCCGTATAGTTTGTCGCCGTAAATTGGCGTGATGCGACAGTCCTTGACGTGTCGCGGTATTCTCGGAATAATTATTAGCAAACTTCGACGAACAACTTTACGCGTCGTTCGATAACTTCCCAACTCCTATAATTTGCGTCGTCGGAAACTCCTCTGTCATTTTATACGATGGATGAAATCGTATTATTTTCTAAAATGATTGTCAAAGGAATTTTAATGTGAGGTAATGTTTAGTAAAACAATTTAAATGCACGACTGAGCGATTTATTATTATTATGTATTCATTTTATCTCTTCATACCCACTTTGGACTTACGATCGGTTCGTTTTGCTATTGCTAGATAGCTGGCATTTAAAGTGGCGTTAAGTTTAAAATTTTTTAAATATTCTTCAGCTTGTCTCTCGGAGATCGATTCTTCTCGAAATTGTGCTTTGGAACAGATACAGTTGGTTGGTATTAGAGTATCTGGCTCTCTACGACAAAGAATGCTGGTTCAATTCATGCTCAAAATTAAAGTTTGCGTTAATCGTTTTTGTTTTCGACGTGCTCAGCGTACTTATGCCCAAATGCTGTAGTGTAGTTGCCTGGGGATACATACAATAATATTTAGCTTATCGTTCTAGGCTCTCGAGTGAAAGGCGAGCTCTGCTAACAGTTCCTGAGAAGGTTGAATCCTAAAAACAAAATGCTGTTGCGATTTTCTGGCATAGGATAGTGGTGTTTGCGATTCCCACCTCCCATAGCGAACGCATCTTCCGTTTGATCGACTTAGGTTTTGTAATGATATGGATAAAATACATTTAAAAAATAATTTTTGTCGATTCGAATGCAAGTTATAAGCAGCATTGTGTTTGAAAATTGATTCACTAGGAACCGAGGAATTAGGAATGATTAATTTTGTGGTTTTATCTAATTCCCGCTACAATTCACCCTCTAAATTGCAATTGAATCTTATCAAAAATTTTCTAAGAATGTCGCCTAAATTGCAATTTAAGCCTGCTAAAAATACTCGGCCCTGATATAAAAAAAAATTTATCGGCGTTACCACGCAGTATGTGCTGCAATAATGCAGTCATAGTAAGGAAAGCACTTTCGTCGTATGCTGATCTTAATTGAACAATTTATAGCGAGTTTCGTCCGGATAATTGTTGACTTTAGCCGCGGTTCGGACATTAACCTTGAGATGTGTATATTGTACACATGTGCACATAACACTCAAGACTGCTATCTAAGTCGTGCTGATAAAATAATCTTTATTACCTTAGTTAATTTTTTTCTCTCTCAGCTGATTAACAAGCTTTTTTCCTTCTCACTCTTTTCAAACGCGCACACACATCGGTCTCGCCTACCAGTTTAGTCTTTTCTCCTCCCACTGCGGTCTACGTCATAGGAGGCTGATCGCTTGGTTACTGGCCCGCTTCGTCGTTGGCGGTCCAAACACATGAAGGACTCGCCTGACCTCGCCATCCGCCATGTCTTTCCAGAGGCCCTATAGTTCTCGGGTTGGCCGCGACGGAAGTTTGGCGCTGCTTTCCGGGATTAGGATTTCCTGCTCTTTCCATGGAGATCACTAGCTCTCACCTAGCCCTCACTCACCTCTTATGAAATCAGACCACGGCCCAATGTTTCATTTAATATAAATATTATGAATAATATTTCTTAGTTTTGGACTGTTTACGAGGCCGCCATCCGCTTTGTTCGTTTTTATCTGTGCTATACGTATATTTCTTAGCGTCATAACTGAATATGGTAAACAGATGCCAATATTTAATAGCTCTAAATATTTGTATCAACTTCCGTTTTACGAAATCGTTTAATATAAAACTTCGTGGCATGTTTGCGTTCTCCAAGTTAGGAGTACGAATACAGATATTGACCATTGATCTAGGGACGTATTTTTTGTCAATTGGTCGTCACTTCGACGGTAGCTGAATTGACAGAAATTCCTATAATTTTAGCTTTGGAGTGGATACAACGCATAAGCATTATCTTCTCTCCTTTCTACGAGGGCTCCAACGTTTTGCTGCCTTAAAACTCCTTCTCCCACCTCTTTTCCTCTCTCTTCTTTCATCCTTCTCCTCTCACATTTTCCTGCTTTTCTCGTCCGCCCTTCGTTTTTACGGTCTCCGAAAAATATATAAAAGGGGCTTACCGTGGAGAATTGCGTCCCTGAAAGCCAGCATGTCAAGGGTGTTGCATTTCGGGATAACATTGTCCCCGTCACATGAAGCTAGGCGGAATGAATCTATGAAATAATTAAAGTGGGCGTTAAAGCGTAATGAATTCATTTCCATGGTAACCATGGTCAGATTTTTATATTATGCCATCGTCTGAAGAAATGGCCCAGAAATTGTAATTAGGGTTGAGTTATAAGCAAATGAACAGCTACCGGCTGACTGGTGTTGCCATGGCATTTCTAAAGAGCATCCGGTTCGCATCGACGAGTGGGCTGTGTTTTGAAGGAAACATAGCTCACATTTCATCAGGGCGAGGCTGTAATGCTACACTTTTGTACCAGATGATATTCATGGTCAAAACCTTTGTTGAAATTCTATATTTTGACACATTTTTCGATTCAATATATTCGCTAAGTGTTGGTATTTTTTTGCTGGCCAAATGTATCCAATCCACTTCTCCTTTTTGGATCCTTCGTCAAACAGGCTTGTGAGCGATCGTCCAATTTTCCTCTCATCTCTCGATATCTTTTCCTCCAATCACATTACAGGTGTAAAAGATTTAGCAAATGCCTAATCGCCTTCACGAAAACCTTAAAATGTCCCGACATATATTCAGTTTTGTTTGCTAAAATCGACTTTAAAAAATCAGCCGTCATCACGGTGTGATTTCCTCAATGCTGATTCCTGAATTGCGCCACGTTTAATCGGCGTGTGCTCGCTATCTTCATCGTGTATTTTGTTTCTGTATAAAAAAAGCGTCGAAGGTAGTATATATTGGAATTAAAAAATAAATTTTTGAGACCTTTGGAAAATTGGGAGAGCTCGTCGTTCTCCACGTTTACTCTTCAACGCCCAAGTTTCCGAGTGGAATTCTTGGGAGAGGGGTCTTTTTATTTTCTCCCGCTGTTTTTAACGCCCGGGTGAATTATTCCGAGGGAATACAAGTCGGGAATTATGCGCGAAGTTTTGTTGCTATTAGAGACGGAAAACTCCTCACGAAAAGTTTTTAACACGGATCTGAAAGCAAACAAGTTCCGTCGCCAACTTTTGATTGCCTTCCCCCCTCTGGTTTTGCAGCCGAGAGAAGATCGCGGAAATTCTTGCACCGCTCTCGGTCGAAATCTCTTCGCATATGTTATGCGGATGTCTCTTAAGATTCTTCGGCGCGGTTTCTTTTACGCGTCACTCGAATTATTAAAAAATAAACCTCTCCGATAATTACGAAAACGAGAGGTTTAAGTGTGGTTTGGCTGCGGATTTTACTCAAGGTGTTGATTTTCTCGCCCTTATATCTATAGGAAATTAAACGATTTTCTACAAGAATTGAAAGTATTTTTAGAATGTGGTGTCTCTTATCAAGGACGGTTAGCTATTCTCGCGTCATCTGCAATTGAGAGGAAAATTATGGCAGCCAGCGCAGCATAACTTGAGCTCTGACGGTTATCAGGGTGGTGAAGCGAAATTGCGAGATCACGCGGAAGAAGGGACCTGAGGGGAGAGGTAGAGTCATTGGTTGTGCAGGATGTGGCTAAGATGCTGTTCAATGACCGGATTGAGCCCTTTTTGAGGGCTCTCCCACTCTAAATTTTATTGGCTATCGGAGTTCGAGTTTCTATATGTAATCATAAGTTAACTTACTGGCCACTTTTTCGTCGAAATGATATGACTCTGGAGTCAGACTGATCGGACGAGGCAGCGGAAGTTATACGTATTCGGCGTGTTCCTTTTACAGTCGTTGTTTTCTTCGTCCCTTAAAAGGATATATTTTTTCCAATTAGGAGTTGGCACGATTGCTTTATTTTGAGATCTAATTTCCCTGGAGTAATATCCTATCCCGCGAAGACGTTTGTGGTACTTTTTCTTGCTGACAGCTGATGGAATTTAATTAACGGTTCTTTTTAAATTCTGCATGCTTTCCATTCGTACTTGGGGATTGGACTTTTGCGAGAATGACGTTATTTCCTCACGGTATCAATTTACGTACAAACTGAAATAAGCAATCGTAAGAAATATAAGAATTTGGCTTCAAAAACTAGGCCAGCCGCGAACAGGTAAATTCAGAGCAAAGAGGGCAAATTTTCGCCCAACATATTGAATATGCGCTGACGAATTGCAGTGATTTTATTCTTGGCTCTTAACTGTCAAGTCGTATTTTGGTGGTTTTATCTATGTTGCCTTATATTACAATTTGAAATTTTGCTTCGATTAAAAATGTTTTTAGTCTTATCACCATTTTAAAGCGGCATTATTTTTTTACTTTCACGATTCATTATCCTACTTTCCTTGAGTTTACGTAAAAATAAAGTTCAGCAAGTAAGAGGAGTTAACAGTAAGTATTGGAAATTTTATCGTTAAATAACAGTCTCGTATTTAAACGTCTCTAAACGCAAAAGTTCATCTAAAATTGTACGTCCATTACTTAAGCCATTTAAGAATTCCGACATGGCATCCAAGCAGCGCGGTATTTTTCAACCACCCTGAATCGAGGGATATAGCAGATTTCAAGTACTCGGAAGTCACCAATTTTTGCGCGTGCAAACCAACTCTCTTCCTTCCGCATCCGTTTCGGTTTCGAATAGCTCGGTTAATTTGTTTTAGATGGAAAATACTCTAATTGAACCGAACGTGTTTGCTTTATTAATGGATTCCATCTCCAACCGCGCCGCATGCACTCACAAGGAATCCACCCACGTTTAATTTTCGATCCGTCAGATGCGTTCGCGTGGTACGTTTTAGCGGCGAAAATTTTTCTCTCGTCGAGGAAACATATGTAATGGCAATATTTTAGATAAGTCGCTGCTACGGAGAAGATCGGAAATCGCAATTGTACGGGTGATTTATTTTGGAAAGTTGAATTCATTAATTTTCGCGGGATTGTCTGTTGACAAGTCGGACTGCATGGTTTTCGTCATAAATGTAAAAATGTGTTGTGCCTTATCGCCAACTGCGCGACGTTATCCGATTTAACGTAGAAATATTTATGAAAATTCTTGGGCACGTATTCGTCGGCAAGGTCAAATTAGTTAGATAAAATTTTTATTTTGTTGAGGCAAGGGTATTCAGTTGACCGAATTAATGATACCTTACGCTACAAATGCCGCGGCATAAGCGAAATATTTCCTTCCAATCACCTCGACGGTATCTATAAAGAGATCGCTGCTTCGAAAACTCTTTTTAGAAAAAAACATAACTGATATAGTTTCCGATTGACAGATGCAGTGAGCTCCGTTTTTAAATGTGATTTTTATTTATCAATGAAATTTCTAATAGATACTGTTAACTTGTTTCTCTTTATATCATTCACCAAGGAGGGCTTCACTTAGTGGAATGACGCTATAGGTACTCATGAAATCAAACTCACTATGTTAATTTCCACTTTATATTCGCGACCGGTTTCACGGCAACAACTGCATCATCAGGCGACCTGAATGGTTTACAATAGCAATGCAGAGGATACGAACAATGGAAGGAAAAGGAAAGGTTGGAGGTTGACGATTTTGAAAGTTGGTGGAAAGGGCTGGGAGGGGATTTTTGACATTTATAGAGGCAGTTAGGAAAAAACCTCAATTTAGTCTACTAGGTGGCTAGGTAAAATGGTAGAATTGGGAGACGGAAAAGGAGAGGGGAATGGTTGGAGAATATAAACTCATTTAGAATAACATTTTTATTGCAAGAAATAGAACAGTGTTTCTACGTTCTCCAAGTACTCCAACTTTAGTCCTTTGGAGTGCGCATGTAAAATGGAATCACTATCATGCTTAGAGTGACGCTGATATTTTCCGAAGAGAGACGAAGATTCTTGATTCACCCAGCAACGCTTTTCCTTCAGTAATTTTGGTTTCAGTTGTTCTTTTCTTGAATTATTTATTTGCATGTATGATTATGATGAATCATAAAAAATAATGCTGCTTTAAATTAGTCATTCAGAGTAACTGTATCTTTTTATCTTGAGCTTTTTCTTTTTGGTCCTTCGTAATTATTATTATTTCTTCTGTAATTTTCGAAATTTCCCCTTTTTTGGTCTCTTCTGTCTACAAGTTTACAAAGATACAACATTGGGGTATTTTCCAGCTAAAAAACGACTTTTGGGCGTTTAAAGATAAGGAAAGAGACTAAAATACCTTCTCCGCATTCCGCGCACGCGGGCGTTGCCGGAACGACAGCACGTTTTCTTGGAGAAGGGAAAGATAAAAAATAATAAAAGAGAAAAAGAAACGGGAGGTGAAAGGAGATAGAGAAATAGATTCGAAATCGTCTCGTAATTGGGTTTTCGGGTGGCAAACCCTTTTTCTCCTCGCATTCACTCCCGTCAGCTATGCGTACAAAGAGAAAGGGAGAGAGAGAAAATGAGAGAGAGGCAGAGGAAGACAGTAAATTTCCCCGGTTTCTCTCTCTGTCCCGCCTCCGTATCCTTCCCCCTCTCCTCTCCCAGCTCCTCCGCCAAGCCCGGGCCGAAACGCGTGACCGTGTCTATTGACTGAGGATAATATCTCGCGCCATCCAATGTTGATTTCATTAGCGCCCTCCCATGCGACGATGGTGTCTGCTCCGCCCACTCTGCACTCCTTTCCCCCCTCCCCGTACCCACTTCCCTCATTTCTAACTCTATCTCTCTCGCTCTATCTCTCTCTATCTCCACCACCTCCGTTCCTCTCACTCGCGGAGTTCAGATGGGTGGATTAGGGAGGTGGGAAGGGAAGAAGAGGGAGGAGAGAAAGTGGGCGTGCGTGGGAGCGGTGAGAGAGAGAGAGAGAGAAATAGAGAGAGGAAGGGAGAGAAGGCGCAAAATCAGGCGCTTTCGCAATTTGTCATACGCGAGTTCGTGCGTGGGTCCATGATTTTTCGGCGTCTCCCTTCCTCCCGGATGTGCCGAAAAATCTTTCGCACACTCTTTTCTGTCTCCTGTCTCCTTTTCACTCTCCCTCTTCTGTTCCTTCTCTCTCCTGTCTTCTCTCATCTCTATACAGTCCACATTTAAACCTAATAAAATCGTTTGTCTGTCTCTCTCCCCCTCTTTCTTCTTTCTTTCCCGTCCTTCCTTTCTACTCTTTTCTTTCTTCTCTCCTGTTTTTCATCTGTATCTATCATCTCTCGCTTCTCTTTCTCGTTCCGTCTCTTTCATCTCTCTTTCTCTCCTACCACTTATCTTTTATTTCTTTCTTTTCTCTTTCCCCTCTCCCGTTCCCTGCCATCTCATTCTTTCCACTTTTTCTCGCCTTTCTGTTTTCTATGCGCAATTTCAGAAACATTTCTAGAAAAATTCTAACAAACCCATTTCGAATTCAAGTGAAAATATCGAAGCGTGAATCGTGGGAGTTTTCGTTATTTTTTCACCCGGTAGGTTTTTCGGATTTAATTTTGTTTTTGATTCGTTTAATTTTGAAGCATTCGGTTTTTTCTTATCGCGAACATCTATTTTGATTTGTTCATCCTCATCCTCCGAATAAAGTGAGGTAGGTGAATGTTTTTAACGCATATAAGTCATCTCCCTCACTCTCTTGTTCCTTTGTTTACACCCCCTGATTTCAGTGTTTTCAACCCTTCTCTTCACTTCCCTTTCAACCTTCTCTCCACTTCCATTCTCCCTCTTTCCTATCCACCACTTCTATTCCACTTTATTTTCATCTCTTCCTTGTCTCTTCCTCCCAGTCGACAGCTTTTGCTCACGCGCGTCCCTTCTCATTCTCTCCTGCCTCTTCCGTTCCTTGTCTGTCCACTCCTCAATCCTTGTCAGCCATCTACCCACCCCCTTCCAATCCTTTCCCTTTCCCCCTCATTCTCCCCTCGCTTTCACCCTCCTGGCAACCAAATCTCTGTGAGCTTCATCTCCGTCCTGTCTCGCTCATTCGTTTCCGTGACATTGGATGTAATTCTCTGTCCATTCCATCGAGGAGGTGGGGATGAGGGCACGAGTGACGTTTGGGGGGATGTAGTAGGAGAAGAAACAAAATCCATTTCTCCTCCTCTTTCTCCGCTCATACAATACCCCGCTGTGGTTGCCAAAGTATGTATGTACTCATGTTTCCGCTCTTTTTGGTCATATTCTCTCCCTCTCTCATTCATTCCCTTTCTCCCCTTCTCACTATATCTCCCTCCCTCTTCCTCCATCTGTCGCTCTCTTCCCCCTCTCTTCCTCTCTCCCTCCCTCTCTTCCCCTCTCCCTCTTCCTCTATCTTCCTCCCTCTCTCTCCCTCCCTATTCCTCCCTCTCTCTCTCTCCCTCCCTATTCCTCCCTCTCTCTCCCTCTTCCTCCCTCTCTCTCTCTCCCTCTTCCTCCCTCTCTCTCTCTCTCTCCCTCTTCCTCCCTCTCTCTCTCTCTCTCCCTCTTCCTCCCTCTCTTCCTCTTTCCCCCCCGCCCCTCTTTCTCCCCTCCATCTATCTCTACCCCTTCTTCCATCTCTCATCTATCTCTCTCTCCATCTCTCCCTGCCCCTTTTCCTCTTCTCCCCCCTTTCCCCTTCCTCTCCTCTCCCTCTCTCCCTCCCCCTCTTTCTACCTCCCTCTCTGTTTCTCCATGTCACCTGTCACTCTTTTTGTACCCTTCTCGTCATGTTATCATCGGATGGAAATGTCGACCATTCCCTCACTCACACACAGCGAGTTTCCTCTTCTGCCATCTACTCTTTATCACCATCTCTATCTCTCTATGCGCACGAACATTAGGACAGTCTTTTCCTTTTTTTCCATTTTCATGTAATTCGCGGATGGTTGGCATTCCCACGCACGTTGCATTATCTCTTTTTCTTCTTTTTGTTTCGCTCTTCCGAATCATGATAATTACTCGTGTGGGGAAGGGGGAGGGTTGGGGGATTTTTGTACCGTATTAAATAAGTATATTATCGTTTGTGGGGGCGTACTGAACCGCAAGAGTTTTTCATTGTCGTCGTGGGCGAGCTAATGGAATAAAAACGCTACTAAAGCTATAGTGTTTGCATCAGGCGTTTGCTCCGCAGTTTTATGCGATTTTGTCTGCTTAGTCATGGATTATTTCAACGGTTTTAATGTGGTTTTTGCTAAATCCGCGCCATAAAATGGAAATGTGACGTCGGCGTCGAATGGTAATTTCGTTTTAATTTTTCGGATGCGGAAGTATTCAAGTCATCAAGTCCTTTGGCAAATAGATTTTGCGATGATAGTTATGAATTCAATATCTTATGACCGAGGATTCCGTTAGTCAGCCGCATATACATCGTATTCAGTCGCTCTTGACGAATGATGAGACACTAGCGTGGCAGTTTATTAGGCCACCACCATAGCATTATTCCGGCGAGTCGAGAGTGCATCGACATTTTGGACAGGACGAATTAATTTATCTTCCGGTTATCGTCGACTCTTCTGTGTATTGTTTTCTGTTCGTTGCACCGATCATAATCCCTAATGCAAAGGGTCTCAAACTCAAATCAAATGGGGGCCACATAGGCAGATAATTTTGAAATAGATGGCGGGCCGCATGCGATAATTTCAGTATTCACGACGGGCAGCCTGTCAAAAGAATGATCCTAAGCATTTTTTCGAATCTAAGGGTGCGACTTAAAAATGAATTACATTTTAATTATGAACAAATCATCACGAATCACTAGTTGTTAAACATTTTAGAGATTTCTTAGTATCTCTTTTTTACTCCATTGTTGTCTCATTCTCGCAGTGGAATCAAAGTAACGATAGGGTCGTACTTTTTGAACTGGCGGGCCGCATGTGGTCCACGGGCCACGTGTTTAAGACCCCTACCTTAAAGGGTAAAGGTGAGAACTGACGAGTCAACGTGCGGAATGAAGAATCGTTCTCGTACCTAATTGATGTGTGGTTTGCGGGACCATAATTACCCTGCGGCTATCGTTTGTGACCCTCGGAATCCTCACGTCTGTGTGATGGTCGTCCTTTGGCCTTCGTAATATGTGATCCGACTAATTCGGACACTGAAACTGTGCAAAAATTTGTAGGCGTTGCAAATGATTTCGGTTTAGATTTGATCGTTGCTCGTTCTGGCATTTTATATTGAGTTGACGATATTTTTGCTGTGCCACGAAATTGCAGAACCACGTCTAAAATGTGTGATAATTACATAAATATGAGATTAGAGATATATTAACAATAGTTCATTTTTTCTACAAATTGGAAGTTTTATTATGAGGAAGGGTCTTGTTAATTTCACGCAAATGTTATATACATATATATATATATATATATATATATATATATATATATATATATATATAACAGCTTACGGAAAAGGAAAGTTAAAATGGATATATGGATGTCAACAAGGTGTTGGGATGAGGAAACCCAGTGAACACTCACCAATCAGACGACTTCAGGTTGGCGAGGCCTCGGGGATGTCGAAGCGACACACGTACAAGAACACTAAAATACAGAAACATCACAAACGTAGAAGCTTTCGGAATTATTCCTTCATCAGCTACAGAGAGAGAACTGACGTTTGTGATGTTTCTGTGTTTTAGTGTTCTTTTACGTGTGTCGCTTCGACATCCCCGGGGCCTCGCCAACCTGAAGTCGTCTGATTGGTGAGTATTCACTGGGTTTCCTCATCCCAACACCTTGTTGACATCCATATATATATATATATATATATATATATATATATATATATATATATGGATGTCAACAAGGTGTTGGGATGAGGAAACCCAGTGAGCACTCACCAATCAGACGACTTCAGGTTGGCGAGGCCCCGGGGATGTCGAAGCGACACACGTAAAATAACACAAAAACACAGAAACATCACAAACGTAAAGCTTTCGGAACTACTCCTTCTTCAGCTACAGAGAGAGAACTCTGTATATATACATACATATATATATACACACGAGTTGCCAGTGCTTGCATATTGCAAGCGTTCAAAAAATCACCATACACCAGGATGTAAACTCTTAGATAAACCAACGCGACAGTATTTGAACTGTACAGAGCCCATTTATATAAGATAATGGTTTTCATTTTCTGCGAAATTAATGCATCTAACAGGAATTTCTAAATTCTCCGGCAATCGGCTTCGCGTCCAAATATTCCAATTTCAAGGTTCATGGCTCAGATAACCCTTTTTAAGCACTAACTATAATCATCATTCGGACAATAGCTTATATGTTTCAATAAAATTTATGCAAAAATTAGCATATTTTGTGTGTTAGGATTATGGTTTCATTATCCGTGCCTTTTAGTACGTATCTCGATAAAAAAAAATTTAAAATTATCACGTCATCATATTTATACGTCGTTGGCTGAAATCTAATGGATTATAATGCAGTATAAGCAGTAAATCAATGCTCTTGCAGTATGGAAAATCAATTCCCATTGAAATGCATTGGAGTCGTTGCTATGATAGTTTATATTTTTCATCGTTGAAGACAAAAGATTATCATAATTTTATGATTAAAATCAAATATTTACGCAAATTCAGTATGGATTTCAATTTTGTCTTCAAGAAAAATAAACTTCGTTTCTTCTTCCACAGTACAGTACATGTCTCGACTTTTTATCTTAATTGTAAATAATTTAAAAAAGCAATTTTATATAGCCCTGCACAGTTTTCATTGCTTTCATTATGTGTGTTTAAAATTTGACTTTGGGGTCAAAAACACCCCTTAAATATAACTTTTTCTGGAATTTCGGATTTTTTCCTAAGGTTTTAGCCAATGCCCTATATTCATGTCAAATTTCAGCTTTGTAGCACTTCTAGAAGTACCTTAGGTTTTATATGATATATATATATATATATGTGTGTGTGTAAGAAGCAGCTATTTATAATGATACGTATAGAGAGTGAGAGAGAAAATAAGGCACAAGATTATTTATTTATACGAGAAAACATTTTACTCCTTATTACCTTAGATGGCGTCATTCGACAGTTTATTCGCGTAAAAATGTCATAAAATATTTTCAATTCAATGGCGTTGATAAAAAACTCCTTTTCCATCTATCCACAAAATTTGTTCATTTGCTTTCTTCTCTGTCCCGCTTATTTTTTCAACCCATAACCGTACTCGCACATCTAAAGCTTTGAGTGTGCAATAACAATTTTTCTAGAGAACATAGGGTATTTTCATTCGCAGTGTTCTCACGTGGATGAGCTATTTACCCATTTTTCCGTTTGCATTTGCTGCCCCACCGTGTACGAACCAACTTTTCCGTCCACTGTTCCTTTTCCGTCCAAGAAAAAAAATTTCTATGGCGTCGATCATTACCACTGCATTTTCGCGTGCCGCGCTGCAGTCTTTGAGGATTGATATTTTAGGAGACGGGGGAGGGAGCGTCGTAAAAACGAAGCTGGAAAAGGTGATCGGTCGCCATGCTTAGATTGGATGGGTGGGGAGTTCGAGGGGGGTGGAATGACCTTATCTCCGGTCGCCATCACGGCGCGGTTATCCTCGTGGAGTTTTTTCCATCCCTCCTGCGTTGTCCCATTGCACCCTTGTACACAGGTGGAGTTGAACTCTCCCACGAAAACTCCTCCCTTCTCCCCTTCCGCTTCTCCCCCTCCCGACAATCTCCCTATGGCGTGAGTGCGGGCGTGTGGTTTTGTGCGTGCCTCTCGTCATCCTCTCTGCTTTCCGCACGCAGCACCCACACCTATTCCCCTCGCTGCCTCATGAATTATGCAGCGGAGCGAAGGGAGGAAGGAATATGGCGGGGGTGAATTTGGAGATAGGTACAAGGTTAGGTGTTGGGGGGGGGGGGGGGGGGGGTAGGGGGAGGTTAAGGTGAACGTAGGTGTAGGAAGGGTTGATTGATGGATTAGGGCCCACGGTTCGTGGAAGGAAATACGTCGGAGTCTTCACTAAAGCGAAAGCAAATTCAATAAACCCAGTCATCTACGCTCTGCGTACGCTTTTATCCATAGGCTAAGGTTTTTGCCGTGCAGATTTTTCCTTTTGTTATTCGTCCCTGCGTAATACTCGGTAGGGTTCTCATCAACTTGCTCATCCCTTTCAAAATAATGTGCTTTATGGCATCCCTAAATGGATGCCAATATTTACGCTCACGTTTTTTTATTGCAGTTGTGTGCTTTTGACCTTGGTACCTCCAGGACATATTCTAAGACTTGCGCGTTTATGTTACAGCCACCTTCAAGGGTATGCCTAACATTGAAATCAGTTCGACAGTAATACTTACTTTTTCGTATGAATTCGAATTAAAACTTGAGTTTCTTCAATGATATACCATTAAGAATATCTTGTTCTTCCAGTATTCACGGAATTAATGGTGGTATGCCCGAGTCGTTGATTTAAATCTTTAAATTCACTTACTATAAAATACTTTCGATTTATATAAAAGAAATTGCGCGTCACAATCAAAATAAACATGTTTGTTGCTATCGTATGAATGGATTCTCTTTCTCCGTTTGCTGGCGAGGTGAAGCTTGAATAGAATTCCGCCAAAATGAAACTATTAGTAAAAGCATTTTTTTTAAAAAAGGACGATTTAGTTTATTCTCGGAGAGGAAGAGATGGATGTTTTCATTTGCATAATGGACACATTCTGCTACATTTTAAGCCTCTATGGGGGAGAACTTGCTCCCCGATTATGCGGACAATCGTCTTTTCATCTCCGGAATACGAGTCCCTTTTTGAAAATAACTCCGCGTTTCCATCCGTCCTAGACGTATAATAGCTGCGGCTCGTCGTCTTATCCGAACGTAAATCCTTGGTTAAAACGCTGTCTCTATGGCGGGAATAAAAAATAACGCGTCGAAATCTGCATAAAGACCTTTCATATCCCTCCTCCCGTTCATTGAAGTAACACTTCGCAATTTTTGTCTGCTGGAATCTTTGCTCCGTGGCGCCGTTTTTTCATCACTTCTTATTCGGTATTTCTTCGATTCGCGAAGATTTCTTTTTTATTAATCTCTCTCCGCGCTCTCTCTTCTTCTTTTTATTATTATCGATACTGATTCCGTTCCGTTGACGCGTGAATGAACCGCCATCGCGGATTTCGCTCGACGTGCTTCGCTCTCATCCCTCCCTATTTTTCCATCGGCTCAAGACTTACTTAGAGAGAGAGAGAGAGAGAGAGCCAAGGGACGAACGCCTAAAAAGGTGTTTATATATTTTTCTACTTTCAAATAGTGATCGAGTGATGTTATAGCAAAGGAGAGGAATAGATGAAAACAAGGTGGTTAGGAGTTTTATTTTTTTGGCGGGAGGAAGGAAATGGGGTTTTATTTATGTTGTTTGCCATCGGGAACGCTGCCGTCGCCTCCCAGATTTTACCCTTAAAATTCAACGGTATCTTTGGTCCCTTGTTTGTTTTTTTTCGACTTTTGTATTTTTTCGCATCGATCCTCTTTTTTTTCCGTTTCTCTCCAGCGCTTTTATCCCAGCCACACATCTTTTTCTCTCACCTCAGTGACTTCATTCCTTCCTCACTTCTTCCTCTCTCCATCTCTTCTCCATCTCTTCTCTATCCTCTGTCTTTCTTTTCTCTCCATGGATTTTTCTTATTCTTCTCTTTTCTTCTTATTTCGTCGTATTCTCACTTATTCACTTTTTTCTCTCTACCTCTCCCTTACTTCCACCCCTCATCAAAAAAACTTCTCCTGTGCATTCGATCCTCGATAACTTGAATTAGGTGCAATCGAATCTGGATCACTCGAATTAGATGTAATATAACCTCGATAAATTTAATATCTATAACTAAAATGTTCGATAAATCGAATAAACTTGATTCTCTTCCATATTTTACGAGTCGAAATAAAGTTCCATTATTCGAAAGTCTTCCCTTTCGAGGTTCGGCCGTATTTCGAAATCCATTCTGCGCTTAGCCTGTGTAACATTTATATTCTTTCTCCTTTCTTTCCTCGCTGGCGGCACAATGTTTTTGGACCCTCGACTTTCTTTCCAACTTCCCCTTTCTCTCTCTCACCCTCATCTCTTTTTCTCCTCTCTTCCCTCACCTCCTCTTCCTTGTCGACGGCAGGAGTGTGATACGTCATTCTTCCCATCCATTTTATTTTATTTCTCCCTTTTTCTTTTCTCCGCCCGTGGTTCGCTCTCTCGCTCTCATGACGTTGCCTCGACCTCATCCTTTTCAAACGCTTTTCATTTTTTCGACGCTTTTTTTCGTATTCTCAGCTGTAACCGTTCTCTCTCTCTCTCGCGTTTCACGTAATCGTCATTGTCTTCGCTCATTGCGTGCGCGTGGTTCGCGGAAAATTTTCTAATTTCGCTTTGGCGTAGTCTTTTTTCCCTTGCATTTTGTTTTTTTCCCCCACTCGGAAAAAGGATTTATTTCGCGAGCTGTTTTTTATGAAGTGGTAGCAGTAATGATGCCACCGCAAGCTTATGTATTTTTAACGAAATTTTCTAAGCCGTCTATAATGGGGTCTATACAACCTCGCCGGAAATCCTTATTTATTAATTTTTTACTGCGACCTAGCTTCTTGATTATTTCTTTGTTCAAATATTAAATAAACCAGACCCTCCCGCTTTCTCGTTACTTATTTGCATTTAATTAATTTTGCTTTTTTTATTAAACTCAGTTTTGTCTTTTTGCGGGGGCGATGTTTGTTTCTCGTAATTGGCTTCTTTCTCCTATTTTCCACTCGTGTTTTGGTTTCCATGGAAACTTCGTATTGTTTTCGTCTATTTCTTTCTTAAGGCTCCACTCCTTTCTGTCTCATTTCCTTTTCTAGCGCTTTGGATTTAATTGGAAATAGATTCGTCGAAATTTATAAGAGACAAAATCCGAAGAGTTCAAGTAGAGTAATATCACTCGTTTCTGAGGTTCAACTTTAAAATTCTCCCTTGCTCGGATCAAACTATTTTAGAACTTGAGAAGTTTTTATTAATTTCATATTGTTTCTTTCTGACACGTTGTTTGTTTCGTGTAATATCTGATGTATTTCATAGTTTGGTTAACTATCTTCTGAGTCGAAAAAATTGTAATCCTAAATGTTTTTTCGACTTGTCTAGCATCTTCCGTTTTATCGTTCTCCTTTAAATTAAATCCACTTTTTGTTTTTTATTCCGTTTGATTGGTATTTTATTGTGGATTTGAAGTAAAGAATTTACGATTTATAAAAATAAAAAATAATAAAAATCTCTTCTTCATTTTCCCAGCAACAACTTTTGATTATTCTCGCGTACTTTTTGTAATACTCATGTCGAATCCGTCAAAGCCATTAGTTATAAAGAAATTCATTAGACTGCTTACGTATTCCTCTGCAATATAATGTGGAGTTGACTTATCGATCATTTGTTCGGGAAAATGAAAATGAATGTATTTTGTCGGTGACATTTTTGTTTTTGATTAAAGAAATCATACGTGAAAGCATAACGTTATGTCGTCGTTGTGGCGATCGCAGGCTTCTATGAGGAATATTTAGTTCCGAGTTCTGGCTCATATTCCATACAAAAAATATTCTGTTTTCGGGACCGACGATCGAAAATCGAATCATCTTCCGCGTTTCAAAGGAAGATGAGCATAATCATCTGCTAGGATAAAGTCGCGACTTACGGAGGCGAACGAAAATTCGGCCAATATTCATGTCGATGACGCGGCGAAAATCCTTTCATGATCTTCTTAACGCAAGGAATCCCATCTTATTTTTTCCCCCTCGTTTCCGCTTCATAGATTTCTACCAGTATTCCCTTTCATCTCGTCCCATCCCGTCGCCGCCTCATCTCGTTCCCGGCTCCTTTTGTTTTTCACTGACTTCGCAAAGAGTCTTAAGGTCTCCCTCCTTTAGTTCACGTCATGGGGTTCGCAGGTTTCACGGGATGCATGGTCTTCTCTTCTCCATTTATCTCTCTCTCTCTCTCTCCCCTTCTCTCGCTTCCATCACCTCGCCAACCCTCCCTCCCCTCTTCTCTCCTCTCTCCTGCGCTTCCTCCTTCCAACCATTTCTTCTCCACTCAACAACCATTCCGCCCCAGTTGTTTTCTCCGATCCTAATTCCACACCCACGCACACCCTGCTCAAATCTGTTCCTCTATCCTCCCTCCCCGCCTACTTCTTTTCCTCCCTTTCCTGTTGTTACCTCTCTTTTCAATCTCTTTATCTCTTTCGTTTACCATAAATATCTCTTTTCTCTCTCTCTCTCTCATTCTTTTACTCTCCTTTTCTCTCTCTTTCTATTTATTCTCCTATTCCCTTTATTCCTTTTCAGTTCCTATCTCCATCTCTCTTCCTATCTCTTTTCTCTTTCTCTCCCTCTTCAATTCTCCCCCTTTCTCCATCTCTTTTCCTAACTCTCTCCTCTCTCCCCTTCTTCCTTTCTTTCCATATCATCTCTCCCTTCTCGCCCCCCTCTCTCCCTTATCCTAGCTCTTCCTTTTCTCACTCTCATTTTTTCCTCCCTCTCTTTCATTCTCATTTCTTCTTACACTCATCCCTCTAATTTCACGTTTCACTTTACACGTTTCGGTTTATCACCGTTTTCTTTTCGGAGAATTACCTCGGGTTGCGTGGCCATCACTTTTACTTTACCGCGGTTTCGGAACGGTCTCCAAGCATTGAAAATTATAAAATGTTTCAGTTCGACTCAGAGGTAATAGGCAAGAATAAAAAATGCGATTCTGAATACAGTGTATAATCAAATTGTTGCACGTTATACTCAGGACGGCGCTCAACTATAACCCCATGTATTCCTATCGTGACACATCCCACATTGCACGGTTTCTCTTTACACGGCCTCTTCTGGGAACGCATATACCGTGCAAAACGAGGGCTGTGCGTATTCTGCTCCACTCAGCCATTCTTGCTTCACCCGAGATGGATTCTGTCTCCTACTCTTTCTCATTCTCTTATGTCTCCACCTTTCATCACTCATAACGTCTTCCTCTCCTATCTCTTCCTTGGACTCTCTTTCCCTTCAATTTGAGACGACAAATGCATTATTTTCGAGGCCTTCGATTTTAATCGAGTTATTACTTTCAGCAATTGAAGTTCGCGGCGGTGTAATTCCGTCAAGTCTGCGCGAAATTGATGCGAGTGTAATAAAACACGCCGGTGCTTTTACATTTCCAATTACTCGGGATATGTTTCGAGCTGGAAAGATGAAGGAATCGCTCTCTTGAGAAAAAATTCTCCCCTTCACTTGAACCATGCTTTCATTCGTCGTCTTGCAGTAGAAATGGCAAACTTAATTGTGCGTCTCATGTGGTCGGTTGTCGCATTCGTTCATTTGGATCGGTCGTTAATGCTTGGGTTCACGTTTCACAGCGGCGGAGTAAGTGAATTTTTAAAAACTTTTTCCTTCGTCTTATGCGGAACGAGAAACGTAACGCTCGATTGTATTCTTTCTCTGTTAAAAATATTAACGTTTCCTATGACACGGCTGAGAGAATAAGCGCTTTAAGTATAAAAAATTGTAAAAATAAGTACCCGCCTTAGGCATCTCCAGTAGACATAACAAGGTATTCAAATTCCAGTTAGGGATTTCAGCCATAATGCAGCCGTCTTCAGGGGTAATTCGCCGGAAGTTGATTCTAAGAAAGTGAATGAATTAACCGTTAGCCATGATTTTAGAAACCATTTTAAGGTGGTTAATGTACGCAGAATGTGTTTTTGTTTTCTTTCGTAATACCGATTAATTCGACGAATTAGCATGCTTATAGAGATACAAATGCGGCAATGTTCCGCTACAACGAATTCCTGTGGCACGCATAATTACTGTTTGTTATGCTGAAGATTCGCTGTAACGAATATTGCTAAAAAAGAAAATTCAAAATATTTTTTCGACTAAATAATCGTTTTCCTTCTTTATATAGACCTATGGATCTTAAAATAATAATAATCATCATTCATCATCATGCTGCTGTCCGAAGACAGGGTTTAGCTGAATCGCTGCCTCCATCTCCCTCTCTCTCTCCCTAGAAGCCTCTTTTATACCTCTATAAGTACTATATTCCTGCTTTATATTCTCTAATATTCCTATTCTTTTTCTCCCTCTTCCTCTTCTTCCGCCAATTTTTCCTTCTAAGATCGTCCTTTATAAAACTGTCTTCTCAATATGTGCCCTGTCCAATTTGCTTTTCTTTTCCTGATTGTTTTTATTAGCATCCTTTCTTCTCCCACCATTTCTAATACTTCTTCGTTTCTCTTCCTCTCTGTCCATTTCACTTTCATCATCCTCCTCCATACCCACACCTCAAAACTTTCTAAATATTTTTCCTCCTTGCTCCTTACCGTCCACGTCTCTGCACCATAAAGAGCTATGCTCCATATGTAGCATTTTGCTAATTTCTTCCTTGTTTCTAAATTTATTTTCTTGCTTGTGAGAAGCTCCTTCTTCTCGTTAAATGCTGCTTTTGCCATTGCAATCCTACTTCTGATGTCCTGTGTACTAGTTCCATACTGCGCTAAAATACGGCCAAGATATTTGAAACTACTTACTTGTTCAAATTTTTGGCCATTTACCATTATATTTAATTCTTTATGTTACTTTAAAACCACCATGACTTTCGTTTTTTCTGCATTGATGTTCATTCCATATTGTTGACCAACCTCCACTAGTCTGTCTGTCATCCTCTGAAGTTCTTTCTCGTCTTCTGCTATTAATCCTTGTTCATCTGCATATTTAATGGTGGTAATACTTTCACCTCCTATCTTAAATACTTTCTCTTCCATCAACGCTTCTTCTGTTTTTGTTTCTGTATAAATATTAAATATCACTGGTGAAATAGGACATCCCTGCCTCACTCCCCTCCCTATTGAAGTACTTTCTGTTTCTTCTCCTTCAACCCTGACTCTAATCTTTTGATCAAAGTAAAGGTTTTTAAGCAGTCTTTTATCTTTCCAATCTATTCCTATTTTTTTAAAATACCCAACATTTTATCCCACTTCACTCTATCAAAAGCTTTCTCCCAATCTACAAAACAAAAGTACATATCTTTATTGAATTCTAGCGCTCTTTCTATCATCATCCTCATACATCCTATAGCATCTCTAGTCCCTCTTCCTCTTCTGAAACCAAACTGATTATCTTGCAGCTCCTTTTCTATTTTACCTTCAATTCTTTTGGTTATTATTCTGGTTAGAACATTAGCTGTATGAGAAGTTAAACTAATAGTTCTGAATCCTTACAACGTTTTGCATTGTTCTTTTTCTCCAGTGGTACCATAACAACATCTAAAAAATCTTCAGGCCATATGCCAGTATCATATATGTACTTGGTTAAAGAATTTTGTGAGTAGCTTAACTGCTTACAACCCCAAAACCTTAACCTGGTATATCATCAATTACTCGGTTAACTTCAGACTCGAGATTACATGGTCCTAGCTGGTCTTTTTCCTCATCCTCTTTTTCATTTAATTCAATATTTCTTGGCTTTCCTTCTTTGTCATACAGCACCTCAATGCATTCTTTACTGTCATTCTTTACATTGTCTGGCTCCGAGACTATTTTACCACTTTTGTTCATGATTCCTTTCTGCCCTATCTTTCTTGCCTTTTTCTTGAATAGTTCCCTTGCCTTGAAATACATGAGGTCTGTTCTACAAATTCTTTCACACTCGACAATCTCCTCACATTTCTCATTTATCCACTGTTCTCTGGCTTTATCTGTTTCCCTTCTTAAAGCATTATTTAACTCCTTGTACTTTCTTTGGCCGTCTTCAGTGTTTATGTTCTTCCACTTTCTCCTCTTCCATTTTTTGCAGCATGGCTGCTGTGACCCAGGGTTTTTTGTTTCTTTCACCCGTTATCTTTCCTACCTTATTTTCCATTACATCTTTAATGTTGCTATGGATGTATCTCCACTCCTCATCTACATTGTTCCTATTTTCTTCAGTTCTCTCCCTCAACCTTTCCTGCAGCTCAGTCATGATGGCCTTCTTGTTCTTAAGGAGTTGCTCTAAGTTCCATTTCTTGTTAACTCTTATGTTTCTCTTAATGCTCTTCAGTCTACATTGTGTATTTACCACCAAAAGGTTGTGGTCGGAATCGATATCTGCCCCTGGTAATGTTTTCACATTTTTAATGCTATTTCTAAATCTTTCATTGACTAGTATGTAATCTGTCTGGTATCGTCTCTGGTCTCATGGGCTTCTCCATGTGTAAAGTCTCAGCTGGTGATGCTTAAACCATGTATTAGTTACGATCAATCTATTTCTTTGTTAGAATTCCACAAGTTTCTCCCCTCTTTTATTTCACTTCCCTAGTCCATATTTTCCCACTATGTTATCTTCCTGTCCCTCTTCAACTACACTGTTCCAGTCTCCCATTACTATGGTGGTGATCCTTCCTTTTCCCTCCTCCAATATCTCCGTAATCTGTTCATAAATTTCATCTACTTCGTCATGAACAGCATTAGTTGTTGGCATATACACTTGAATTATAAGCATTTCCACTGGCTCCATCTGAAGTTTTACAGCTATTAATCTATCATTAACCTTGCTAATTCTTTCAGCTATCTCGTTTTTCATTATAATCCCCACTCCCCTTTCCTTTTTTTCTCCTCCCGAGTAAATATAATCTTAAATTCGTCTGAATTTATCTCGCCATCTCCTTCCCACCGAACCTCACTAAGACCTACTTTACCTACATTATTCCTTCTCATTTCCCTTTTTAAGTTCTCTAGTTTCTCCTCTAAATTCATAGTCCTAGCATTCTATGTGCCTATTCTTAATTTCTCACTACTTGCTTTCTTCTTATTAATGTTACATTTCCTCTGTGCATCCCCTAGGGTAGTCCCCACCCGGAGATCCGATTGGGGGACTATTTTACCTCCGGAATATTTTATCCCAGAGAGATCCATAGAGGTATTTGCAGCGTTTCAGCCTATCATGGGAAATATAATGAATTAGTTTCCCCTTGCTTTCTTCATCGCAGTTTCACAAGAGTGATTACCCATCTGTAGCTGTTCAGATCCACATGATCACCACCTACAGAGGTACTGTGCAAGCTGCTGCCCTTGCACAGGGGGATGTATAAACCCCAAGACTGCTTCTTAGTCTGACTCTTCCCCTCAGACCTTTCCGGCTTGGATTGTCCTACCAGGAGAATTATCTCCCGCCGGCATAGCTCTTTGGTTCATAAGAGTACACAAACCCTCCCACCTCTGTAAGGTTATGCAGTCCTTAGGGAGGGAAAATAATAATATAAAGTAAAAATTCCAAATACAAACTGGGAAATTACGACATAGTTCTGTTAGGAAAAGTGTCGTAGCTTTGAAATATTTTCGTTGTAGTGAAATTTTTGTTTTGAAGGTATTTGTCGTAGCAAGGTATTACCGTAACATTTATTTTTACCAATATAATAGGTACGCATATTCCTCTTCTGTTTCTTCCTTGTCTTATATTTTCTCTTCCCGTCTTCCTTCTTGCTCTAGAACCGCCAATATTTTACCATGCTTAGCTCTCATTTAGACCAACCTATTATGAAAATTTAGCTTATTCAGGTTGCAATATTCCAGAGATATTGCCCACACAGACAGACAATACAGAAACGATTTTTTTTAGAAAAAACGCTAGAAACCTCTTACCTTTTATCCTTTCATTCTCCTTATTTCCGCTGGATGCTTTCAGTCTGTTCCCCATCTGCATCCCTCCGCCGCCTACCGCTGCTTTCCTTTCATTCCTCACATCCTTAACTCCTCCCCTTTTATTTATTCCTTCGCCTACTTTATCTCCCTCTCCCATCCGCTTTAAAGAAAATCTCCCACCCGCGCACACAACTTTTTCTTCGGCCTCCCGGCTTCCTTCCGAATCTCCTCTCTCTTTTTCTCCTTCCTAGTCCCTTTTCAAATCCTCGCCAATCTCTCACTCCCTGCACACGCAACCCTCTCTCTATCTCTCGCTCTTTTTCCATTCAGAAGAAAAATCCTCTCCGTTTTTCTCCCTTCCTCATCTGCCGTCTTATCCAGGGATTGACCCGTCTTCTGTTCCCATCTTCTTTACGCGATTAGGTTTTTTTATATGATATGCCGGGGTTTATCCGTCTTTTTCCCCCATCCCTTTTTTCTTACCTCTGCATCTTCACTCGCCTTCTTCCTTCTCCGTTCCGGCTTTTGGCTTTCGTTCCGTTTTCAATCTCCTGAGCGGGATGCCGTGCGGTATATCTCGTCTCGAGGCGATGCAGGATGTTTCCACCTTATTATGGTGTTATTTGGTGACTTATTTAATTCCTCTGTAGTATATAACCCTAACCAGGCGTAAAAATCTTACGGCGTCGCATCCTATTTTAAAAATCATATTTAATGATAAGATAGATTCGGAGGAGGAATTGCGACGCGTGATGCAAGGTGCTACACATTCCATCTTACGATTAACCGGATTTTTTTAAAACTTGGGACAGTTTTTTTAGTGCTGCATTGTCTACTTATCCACTGTATTTACTTCTATGACTAATAAAGGTGTCAATATTTCGTGCTGTAGTACTTGACCTGTAAACTTACTTTATGCAATAGCTTTAATTTAGCTTCATCTTTAAAGTGTCTTCTTTACTTTCTTAATATTACCTTAATTTTAGCGGTTTAAAAAAAAGTTCGGTTATGCGTTCGTTGTACGTCTGTCTGCCTGACGCTCTAACTCCTAAAAGAAAGCAATTAGAGACTTCGTTTTTCGCCAATCGATTCAGTATTCTGTCTAGCTGTGCACGTTTTCTCGGTCTGTCCGTCTGTCTAATTTTTTTAGAATAAACCCTATAAACCCTATTCAGCAGCTCTTTCCTTACTCGTTTTATTTATATGTACTATGGTACGTGTGAATAGGCATATCGATGAACCCGAATATCCGATTAACCGTAATAGTCTCGGTACGGAATTATCCGGTAACTTGGTATTATATAACTATTATTTAGATGGGATTACAATTTTTCCTTAAAAGGAAATGAATTTGTGGCGGTACATTTACGACCCTTTCTTGAGTTAACGATTTTATTTTCAATCATTTCATATCTTGACGAAATGGTCGAGGGTTTTGTGAAGGTTATAATATTCACCTTGAGAAACATGATGCGAATAATTTGTTCGTTGAAACTACGTCTAAAGTACGAGGCAATATTTGAAAAACTTTCGAATCGGCTCAACGCGAAGCGAACGTCGTTGCGTTCAAATTAAAATTACATTTCCTCCGCCCCCTTCGTTAACTTCGTTGAATCGACTTAACAGCTCGTAGTCTCTCTATCACGATACGCTTCCCGTTCGTCTAAGCGAGGCAAATTATTCCCTGGCATCCGTCTGGGTTCTTCTCTCTCACTTGCAAATATATTTTTCCTTCGTAATCTCCCTTCTCGAACAGCCATCTCGTATCTTCTCGTGGTGGCCCACTCTATTCGAATTTACTGCAGTGAAAGACGACACGAGAGAAAAAAATAACTCCCCAAGTGTTTCGACGGAGAATATATATATATATATATATATATATATATATATATATATATATATATATATATATCGAAGGAGAAATAGTAAGACGCGACACTAATCCTCCTTTTTTCTCTCGATAAAATAATGACTTCGGTGCACTTTATGAAAGAAATCCTCCACTAAATTCCTTCGCCGCACATCCTCTTTAAATAATCCTTTATATTTATATGTATTTTTTACTTCTTCTACTTCACTCGTGTCCCGAGTTTCTCCTCTTTCTTCCGCTCCTCGTTTGCGTCAAGACGCTCGGAGCTTTCCGCGGGAGGGAGGGAGAGAGGGCGGCGCGGAGGGCGAGGGAGGGAGGTGGAGAAGGCTTTCAACTTAGGTCGTCGAGTATATAACATTGTGAGGTATAATTTCCTTCCGACCTTAGTAGTTTAGAGCGAAGGAGAGGGAGAGAGAGGAGTAAAAAAGTGTTGTAGAGGGAGAAAGTAGGGAGGAGGGAGAGAAGGAGATAGAGAAAAGGTTACACATATCCTATGCAGACTGGTGGAAAGTGCACGTAAGCTCCGTCGTCAGCATCTGTGTTGCGCGAAATTAACTTTCCTCTCTTCCCTTAGCGTTCCATCGGTTTTTGAGGTGGAGAGGAGAGAGAAAGAGATAAGACACGTTAAAGGTTTAAGCGTAAGAATTGCTTGGTTACGGGTGGGGCTTTTATTTATTTAAAACAAGTACGATACCCTAGCTGATGCAAGAGGTGGAAGCACGTTTATGAAAAAAATTCAGGATTCTTATTTGTCCCCCCTTTTGGGGAGGGGGTAAACCCGCACCATTGCAACGTAGATCTATCTTCACTAGACTTTCCCACCCTTGTAAACTCCACTCCTCTAGCTTCAGTAGTTTGGCTACCATTTCAAAGTTTTGAGTATTCCGATTCTGAAGCCACGTAGCAGAAACCTATATATGTACTACTTGGAAAATCCAATCGGTGTACAATTCAGAGGTTGATAAAAGCTATCTGATTCAAAAAGAATTTTCCGTATATCTCTTAAAACAAAAAGGCTGATTATCCACAGACAGTGATCACATTGGCTCGTTTTTACTTTTAAGAGAACGTGCCAAAAATAAACAAAAACACCGCTGCCCTCCCATTCTTGATCCATCGGTTCGGCTTCTAATTGTCGAGCTTAAAAAGAGAGGTATTTTTTTGATCCGGAGATTAAAAGGTCGGAGGGAAAAAAAAACTTTTACGGTGTGACACTCTCTCTCTCGTGAAGGGGTCGTGTTCTACCTCTTGTCTCAGTTTCGAACTCATTTGCCTTCAATTTTGTCTCTCGTCTTCTCATCCTCCTCTCGCTCTCCATTCATCGCTGATTAATCTCGACTCCTGTTTCCTCCCACTCCCCTTTTCTCTCTCCTTTTCTTCTCGCCCTTTTCATTACTCGATTTCTCTCGGTCGTTGTTTATACGCCTTCTCTTGTCTCTGGCGAACACCTCCCTCCCTCCCTCTCTCCTTCCCCTTCCACACAATATCCTCCCTTGTCTTCCTTTAGACCTGATAAAATCTCCCTGAATCTCTGTATATCTTTTCTCTGCTTCTATATGCGCCCATGCTTACCATCTTCCTCTCGTTGCTTCTCTCTATCTCTGTTGTTTTACCTCTTTCTCTCTTCCTTCCCCCTTTTTACCTGCCTCTATTCATTTTCTCTCTCATTGGCAATTTCGTATCTTTCTCCCTTTCCTTTTTTAATCCAGGGACGTAACTAGCTTCCCAACTGTGGGGGGCCTACAAGCTTGTCAAAATATTTGAAGGGGCACACTAAGAAAATCAATCAAAATAATAATACAAAAACAATGTTTTAACTAATTTTTATTGCATTAATCATTCGCTATCAGAGGTGATTTTTTATCAAGAATGAAAACATACAATACTCTTATGTGTCTATTTTAATAATTAATTTGAAATATAATACTCAGTAGGAGGGCCAAGGGTGGTCCGAGTACTTATACAGGGGGTACAGAGCCCCCCTCCCCCCGGGCCCTCCCCTAATAAAGTCCCTGTTTTAATCACTTCCCAGTTTATTCTTTTGCAAGGAATCAAACCAAAAATTCTTACCTCCCTATCTTTCTCTCTTCCCTACATATTCCCCTCTCACTTTGTCTCCTACTTCCTACCTTGGTGCTATCACTATTTTCCGCTGTTGCCGCCTTTATCTTGCCTCATATTTTTTCTCCCTTCTTTGCCGATTTCCCTCATCGATCACTTTAAGCTCGTGCAACGTTCCGAAAGCATATATTTAAGTGAAGGAAACGCTTCTCTCCGTTTTTTTTTTTTCAATTTATGCGGGCGAATTGATCTGATGTCCGCACATATCAGCCGCTCTTCCAAGGTTTAAAGGCGAGGGCTGTTCTCCGTTGTAAGTTATACATCGGCGCCAGGTGAGGTATGGTTACGGGAGAGAATGAAACGTAGCGGCTTATGTAAATTTACCACTATTTTTAAAATTTGAAGTTTTTCTCTTGAGAGGTTGGGTTATTTTCTCCGATCGTTTGTATTTATAATCTGGGCCCGTTCCATTTTTTCACCTTTAGAAGGTATGATGTATTCATTAATGTGGATTCTCGTTTTTACAGTTTTTCAACTTCTAACCTATTTTTAAAATGGGCGTTATAATCGTTATGTATTTTGCCGTTGTTTTCCCTTTAGAAGGTATGATGTATTCATTAATGTCGATTCTCGTTTTTACAGTTTTTCAACTTCTAACCTAATTTTAAAATGGGTGTTATAATCGTTATGTATTTTGCCGTTGTATTACCTTGGATGGCGTGAGTTTGAGAGAACAGCTAATTAGGAATTCATAGCGTCGAGAACGTCGTATTTGCATACGAACTATACGAATATCCTGGAGCGACTATACCAAAGGAGTAACGCCTAAAAAGTAACTTAGGAAGTGCTTGAGCGAATCAACTCCGACTCGATAGCGAAAAAGTAAATAACCCGAAGGTGATGCGGCGGCGCTCTTCATCCCTCGTACGAATCCGCGTTTGATCGAGTTACGACGTTCATTGGTCTCTCTCCCTCCCTCTCGCCTCATCGGTCCGGATTGATTTTCTTTCGTAATGGAAGGAAAAAACAACTTAGGCGCGAAAATAACTCGTCGAAAGTTAGAGATTTCGGTGTGCATAGATACACGGTGTGCGCATTGCCCTCTGGGTTGGAAGCGTTTCGCTTCTTCTCGTAGAGAGCGCTAATGACATCCCTATGTTGACAACATCACTCCTTAGCCTCAAATCTCTCTCTTTCTCTCCGGCCTCAAGGCGACCGCTCCTCAGGAACCCTCTCCCTTCCCTTGGCCCTTTCTCCCTCCTCATCCTCTCCCCTCCTGCCACCTTTAGTTTCTTCTTCTCCTACGCCTCACCCACCATTCCGCTCGAGGACAATCCAACTCTTTCTCTCTTCTACCTCTCCTCTTCCTCTCTCCCTCCCTCCCCGCAAAGCTCCTACCTCCGCCTCGCTCTTTCATTTTCTCTCTCTCCTATGGTTCTCCTCGTCGTGCGTAGGCCCTCTTTGCCCCATCTGCTTCGGTATTTCATCTCCCGTCTCATTCCGTTTCTTCCTCCATCCTCTTGATCTTTCGAGTTTGCGCAAAATATCCGTAGCCTTCGCCCTCGTAGTTGTGTTGTCATGCCCGAGAGGTTCCATCCGATCCGACGGGTCCATACGAAACTGGTTGACACCCAGCCTCCGTTGAGTGAGCTGTGGAGTTCTCTCGCGCGCTATATGCTTCTCTTTTCTTTCGTCTCTTGCTTAGCTTTTGTGTTTGTTTTCGTATTTAATTGTTCGCGACCGAAACCGTGATTTATGAAGGGACGGCCGCAAGAAGGCGACCGGTAGTTACATCGAGCGTTTCTTCGTTCCTCTGTACATGCTTGCTTATTCTTTAATTAGACTGGGTCATTATTCTGCGGTCATTTTTGTGCCATTTTTTCATATGTTCACTGTAGAAAAATAAAGTTTCCGATTTTTTGGTGCATATCAGAGAGAGACAGGTAATCTTGGTCCTAAGATAAGATTGACATATATTTAATGCAACGTAGATATGGTGCAATGGCACTCCCTGCCATACGCTTATGATGGCTTGCATGGTAATCATGTGAATGTAAATTAGTTAAGGTACCGGTATGGATGTAAATGTACGGGGTGTTCCTTTCATACCCCCCACATTTCAACCCATCACTGCAAAAATACTATAAAAGCTAGAAGAATACAAACTTCACCATACGAAAGAGGAACACAAAGAATTTATTTTAGTAACAATTGGTACAGTCTAGTAAACTTCAACATGTGACCCATTGGTGGCACGAAATATTTCAAGACTGTAATCAATTTCTTACCATGTTCTGTCCAACATGTTCGGGGTTACTGAGGCAATCACATCACGGATGCGGGCTTGTAATGCAGAAAGATCAGGCACACGGGTAGCATACACTCGGTTCTTCACGTAGCCCCGTAAAAAGAAATCCAGCGGAGTGATATCTGGTGAACGAGACCAAGAGATTGGTCCGTCGCGTCCAATCCAACGAAGGTTGATGTGAGGGATTGTCGGACCTGCAAACTCAGTGTTGGGGAGCCCCATCCTGTTGAAAGATGATGATGTCAGTAGCAAACTCTCACCGCCGAGGCTTGTCGTCTTGCTTCAGTTCTTGGATAATCTGCACTTTGTAGGCAAACAAACGCAGTCGCTTGTTCAGTACTCGGTGCATTGTTGTTTGCGGAACTTAGAGTTCCCCGGCGAATGGATTTAGTCGGGCTTCTATGCTATGCGGATTTCTTCCACTTTTTCTTCGGAAACACTCCGACGTGCACCTTTTGACTGTTTCACTACGCTTCCAGTCGCTAGAAATTTATCAAACCAAGCCTTAATTGTTTTTGCATCTCCTCCATACACTCGTCGATAATTTCTTTGTACCATAGTGGCTGATTTCGTTTCAGCATACCACACGACAACCTGCACCCACTGCTGAGGAGTCGTCACTTTGCTTCCTCCCTTCCTTCTTGACAATGTAATGCAACACAGCAGCCGGAATAATAACTTAAATGTCAGAAAATAAAATTCTTTGTGTTCCTCTTTCTTCTACAATGTATTAAATTCGTCTACCGTTTATAGTTTTTTTCGCAGTGATGTGTTAAAACCTGGGAGGTTTGAAAGGAACACCCTGTACTTCGGCGACTGTGTCACATTCAATTGATAATCGTGCATTTATCCTTGGATTATTCATTCAGGAGATGATATCAATATCGATAGATTGTTAAAATACTTCATTCAGTATCCCACGTTTGAGAATTTATAAATTTTAAAAATTTTCTCCTGTATTTACTTTCTCGAGTAACTTTTAATCTGAAATAAAATTTTCCTTGGAGTTATGAGAAAAATAAATATATGGGAACTATTGAACTAATCAATTGATAAATTGATAAATTTTAAATCATGCGTGATGAGGAACAAATCATGGTTCGTCTTTGATTTTTTTCACTTCACTACTCTTCGGATTTTTTCTACCATTGCACCATTATCTGTGATTAACAGAGCCGAGCTCTCGAGGAGATTTATGGAGCAGCGTCGCAACATTTCAGCCGAACGAAGCGAGTAGCTCTCTCAAGACGATCCTTCAGTTAGTTTGCGTTTACTATTCAAGTGCTTCCGCGTGCATTGGATGCAAGTGAATTTCTTGGCCTAGTTTTGTCAATTTGTAGCTCCAGGAAACGAAAGCAACGAGAAACCTACAGGATAATGTGCATCATTATGTGCTGGTTCATAAATCTGAGAAATTCGAGGCCTTTTGTTAAATATTTGCTGACGTTATGTTGTCATTTTTCTCATACTATATTCACTACACGAAATCTGTTTACGGATAAGATCGAAAAACATATTTAGAATATAAAGTAGTGCGTCATACTACGAAATGATGCATGCTTGTTGTAGAGTAGAACGTAGGTGATACGTAAACCTTCGTTTATGCCATGTTAGGTATTCACAGATATATTTCAAACAAAAATACTGGATCTTTATATAATATCAAGTCTCTGTTTGATTTTGTTCTGAAATTTGATTTTTTTCATCACTTAGGGTTTAACACTTTCTTCAAATTTTAAATCTGCTACTTTAGCCTTGAGTCACACTCTTACAAACATTTAATAAAAACAGGTTGTTTGACCTTCGTTGGGTTTATGTCTTCCTCACTGCCTCTGCGCACTTGCGCTGAACTTTCTCTACAAATAAATTCTCTTTCCACCTGAACACTCGAAGGCGTTCCCTAAAATTCCGAGGAAATCTTTTTAGCACTCCTTGGCGGTCACCGGAGCTTTCCGTGGACATCTCCCTACCTCTCTCCTCTCTCTGTCTCTTTTGAGTGCTCAGAGATTCTAGTCACTTCCATTTCTCCCTCCGGTAACCGACTCCCATCCTCTTTCTCTCTCTCTCCCTCCCATCCTTTCCTCTCTCCGAAGGCAGATTCTTTCCGGTTGCTTGTCCGTTCACTCTTAACGCCCTTCCGGTCTCTCTCGGCACTTCCCTTTTTTCTCTCTCCCTTTCTCCATACTCCCCTCCCACATAACCCTTCCCACGTCCCACCCATTTCAGACAACCTCCCCCACGGAAACCTCCGCACCCTTACCCTCATTCTCTCACCCTCCCAAACCCCCCTCTCCTTTCCATACCAATTCCATCGAAATATCTCCTCCATTCCGGATCATTAGGCTCTTGTACATAGACCGTTCTTGGGTAAGGAAGGGAGCTAGGGAGGGGAAGGAGGAGGCAAGGGAGTAATGGAAAATCAATAAGTTCTTGGAAAATTGGGGGGTAGGGATGGACAGGAATCGTGGGGAGGGTGGCGTGGAGGTGGGAGGAAAAAGGACGGAGAAAGAGAGAGGTAAAAGTTACGTTTTATAAAAGGTTTGGATGATGGGTGGGAATGATAGAAAGTATTTGAAACGTCGGCGTGGGATGAAAGTTAGTAGGGGAGAGGAGGCGTGGAGGGAGGGAGGGGGCGCGGAGGGAGAAAATGGCCTCGGAGGGAGAAAGGGGCCGCGGAGGGTGAAGGGGGCCGGAGGGAGGAGGGTCGATGGGGGTTTCGTGGATCGGAGATGAAATAATGGTTCGGAGGCGGGGATTATATGGAAGGTTTCACTCCGAGAATGTTCCTTCTGAGGGTTATTTTTCCCCTCCTCTTCGCCGTAGGATGTTATGCACGGTCGAGCTTTTCAGACTCGTTTTATTAAAATAAAAAAAGTCCATTTGGAGAAAATCGTAAATCTTCATAAACGCGAGCTCTTTCTGACAAAAATATATTAGCCAAATCCGAAATTGCTATTGCGTCTTCTACCCCTCCGTCTCTTTTTTTTACGACGCTATGGAAAGATAAAAGGTTAAGCGCGAGTTAATGGGGCGGGATGTCAAGGTTGACGTGATGAATCGTGTATTGCCGATACAATAATAAGTGATAGCTCGGACCTGTGTTAAAAGCGCCTCTTTTTAAATGCTTTTGTCGTCGACTTCATCCTAAATTCTTTTTCTGTATCCATCACTATTATAATGGACTCGGCAGAAGTAACGTCAGCGCGTATATTAATACGTTATGATGTGTGGCTTTTCAATTTCGAAAAATTGCACGGGTAACAATTCACTCGGAAAAACTATTGTAAAGTTCAGAAATAGAATGTGGATACCAAGAAAGGCTTCAGTATGTAGATGACCAATAATGGCTAAAAGGCTGTCATAATAAATAGCAATAGACTAAGGCATGGCTGAACAAACTTATTGCGAGGCTGTGAATGCCCAAGCGAGCTACATAAGAGCTCATGTCTGAAGTCACTTGGATGAGAGAGCGGGGAATCTCACAGTCAATGGCGAAAGTAAATTATAAAGTTTTTTTCGAGTCTTAACTTCACTAGAAACGGTTTCCCGGCCATAATTTTAAGTAACGTGTATTCTCCGAATTAAATTTCACGGTTTACTTTCACGAGCCCCATGTGACTCGTAAATAGTAGTTTGAATAAGATCTCGATATGGTGTGTGACATTAATCTGAGAGCTGAATTGTTTTGAAAGAGAAAGATATGAGTTTTCAAGTTGGTAACGTGAAGTGGAATTGAGCTGCAGATATGTTGTGCTGTGATTGCCAAACGAGTGAGAATTAAAAGTTTTTGAGTAGGAAAGAAAATGGATCGTGACTAGGCGGCATAGGTTGATGGAGAGAATTTTTAAAGGGAACATTTTGAATGATTCTGTCGAAGGATATTCTGGAATTTGGCTAAATCTAAAGGAGATAGATGAGGAGACTAAAATGCGGAGCTGGTAAACTTGAACAAAAAGACGATGACTATTTCTGGCTCATCGCTTGCGAATTGTTTCGCTTAAAATTCTCGAGATATTTTGAATTCCGTTTTCTAAGACAGAAATGGACAAAAGTTTTATTAATTGAGCATAACATATAACAGGGTCGTCTTTTAGCAAAACATTCCATCACACACACGCATGCGCACACACATACATGTTATATTTTTTACACTCCAACGCGTCGACTTGTTTTATGCCGGCGCGTTTCGTTAGTCCCATTAGGAACTAAAATACTTAAGCAGCGTTTGCCTCGAAAAAGTTCTTTTAAATTCTATTTTGGCCTAAATTTACTTTTTATTCTCTTTTTCGCGTGGAATTCCACGTATTTTTGTCGCCGGCGCTAGGAAAAAAACGCGTAAGATACGGTAGATGCGCTAATTTGAAACGTGCGGTTGAAATATAGTCGGCGAGATAGCGCGGTTGTGCGTTCCTCTGGGCGAGACTACGAGGGAGAGGAGGAAGTATAAGTGAGCGAGAGGGGGTAAAATATGCCGGAATGAAGTGGCCGGAATGCGTCACCATGGGAGCTAGGACGATATATATCGCTTTCCTGGCCTTATATTTCCTCTTGTTGTCGTCCATGTGAACTTTTTTATATTACAACCCTTTTGCTCTCATTCTTCCTCTCCCTTTACTGCTCTTCCTCTCCCTCCGCGTCTCTCCCTTCCCCTCCCTCCGCGTCTCTCCCTTCCCCTCCCTCCGCGTCTCTCCCTTCCCCTCCCTCCCCCTCCCTCCCCCTCCCTCCCCCTCTCTCCCCCCTCTCTCCCCCTCTCTCCCCCTCTCTCCCCCTCTCTCCCTTCCCCTCCCTCCGCGTCTCTCCCTTCCTCTCCCTCCCCCTCTCTCCCTTCCCCTCCTTCCCTCTCCCTTCCCCTCCTTCCCTCTCCCTTCCCTCTCCCTTCCCTCTCCCTTCCCTCTCCCTTCCCTCTCCCTTCCCTCTCCCTTCCCCTCCTTCCCTCTCCCTTCCCCTCCTTCCCTCTCCCTTCCCCTCCTTCCCTCTCCCTTCCCCTCCTTCCCTCTCCCTCCCCTCCTTCCCTCTCTTTCCCTTCCCCTCCTTCCCTCTCCCTTTCCTGCTCTTCCTCTCCCTCCCCATCTCCTCTCTCTCCCTCTCTATCCCTCCCTCCCTCTCTGACATCCTTTCTACCCCTCCCTCCCGCTTCATCCCTCTCTCAATCTCCCTTCCTCTCTCCATCTCCCTCCCCTCTCTCTCTCTCTCTCTCTCTCTCCCTACATCTCCCTACCTCCCTCTCCATTTCTCCGTACGATCAGCTTCGAAAACGGTCCAAAAAATCGGCGAGGTGCATTTCAGTATAAAAACGCATGTACTGCGACTTCGTAATTTTGACGGGCTTGATTTATCGCGGCAGAGAATATATACATAGATAAAACCGTTATGACCGACTATTATTTATAGCCGCGTCGCCCCGAAAAAAGTTTTCGTTTTCTTCAATTTTCGTCGCCGGACGCATTAATTAATAGTGAGTTACGCGAGGATGATGGTTACTATTTTGTTTCAAAATTTCAAAATGATGTCGGTGAAGGATGTCGTACATCCTCGTCTCAATGCCTACTTTCGGATTGTTTTGGACTTTTGCTGCAAAATATTTCAAAACATGACCCAAAACGCGATGAAGAATGAATATTTATGACTGAGCAGGTAATAAAAATAGAGGGTAATATGTATAGACCGTCATCCCCATCATAAAATGAGAGAGAAATGTTATGCCAGCAATCACTTTCTGAACTGAATAGAAGCTTTCATATGAGTTTGTTTACTTTTTTTAATTCGAGCGATGGACGTCGTTGTATCCACTATCTATTTTAAAATAGGCGTAGCTCATCGTCGGGAACTAAATTCAGCAGCCTTCTCCATGAAATAACAGAATAAAAGGATTAATATTAACTAAAATAGCATATTGATTGGAAAGCATTACACACACATTGCTCTCTAAAACTCAATATGCCATTAATGAAGGCGAGATTTACGACATACTTCAGTATCCTAAATCTTATGCAAGTGTGGCAACTTTGTAGGGACAACTGCAAACTTTCCCAATGAATTTTCCTCTCAAACTTTTCGGAGACTTGATGTTGTAAAGATACCGAACTCGAAATTATCAGTTTTTACGACATTATATAGGTAACTAAAAGAAATAGAAAAAATCGATCCAATGGCAATTCAAGGACTGATATTATTTTCAGACTACAACCCTCTTCAAGATGAAACTCCGGCCTTCAAACGTGTCGGTGTGTGTTTTGGAGGCCTTGCGCTGAAAAATTCTTTTCCCCCAAGATTTGAGGCGGAGAGGAGAAAGTCTTTTCCAGTCGACCTGGGAAGTCATAGAAAACGAGTGAAAAGAACTGGCAGAGGTGGACGTGTATGATGTAGCTGTTCGAAGGAAGTCTTCGCGCATGAAAAAGTCAATGGGTCGAGAGTGTCCTGAGATAGCGTGTGAGATTGAGAAGTGCAGGGTCTTATAGTGTCGAGAGGCAGGCAAGGCGGGACGAGAAGTCGGATGAGAGGAAGAAGAGAGCGAGAGGTTTGAGAGGAAAGATTCGAGGGAATCGGAAGGATGAGTAGGAAGAGGAGAAGGAATTGCTCCTTCCTCTCGTCCTCAACAACTTCCGCGTTATCGGCACCGAAATAAAAAAATGAAAGGAGAAGTGCGAAGGGAAAGGAGAAAGGGAACGACGGTACGGGATATATAAGAAATTGAGGGAGGGTCTTGTCGCTTTGAATGGGAAGAATAGCGAATGACGTGAGAGGGAGAGGGGGGGGGAGAGGAGAGAGAAAGAAAGAAGAATTGCAAAACGCAGTGGCAGTAGCGAGACTTGAAGATTGTTAGAAAGGTTCGCGTAATTCTATAGAAAGTTATCGAGCACGCCTCATGGCTAAAGTGAATTTGACACAATAGGCAGGGCCGGCGGAACGGGGTAACAAAACAGGCACCTGCCTAGGGCGCCAGAGATTGAGGGGCTCCATGAAGAGCCAATGTTTTGATTTCACGGCACTTTATATGAGTGTGTTTGTATTCTTGTTTTTAAGTAAGGTTTACTTATCTTTCATTTTTATTGATTCATTTTGTTATATTTTTAACGTGTATTTGTGTTGTATATACCTTTATTTTCAAAATGATTTCAATTCCTCTTCAATGCTGTGCACTACCCCAATCCTAAAAGTATAACAAGTTAAAACTAGCGGTCTGAGTAAAATTTGGAGAATGTGTAATTCTTGAAGATGTTGACCTACCAACTAACTTACGAGCCTAAAGTTATGATTTGCTTAATCTCTTGCTGAAAAGTATTCTTCTTAATGCCCATTTTTACCACTATTACTAATCATTAAGCTTTTTTAATGTGGAGAAACATTATGAAAAAATCTTTTATTAATATTATATTTAAGTGATACCTGTGCTTATAGACGTCATTGTGTAATTACTATTTAAATAATTTTCATCTATTAGGTTTTTAGTATCATTTAGATTGGAGTATGGCGCCAAAAGAAAAGTTTGCCTAGGGCCCCAAACTGCCTTGCGCCGGCCCTGATAATAGGCATTTATGAATTATAATCTACCATTGGTGTTTGTTCTTAAAATTCAAAAGAATGTGTCAGCGCTATTCGTAAAGCGTAAATAACAAATGTATCTCCAGCAGTCATTAAAATGTTGTGAAAAGCATGAACACATTTCGGCAACAAAGCATCCGTCCTCTGTGGTGTTGAATCCAAGGGAACTACGCACTACTACGCTGTCGCCTTTTTGTATTAGTACTTGATTCTTTTAGAATCTACCGCAGGCAAATCGCCCCTGATGACGGTTGCTTTGTAGCCCAAATACGCATCTGGTTTTTACAACTTTTTCATCGTTATTGGAGATACCCGTCAGGCCCATGAAGGGAGGATGATCTTTTTGATTTTTAGTACGTCCCTGGGAAAACGGATTAGGACACTAAAAAAAAAATCCACGTATCGAATCGAACCTTTACGGTCTCTCTCACTCTTATCGCATCGATTCGATAACGATCCATCCCGCATTGCAACGCCGCGGTGCACTCCGAGCAGAAAGAATCCTAATTTATCTTGTCCGGCGCGCCGATCTGAAAATAAAAAGGGTCGCCGTTTTATTCCGCTACCCTTTCTCTGGTGGGAGGAGAGAAAGAGAGATTAGGGATGGCGTGGGTGGGAGAGGACATATTGCATGGGCATTGTTTGGCGCAGTACGTACAGATTGGCGTTTGCATTACGCAACTTGCTATTGAGATCCTCCTCTCTCTCTCTCAGTAAATCGAGAGGCGTGATCGAGACAGGCGGGTTCATCAGTCGTCGCATTGAAGGCATTGTCGAGGGTAGGAAGCAATTTCGTCGCTGCGGTTTTCAGAGGATACTCCTTAGACGTAGAGGAATGGATGGATGAAGTATACTTATATATCGTCCTTGAAAACGGATTGCGGAATTTCTAAAGCGATTGGGACTCGTAGCGCATGTATAATTTTCTGAGGTACGATTTTAAGCTATTCAGGCGTGATTAAATTGAATGATCGAAGCCTTGATTGAACGATCGGAAAAAATTAGCAAAATTATATATGTCTCTCTCTGCCATAAATATTGAATTTATGCGGTTTAGGCAAAAAAGTTTGTTACTCAGTTATCAATTTAGCATCGTTCAGGTAGCATTAGGTCCGAAGAATTTGTGAGTAAATACGTAAAACATGTTGATCCAAATTGAACTGTCGCCTGTCTTTTGAAAAATTTATCTAAGAAAAGTTAGCCATCATGTAAATTGAATTAGACGATTACCTTTACTACTAATCCCCTCTTAACATAGGACAGTTTAACAAAAAAGCTTCCTGTTTTTTAGACCGCCAAAAAATCATTCTCATATTTTCAGTGCTGCTACAGGGAGATCTAAATGATGACTCTTATACGGATTGGGCCAACTTAAGCAATCATTTAGAAATTTAGATAGCACTTTCTTCAAAGAATAATTTACGTATATGTATTTCGTAAGAATCTTTTGATGGCCGTCGCTTATTTTTATCGCTATTTGAAGCGAATAAATTTCAGCGGCAACGCGTGAGGAATGTTTAATTTTGTTTCTTCTCTTTTAACGGTCGATTGCTTGATTCAATGGTTCGTTAAAATCCGACCGTCGAGACATGACATATTCGGAAAAAACCGTGGTGATTAAATGATCCGGGATCAGGAGAAATCTGACCAACGGTCCAGAGAAATTTTCATCCAGGCATTATCCTCGGTCACTAAGCTGGGCGTAGGGATCTTGAAAGGATTGATGATCCTCCTCCATTTTATGCGTGATTGAGTCATTGATCCCGTAAAGCATCTGATCCGTTTGAAACAGCCGTTTAAACCTTTCGCTACTTTCCTTCTTATAAAATCGCGCGCCGAGTAAAGAGTTTTGAAATTCTTTTTTTTTAATTATGGCCTTTCATTGTTGTTTGTACTTTTGGAATCGCTAGATTTTTGAAATATTTCGCCTAAGGGGAGTTAGAAATTTTATTTTAAATGCGGTTTGATAGCTTTGGTTAGTTACAAGTCTGTAGAGGATGAAATTAGAAATTATTGTAGAAATCGACATTAATAATTGCCTTGAAGAGACTATCACTAAGATAAGCTAGAGATTATATGTAGAAAAGCGTTTCTCGCAGAGTTCATCTAGTACGTACCGATGAACATATCTGGAGTATACTTCTTTCTTGACTTTGTTAAACTATTTTGTTGCCACCCCTAAGTTGATGTTTCATTTGAGTTCACTTGTCACTACAAATCGTCATACACATAGCAATAGCATAAATGTATGCCCCATAGTAAAAAGGACCTCTTTAATATTCACATTATTGCAGTTTGATAAACATTCATCAAATTGGAAGACTTGTTTTGTACGTATTGTATCTGTTGTTGAAGTCATTTTTTATTACTTTCTTTTACTTAGCAGTCTTAACTGGTATGAATATGAATAGAACTCTCCATTTTCTGCGATAAAGTTCCATTTGCCAGATTTACAAGTTTGTGAAAAAGATTAAGGTATTGAAATTTTAAATATTGTTTTGAGAGACGTGGCGGACCGGGAAGATCTACATGCACTCAAGTTCTAACTCAATTATGATATTGAATCCAATTACCAAGTTTCATGGAAACCCACGAAGGCGTTTTGGATTTCAAATACTAGTCAGCCGGAAGGCCGATACGCCTGATCCGTAGGGAGAGACATATTTTAGATTCGTATTGAGGAATATTTTACGCCTGCATACAAAGAATCACGATATGCAGATGTAAAAAAAACCCATAAAATTTCAACTAAATTTAAGTATTCGATAACATGCGCAAGTTGTGAGGATTTCTAAGAACGTAAAAAATCAACAAATAATTTTAAAAGTTACGGCTAGAAAAGATGTATCGTTTTACTTTTATAGTAAGAATTTTACCTCGGGGTTGTAAACTTACCAAAGAGATAGAGAAAATAATAAAAGAAGTATTTGAGATATTTACGAGAATACTAGAATTGATGACGGAGACCTCGATTGAAAATATGACAAAAATATTAGTGAAAATGTTGATGCGGAGCGTAGCATTATATGGGTGAGATACGCCAACTATTGCGGGAAAATTATTTCAGAACATAGATATGGGGTATGAGGTAGAGTAGAGAATATTAATTGAACGGGGAATAACACAAATAAAGAAAATATATACAGTAGGAGAAGATTAATTAAAGAAATTGGATCGAAAGAGAAGAAATGAATGGATCTGACATTGAGAGGGATTGAGCTATTTAAGGAATTCGTATAAGGGTGAATGCTGGGAGATTGTCAACGAGATTGGAAGGGAATGTGGATTTAGGATATTTATGAAAAGATGAAGGAAAGGGGAAGGGTGGACCAATAGCTACCGAGAGGCAGAGTTTTTTTTAAACGAAATTCGATAATATGCCCATGAAAACGTTTTTGAATGAAACTGAATAAAACCTGGCACGAATTCGCTGTCCTTTCGCCAACAACTTATACGGGCATGGCTCCGTCATTTTATGATTTATAAATACCTAGAACCGCGCATGAGGAAAATGCTCTCCGATAATTCGCGCCCGTATATTTTTTTGACCCCTTCCCCAATTTTCGAGAGAAGCTCTGTCCCACGGTTTTTTCGACGCTCGTCTGTTTTCGCCGAGATGAGCGTATTACAAACTACGAGGATCCATCTTCGAATCGGAATTAAACTCTCCTCTCCGAAATGCTTTTATTGCTCATCAGTTGCCAGGTGACCCAAACTAATGAACTTCCCGTTTCCCTAATGAACTGGGTCGAAATCTGGGAGGGTGTATTTTGGTGGAAAATTTTCTCTCCCGCTTCGCAACCATTTCTCTCTCTCTCTCTCTCTCTCTCTCCATCCCGGTCCCTCTTTTGGATATCCATCGCTCTACTCTCTTTACCTAACATCTCTTTCTCTCCCTCCTATCTCCCTCTCAAAACCTATTTCTCACCCCCTCTTCCGCTCCCCCCTCTTAACACCACTTCATTTCTCAGCTCTCCTCCGTCCTCGAGTACACTCGACATTCCGTGGCCCTGTGATGCGCCGCGCGCCCCTCTTCTGTTTCCTCGCGAAGTCGCTTGGGAGGCGGCGCCACCTTCTGCCCACCTCCCCTCTCTCTTTTTCGACGAAGCCCAAATAAAAATCTTATCATTTTTTTCTTTCGTTTGTTTCCTCCTCCCCGTTGTTCACATCCTCCGTGTCATTTGCCATGCGCATGGACATTTTTTTGGCCGTGGCGAAAGCCGTATTATTTTATTTCTTCTGGAATCTACGATAAATAAACAATGCGAGTATCGTTCGGAAGGGAGGGAGCATTATTTTTTGTTTTCGAGTGGCTTTTGGATGGGGTATCTTTTTAACGGAGAAGTTGGGAATTTTCCCAACGGAAAAATATATTTTTTGGCTGATTTCGATGACCTAATTGGAACGTGATACCGTCTCCTTCTTTATGTCTTCTCAGAATATGAGTTCGGTTAAAAAAATATAAATGACTATCATTTTGTAATGTTTTTTTCTTTTCCTTTTTACCTTTTATTTTCGCGGTTGCTGCTCGGGCTCGTTTGGGTTCGAAGAAATAATTGAGATGACGGAGTGCGGCCCTTAATTAATTCTTGGGGAAAACTTTGGAGAGGGTTCTTGTCAGGGCGGACGATGTGCTAATGGTCATTCGTTATAATGCCGCTCAAATGTCTACGGTATCATTTTTTCAAAAGAAAAAAATGGCTCCAAATTATCTCGACTTTCGTGGTGTTTTACTGTTATAAATTCGGCTATTAATTTTCTCGATAAATCTTATTATCTCTGTTTAAAAATACTTTTTGAGTAAGGAAACTGTTAAATTTCGTGATATCATCGAAATATGTTATAACTGCCTGTAGTTCAGACAGATACACGAGTACATATATTGTATAATCCCATGTAACATCAAATCTGTACAAATAGTTAATTTCAATTTACTTATCTATCTATCTTTTTGATGTGCATTGATTTTGCACATATGTAAACCCTAGAGAAGTCCAAATAATTGCATATGAGAATCACCAGTTTAAGACAAATTAAAATTTAAACTTTTGTACTGAAAGTGGTTCGCGTGTACGAGAGGCTTGATGAAGGAGTTAAAAAAAATCGAGCGACCCTTATAGTTCAATAGATGGAAGCAACATAAAAGTCAGTCGTAATAATTGCTAATTATGCAGCGTAGACCATCCCGTCTTACGTAGCATACCGTTACAAATTTAAATTGAAGTTCAGTTCGGGCAAAAGAGAAAGAAAAAACGTTTCCCTTTGTCTTCAGAATGCGCCTTTGTGCAGTTCAGCGGCGGCAACGGCGTCATGCACCGGTATCCTGATGAAAGACGCTATATACATATAAATTTTCTCCCCCAATCCCACTCCTTTGTTTATGGCGCCGATTGACTCTCCCGCTTCTTGCGAGAATCGATTCTTTGGGATTCCATTCTGAAAGAGGTCTTTCTTCCCCTCCCTTTCTGGGTCCCATGTCTTTGTCTCTATTTGTGCCAATTGACTGTCTCTCCCCCTTCCCCTCCCTCTTCCCCTTCCCCTATCTCCCCTTCCTCTCTCTCTCTCCCCCCCTCTCCCCTTCCCTTCTCTCTCCCCCCCCTCTCCCCTTCCCCTCTCTCCCCCCCTCTCCCCTTCCCCCCTCTCTCTCTCTCTCTCTCTCCCCCTCTTCCCTTCCCTTCCCCCCCTCTCTCTCTCTCCCTCTTCCCTTCCCCTCTCTTTCCCTCTTCCCTTCCCCTCTCTTTCCCTCTTCCCTTCCCCTCTCTCTCCCTCTCCCCCTCTCTCCCTCTCCCCCTTCCCCTCTCCCCCTTCCCCTCTCTCCCTCTCCCCCTTCCCCTCTCCCCCTTCCCCTCTCTCCCTCTCCCCCTTCCCCTCTCTCCCTCTCCCCCTTCCCCTCTCTCTCTCCCTCTCCCCCTCTCTCTCTCTCTCCCTCTCCCCCCTCTCTCTCCCTCTCCCCTTCCCCTCTCTCTCTCCCCCCTTCCTCTCTCCCTCCCCCCTCTCCCTTCCCCTCTCCCTCCCCCCTCTCCCTTCCCCTCTCTCTCCCCTCCCCTATCCCCCCCTACCCCCCCCTTCGCCTCGACTATTCCCTACACTTCTGCATCCCTAATCTTCAATTCGATTGCTTTCGTCCTGTCCTATTCCCACTTGACCCGTATGCAATAGATTTTGTGCGCGCCGTCTCGGTGATGATTGTAGAGGAGTATGGCGTCATGACTCGTTTCTCTCTCTCCTTCTGTCTTGCTATCTCTCCTCTCTCTCTATGTCTCTTCTCGCCAGAAAGAAAAGATCGCGGAAGAGGAAACTTTCAGTCTGAATGCATGTGCAGGCTTGTGGTGTGGGATGGAATGGAAATGAATCCTCCTCTCTCGAACCGATCGATTAGGGAAAACAAAAAAGCTTTTGTGAAGAGTGTATCGCGGTTAAAAGAAATAAAGAAAGGTCACGTGCATGCTGGATGTTTTGTACGATATGCTGGCAGTCTCGAAAAAGGGATTGGTGTTTAAGGGAATACGCGAGGCGGTCTATGTTTTTATTTTTTGGAATGAGTTATTTTCCTGATTTTTGTCTCGAGGCCAGCGTGAACAAAATTGGAATTTTTTAGTAGCGAATTGTATCATCCAATTTTAATTTCTTAAGTGATGCGTAACCTATGTGAACTATTTTAAGTTTGTGAAGGTATTATTAAATTAAATTTTGCTGGTTTTCGAAGATACCACTTGTATTATTTGAATTCGTGAATAAGATGAATAAATATATTAAATTTGGCTGCCGCCAAGTATTAATTTGTATTTCGGTGTTATTTTTTGCCTTCGGCTGCAGAACTATGAAAATTTGTGTTCCCTCGCAATAATATTCGATATAATCTCTTTTGCAAACTTTGTGATTAGTTTTTAGCGTCAGTGGATTTATACTACAATAATTTTGATCATGATATTTTTGCTCAATTTCCTTGTTATTTTGACGAATGGCATTATGACAGAAAAAATAGTTTAGTGCGAGTTTAAGAGCACGAGAAAATCTTTTTTATACTATTGAGTTTTGGTGTAAAAGGCTGTGCTGAAAACTTGTACCCTAAATCCTATTTACTACAAGACATTTGCGCCGCACTAAATACGGAAACATGCGGGGAAAAAAGTGTTAATCTTCGGCGTCACGTTACACATACTCAACTCTCTCATCATCCAGAGGAAATGCAGTCCCACGGGTGATCCATTTTTTCGAAAATCCCCTTTTATTTTCAATGCGACGACCAAAGCGGAGAGAGAAAGAGCCTCGCGCGCCACTTTCCGAATAACTCGGCCAAGAATCGATTTTTCGCGATGTGTGGTTTTTGCCGGTTTGGAGGGGGGGGCGGAGAGTGAGGGTGGTGTTGGGGGGGAGATTATTCTCGTTGGAGCGGGAGAGTGGAAGAAAAGGAATGGCAGAGATTCGGGGGCGGAGATTGGTTGGTTAGGGTGGAAGAAGGTTCCGAATAGCCCCGACGACCTTTCTCACCCCCATTCGACCCCCGACACACACATACACACGCAATTCGAGTGACGCAAATCCTCTTCTTTCTTCCTCTTATCCTCTTTCTCTTTTCCTGCCCTTTCGCCTCCTCCCGTTAAACTCGCCATCCCAACTCTCTCCCCCCTCCTCCCACCCTCTTTCTCCCTCCCCTACGGTGCGGATGTTCGTTCATCACATCGAGTGCCAATTTACCCCCGTATGAGCGTCAAACGTCTGGTAGCCCCTACCAACCAAACCTCATTCACCGGCTTTCCACTTTTTTCTCCCTCTCTCTCTTCTTTTACTTTCTTTTGTCTCTTTATATGTCCCATTTGCAAGGCAGCGCCCTAATAATCTGCTAACTGGAATCGATGGAAAAAATAACAAAGTAGCCGTGCTTCCTCCGTTTGCGAGTTTTTTCTAAACGTCGTTTTTTTATTCTTCGTGCATCTCTTATTCCGTCAGGGTCCTTTTTTCATTCGTTGCCGCGGTCTCTTTCCGAAAAAGACCGAATAAACGTTTCTATGACTTCCGTTAAATTCGTATCATTTTTATCCTTCAAGTTGACTTTTCGATAGAAATCGCGTCCTTAATTCTTCGATTGTATTTTTCATTCGCTTGCGTGTAGAGACAATCGGCGTAATCATAAATTACACACAGGTGAAACATTTTTAAATATAAAAGACTCACAGTAAAGAGTTTTTCTATCTGGTATTGCAGTTTTAGAATCTGTGATCGATAAATTAACGCCAAGGTGGCTACTTTTTAAGCCGACACCCACCCAACCGTTTCACGGGTTGTCGTTATCGTCTAATGGACCCAAGTCATACGGAGAGCTCGATAATTCATTTTGGAATGATTTATTTTTCTGCGGGCCCTCGAGTCACGAACTTCATTCACAGCGGCGGGTTTAGCTGTGGTTGGGAATAATTCTCAAACTTCTGCCGAAAAGTTCGCCGTTTCAGGCCATAATTCCGACCGTTATGGCGCATAATTTTTCTCGAAAGTAAACGTAAGTTATTCTTGGCGATAAGATAATAAACACAAAGACGAATCCTATCATAGGCACGGAGGAGGCCTTTTAAGTTTTATAAAAAGGATGTCGACATAAGAAGGCGGTTTATGACTCATGCTTTACGCTAAAAAAAAAGACAAATCTTAGATTGACATCCCAAGGCGTGGGTTAGATTTCGACGGACGAGCTCCGCTGCACCGCACGACGCATACATATCCGAGCGATATTTTGAACGACGCATAGAACAGCAAAGATTCGAACCCGTCAGAACGAGTGCTTCATCGATACGGGAGACGTCATCCGTCAACTTCCAAGTCGGAATTATTTCGATTCTTTTCAAAGGACTTTCCCTCCTACGGCTCCCTGTGGGGAGAGGGATAGAGCAAGTGGGCGCCTACCACCCTGACGTTACGTTGGTCACCATCGTATCGATTCGATTGACGAGCGAGTCAAAGAGTCGACGATGGCAAGAATCGAGCATTCGCGACAGCGAAGAAGTAAAAGGCATGCCCTGAATGGTTCTCAAAATTTGCAAAATATCGGTTCAATCCTCTATCCTTCTATCTCCTCCTATTCTCTTATCTTCCCCCTCTCGTTTCCTCCACTTTTTACCCTTCCATCCCTTCATGTTACTGCTTTCCTTCAGCGAGTTTTATTAAACGCGAATACATGAAACAGGCTGAGTAACGTCGATTTCCACAAAAGTATTGTTCGTTCCCAGTCGATTCAGTAAAGAATCATCTTGTACACCTTGTATCCAAAATCAAATTGAGAAATTCTCTTTTTGTATGCCGCGATAATCATCATCATCATATGTAGTCTGTCCGTAGACAGGTCCGTGATTATTCATGGTTAAACCTGGTTCTCCATATACTCCTATTTTCCGCTGTTCTTTTCATATATTGAGAACTCTCTTTCCCTATCAAATCGTCTCTCAGCTTTCCTACCTCTTTCCATTTAGTTTTCTTTCTAACATGTCTTTAATCATACTCTCTCCTCAGGTAATGTCCAATCCAGTTTGCCTTCCTCTTTCTAATAATCTGTATAATCATTTGCTTCTCTCCTACTCTTCTTAGCACTTCATCGTTTTTCATCCTATCTGTCCATTTTATCTTCAGCATTCTCCTCCAAGTCCACATTTTAATAATAATAATTTCGACAATATATAGCAAATATTACCAGAAAATCCGCCAGGAAAGTGAACTCGATTTCGGTTCTCTGTCGTGGTAGAATTTTTCTCCTGATTTTTAGCCAATCACATATGTATATGTATATCTGTTGCATAGTGACCCATGATATGCACTTTCTGTCACATTCTAGAGCAAGGCGTGCAACATACGGCCCGCGAGAGCATTTCATATACTTTAATTAAAATTGCAGCCATAAAACCTTGCCTAATGTAGATTTAACGCCAAAAAATTGTTTATTTTCATTTTAAAAATCACGTATAGGGTTCTCAGATGTACTACTTTTGGTAGTACAGTGCTACATTTTCGTCTTCTGTACTACCTTCGATTACTTTTGAACTACTTTTGGATCTTTTGGAGAACAGTAGAAACTTCCGAATTTCCATCTTTTTCCACCCCTCCAAAGTTGTCCAACAGTTGTTGGCATTATCGAATAATGATATCCCAAAAAATTTGGAAAATTTGTTTACCAAAGGCAAGTGAAATTTATTTTAGCTTCCTCCAAAGTTCATTAGCCCATTTTCAACAAACCTTATTTATTTCGGAGAACAAATATCTTTTGCTACCAGAAATGCTGGACTCGGTTATGTCGCTTGAACGAAAAATCAATGAAAGGATATAAAAAAATCTTTTAGCGCAAGACGCTAAAAGATTCAAATACAACCGGCCAGTTGCAAAAGAATTCTTGAATTGATTGATTATATACGTAAAGTAGTGGCTATCCTTCGTCTACTAAATGGTTAATGCTTAGAAGTACTGAAGATATTCATTACGACGAAATCCGAAAATTAGCGGAATTTTTAATCCCAGAAATTGCTGCTAATCATTGTTTGTTTGATGAAACGACTGAATTTATTTAATTCCTTTGAAATGCATCAAAAGAATTCAATACATTGCCAAATGATAAAAGCTGGGTCATTTTATTTAAAAAAGATCATTTCGTTGATCTAAAATGCTAAAATCTACCGAGTTTCCTCATTGTATAAGAAACGATGGACTGACGATGGAAACAAACTGAAAATTGAAACAGTTAATTTTGCTGAAAGTTAAGTGTAATTATGACTTGACTTGCAGTGAGATGTATAAGAAGTTGCTTAAAGGCAATAAATTTCTTAAGCAAATATCTTCAAGTACACAATAAATGTAATTACGGTTTTGTAATATAATCAATAAATTAAGTTTGTAAGTTTATAACTACTTTTTGTAAAAAAAATGCCCTACGTTTCGCAAAAAAAGTGCTACTTTTTCGTAAAAATGTGTAAAAAAGTACTACCTTTTGGATGAAAATGTCTATGAATCCTAATCACGTATGCTCTCTTGAGTAAGTTCTCATAAAAAATCTCATCCGGCCCGCCGAGGCGCTCGCGAAAGCACTCTCATCTACGAATGCGGCCCGCCACGCAAAATGGTTGCACACCTCTGTTCTAGAGGCAGCCTCACCTTTTAGAGAGCATTTGGTTTTCTGTGTTGCTGCTCCATATGGATGGCATCTGTTGGGAAAAGTTGATACTAGCTTTGCTAGCCTCGACTCAACGAAGTAGTCCCCTATTCCGAAAATTATTTATTAGTCTCCTAGGATAATTCAATGGTAGAATATCCACCGGGCATGTGGAAGACCCATGTTCGATATCCGGACGTGACGGAATGTTTCTCCCGATTTTTAGCCATTCCCAAACTCTCTCTAACAGCCATAAAAAAGTAGGAAAACAGGTTCAAAAAATTCATTCGTCGTTTAGAGTCTGTTATCTGTTTGGTTTTCCTGTCATTTTTACGGATATTCGAGACAGTTTTTCAATTATGTACAACTTAGCTCAAAATCGTGACGCATTTTAAGTCAAAATTTACAATTTATTTTCATCATATTGTATTATGAGTAATATGTCGAATGGGCTTAAGGACTGGTGTTAAAGTGACAAGCCAGCCTTAACTTTTCCCAAATATGACTACCTCACTCCATTTCTCTTTCTATCTTTATCTGCTGCTTTCCCTCCTCCCTCTATCCTTTCTGTCCAGTACATATTACATTCCCCTTCACCTTTCATCTCTGCATCTAGCCTCCTCATTTTTTAATAATTTTTTCTTTCCTCGCGAGTAAACGTTTTGGGAAACAAAAGTGCCCGAAAAAGTGAAAAATTGCCGTGTGCGCTTATGGCATTTTCCCTCGGGTGAAAAGTTTCGCAGGCTTTTTTTCTGTTATCCGCGTCCCTTCTGGTCCACGTTCTCATCCTTTTCCTCAGCTCTCTCCAACACTCCGGAAAGATTTTTTTCTTCCTCCTCTCCCATTTCTCATTCTTACCGGGTGTGCCCCCCTGGTCATCCATCCTTTCTCTCTCTCTCTCTTGATAAGTAATTAATTTCTCCCGCTTGTTTTGATAAATTTCAAGGGAGAGGAGAAAATCTCTGACTAGACTGAGAATCTAACCCGGTACTTACTCTCGCCGGATGGATGCTTTTAACAACCAAGCTATCCGGCCTTTAGTGCAGGGGTTTCCAACATTTTCATTGTGAAGAGCTTCAAGTTACTTCACAGAATATGATTACTTTTGTAAAATGATGAATGGCCATGAATAAAAACAAACCAATTTCAAAGTTATTGCTAATGTTTTTGGTACCTTTATAAGATGAATATATTAAGAAATTAACTTTCTGAAGCTCAAGAGTACGATTTTAAGCGTATCAGAAGAGCATTTCCAGGCTGCCTGAGAGCAAAGCGGTGCTCGCTAGCACCAAGGTTGGCAAACCTTTGCCCTAATGTAAAGAGACGCTCTATTTCTCCGATCCAATCTCTAAATCTCTTTCCCTCATCTTCCCCAGCTCTTCGACAAGCTCGTATCACGTCCTCTCCATCTGGGTGTTCGTTTTCTCATTCTATTATTTCCCGAATCCTATCTCACTTCTGAATCCCATCCCGTTCTTCATCCTTTCCTTCCTATCTCTCTCTCTCATCCTCTCGGCATTTTGTCTCCCTCTTGCGCCTTTTTCTCCATCCCTCGTCTTTCCTCCTTTGCATCTCATTCTCTTTAAGCTTCTCCCTCTCATCTCTCCTTCCCTCTCTCTCCGTCATTTCCTCTCATGTCCCTTGAGGTAGCCGGCGCCATTTGGACCGTAATTACTGACCGCCGGACACTCTCTTGGAACCCCTGGGCCGGCAAGCATAGCCTCCTATCCTCTTACCCTAGTCTGACCTCACACCACGTCCTTTATTTGCCCATCTCTGGAGTGTGTATGTGTGTTGGTTCGTGTATGTGAGGGTTAAAAGGGAGGACGATTTTCTAAGGCACGCCTTGGGAGTTTCGTGAAGGGTGTTGTGTGTGTGTGCGTGCGCGTGTGTGGGGAAGGAGTTACAGAGGCAAGAAGCTTGAAAGAGGTGCAGCGAAAAGAGGAAGTGTGGGTGGAGATGGAGGGAGGTTACCCCAGCGTTTTTGGCAACGGAAACGAGAGGGGAAGAGTGAGGGAAATAGGGTGGGATGTTGAAGAAAGGAAATGGATGGAGGGGGGATTAAATAAAATGGCGGAATGCGCTTCGGTCGGTGGTCGGCTAGGAGACGTAAGGAAAGGTTGTCGGAGAGGGATAAGACGGAATTCCCCGAGGATCATGGGAAGGAGAGAGAGGGTCGGAGAAAAGTTAGTTGTTGCACGCGGTTCCGAAGTAAAAAAATAGCCCTTCTTTCACGGAAATGAAATTAAGGGCGCCACGTCCCGGTTCCAACAATGGGCGAATCGTACTTAATGGGAGAAAGGGTTAGGAGGGTAAAGGCGGTCGGACGTATGATGGAGTTTGCAAAAATAAAAGAGGGATGCTTCCGGTACAGTCATTAACGATCTATTATCGGGGATTTAAAAAATGTAGGAAACGCTGTGTCTCTTGTCTCTCTCGTGGGAAAAATAGTCTTTGTGCGAGAACTGGGATTCGTCGTGAGGGCGTGTTTTTCATCCCAGTGATTGTGTGCCATCGCGTGTTTTGTAGCGTGTGTTGGATTATTGCGTCGCTGATGTGGGTGTTTAAAAAAATAATCTTTCCAGCGCTCTTGTGTTTTTATTTCGTCGATTGTTGCGTGATTGTTCTTCTGCCGGAGTGGTCGTTTTTGCCTCGGAAAGTTTTATATTTTCGGTTTATCCCGATCCATCTCGAAATTCGATTTATCCTCTTTATTCCAACCACAATTTTTTACTCGCTTTTTTGCGATAGGTGGGTGAGTAAGAAGAATTTTACTACTGATATTATATTTATTGACTCTACAACGGTAATCACTCTCAGTTTCAGATTTATCGATACGGGAATCTTTCCTAGTTTGCGTAGAAACTCCAGAATATTCGATATTTCTCGCAGATGAAGGAATACTAAACGTTTCGATTTTTATGGGAATTTAATGTAAAAGTAGAGCAGCAACCCTCCGTAGAACAATCGCATGTTGTGCCACGAGTGTTATCATTATTCCTTCATTCGAAAACTTGGGAATGCGATTGAAAAAGTCTTATGTGCAGCATTAAACATAATCTTTTTATGACTACGTTCGGGAAAGTAACTAGAATTATGTTAACTTCTTTTAAAACAACTTTATTAGCTACTTAAAAATGGTCAATGGTACTAAAAATTTGGTTTATTGTATACTGAAATATAGGAATATTTTTATAATATTTTTTCACCGAACTTGAATATCATCGACGAAAATAGCCTCTATAAAAACTTTGAACTCTATCACTAATTTGCGATACCTAATATGGCAATGGAATCCCAATTTCAGCTCAAACCTGAATGGTATGAATCCATAGATGTTTTTAACTGTTTTTTTTCTATTATCTACCGTACGCTTCTATATTTTTTCCGACATTGCCTTGGGATACCAGTATTTAAGAACCAGTGTTTTTTTTTCGATAACGGAAATGATTAATTTTTATAAGCGTTCTTTTTTGTTGCCCGAAAGAAGCACTGTACGGACGAGAGAAAGCGGAAAAACTTGAGTTTTTTTCATTTTATGTAACTGAGATAAAAGTTGCGGGAAATAAAAATCCTATCCGGATTAAAAATAGAGCCGTACAGGAGAAGGGGTCTGCGGTTTCGAAAGGGGAGAACGGTTTCATTGCAGGAGATGGAGAGAGGGAGAGAGAAGGAGAGGGTATCAGCTGCGCATCTGTGGTGGAAAACTCGCCCCTTCCAACTATTTTCTTCCCGCTCCTTTTCTTCGATTCTCCATCCCCTCACTACTCCATCCCTCTCAGGAAGGATTTCGTCCTATGGAAAATGACATATCCCGCTCAAGATGCATTCCGCATGCTTCCCTAAAAACAGCGCACTTTTCCTCCCCCTCACCATTCTTATCGTATCGGTCAAGTAACTCCTTTTTGCAAGCGCCGCCCTATGTTGTCTTGTTTGTGAGCGCTTCTCCGAATTTGGTGTACCCTCTTCCTTTCTTCCTAGCTACTGTCTCTTCCTATCCCTCCCTTTAATATTCAACTTGTGTTTACCTATGTTTCTCTTTACTTCTTTCTCATCTTCCTTCGCGTTAGAGTCATTCCTCTCTTTCTTCACGTGAATAGCGAATATTTACCTTTCCTCTTGCATTCCTTTTCCCCTTTCTATCCCTTCTATTCTCTCCACCTTTATGTCCTATTTATCTCAGTTTATGTTTTAATATCAATTTTCATCATCTCTATTCACTTTCCTGCAGTCTTAATATAGCACATTCCACCTTCAAATTTTGGGGAAATATTTCTAAAATCACCCCCAATCACCTCCCGAAAAATGCTCTAGAATGGCCGTGCTTCTATGTACTATAATGCTCCTCGTTAGTTACATGTTCGCTTTGTTTTTATCTTCTTTCTTATCCTGTTTCCAACATTTATTCTCGATTTTCACCATTTTGTTTTCTATTTACTTTCTTCGTAGCATTGTTCGCCTGCGTTGTTCTGTAAACAAGATTATGCTTATCTGACGGGTAGTTTTTCTCTTTATGTTTATGGCCAATGTCTCGTTTGAACAATAATCGATAAATCTCTCGACCTTTTTCGAAACATTCCGTTTATAATTTTCCCTTGATATGTAGCATTTCTATTCTATCCCTTCGATCACGCTGAACGTTGTGGAATAGCCCGAACTGTTTTTATTTGCTTTTCCTCTTATTTGGTCTTTTACTATTATTGCTTCCTCTCACTTTGCCATTTTATCTTTGTTTCGCCTCTCTGTGACCAGTCATTGATATCTGTTTTCCACTTTCCTATTTCGCCTCAATTTTCGTTCTTTGCATGGGAATGCTGTTAGGTAAAATAAACAAGATGGAAAAGTCTACTTCATAAATGGAATACACAGATATTTAAAGGCGTTCTTTATGGGAAATGCGTACAAAATGGTATCGAAATATTGGGCGGTTCTTGAATTTTTATCACCGAAACTGTAAGTCGTAATTACATCTATGCTCTCGCGGACTTTTTTGTGGTAAATTTTGTCCTCGATCCGAATACATTTTTTAATGTATACCTCACTGATCATATAAGAGCATGGAAGAGAAAAATGTGGATTTTAAATTGTTGTTTGCCGATAGAATCGTCGCGTCGTAGCGATCGATGTAAACAAAATATGCGATGTTAAGCTTGGGCTTTTCTCGAATTTAAATCTCCGTAACTATAAGTCGTAATTATGTGGTCTTGCGGGCTCTTGTGGCAAGTAATGACCTCTATCTGAATACATGTTTAATCAATACCTTACATATCATATCTATAAGACCTATGGAGAGAATAATATGGTATTTAATTTTTGCTTGACGGATGCCATTTAACGAGGTTTATTTAAGTGCCTATATAAAGTGAAAGTTCCAGTTGACGGATGCAGTTCAAAATCATAATTCGGTGGTAAATTTTAATAAGGGACACTCATACTTAATTTAATTAAAATCGGTAAAGTGGTTCAGGAGACGGAAGTCACGGCAGACGGACAGAGGAGACGAGCCCATTAGGCGTTCCGCTACTACCGCTTCGCTAGTAAAGAAAAAGGGTTCGAATCGGCTATTAGGCAAAATAAGAGATTTAAATAATTCCTATACCTACCCATAAAACGCTTCAGTATTCCATTTTAGGTCGTGCCATTGATGAAGTACTCATCAGAGGGACTCCTTTATAGTTGAAGCGTATATACAGTTTTAGGATGTATGAGGAAGCTAGAATCATTTGCATGGCATAAATATCAAACTGGGCCATTTAATTCAGCTTTGAAGCTAAATGGTCGTTTAAAATATTCAATATGAACTAGGATTAATGACTTCTGTAATTAACAGTTTTATACCGTACTGCCCTCGCAGTTACCTTATTATTTGATCGCATCGGTTAAACTTTTCTCCGACTGACTTTTCTCAAAACTTGATCATTATTTTTAATCCGATTTTTTTTCTTATATCCATCTCCCGAAAACTTATTGATGTGACCTTCTTTTTCGAAGTCCAACAGCCCACACTAAAAAGTTTTGACTGGTCACTTTTTCTGATTATGTTATTTGCCCACGCCGCCGAAGCCTCTTTTGGTGAACCTATTTCATTATATAATCGTTATTTTTCCACGAACGTTATTTCTTCTGCCCGAGTTTTAAGTGTAAAAAAGTCTTATTTTTCCGCTCTGCCCTATACCCGAGCTCGATTGCGATGCTGTTACATTCTCCTCAATACGTGACCTAACTGCCGAGCAGGGTACTAACGCATTAAACGAATTAGTTTTTTCTCCTCGTTCTCGAAAAGTTCAGTTCGGTGAATTCTTCAAAGGCATCCCAAAGTACATAGAGCTTGGAGGGTTTTTAGGGGCGCGAGGAAGTAAAAGGGTTTTGAAAATTTCTTTTTTATCTTACGCTTATAAATATTTTCGGCCGTTAAATGCAATGCCGCTGTATTAACCTTTCTCTTTGCTCTCGTATTTTACTAATCTTCCCTTTAGTCGTTTCTTTACCCGTTCGTTTTGATTTAGTTTCTTCTTGGTTTCTCGTTCTTATCGTATTTCGTTTACCTTTGCGTACTCTCTTCTCCCGTCTCATGCAAGGCCTACACTTTTTATGAACCCCGACCCGACCGATTGTTTAATGTAAAATCTTATACATTTTCACTACTGAGTTATTCTTGGGAAATATCGCATGCTTGTTTTTATTTTTTTAAAGAAATATTTTCATCTCGCATATCCTCACCCTTTTATCATGTAGAATTGTTTTTTTATAACTTTTTGAACATTTTTGTTCTGATAAATAGAAGGGGAGACTATGGCGAAGATAACTTTTGAAAAATAAATATAGCAAAGAAGATCAATAGCGCTGTAGTATACGTATTTCAAGAGCCAAGCTCTCATCATCAGTAGCTGATGTCGAACGACGTGATGGTGTTCTGTGTCCGGTAGTTAACAACAACAACAGGTTAAATACCGGACAAAAAGCACCATCACGTCGTTTGACATCAGCTACTGATGATGAGAGCTTGGCTCTCGAAATACGTATACTACAGCGCTATTGATCTTCTTCGCTATATTCCTTGTTCATACAGTTTGGAGTTGAAATTTCAGTTTAAAAATTTTATTTTGCATTAAGTTTAAATCGCTCGTTGGATTTTTCGTTGTGCTCGCACAGGTAATTTTGAAATTTCTCGTTCCTTCTCCTTGCTGCCATAGTTGCATCGTAACGCGATTGGAAACAACAGCAACGAAAGTGTTTTGCCGTTCAGTTTAGTCATGAACCTTGAGAGGAATGTTTAAAGGAAAGAATCAACCTGCACACAAACACTTAACTGCGCTTGAATAAATCTCTGCCATTGGAGGGATATTTTTCTTTGCATCTTCTTTTAAAAAACATCGAAAATGATCGTCAGTTAAAAAATAAATTGACTTACGCTTATTAAAGTCGAATCAAAGTTTACTGGGAATCAGTAAATTCGAGTTGGAGTGATGGGATGTAGGGTCATTGTGTAAGCAACCCGGATAGCCAAAATAGTTAAAAAATCGATTTGCAAACGCATCCGCTATAGACTATCGTTAAAATGATGCGTTTTATCCTTCAAGAATTAGTTTCGAAAGAAGAGAATTCTTATTCCACCTGCCATTTATTTTGGTTCTTTTATTTATCGAGTGAATGCGGCCTGCGCATGGATTAACAAGATTCGGCCGCGTTCGTGACACTGAATTTGTGCATCGCTATTCTACGTAAACGTGCCCGAAAAAATTATAATTTTACTTTAAGAGTAAATCGCTTTCATCGCCTCCGTTATGGAGGATTTGGTCGCTAAATATTCATTCTGGTGGAATTGGAGGCTTATCGCAGCCCGAAGGCATGGAATTATTTTCAGCGCAGCGGCATCGATACGGATGTGACGCGGTCGCACTCCTGTCCATTGCGCACAGGATAAGAAAAATAGGATGAAGTACACTTCGATGGTAAACAAACGTAATCGGACTCCCGCTTACCGATAGCCCTCTGCAGTTGATGTGATATTCCCTTCGCGTGCAGCAGCGATCGTCCTGCTTCCGCGTTCCGCTTTCGGATGGAAGCCGTGTTGGGAGGATGTCAGGGAGAAGGTTAAAAGTTATCGCACTCGTCCTTCCTTTGGCAAGCTGTCTCTTTCAAGCCCTCTCTCTTCATAAACTCGTCCAGTAGTGGGATTTAAAAAAATCCGGATTATCGTTAAGTTTTTTTGCATAATCCACTAGAGAAGCGTTAATTTACTGGAATTCCATAATCCAGAAACAAGGAAAGAAATAGGCTAGAAAAAATTACGCTATGCTGATTTATTAATTTTTTTATTCTTAAACAGCTGTCTCGGCTTTTCGTTCGTATTTTTTGTTGCGAATTCTATTTGATGATCAGGGGATTTTGTGTCGCGTCACGTTTGAGCTCTCCAATTCCTGTGAAAAGGCTGGTATTATTTTGCTTCTCTCTCTTCTTTCTTCCGTTTTTGACAAACATTGATGCGTAACCTAGCGACAACATCTCTTTCGTGTTGTTATGAAGAATTATCTGGGATGTTCGAGGTGTACTATCGCAAGTTGGCAGGTAATTCTGGAACTTTTTTTTTATAGAACGCTCCGAGTAACGATCCTTATCCAAAGTGAGTCGTTGACTGAAGATATCAAAATAAACGTTGGTCAACTGAAATAACGAGATTCAGAGGGTAATTTGTATCCATTACCAATGTATTACGGAATAGTATTTTTTTCATATTCTAACTCGTACCTATATACGACTCGTACATCCTTTACCTTGTTTAACATTCCGATGTATTTTCGCAGCATGCAGCTTCATTAGGCGCTTTATTTTTTACTACAATGGGGATAGTCGTTATCGACATTAATTAAAATTAAAAGCCAAGCACCGCGACCTAGAACCATTTTTCCATTTCCACGTTACGCTCTGTCATCTTAATTCTTTTTCTTTCCGTTCATGGTCTTCTCTTTCCAATATAAATTTCTCCTTTTCTCTTCGATTATCCCTTCTTTCCTTTATGTTCCTCTATCCCTTTCTCCGTTCGTTCTCGGAGCGCGTCTTATCTCCCCGTCTTCGATCCCATTTCTCCGCTCCTAACCACTCACTTCATCTACTCCGCCGAATAACACCGCCAAGTTTTCTCGCACACATCTCCTGGCAAAATCTTCCGAATCCGTCACTCTTTGAGCACTCCAGGAATAAAGAAAATAAAAAATTCCACCCGTTTTCGCTTCTTTCTTTTATCTTTATTCATCTCGCTGTCTCCTTCTAACCCCGTCATCTTTTTTCCATGCCTCTCTTATTCTTTTGCCCGTTTTAATATTTTTTAGCCTATTTTTTAGTTTTTTCTGTCCCTCGATCGCTCATTCTCTCCACCCTTTATCTCCTCTACGTCTCCCTTTCCTCTCCCCTTCCCACAAAAAACACCCATCTCTTAATCTCGCGCGCGCAACTTTTACAGCACTTTATGCGACAGTTCAATATCTCAACTCATCTCGCTCGCGAAATTTTTAAGACTTGAACCCCGCAACCCTCCGTGTAATACCTACATTCCGTCATCCATCCACTGCCATCTCTCATGCCTTCTGATCTTAATGCCGGAGAGGCTGGAGAGAGAAAAAAGTAACCGAAAAAGCAATGCATCAGGATGATGAATATTATTCTTTTGGTTCGAGTTAATAGAGGAGACCGGGGTCCCTCGGAATTGTCAGAGGGAAAAAAGGACGAAGAAAACAGCCCTATCCATCGCGTCACGAGGGAGGCGAGGAAAAATAACGCGACATCCATTCGCAGAGATGCGTATTACATTTTTTCGAAGGGATCGCTGCGTTCGGTTGGCCTCTCCGTCTTTTAAGTTCTGGTGCTCAGGTCGACTGGCCGAACTGGATCGAACGTGTTATAGGTTGGAAATGAATAAGGAGATGTTGTGCTTAGTGTATATAGCGTATAGTGATTATATACACATACACGCGCGCACACGCACACACACACACACACACACACACACACACACACACACACATATATATATATATATATATATATATATATATATATATATATATATATATATATATATATATATATATATATATATATATTAGCGTCGGTCCTTATAGTTCATATCCACCCGTAAACACGAGCGGGAAATATTTCATGGTTGCGGTTTTTCAGTCCAGTATAATTCTCTTCATTCTCATTCTTTGGAGCACATTCTCACAGAAGCTTTGCGGTGCGATTAAAGCCTACACGACTGCATTGGATCGTACGTTCTTCCAATAGGCCTTAGGCCAGTGGTGCCCAACCTACTACGGCCCGCGGGCCGAATGCGGCTCGCAAAAGGTTTTTGTGCAGTCCGCGAAGCTATAACAAAAAGTAATCCGAAAAATTTAACAAACAAATTCATACATTTCTACGAAAATTTTGTTAATAAAACTTTTAATATTGATATGTTAACTATAAAAACCTTACTTAGAATTGATTTTCAATTATATGGCACCACAGAATATATACTTAGGTAACTTCCAATTTAAACTCTAATCTGGCCCGCTGAAGAATCGGCAACTTGCAGTGTGGCCCGCCGAAGGAATCACAACCACCGATGCTGCCCGGTATTGAAAAAGGTCGGGCCTTAGGCCAGTGGTCTTCAAACTTCGAGAGGCTGCGGAGACCTTTTAGCTAATTAAAATTTTTGAGGAGCCCTAAGAGGGCTGTTAGAAAGTGCTCCGAAAAAACAGGAGAAAAAATATTATAAAAATAAATTATTCATACAAACAAACAAATAAAAAAGTATAGTCAAATTTAACATTTAATTAACAATTTACAAGCTAACAATTCAATAGCAATATTTAGTGGCTAGGATGAGCTTGCTTTTCATTGCAAAGCAAATTAAAATTTGGTGAAATTGTTGTTATTTGCAAGCGCATGTCCTTTTCTGCATCTAGTCTATTCCTATATTTAGTTTTGGTTGCCATATAAAGAAAAAAAGATCGTTCACAGAGATATGTAGTTACAAAAGGCATAAAATATTTCGAAGCACGTTTTGAAATATCTGGATATTCCTTAAAAGTCTGAAGCCAAAAATTCATTTTTTCAACTTGATGAGACACTTTTTAATGTGGAATTAACTGAAATATTAATTAACTGTTCTCTTTCTTTTATTGGTAATTCATTTGTACCATCAGATACAAAAATGGATTTAGAACCTAATCTCATGTTTCCAATGGTGTTGGAAAATATTCTCGAAATGTTTTACATAAGTCAGACAAGTGTTCAATCATTATACATATTTTTAACGATTTCATTGAGAGTAGCTTCTTTAGTTATCAAGAAATCATATAACTTTGGAAAACATGCTAAATTTCGCTTAGAAACACAATCTACCCAATAGTTTGAGTTTTAATATAATTGACTGAAAAATATTCGTTTGATCCTTGTAATGAAACAGTTCATTTAAGTGCGAGAAAATATCTGCAAGGTATGCCATAATTTGTAAGCAACGTACATGATTTAACTAAACGACTCTCCACCAACCAACTTAACTTTGCTATGAATATATATAACTGTACATACGATTAGTAAATGTTTATTTTAACAATATCATATATGATTTTATTACTTGTTTTTTATATTATTTTTTCTTTAATCGGTGAATCACTTCGCGGAGCCCCAGAAAAGGTTCCGCGGAGCACAGTTAAACACTGCCTTAGGCCATCGGGTGGCCATGAGACATTCAAAACGTTCGTCTATGAAAATTGGATCCTGATTATTTTACGACTCTATTAGCTTCAAAATGATTTAAGCTCTGTCAGCCTTAAATAAATCGAATTTTTTAAGCTATATTGATCGTTTTTCGTTAAAAATGGAGATAAAAGTTTTTATTTTTATATGTACTATGTACTATAGTAAAATTACTGCGGATCAGAAAATACATTTCTATTGTTAGTAGGTCTCAGATAAAGAAGTTGAAAATCTATGCACTACGCCACGTTCATCCCTCCTCTTCACCGTAAGCCCAAATCTGTCCAAAAACCGTCCCGTACCGAAATCTTGACCCATGACCTCTCTCCCTCCCTCACCCTCTGCATATATATGTGTGTGTGTGTGTGTGTGTATGCACGGGGTCGGAGCCGCACGACCGATTGCCTCTTGATTAATGCACGACGCTCGTCGCACGGTTCCGGTGGACAGGGGTTACTCTGGACGCGGAGGTAGTTGGAGTGCAGGGGAGAGAGAGAGGCCGAGCAAACGATGGAGGAGGGAGGGAGAGAGGGAGGGATGCACGGAGGTGCCTCCCTCTGCCTCTTCTCTTTGGAGGTTACGTGTGTGGGCTTGTTGCCGCCGCCACTCTCGACTGGGAGGGGCCCGTCGAAACGTGTGGGTGAGTCCGCGCGGTGCCGCCACCCCTCACCACGATCGATGCCAGATCGAAGCAGGGTAGGGCCGAATGGGGTGGAGGCGGTGGTGGTGGGGCAGGAGGGGTGGAAGGAGGGCCTTTAGATGGGACGGATAGCCGTTCGGTACTTCTCCCTGCCCCTTCGGCCGGAATAACATCATCCATCTCGTTCCTCGCTCTCTCTCTCTCTATGCCGTCCGTCTCTCTCTCTCTGTCGGAGGCGTCGCGGAAAAAACCCCGCGTCCTGGAGAGCGAGGAGGCGTGTGATAACGGCGTCATAGACTGCGGCCACGGGTGCGTTTATTTTTTTCATTTCACGGCGTCATAGAGTCTGGAGATGGTGGGTTATGGAGCGGGTGACGGGGGAGAGAGCGGCGAACCTTAGGGGGGTTTTGGTGTCGTTCGTTGGGGCAAATGTTCGTGACGGGGGTCGGAGGGGTGTGACGGGTGGTGTTGCTATGGAGCGTGAAGTACACGAGACGAATTTTTTTTTCATGTCTTTCGAACTTGTGAGTGTCGGCATATGTTATCCGCTAGAAAGTAGTGGAGTCTGTCTTATGTTCGTTTTATTAACGCTCGTAATGCCAAGGTAATTTTTTAGAACAGGTTATATCAGAGATAGGTACTTTGAGCCCAAAAACTAAAAACAAATTTAACCGTTTTTAAGTATTTATTCAAATGGAAAAGATTTTAAGTTTAGAGATTAAATTACAATAAAATGTCTTTTTATTTATACTATTTGTTCTTTGTTCATAAATCCACAATGATTGTTAGCTCATCTCTACGAATCGGCACTCGTCCTTTCATCAGCCGTTGTAAATGATTGTTTTTCGACGCTGCCGCGGACATAGCGCTGACCACAGTAGCAAAAGATGGTCTTCTTATGGTATTTAGTTTTTTTGCTGCACAGAAGCGACCTCTGCCAAGGTAGGGGTACTTCTTGCCCAGTGTAGTGTATTAAAAATAATAAAACTACATAGGAAAAAGACATGATAGCATTTTTAAGTGACAACAAAATTTTGCACTATTCAGTCCGTATTTTAACAAGGCGAAATATCGATAGTTAATAAATGGTGAATTGTCTTCATAGTTCGTCTGGTACGTTTAAGTTAGTTGAGACAAAAAAAAACTAATCCCTGTTACTTGTTCTCAGGATTGAAACAATATCTGTCTTTTCTTACACATTCAACGATACCAAGCAAAGAGAAGGGAGTAGTACCGCGTAGTCATTTCGCACCATGTTTTGTTAAGGAACTCTTTCGTAATTTGCGTAGGTGTGTGTATACCTTCAGTCAAATAAGGAAAGTTTTAATCCATTATTATTGTTAGTATCGAAAATATTTCTCATTTTCCCCGACGAGTGAGTTCCATCCATTTATACGTATCCCTTCATCAAGGGGAATAAGGGAATGTAGTATGTTATCCTGTGTGCTCTTTGAGCCCTCGCTGAAACTTCCTAACGTTAGAATAAAAAAGTTAAGCTGGTTATCGAGATTCTTTTAGATTGTATAAATTAACGAAGGAATCAAAAGATGTAGAGATGGGGTGAAGTGTGGTGGGGACCTTTTGAGGCCCGACGATAAATACTTGAGCCGTGGAAGCTAATTTCGAATCTAGAAGCTCTTAACTTTGTAAAAATAAATACGTAATAGCAACAATGAATTATGCACTACGCTATATGTATATTTTATGTTACACATATTTGTAGCATTCTTTCCTTGCGAAGATTTAGGATAAATAAGTAAATTCTTGTCAGCTTTTTAGCGCCTTTTTCTAAAGAAAATCGCTTGCGTTCAGTTTGTCCGACCATGGGCAATATCTGTGGAATCGTCCAAACTAGAGACCCAAATTTTCAGGATAAGTCGGTTTATATGAGGGCTAGGTAAAAATTTGGCAGATCTAAGATCGGCGGCTAGGGAATAATCGCAAATTCCTCGAGTGGAATTCATCTTAGAAAAAGATGATATTTTCCAGGAAATCATCCATGGATGAAACGTTGTAATGGATAGCGCAGCGGATTTTTAAAATCCAAGTACAGGGGGTTTATTTCGCGGGAGGTTATTTTTAAATATCGAATTTTTCATTTTTTTAATTTCTGTTGTCTTTTGGCAAGACACAATATTTATTTACGGTAGTGTTTGTGAAAAAAGAAAAAAGCGCCTCATATAATTTTCTCTGCAATTCTTCCCTTACTTGCTAAGTGCATCTTCCTTCGGCGCTTTAAGAAGGCGATGGAGAGAGATGGAAAAATTCTTCCCACGGGACCGTCTCCATCTTCTGTGTTAATTTCTTATCTTCTTCGTGTAATTCTCTTTCCCTATCTCGACCACTGTCCGCGGCTACTCCTGTCCGCAACTCCTCCATGTGGAGAAATCTCCGTTGACCACATCCATATCTCGTGGCGGTTCACCTCCCTCCTCCGACGCAAACGTGCACAGGCGCACACACACACTTAGACACACAAATGCGCTCATGCATGCTCCCTCCCCCTCACACACGATGGAGATCGAGGTATGGATGGAGGCGTTACGAGAGATCGTATTCCGTTCGGACTATTGCGTGGTGAAAGCCCCTATCCTTTTCCTCCTCCGCCATCCTGATCTCAGCCATCGATAGAAATCGCGGGACAGGCGCTAATGCCACGTCAAAGCCGATTGAAGGGGTTTTGACGTAATCCGGCTTGGGTTCGCTTTTCTCCCTCTCCCTAACGGATCCCTCGCCCTCTCGTCCCATCTCCGCCTCCCCATACCACTCGTAAGGGCGAGGTTTCCCCCTCATTTTGGACGAGATTTATCGTCGCCGAAACACTTTGTGTACGAAGGATCACGCGTCACGCCCGGAGTAAATTGAGTGCCGATGGGAAGCTGGGCGGCGAAACGGATCGTATATATTCCCGTATCTTCTTCTCCGATAGGGGATGGGAATCGAACTGTTGATTCCTGCGCGCGAGGAACCCCTCCGCTAGGCTACGTAAACTGACGCTTATGATATACGGCGAAGGAAGGGGTAAATAAATGTTGTAGGCCGGAGAAGGTTGGCATGGAAACGCTAGCCAAATCCTCGCCCAGATCGCTCCGGAGGATGGGAGCCTCATTCATCGCGTAAGCCAATCGGGATTTGCGGTTTCGTAGTCTAGGTAAGAGGTATTTTTTTCGGATGCGTTCTAAATCTATTAATCGATTCGGATGTGTGCGAGGTATCGCAGGGGGCTGTATCGACCCATCCGTCCCTGGTTTTTACGTCATTTGGATCAATTTTTTAAATTACATATGCGAAACTGTGGGATCGAAGGCTTGGAATCAGTAAGTTTGAGTTAGCTGCTAAGATAAATTGAACTCTTTGAAACATGGTTGAATGAAAAGATATTTTCTGGAATCATCGCCGCAGGCTTAAAATGAATTTGCTACTCACGGTCGTCTAGGAGATGTATGTACCCGATAGTGTATTATATTGCAACCGTGTCTCTATTATTAGAACTCCATCGACCCTAATATTCGATAGTTTAACCCTCTTGCAATTTATTCGATGTATATCGAACTTTTGCGACTCTATATTTTTAAATAATATAGCCTTCTTCTCGAAGCCCTATCCAGCCACAATCTCACAAGCTTGAGCATTCTTTCACAGACATTTGAAAATGAAAGCGTTTATTGCTTCTTAGAAACTGCTATCCAATCGAGCAACGGTGAACGCATTCTGACATATCAGAAAAAGCGATGCGAGAAGTATTGGCGATTTGGAAGGAATCGATACTATTTCTTTTTCTCTTCAACCCGACAAAATTACGAACCGGATCGAACGCGCCTCACCGTCATATACCTCGACGGTAGATTTAAAATAATAAAATTCGAATAATAAACTCAAAAATACTGTAGGAGCCTACGGGCGGATTAATTATTTAAAGATGGAGACTAATATTTCTCTGTCGTTTTTCACTCGAGTAGTCATTTTTGTATATTTGGGGAAGAGGTCTCCTCCAGCAATGGGAGAGAAGTAGGGAGTGGGTGGGGAGAATCGAACGAAGAGGCGGGAAATGTAAGGGGCATATGAATTGGGGAAGAACGGGGGCGGAAAGATGGTAAAGTAGGAGTATATATAAATAAATAAATAAATATATATATATATATATATACATACATACATATACACTGACATACATACATATATTCCGCATTCATTAACCTTTCGTAAGAGCTGCCGTGGCAACTTTGCCACTCGATGAAACATTCATATGCCCGCCGAGAAGACAATGGCGAAAGAGCGAGATGTAGGGAAAGAAAAGGGGGGAGAGCAGAGGGTTCTGGCAAGGAGGGCACTCGAAATCCATTTCTGCACTGTGGCTACGGAGTTGTCTCTCTGCGGATGGCCCTTCCATTTGAGGAGGAATAAAATATCCGAAGGGAAATAGAAATCGGAGAGCTATAGGGCAGGGGTGACCAAACCGCGGCTCGCGAGCCGTATGCGGCTCTTTTAATGTCCATTCAGAGGCGTGTCAACGTTTTTAACTACAGAACACAGTGACGTATAGCAACTTGTGGTATGGTGGGGTTACTCACGGGACATACATATCTGAATTGCTTCGGATATAGGTTATGTTTAATTCTTCGTAAATTTATGAGTACGGCATGTGTATCATGTGGCTCTCGAACTTCTAAAGATAATCGTATGCGGCTCCGAGGGCAAGTAAATTTGGCCACCCCTGCTATAGAGGAAGGCGGCCGGAAATCTGTGATTCGAATCGGGTGATATTGATTAGAGGAAGGTGTATGAGCAGGGGTGGTAGGGAAGTGTTAATAGAAAGTAAATTTTGGTCGAGAATACATTCTGTTCCACGGATGAGTGGCATTGTCAAGCCAGTGTTGTCAATCTAGCGACGTCAGGTTCGATTTAGCACCTAAAAATACTATAGCGACCATTGTCAAAGCTAGCGAATCGATTTAACTATCTAGCTAATTCTAGCTATTGCCTAAAATTACGGCATCTGTGTTCATACTAAACACGATAAAGAAAATTGAAAAGCGATAATGTATATTGATAAGCAGAAGATTCGGGAATACCCGATTAGGAAAGAATGTTTTCGTTGGAAGCTACTTACACTATCATATACACCATGTCGGCTATACTTCTGTAAATAACATTTGTTGGAATAACACTAACATAACATCGCCTTCAGAAAATATTTTGTTGTAGAATGACTGCCATATTTTCAAATGTGAAAATTCTAATCTTACCGCGCGTTTCGCGAGTTATACGACATTAAACGTAACCATCCATGATTTAATGTGAGAGGTTTTCATGCTTAATAACAGAGCACTGTTGCTTATTTCCTAGCAAATTTCTAGCAACCACAAAGATGTGGTTTAGCAACTTACTGAAAAAAATAATTTGCAGCATTGTGTCAAGCATTCTAAAAAATATCTCGCATGCAGTAATTCCTTGAGAGATGCTACATTTGGGAAATTTTATTTAAAAAAAAAATCTACGGCTCAAGTTTTGATCGTATGTATAATCTTAATGCGTGTAGCATTAGTTTGAAACGCATTTTTTCTTACTCGAAACACAATTACACTTATCCACTTTTTGTCAAAACAAAGAAGAAAATGTTCAATTTTTTTGACCGACTCTGCAGGTGTTTCGGGAGAGATGCGCCAGCTGTGGGAAGATGTCTCAGAAGGGATAAAATTCATATATATCTGAAAAAACAAAGTCTTCAGAGTCCAATAATAGCGCATAGAAATTAAATTTAATCCAAAAATATATAACCTCCCCTTTTATTTCAATTTACCTCTCACAAAAGAAACAAAATGAGCATTTCTTCCGCGCCTCGCCCCTCGTAATTACGCGAGTACTTATTTTGTTAATGGCTTACCCAAGAAAATATTTTTAAAATAACCTCGCGTAAAGCAACTGACCCGCATCGTTATAAAAGAAAAAAACTTTACGATGTTCTTTTTTCGTGACTGCAGAGAAATTTCACCTGGAAAAGTTGTGCACGAGAATAAAAGCACGGAAGATATTTTGCCTAACTTGCAAGGAAAAAAGGGCGGAATTCTAATTATATAAATAATATACGGAAATCTAGTAGTCATAAAAAGGTAGGCGAACCATTTGCACAATTCGGTTTCCAAATAGTTCCCCATCGTCGTTGATATTTTAAAAGGAGCTCACTAAAGGCCGTAGAGTAGCGTGCGTTTTTAATGCGATTTATTCGCTAAAATCCATCAAATGAGCAAGATGTTACACAAAAATGTTTTTGTTGTCTGGAATGTGCTCTCTCTAAACGAGAAATTAAATTTTACGCGAAAAGCTGAAAAATCTCACCCTTTAACTATTCAGAAATAGCTTACATGAAGACGTTATTATGCAGCAGCTCGCGTAATCTGGGTCTAATGCGATGCCGTGTTAAGACGGCTAGATGCTCATCTTTAAATAATTTCGACGTTGATGAGAAGCTGACCCGAAACGAAATTCCGCAAGGTGCTTCTTTTTCGCGAATAATTGATCATTAAAGCGGGGCAGGAAAACAGTTTCCGTAGCCATTTTCCATTTAATAAAAAAATTAAAGGATTGTATAAAGTACACACCGTCTCTCAGTGAGTAAAAAAGGAATCACGGAGGCCGGCGCCGTTGAAAATAAAAGCGCAAAATATATGCGGGGAGAAAAACTATCCCGTAGGAAAAAACCTCGGTCGAAGTAACGCGTATTTAAAAAAGCCTGACTAATGAGGGATGTGCTCCGCATTCTCAGGTAACGAGATTTTATTTTCATCTCTTTCTCCGTCTGTCTCTCTCGCCCTCGGTGCTTCTGCTCGAACCCCTCATCAAATTGGACCAATTCTCATCGAGATACACTCTTCGCTCTGGAAAAAATTAAACAACAGCTTCTCCCTCTGTATCTCTGGCTTTGTGCTTTTCTAATCTCTCCTCTCTCTTTCTCTCTCTCTTTTAATTAATTTGTTTTTAATATGTAAATATTGTAATTATATGACGCAAGGGCTAAATGTAAGAAGGGACTAATAGTCTCAGTTTCGCCCTAAATAAAGTCGTTTGTCTGTGTCTCTCAGCAGCACGAAAAAATTAAAGCCAAAAAAGATTTCTAATGTCGAGAAGGCCGTCCTCTCTCTTTCTCTCTCGTAACGTACTCATTGCAACATTTAGGTGGAGAGGAAGAGGGGGAGGGAATAGAAAAAAGGAAGTAAAAAAAATTGCTAATTTTATTCTATCTCCCTCACTCAGTCTCTCCTCCACTCTCTCCATCTTTCTCCCCCTCTGTCTCCTCCCTACTCTCTCCCCTCCCTACTCTCTCCCCCTCCATTCGCCCGCTCCCCTTCCTCCTCCTCCTCCCTTCTCCTCCTCCCCTCCCTCCTCCTCCCCTCCCCCCTCCTCCCTCCCCCTCCTCCCTCCCCTCCTCTCTCCCCCTCCTCCCTACCCCTCCTCCATCCCCCTCCTCCCTCCCCCTCCTCCCTCCCCCTCCTCCCTCCCCCTCCTCCCTCTCCCTTCCTCCCTCCCCCTCCTCCCTTCCCCTCCTCCCTCCCCCTCCTCCCTCCCCTCTCTCCCTCATCTCTCTCCCTCTCCCTTTCTCTGCTTCCTCCCTCCCTCTTCTCCCACCCTCTCCTCCTCTCCATCCACCCTCTCTCTCTTCGTCGAGAGTATTAAGATTCAAAAGGGCAGCGAATATGTACGAGATTTACAGTGCTCCGGCTCCTGTCTGCTGCGTGACGTCTTTTGATCTCTTTTTCTATGGTTGGAGTTAGAGGAGGGAGACGAGGAGAAGAAAGAAAGAGGTGTGAGGAGGTGGGGAATTCGCCGCGTATTTTTTCTCGCTGTCTACCCTACCGCTATATGCTGAGGATTTTTACTTTTTTTGTTACTTTCAGGTTCTTTTCTCGGTTCAGTAAATTAATTTCGTGCCTTTTATATTGAGAGAACAGCAAGTGCTCTCGTATAATGGCGGTCGGTGGTGGGTTTTCGTCGTGAGGGATGCTGTATTTTTCGGACTTTTTCAAAAATTTATCGGGTTGAGGGAAAAAAATGGGCCGTTAAACTACTTTGGAGGAGGAACTGAAATGGCTACTAACTCAAGTAGAATGCGAGTTTATGTGAGTATACACACAGCCCATAAAAGTTAAGCGTGAGATATTAGTATTTGTGATTGACGTGTTTCTCAGGGACGAATACAGGATATTTGTAAACCCTCGCAATATACGTATACTGCCGATTTTTCTTCAAAGACGAATTTTAAGTGCTCTGGAACCAGATATTTACCGATAATGAACCTTTTTAGGGCTATTAGAGCTATCTAAAATCTCCATCAGACGTAACATCAAATATGTGCAATATTGTATATTTCATGAACTTTGCAATAGTTTAAATTTATGTGTGCGTATAATTTTTCGCGAATTTAAATCTATATGACGATAATCCATCAAGTTTTTAACGTGGGAGAAGTTCCATCTCCAGACGCCTTCCCAACTCTTGGGTAACTTTCTGGTTTCTCGCATCTAGCCATGCTTAACATTTTCAGGAGAATATAGAAATAATTATATACATTGCATTGCGTATCGTTTTCGTTGCAATTAATCGCGAAGCGTGCGTTGGTTTCCCCGAAGCGGGGCAGAATTTATTTTTGCAAAAGCCGCCATTCGTTGATCACTTTTAACTTAAATTGATTATAGGCATATATCTTTCATGCTCGACTTTCGCAATGTGATGCGATAAAACGTTCTGCCAATCATCGCACCTGTCGATTCTTTTTATTTTTTCTCTTATTCAAACGAATTTTACTAATTGAACTGAGTTAGATAAGGTTCATGGTTTGGGTTGGGAAGTAATTCGCTGTGAGAGGAGAGTTTCGTCGTCGATACGGCTCCGATAACTGTTGCTGTCAAATCTCCGCGTTGCTTGCTTTATAAATGCCGGCTTAACGGCAATCGTCCCGGCTGATCGCGCCATCGAGGGACGTCAAAAATCGTTTTTTCCCGTCTCATCGCTCCCAACGGACACTTTTTAGTACGGGTGGCCGCCGTGCCCACACACGGTGGTGTCTTGTGCGTCTTCCGCAGCGCCGATTGCTTTCGTGCCCTCGTTATAAATGTTTTTGGCGTGCAGTGAAGCGGAGTGTTTTAATTGCCCTTTTGCTCCGTCTCATATCCGCCTAAGAACGGTCGAGTTATTAATGTATGGAGCTCGTTAATGTGTTTTTGTACATGTTCGAACCGTTTAACCTTTAAATTGATGACCGATTGTGAACTTTTTGCAGGGGTTCGAAAATGCTCGGAATTTTTCGTTATTTTATCCTTTGGGAGGGACTATCGTAAATTCCCTTGCCGTTGTCCAAAACCGAAAGACATCCATCTCTTTGGCGTAATTCGGTGCTTTTAGGGAGAGTTTTATTCGGTCGTAATTTTTTATATTTAGTTCAGAATTTTCCGTTTCTCTCACGCGAAATACTTTTTTGGACAGTGAATTTCTTTGTCTAAAAATCCTTGAACTTCTGAGAGAGGAGTTTACATTTCGCCTTGTTTTTACTAATTGAGGCTGATTTGTTTTCCGCCTTTCCTGAAAAGCTTCGCTCCCGCCCCATTGCAGTTAGAAAAGCGTCACCTGAAATTTAATTCCTTAAAACACATAATTTAAACCGAGGTCGAATTTTTCATAAGTATTTTTGTTAATTGAAAGTATATTTGTAGAAACTATTTTCTGACATTGCATTTTCAACCGAAGAAGATAATGATGCAGTTTCTGTTGAAATTTTAAAAGGCTTCACTCTTGACGTCATAGTTTACGAATGAATTTTGCCGTGAAAGTTTTCATTACATAGACGTGACGAATTAGCGCTTCTGTAATTTTGCTGTTAATGCGTCGACTGCGAGGTGGCAACGCATTTTTCGCGACATATTTTTAGAAATTGGATGTGGCGAATGCCTGGAATTTTGCATCGGGGTGCTTGTAGCCACCATTCTTTTGAAATAGAAACTAATTAACGTTCGTTTTAAACCGGACGCTTTCCTAAAAAAATGTATATGACATTCCTGACTGGATTAATGTCTTAATATGGCCCATTCGCGGAATCCCATTCGATCTATTTAGCGAGTAATTTCGCTCTTTGATTTTTACTTCTTTCGTTTTTTTTTCACGACTTCACATCGTCGAATTCTTCGGAATGATTTTCGCCTCGCTTCTTGTGCGAAAATTGCGTCTTCCTCCGCATACGACCCCGCATGAAAAGAGTCGGACGCTTTAAGCAAAACTCTTTGGGTGGAATGCGGTTTGGATTCCACTCGTCCCTAAGTATTGCTTCCGCCCCAGTTCCTTGCTATGTGTCCCTCTTTTATTTCCCTTTTCATGCAATTCATCGACCACAATTTCCGCCTTGGATCCGAGGGCGCTCTTTCGTATCCCTAGGCCGAATGCATTCATTGTTTTGGCGCGGAGTGCGACTCTCGAGTTGGTTCGCGCTCCCGTAATCGCCACACAGGGGGAGGAAATGCACTCCGTTTGGCACTTGGAGGCATCCGTTCGTAGGAAAAAGTAATAATTTTCTCGTTATTCGTCCGTCTGTTGGAAGTGGAAGGGAGGTAGACAATGAGGGGAGGAATATAGAGATCCGATGGTGACGATGCTAAATTGAATTATACTGGATATTAGTTCGCAAGTGTTTTTTTTTAACTAAATATTATTTTTACGCCTCGTTAAAAAGTTCGAAATATTCTACAACAGGATTTGAGGTGTAAAAACTAATTAATTTCTGTTTTTCTTAGGACTTATTATTTATCCAGAACCTATACGGAAGCGTTGCTGAAAAATGAGCAAATGTAAAAAGATCTCAGACTTTCCTGGCGAATTTCTTCACATGAACAAATGTCTTTACTCATCGATTAAATCGGGCTTCACTCTGTGGTTTTTTACTAATCATAATAGCAAAATATTCTTTGTAGCTTCCTCGAAAAGGAAATTAGGTATTATTATTATTCAGCTATTATTATTACCTAATGTTGTTGTTATGTCGTCCACTGTAATTGGCTTCGTGCTGTATTTGGACTCTATTGATAATAAATAAATAAATAAATAATCAATTAATAAAATATTAAAATGTCGCCCCATTTGCTGAAATAGGAGGTACATTCTAGGAAGAATTTGTCTGGTAATTGATGGCTTCCCCAGTCTTGCATCAGTAAAAGAATGTCTCCTAAACTTCAACAGACAACTATTGAACTCCTCTTAGGTTAAATTACAAAATGAGTACTTAAAATCATATTTAAAAAATAAGCACTTACTCAAACATCTTCAGTTGCTGTAAAAAGGTCATGAAGAACCATTATATTTAAGTTACCAGGCAGCCGCCATCAGTCTTATTCAACGACAGTAGATTCTAAGCTATGATATAAGATTTTATGGCTATTGGAGATACGTAAGTACTTACCTATTTTTTCAATTTGATTTTTAGCATTTATTTTTATATTTTCTAATATACTTTTGAAAAATCTTGAATTTTCTTGTTCCCTCTTTAGTAAGGGGATCAAATACGCACCCTTGGCTCAGTTAATGGTAAAGTGTTTTTAGTCATTTGGATTGCGTAAATGTTATATACTTTTGAAATAACAGTTTGTTTCTGAGGTAATCTTTCTCTAAAAGAATTGGCAAAAAGGATGTGACATGTTCGAAAATTTTAATTCGCAGAAGGTAATAGCCTCCCAAGAAATGCCCTTCGCTTAATTATGATTCCAGTATTTTCTTCGGTTGTAATCGCGTGGAAATTAAACAGGACGCCGGGCGAACGCCGCCGCTGTGCACCGGTCTTTATCTCACCATCGCCGCGCGTTACGTTGCCTCTTCCGGAAAATGCGCATCTTCGCATTTCTAAAAAAACCTCGCCATTCTCCCCCTTTACCTTTATTCATTCGCTCGAAAAAAAAAGTGGTCACACTTGGGTTGCCCTCAGCACTTGATCATTGGTAGAGCCCCTAGATCGCCTTACAAACGGAAGTATGGAGCCTCCCATACACCCAATGGAAGCACCTCCAGAGGGTTCTAAATGACATACGATATCTCTCCCATTCTGTCTTTCTCTCTCTCTCCTTTTTCCATCCGCTAGAATCCGGACGAAATCCTGGTTAGAATAAACCCTCTTCCCCTACGTCAGCCTCTCCACCTCCTACCCCAACTCCTCGAGCATATCTCCACCTCTTTTTCTCCGCCTCCCTCACCCGCCCGCTTTGAAGACCTCACTATTCCCTCCTTTCCTCTCTCCTTTCCAGTCCATACCTCACACTTTTCTTTCCCGCCTCCCTCCTTGCTCATTGGAAATGGATTGGAAGAGCGTTGTCTGGGTTACTGCCTCGGGGGTGTTTTATACAGCCATGGGGAAGAGCCGAACTCCCTCACCTAGCATCTTTCCATCCCTTTCTCTCTCTCACTCTCTCCCGTTCCTTTTCGTCCGACCCTCTCTTTTCCTCCTTTTTCCTTTGGAATTCCGTTTCTTTCATTAGAACTCTCTCTCACTCTTTCGAGGGCAGAAACCTCTTCCTCACCCCTCCTTTGCCGTCTCCTCACCCCTCCTTTGCCGTCTCCTCACCCTTCCTTTGCCGTCTCCTCACCCTTCCTTTGCCGTTCTTTTTCACCATTTAATCTCTCCTGCCCGTTTGTTTCATTCTTCGTTCGGCCATTCATTCTCTCCTTTTCGCGGTCCGTTGTTTCTCTCCCCCTTGTTTTTCGTCACGCCCACGGTCCGTTTCCTCCCGTCGATTCGATGCAGGATTTCTTTTTTTTTAGTTCTTCGTCTGTTCACTATCCCGTGGTCTCGGACTCAAATTGCATGGGAGCCAAATGGATAATTTCGAAATATGTGGGGGGCCGCACGTAATAATAATGAACCTAAGTATTTTTTTCAAATGTATAAGGATGCTACTAAATATGATGCATGGTTGAAAAACAAAATATCATACAATTCCCGAATATTAAACTTTTTATGCAAGGCGTTTTTAAATTCTTTAATTCGTTTCTATATCTCGAGAGTTTACAATTTTTGTGTATTTAGTATTAATTGCAGAAAGTTTATGGAAGATTTTCAAAATTGTAGTAAATATTTAGATTTTTATTTTGAATAAATACATTTCTTCTTTCCCTTGTAATAATAATACGAATTTATGATAATTTTCTATGCTATTCTCCTTGAAACAAGTACCAATATTTTTTGGCAACCTCTTACTACTCTTCTGCTGTTTTTATTTAGTTTTATTCATTTTGTCATCAATGGAACGTTAAGAGAAGTATATGGAAAGATCTATCTCCCTTCTTAAATTGTGTTGCAATCCAAGATGAGGAAACATCTAATTTACGATGCATTCTTACACATACGATAAACAAATTCATAGCCTACATCTTTCTGATTTTTTTAGTATAATCTCGCTTGTATTTGGCTTGGTTCGTATGTTTAGGTGAATGTTTTTCTTTTACATATACTTTGTGATTTTCGTTTAAGATTCTAAGGAACTTACTGTCGCCGCATCGTCGCTGCTGACTACTGCTTTGTTGCCGAAATGCGCGTCTGGTTTTACCAATATTTTTGTGAAAATTGAAGAAACATAGTGTTTCTATTCTGTATCCCTTAGTTGCTCCACGATCGTCTAGACCACGCTCTTTAATCCGCCTTCTTACTTCAGAATAGAAGGAACAAGAGGACCGCACTTTATGAACTGACGGGCCACGTGTTTGAGACTCCTTCTCTATTCTCCGCCATTATTGTACGGCGTAAAAAATGCATTTCATGTGTCGCGGATTAATTAAATACTCGGTGCATGCTTTTCATGGGAGGTGGGATTTATACGCGAGGCTGGGAAATGCGGAATGGTTGATGAGGATGAGTTCACGGAGGTATATATGAATCGGTTTAATTTCTCGGCGCGAATATTGGCGGTATGTTTCTGAGTGTTTGCGCGTAGCGCCGTCATAGATATGTGAGAGGGCATACCTGGGCAAAGTGTCCCCCTCGAGCAATATAACGTGAATGAGCTCTCGGAAGGATAGTCTGGTGGTGGTTCTGAGAGCAAACTGTCGCTCCCATTCCCTTTTCTTTCCTTCTTTTTTGTGATTCCATCCTTTATTCTTCGCGCACCCGAGGCATACTTAAATTTAGCTGGCTTTCCCGATTCACTCTGTCCTTTCTCCTTTTCTTTACCCTCCATCTCTCTTTTCTCATTCTGTTTTCCTGTCTCTCTTCTCTCTTAATTTTCTTAGTCCCTTTATTCTTTCTCTCTCCATTCTGTTTTGTCCTTTTCCCTTCCTTTTCCTGCTCGCAATCTCGTTTTATTTCTCCGGGTAATCCGTACCCTTTTTTCCTCTCTCCCTTTATTTTCTCCGCCGCTTTTTCCTTTCCGGGTCAAATTTCTCCGCTCATATTCCGCTCCCTATAAATTACCCATCTCTTGTGTGTTTCCCATTCTCCCCCTCCCGCACCACTATTTTGCTCTTTCTCTCCTCTTCCCGCTATCCTTTTAACGCATTCCTTCTCTTCCAATCTTTCTCCTTTTATGGTTCTATCCGTTCCGATGTTCACCCTTTTGAGTTCTTTTATGCTCTTCCTTTTTTTATCCTCTCCGCTCTGCTTTTGTTCGATTTCTGTTCACATTCCGCTTTGGTGATGTATTTATTTTCCTTTTGGAGGTTCGCTTCTTTGAGGAACCAGTTTAATCTCTCTCCTTTTCCGTCTCCTTACACACACATATATATATATATATATACATACACACATACTCTTTTGCCGAAGAGAGCTACTGCAACAGCGCTATCAGACGCTGGATATCAGGCTCCAACTGGATGGTCTGAACAGGACCGTCAGGCGCATGTAGCAAAATATGCGCTCTGACGTGTAGGAGAGCCATCTCCATACGCTCAACCTGGAGGACCATTCAGTCTGGAAGACCTACAGAAGTCTAAGCGGATCTCTGCGGCGCGATCCCCTGATTGTTCATGGGGACTCCGTCGCGAGGTCCCCGGAGGAAAAGGCCGGATTGATGGCGGAATACCTTGAGTGGGAGTTCTGTCCCAATCCGGCCGCAGCTGAATCGGATGCGGTGGAAGAGAACATCGCAGCGGTGTTGGGATCGCTGGATCGGGAACCCCTGCCGGAAGCGTAGAGAGGCGAGATTGTGGCACTCATTCACCGCCTCGGGTTAAGGAGGGCTCCGGGGGACGACGGTATACCAAACGTCGTCCTGCGACAGGTCCCCGTCGCAGCAGTAGAATTCCTGGCCGCCGTGTATAACGGCTGCGTCAGGATTCCATACTTCCCGTCTGCCTGGAAGAGGGCAAAGATCGTTTGTATCCTGAAGAAGCCAGGGACGGAGGTTGGTCCCGGAGATATCCGTCCAATCTCGCTCCTGGCTGGCTTCGGGAAGATCTTTGAGCGTCTGCTCCAGAAGCCGCTGCTCGTCATCCTCCGAGAGAAGGAAATTCTTCCGGGCGAGCAGTTCGGCTTCCGTGAGGGGCACTCCACCACCCAACAGCTGGGTAGAGTGACCGACTTCGTCACCGACTCCTTCAACAGGAAGCAGGCGGTCGCGGGGGCCTTCTTTGATATATCGAAGGCCTTCGACCGCGTGTGGTACTCTGCGCTCCTGTTGAAGATGGTTCAACTCCAGATGCCAGTCTGGTACGTACGACTTATACAGTCGCACCTACAGGGCAGGACGTTCCGGGTGTTCTGGCTCCAGGTCGGATCGGGATTGCGGCGAATCTGCGCCGGTGTCCCGCAGGGATCCGTCCTGTGGCCCACCCTATATAATATCTTCACCCCCTCGGGGGTTTGGGTGGAACACCATCCTCGCCCTGTATGCGGACGACGCGGCGCTCCTGTCGCGTTCGACCATGAAGTACGCGGCAGTTGAGAATTTGCAGTGCGCCGTCGACGATCTGGCCACCTGGTATCGTCGATGGCGCATTGCTGTCAACCCTTCCAAGACAGGAGCGGTCATCATCCACCCTGGAAGGGGAGCGCCGCCTGGAGTCGACCTGTCGGTGATGGGGGAGGTAATCCCCTGGAGCCAAGAGGTTACTTACCTTGGCGTAGTGTTGGACCGGAGGTTTCTTTGGAAGTCTCAGGTAGAGAGCGTCCGCCGCAAGGCACTCGGGGCCCTGATGAGGCTCCGTCCCATCCTGCGCCCGCATGTCTTGTCGGCTGACACAAAGAGACGCCTATACCTGAGCTGCGTACGGCCCATCATAACCTACGCAGCTCCGGTTTGGTCCGGAGTGTCCAAGACCTCCCACAACAGGATCCAAGTCGTGCAAAACATCGCACTCCGGCTGATACTCGGTCGCTCCAGATACGAGTCTATCAGCCGGTTACACGAAGACGGGAACGTGGAATCACTGGACGTCCTCTTGCCGAGGATGTCTAGGGAGTTCTACGTGAAAGCGGCAGCCTCCCAGCACCGAGAGGTGAATGCGCTCGGCGAGATAAGGGCTAGGTGATGGGACCGCTACAAGCGACCCATTGCCAGCCTAGACTCGCAGGAATCCCTCCCTCCGTACATGCGACCTCGCTTGGAGTGAGGAGCAGATTCCCATCAGAGGCCAATAGCTAAACCGAGCTAGTTTACATTACTTTCGTTCCACACTTACAGCAAAGCTGGTAATGTGATCCTGCCAACACGTTGGTGTTGGCCATATACGCAGCAATAGCTACTGCAAGTCTTCCTCTATTGCCGTGGGCCTTCATACTAACATAGGTGTCCGCTGACTCCCTCCTATCTCTCTTGATTATCCTATTTTTCTGCCTCTAATTCTTAATTTTTTCTTTCTTGTATTCTCCTTTAACTTAAAACTTTTTTGGTCCCTCGAAAATGTTCTTCGACTTCCTAATTCCACAACCAGACTTTTGAGTCTTAAACGGATTATCCATTCAGTTTCATTCGCCATTCTATCTCTCTATCTCTCTCTCTCGTATTCTTTTGGTGATGTTTTCTTCTCGTATCTTTATTGCCGTATCCCCGAGATTCTCTACTTTCCGTCGATTTCTTCTGTCCTTTGACCTCATTTTCTTCTTTTTCCGCCTCGCTGTTTTATCTCCATTTTCTTTGTCTTTAACCTCTTTATTTATCCTGTTTTACGGCCGAGGTCTCGATTCAACTTTTACGAAAGAACCTTCCCTCCCCCCGCATTCTCCATCACCTCTTTATTTTTTATCGAACCTTTCAAAGTTCTCTCTCTGTCTTATCCCTCAGCGTATTTCGTGTTTATCTCTGCGTTTCTCTTCTTTCTTTTAATCCTCAGATTTTTCATAGTGTCACATTTCCACCACCCGTTTCTCGAAATTTTCTCGATTCTCATTTTCCTTCTTTGACGCATTCGTTTCCCTTTTACCCTTAACGCCGTGCATATCAAACCCACTGGCCGCATATGACCCTGTCTTTATCTATCTGCGGGCGTCAAGTTACAATGTGTGCACGCAAAATTAATTTTAAATATTTATAAAGGCTATATTTTCTTGCAGTGAAATAGCTTTTTTTACGCGATACTTGAATTGTTACGCTTGATAAGTAAGTAATCGTTTATTTGAGAAGATAAACGTTTCATTTCACTAAGTCCTCCAAACACGTACAGCGCTAATGCCACACTTGGGTGAGGAATTTCTCGTCACTGAGGCTCTGATTCCCCATCGAGTTTGTCAAGCATGCCTTGCGTTCAATAATAAGCACTTAAAGTATAAAAAATAGGATAAAATGAGTATTTATCTTAGGTATCTTAAAGAGCCGTAACAAGACTACGAAAAACAAATTGTGTTTCAGTTTTAATTTTTGATACTTAAGTGCTTATTTTTGAATTTTATTTTCAGCCATAAGCCGAGCTCGGTAATTCTCTAGCGAATGTCTTACTTTGTTGCTTACTCTTCTCGAAGATTTCCCTTCCAAGTGCTCTAACACAATTTCGTATCTTCTTTTCTTTAAGCTTACTTAACTCTTCTTCCTTCTCCTTTCTCTCTCTCCTATCTTACACCCTCTCTCATTTCGCATTGCTTACTCCGTATTTCACTCTCTTCCCTTCGTCTCTCTCTCATCCCTCTTCCATTTGTCCTTTCCACCCTCTCTCCCTCTTTGACCTCTACCGCTTCCTTCCCTCCTCCAACCCTACCTCCTTAACGACTCCCTCTCTCTCTTTCCCTCCTCGACTGCCATTCTCTCTCTCTTTCCAAACCCTAACCGCTGCACATAGCGGCGCCTCTCTGACTGGTGGCACCGCCAAGCCCTATCGATTCCCTTCTTCCTTTCTCTCTCTCTCCCTCCCCCACTCCGTCTCGCTCGCTCTCTCCACATCCCACCCTCTTTCTCTCCCCCACTCCCTCTTCGTTGCCGGGGTGAGGATTGGCGTGTGACGTGCCGTTGTGCGGTGGGCAAGAGGGCGGAAAAGGATAATGGCTATGCGAATGGGCGCACTGCTACGAACGGAGAAACGTGGAAGGAGCGGAGTGATTTTGGAGTGTGGAAGTGGGAAGGGTTATGGGTGTGGAGGATGTGAGGAGGGAAGGATGGAGGGAGAGTCCGGTGTCGCCGCTGTGAGGAATCTTCTCCCTGGTATCGGGATAGAGTGGGATAGGGGAAGGGTTTGGCCGGGTTGTCGCCCGTGGGAGGGGATGAGTGATAGTCGAACGTCTAGCCTCTCTTTACCCTTAATCTATTTTTTTGGCATAGCTAATGCGGGAGGTCGTGGTCCCGTGACTGGAAAAAAGGGCGGGTAGTCGAGGAAGAGGAGTGAAATTTTAGGATGTTTTGGGAAGAGCGAAAAGAGAGATAGAGAGGTCTCGAAAGAGAGGGAGAGAGAGAGAGGCGCTAGGGGAGCAGAAGGGGGAATAACTTCTCCAATTCCCTCTTTTGTTCCTTTTTTCCGCGTAGGGATTCATTTCTGTCGGAATTCGACCTCCATATATTTTTTTACGGCCTTGGGTCGTGTGTTTTGTTTTCTCTCTCTGGATGTTCCGCGCATAATGCTCTTCGAGATCTTGGGAAAAGAAAGATTTTTAAGAAGGAAGGGAATTTTTCTATTTTCTCTCTCCTAAATTTTCGTCATTTATCGGGATTCGCCGAAAGTTTTCCTTTGGCTAAAGAGAAAGGGAATACGGATGTGTGGGAGTGTTATGGGAGGCCCTATCTGTTCCATTCGACCTCCGTCTATTTTCTCGATTTTTAAAGCTTATTTTAGCCTCGTGGTTGTCATGTTAAATAGCCTCTCTTTTCTTTTAAACTCTTCCCCCTTCTCACTCCATCTTCCCTATCTCCCTCTTCCTCTCTCTCCCCTCTCCCTTTCCTTTTTTCTCCTCTCACTGCTTTTCTTTCACCTTCTACCTCTTTTTTCCCACACCCTTGCTATTTTCCTTCCTCTCTCTTTTTTCCCGTTCATCCAATCTTCTCTCTAACCCTCCCACTCTTTCCATTTCTATCTTATGTTCCTCTTTCTGTCACACTACCTCCCTAAGTTAGATGGAAGAATAGGCTCTTGTCTCACTCTCGACCAAATGAAAGCATTTTTACACACAAAAATACCTATATATGTGTGTGTGTGTGTGTGTGTGTGTATACTAGTAGAAAGTGCTTGCATTCTGCAAGCATTTCATTTCACCTTGAAAAAACATTAAATTTAAAACAAAGATATATCATTATTAGAAGTATTTGTTTAATTCAAAAGATTTTTCAGCTGCACCGATTCTTTCTTTACTTATGGAACAGTATTGGAGTAAAACAATCCCTAAAATTTGCAATTTTAAAAATATTATACTTTTTGCATTGTGGGGTACTAATGCTACACATTTCTGCCATATTTTAAAGTTATAGCACATCTAGAAGTGAAATAATATTAATGTAATTGTTTACATTTTAAAAAGGTTTTAACGGCCGCAATAACAACTTAATGGAGCTATTCAAATGTTTATTTGTGCATTTGCACTAAGCTCTAAATCGCTTAAAAATTTCAACTCCCTAGCTTGCCCCGTAGTACTTAAATATTTATCTATTTGTTTAAATTTTAAGAATTTTTAATATCCAAACAAATTAAAATAACAAAATTTCTGTAATCCCTATTTGGTTTTTTGTTACAAATTCTACCTTTAAAAACATCAGCTTCGCAGCACATTCGGAAATACATAAACCTTAAAAATTTGTTTAAACATTTTCGAATTTTTAGCGGCCTCATTGTTGAACTTTTCAAGATTTTAAATTTTTCTATGTAGAATTTGCTACATAATGTTTTCAAATGCTCGTACCTACGACTTATAGTTTCCGAGATAATAATTATTAGTCTTGAATGTACAAGTGGGGTAAAAACAACTCCTAAAAATTAAGAATTTTGAAATTTTCGATTTTTCTGGTTGGTTGTGAACAAATCTTATAACCGTGCAAATTTCAGCTCCCTATTCCTCTTAGATTGCTCTACACACTGGAATACCTTTTTCCCATGGTAACTTATGGGGGATTTTCCGGGGCGTCTGGAGTCGAACCCAGAATTCTGAAAGCAAAGACGATACCAATTCCTAATAGGTGTTGCGACCATCTAGCAACGCTCCAAAATTCGTTTTTCCAGCTTATCGGCAAGTGCCCGAAATTAATTTGCAAAAATGGCGATTGATTTTCTTATAGGGAATAACGAAATATTCGGAATTTCTGAAGTCGAACCCGTGTCATTTAGGTGAGAGCTCTCATTTCTTCTCGATGTTTCTTCATGACCTCTACAAACGCTAAAACTTTCAGCTCTCTAGCTCTTGTAGTTTTGGCTGGACGTTAGTATCCTCCTATATATTAATGACATATCATAAGTAAGAAGCGTCAATATACGATAGTATACATCTATTATAAACTAGTAGAAGGTGCTTGCATACTGCAAGCATTTCATCTCACCTTGAAAAAACATTAATTTTTAGAGAGATATTTCATCATGGGAAATATTTCTTTAATTCAAAAGATTTCTCCTAGGGACCAATTTCTTTTTTTCCTTATGGAACAATAATGGAGTAAAACAATTGCTAATTTTTGCAATTTTATGAATATTATACGTTTTCCACATTGGGTTAATAATTCCTCACATTTCCGCCAAATTTGAAATTTGTAGCACATTTAGAAGTGAAATAACATTTATCTTATTGCTTAAATTTAAAGAATTTTTAACGGCCGCAATAAGAATTTCATAGATACAATGAAATGTTTATTCGTTTAAATAGACTAAACTCTAATTAACCTGAAAATTTCAGCTCTATAACTCGCACCGTAGTAAACATTTACCTATTTGTTTAAACTTTAAGAATTTTTAACTACCAAACAAATTAAAATATCAAAATTTGTATAATCCCAATTTCGTTTTTTTTTACAAATTCTACCTATAAAAACATGTTCAGCTCCGTAGCACATGCGGAAATACATAAAACATGAAAATTTGTTTAAACAATTTAGAATTTTTAGCGGCCGCATTGTTGAACTTTTTCAAGATTTTCATTTTTCTAGTCGGTTTTGCACAAAATCCTACCTATGAAAAAATTTCGAATCTCCAGCTCATATGGAAGTGCCTAAACATTAGTATCCTCCTATATATAGGTTATCATTGTATATCGACGTTCCTTACAGAGGAGGAGGATACTAATGTTTAGGCACTTTCAGATGAGCTGGAGATTCGAAATATTTTCTTAGGTAGGATTTTGTGCAAAACCGACTAAAAAAACGTAAATCTTGAAAAAGTGCAACAATGCGGCCGCTAAAATTCCGCAATTGTTTAAACAAATTTTCATGTTTTATGTATTTCCGAATGTCCTACGGAGTTGAATTTTTTTTTAGAGATAGGGACTGTCACAAAACCAAATAGGGATTATACAAATTTTGATATTTTAATTTGTTTGGAAGTTAAAAATTCTTAAAGTTTAAACAAATAGGTAAATGTTTACTACGGTGCGAGTTATAGAGCTGAAATTTTCAAGTTAATTAGAGTTTAGTCTATTTAAACGAATAAACATTTCATTGTATCTATGAAATTCTTATTGCGGCCGTTAAAAATTCTTTAAATTTAAGCAATAAGATAAATGTTATTTCACTTCTAAATGTGCTACAAATTTCAAATTTGGCGGAAATGTGAGGAATTATTAACCCAATGTGGAAAACTTATAATATTCATAAAATTGTAAAAATTAGCAATTGTTTTACTCCATTATTGTTCCATAAGGAAAAAAAGAAATTGGTCCCTAGGAGAAATCTTTTGAATTAAAGAAATATTTCCCATGATGAAATATCTCTCTAAAAAATTAATGTTTTTTTAAGGTGAGATGAAATGCTTGCAGTATGCAAGCACCTTCTACTAGTATGTTATATCCTCCTCTGTAAGGAACGTTTATATATAATGATAGCTGATTCTTACGGAAAATATAGGATATCTATTATAAATAGCTGCTTATTACGGAGGAGGATATAGGATATATATATATATATATATATATATATATATATATATATATATATATATATATATATATATAATATATAAAACCTATGGTACTTCTAGATATGCCACGGACCTGAAATTTGGCAGGATTATAGGTTATTAAGTACAACCATCCAGAAAAATCGAAAATTCAAATATTTTAGGTTTTAATGAGGTATTATTGACCCCAATGTTCCATTTCTATACTCCGTAAGAAAAACATGGAAATCTGTGCAGAGTTTCATAAATTTGCATTTTTAAATTAGTTATAATTCAGATAGAAACTCGGGAGGAAAAGAATTCTATAGCTAAAAGAATGAGGTTTCTTATTTTTGGAGACAATTCAAATCATTGACGAATTGACGAAGAAATATGTTTTTAATCGGAAAAAAGCAGATGCTCAACAATAAAGAACTTCAGCATTTGTAGAATTTGTAAAAAATGAAATAGATAGTATAGAAAATTTGATATTCTAATTTTTTTGGCTATTAAAAATTCTTAAAATTTCAACAAATAGATACCTAAATGTTTAGGTGCTACGGTGCGATTGCTGATTGCCAGAGAATTTAGAAATTCCGAATTGATGCCTTAATTTCCCAGAAAATAAAAAATATTATCTTAAATAAATGGGTTCTGTGTAGTTCAAATGCTTTCGCTTTGGTTTATTTACGAGTTTATATCTTGGCGTATGGTGATTTTTTTAACGCTTGCAGTATGCAGGCACCGACAACTCGTGTGTTTGTGTGTGTGTGTGTGTATATATGTTCTTTCACTTTCTTCCTTCACATTTTCCCTTCTTTGCCACTCATTTGATGACGCCGCACCAACTGCCTCTTCCTCTATTTATTTATTCCTTCTATTTCCCAATCCATCACTCTACCTTTCGCCCTTCCTCCCTTATATTTTTACTTTACTTTCTACTAAACTCGTAATGTTATCTCCTCTCTCCGACCTCTTTACCTTGGGTATAAAGGGGAGATTGTGCAAACTTATCGTTTTTCCTTTTGTTTTTTATCCCTTCGAGTTTTTTTGTTGATTAAAATATTTTCTGACGCTCTTTTCCCGAGAAAGGGCTTAATTAAATTTTTTATCGTCCTGATCGGTTGTTGTTCATAAGTTTACTTTCAGACGTTGGCGAACCTCATTGCTATTCGCTTAGTAAAAAATCTGATGTGGCCATCACATGACTTTCTCCATACCTGTAATATTTTTTAAAATTCCAATCATGTGAAATGATAATTAATATTTATCGAACTGCGAGAAAAATTTAGACTTTACAGAGAACCGAAGTAACTCAAACCTAAGCCTTCCGATATTGGATATAGCCACGAATCTCCAACAGTTAAGAAAATAAAAAGGAGCGTTACTAATTGCAAGACGTAACTAAGCGTAAAGAGTTTACAATAGCTACCGGTAGGTGGTGTGGTAGTGGCAGCAAAGAAAATAGTTTTTAGAATATTAAATAATGCATTATATGGGAAAATGTTTTGAAGAAAATTAAATTTCCTAAAACTTTTATTCGAATACTTTATTACGTTCATCAAATATTAAAACAAATATTTATAAAATCTGATGTGGCCACTACATACTTGTTATATTTCTAAAAATTGCAAGTAGGTTATATGGTAATAAATATTTTAAGGAACTGCGAGAAAAATGTAAAGACTTGACAAAGAACAGAAATATACTAAACTGTTGCCTTCGGATATTGGATATAGCCCCGACGCTCCAACAATTAAGAAAATAAAAAGGATCGTATAGTGTTTACAATAGTCGCCTGTAGGTGGTGTGGTGGTGGCAGCTAAAAACATTTAATTTTTAAAATATCTCTTCAACAAGGGGGGGAAATTGTTTCATATAAAGTTTATAGAAAATTAAATTATCTACAAACTTTATTCCGCTACATTTTTTTATTTATCAAATATTAAAGCAAATATAAAAAGCGAATAAGTGACATGGGTAAACACCCACTTCCGTGTTACCGATTTTTACCAAAAACTAATCAGCACGTCTTTCTTTAACAGAAATGTCAAATATAAAATTTCACGCTGAAATGATAAATAGTTTTTGAGTTAAGAGCACCCACAAAATCCCGGTCACAGACACACACAAACAGACACACACACACAGACGCACACACCCACAGACGTCATCGAGAAAATAGTCAAAACGTGTTCAGGAGACCTTAAAACATGTATTTCCGTTGAAATCTCGAATTCGATTTTTTTCATGAATACAATACTTTCTCTATACTTCGTATATTGAGAAAGTAAAAAATTGCTCTTATGGTGTTGGAAAATGGTTAGGAGTAGTTTATTTAGTCGGTTGAGTGAGTTTTTTCATATATTTAATTATATTTTGCCGAAAATGATTTCTTTTATATATAAGAAATCTTTCTTTTATTGAGCATTAAGATTCGTTAATGGGGCACCGAAAATAATAAAGTTGTAGTTGTATTGTCAATGATATAGTTTTACTATAGATATACAAATATTTAGGTATATTCCTCTGGAATTACGACAATCCATTTTTGGCTGTTTTGAACTCCAAGCCCTGTATTTGGCTGATGGAACAGGCATAATTTTGTATTTCGAATGCCTTGATTTTTCCCTTTATATTTTTACACATCATGTTTTGAACACGAACCTCTCTCTAACAATTATAGTTGTCATTTATCCATCCTCTGCACTTCTCGATCACATTCATGTGTGCGACTCGTAAAAAAACTTTGAAAATCGAAACGTTCTCTATTCTCTCAAGAATGTTTTAACTCCGAGTATAAACTCTTCCTTGACTTTTTTAAGGCGAAAATCACTTCGATCAAAGTACACTTCTATGCAAGCGCTTCCATGCACGACTGTAGCGTGTAAACAAGGAAGCCGCGCCCAGTATATAACACAACTCTACTCTAACATAAGACCCGTTTTTAATTTCTACTTTTAATCCATCCTGCCGCGTGTGTTGTTTAGGTCGATGAAGCGTTCGAGGATACCGAAGGCTATGTAGTCTTCGGAGGGAAAAATGCAAGGGGCTTTTAAACTCTCGGAGGTGAGTGAGGTGCGGGCAAGTTGGGTGTTTTCCGTCAGTCAGGTAAGGGTACTGGGTCGCGTGGTCTTCTAACTAACCTTCTTGTGTGTGTATGTGTTCCGGAGTTAACAGGAAGGGAAGGTGGCTGCGAAAGAGAGTGAGTAGCGGAGGAGGCTCGTAGTGGGAGTTGAGGGATAGATCGGCGGTGAGTTTCGTGGGAGGAAAGTAGAAGGGGTTTCGGCAGCGTCCGCTTGGGAGAACTTCCTTCGAGAGTTTTTCGCGGATTGAAAGAGTTTTGGGGCGGAGTTATAGAGGAGGGTGGGGGGTGGAAAGGAGACAGAGGAAGGGAAGGTCGAGATAAGAAGTTTAAGGGAAGGGGATTTTAGAGGAAGCGAGAGAGAGAGAGAAAAAGATAGACTGAGAAAGAGTGAGAAATGCTGGTGGGAGCCGAGAGAAAGAAAAGTTCGCCTCTTGGGACTTCTCTCTGAGCGTTGTTTTGTGTGTAGGCGCGTTGTTCCCTTATTTTTTCGAACTGGTGCGTGTGGATGAGCGTGAGAAGAGATGAGGAAAGGAGGTGGTGGAAAGTGGAAAGTTGGGTTGAAGCAAGAATGAGGATAAAGAAGGGAAGGGGAGAAGAGGGGGATAGAGTGGGGAGAATGAGATGGGGGAGTGAAAAAAGAGAGTGTGGGAGACGAAAGGACGTCCTCGGAGAAAATATTAGTGGAAAGAGATGGTAATTGGGCGAGTTGGAAGGATTGGACGTTACGAAAGATGAAAAAAGGGACAGAAAAGGAAATTCGAGAAATGTTTACGTTAAGGATGCAGTCGTAACTTTGCGGGGAAAAAGGAGTGATAGAAAAAGGAAATTGATATGTACAGCGGATTTCTCCCGTTTTATTTCATGTGAGTCGGAGTGGACGCTACGTAGAATTTGACATAACTGCACGCAAACTTTCCAAGTTATACATAATGGAATGAAAAAATTGAGGAAAAATAAGAATCTCCTCCCTCGAGAATTAGTTTGCTGGGTGCAGTTCTCTAATTTGCATGCAGTTTGAATTACTTAATCAATGCTTCCATTTGTGTTTGTGTGGGGAGGTTCGTTCGCGATTCTTCAATCGGGGAAAAAAAGTTTACGCTTAAGGGTGGCGCAAATAATTTAAAGACCAGAATCTAGTAGATCGACTCAGTATCGATAAGCCTGTCGTGAATTCGTAAGAGAGGAGAGATTAAAACTTGGCGGAATTCTTCGAAACGGTTTTGAGAGAGAATAGGTTTAGCGCGGAAGGTAAAGAGGATTGAATATTTCACGAGGAAAGAAAAGAGAGTGAGGTGGAGTTCTTTTTCGGTGGAGGAAGTTGGGGAAAAAAGGTAACGTCGTGGAGGAGGGAAAGAAAAAATGGAAGGGGAAGATTGAATGAGGTCGACGGAAGGTGCGAAGTTAATGAAGAAAACGGTGTACGGAGATAATTAGGAACTGAAAGACTTAGAGAAGGAAGGGGAAAAGGGAAAGATGGGAGAGGAAAAGTGGAGTCTTAAGAAGATTCAGGATGGAAAGAGAGAGAGAGGGAGGATTGCCGAGTTTAGAAAATATGAAAGGCTTTGGTATTGATGAAGATGGAAGATAAGAATGAAGAAAGAGGGCGGTTATAAAGATGGTGTATGAAATGTTTTATAAAGAGGGGAACGCGGAAGATGCAGAGAGAGGGAGAGAGAGATAGAAAGGTGGGGCAAGGTGTTGGGAAAATCTTCCGAGTAATCTTTTTTAGAACCGCATTATGAACTTGTTTTCTGGAAGAAAAATATATATCGAAAAAACACAAGTAATTCACGTCTTCCCCGGGACTTAATCTTTAAATGTATGAGGTTGGAAAGAGGGGAAAAGAAGGATTTATATGAGGTAAAAGGATACCGGAAATGACGTAAGGAGGAGGAGAGAGAGAAGGTATGAAGAAAATAGTGGAAAGATCGATCATGCCAGGTTCCGCGTTGATGCAGAATGAAGGAAATTGAAAGAGATGGTTCGTGGAAAAACGTGGGGCAGGTTGAAAGGTTCGAAGTTTTAAGGGTTAGGGGAAGTAGGATAGACTTTGGAGAGGATGAAAATTTCGCATTCTGTGTGATGAAGAATGTAGGGGGTGAGAGGAAGAGTTAGACAAGGCGAGCAAGGTCGGTGAAAGAACGGTGTCGAGGTGAAGCGCGGATAAAACAAGGATGGAGAAAGGCGAGATTAAAAGAGTAAGGTTATCGACGATGGAAGGAAAGCAGGAAAGATTTTTTCTTTTGTAATGTTCGATTGCTAAAAAAAGTAGTAATTTCAATTATTTGATAGTTGATTAAAAACATTGAAGAAATTAAATTTCGAGTCCATCATATTTCTCGCATGAAATTGATAAAACTGTTAAATAATCAGTAACCTGTGAGTTATGACCACTATGACAGCTACTTGGAAGCTTAAGGTCGCACCTTGTTCACTGAATATAATAATAATAATATGGCTACTGGAGTTGACTTTAACCAGCAACTGTGTTTTACATTGCATTCGTTGATGTTTGAATCCGTAATTTTTTGCGATTAAATTTTCACCAGTAATAGCTCGCTGTAATAGTAGTACCATATATTTGTATGCTGTATTTCTGAAGCAAATTTTGCTAATCAAATACCTTTTTGTCTTTTGTTCTTTATTTCTTGCGATAGATAGCTTGACCGATGTGTCTGCGATGGTTTGTTCTTCGCTCTCTGTCATTGTAGATTCTACCAAATTCTTATAGTTAGGAGGTAATACATGCAAGTAAAGGTGGACTTATTATTCGAATAGGCAAAAATCCTTTCTCATCAGAGATGTACGATATCGTCAACTTATACGTGGCGTATAGTTTTGCACCGTCAAGCATGCAGACGAAATACGTTGTGAATGTTAGTCTTTCTCGGAAGAAAAGTCTATTTTGGTTGGGTAGAGAGGACGGCAGGGCTATCTAGAGAATAAAAAGGGAGCGACGAAGGAATCGTAGCAACATATTAAAGATGGAGAACCTGGTCCGGATATTCGAGTGATAGGGAGAGGGGAGAGGAGGGTTAAAAAGACAGAGAAGATGTCGGCTCGAGATGGCTGCGAAGGAGTGGCCCCAAAGATGCTTAACAGGGCTCTGATAGGAATCGGTTGGAACAGGGTAGAGAGAGAAAGATAAGGGTATGGATTGGCGTAGAGACAAATAAGATCAAGTACTCCGTAAGAGACGAGTGAGTGGGTTTTTAGAAATATCAGGCAAGTGGTGGACGAGTTAGGGTTACACTTACGATAAGGTTGATATGGAAGATATATAAAGGGATGGGAATGGATGGAGACAGGAGAGAGGGAGAGAAAGAGTAGTGAAGAGGAACGGGCGAAGTGGTTGGAGATGAAGATTGGTTTAGGATTGGGTGGAGAGAGAGGTATGTTAGAGAGAGGTAGGTGGTTGAAGAGCCTCCCCTCCCCCTTTTCCCTTCCTCTCCTTCCCTTCCCCATCCTCCTCTACCCTGATTGAACGTCGGGGTGTGCAGCGGGTGAGTCACTCGGCTGATGGCCTCCCCCAACTCTCTTCTCCCTTTTCCGTCCCGCCCCTTTTACGTCCTTCCCCACTCTCCCTCGCAGAAGAACCTCTCTGGCTCTGCCCTCGCATACACCTCCGCCCCACTCCATTTCGCGTCCTCTCCCTCGCCCTCGGGTTGCGTTTCGTCCCATCTCCGCCCTACCTTACCCACCCACGCACCGAAATAGACTCACCCGCGTCTCTCTCGCCTCTTCTCTCTCTCTCCCCCCTCTCTCTATCGTTCTCTCGCCATTTTTGCCCCTTCCACGACTCACGCCGTATCTAGATTCGAGTCTAGAGAGATTTCTCCTATTCTACCTCTTTCTTCTCATCTTTTTGTCTCTCCCTCTCTCTACATTTGTCCAAGCTATATTTCACAGTCTTTATCCAATGGCTCTTTCCCCATTTATCCTATAGAGTAAACCCTTGTCCAACAGGATTTTCCACAGCGCGGATTTATTTATGCGTGGTTTAAACTTATTGGCCCGACATGCATTGCGCGGTTTTGAATTGAATGGGTACTGCATTTTACCCGAAAAAAGTCGCCCCTTATACTGACTCGTGGTTTTTTCCATTAGGTGTCCAATGATGCCTCTTTTGAGAACGTAACCTACACATTGCATTCTCAAAGTCCCTCTATTCTACATTTACATGTTACTCTGCGATTCGCCTAGCTGGTGGATGGCAGCGGGTACATTGTGTCAAAATATCCATAACAGCTTTCGCTTGCAGTTTTGTCTCTTATTCTCTATCTCTATTCTTCCTCCCCCCGTCATTCTTCACCCCTCTTTCATGCTACTTGTATCTACATTTTTATATCCATCTCATCTATCTTTCTCATTTTCCGCTTTCCATCCATTCCTCTCTTTTCCTCTCCATCTCCTTTTCTCTCTTTTTCATTCTCCTCTTCTCTCTTATTCTCCTCTTCTCTCTTTCTCATTCTCCCCTTCTCTTTCTCATTCTCCTCTTCTCATTCTCCTCCTCCATCTTTTAATTCTCTCCCGCTATTATCTCTTCACGCAGTTTGCTCTCATTTTTCTTCCTCCTCTCTCCCATTGTCTTCCCTTTTATCCATTCATTGCTTATTACCTCTCCCCTTCTGTCTCTCTCTCTCTCACGCTTAACCTCGTTCTTCCATTGTCTGGAAATTCTCTTCCTTCCGCCTCCCAAGTGTTTTAAAATGACCTCCCCTATCTACTTCACTCCTTCACCTCAACCTTAATCTCACCTCTTTCCTTCCCTTCACTCCTCCGTTCGCCTCGTTCTCTTCTGTTTAAGTTTCAGTGTTGTTTGACCAACATCTTTCTCTTCTCTCTCGTTCCCTATTCTCATTCCTTCTTTTAATCTCGCCCCTTCTCTCATCCCCACTTTATTGAAAGGCTTCCCTCCCGTATTTTTTCCTACCCCTCTCAACCAACCTTTCGTCCTCTTTTTCGCTTTTTTATTATTAATCCTCCGCCCTTTTCCCGTATTTATCGCCGCCCTCGTTAGTCTGATTAAAGTAGGGTCTCGGTTTTTTGGACCATTCAAAAGAGGTCTCTGGTTCGATTTCTTTCCACTCGAAAGATCCAGGTTTTTTGTGATCGTGTTTTAAAAATATTTTTTGAGAAGGAAGGTGTATTTTCTTTTTTTATGCAAACAGTCGATTTGTCTTGCTGTTAAAATATTAAACGCAATGACTTGTCGTAATTAGGACCAGTGATTAGTTGGATCTCGATAACGATTTGTTATTGTGTTTTATCTTTAACAATTTCTACCAGAGTGTCGAACCGAACCTGAACCGAAAACCAACTCCGAACCGTGATTTTGTTTTTACTTTGAACCCGACCGAACCTAAACCTGTCTTAAAACGGGTTCAAAATCTTCTAGACAATCCATGTAAGTATATAACCAAATGAAAAGAAAATAATTCTTACTGAAGTTAGGTGGACGAGAGGGACGTTATGTCTCGAATTTTCAGATCTCTCAAAAAGCAGAACATTTCTCTTCTGTTTCTAGATTTGATTTGTTGCTTGATCTCCTCACACATCGTGAATCATTGGCGGTGATTAGCTTGATTTTAAATTGTTCCTCTGTAACATTGTTCAATGCTTGGCACGAGATTTACATTCAAATATACTTAAAAAAGAGTAGAATTTTCTAAATAATGATCTTTTGTTTGCTGTTGTATATTTAGATCGTAGATACAGATTGACTTTATATGAAGAGAAAGTAAGAAAGCTAAAATCCAAGTTACTAAAACGCTGAAGTTACTGGAAAATATACGACTTGCAGACAGCTTGAAAGAAAATATGAAACATTCTGTACCAGCAGCAAGTATTTCAGGCTCTACAGCAGGTGACGACTTGCTAGAGCAGTTTCTGGTAAAAAAACGAGAAATCTCACACAAACACTAAAATCCAATCTGACTAAAGAAATCAAAGTAATTTAGAACTTGCATTTGAAGTTCATGAGAAAATTCAAAGGCTTTCCAAGAACAGTCAAGTTCTTAACTTCTGGGAAGAAAATAAAAACCAGTATCTCATTTTTTATCATGTTTCTCAGGTCACTTAAGGAGACAGGTCAGTGTTGAGCGAGCTTTCTCAGTATTAACATTTATTTTATCACCAAAGCGTGCCAACTTATTGGAGACACACTTGAAAATATTCTGCATGTCCGTTTGAATGAAAATTTATTTTAAAAATTAAAATATTTATTTTCTGTTATATTTTTTTAAATAGATTTTGTTATTTGTCAATTGTTGTAGATGTTGCCCAACAGTTTTTATAGAGTTCCCAATTCTACTAACATTTGTTATTAGTTTTGTAATTCATTTTGTTTTTATTATAATGTATTTTTCGAGGTTGATTTGCATTTTTTAAATGAAGTCATTATAAAGTAAATTAATGAATTTTATATTTAAAATGAATTAGAATTTTTAAAAATGAAAACCTGTGCCCGAACCGGAACCAAACAGTTCAAAAACTTTTTTCATGAACCGAAGCCGATCCCAGAAAATACAATAGTCGCATCCCACTCGGAGAACTCCGAATTTGTCTCGAGTTTCATGAAATTTCCCAGTTTTTATTCGAATTTTATTTGAATTGGTTTTGGTTGTCATGGCAAACTCATGGCTCAGGATATCATATCTGTATTTTTATGTATCCGTCAACAGTGGTAATTGTAGCCATCGTTCATCGTAAAAATTGAAAATATTTTACAACGCGGGTTGTTTTTCCCCGTTCGTGGAAGTTCTCGGGCTTGAAAAATTAGAACTTACTCGTCCACTTGTAAAGAAACTTATCTTTACGTTTGGCGTTCAGTCGTTTTTAAGAGGTGTCCATCTGAAATGGTATACTTTTTATCACCGACTCTAATAATTATTAGCTACTATCGTTCAGTCATTATTTAAGTTTTAGAATTGCGGAACTTAGTAAGTATTGAGTAAATGGAGCTTTGTGAAACTGCTAGGAGAAACGAACAACGTCCCAGGATCACGATCATTTTCATCGAAATTTACTTTTTCTTCCTTTCCTGCTTACAGCACATATGATAAACGTTTCCTTCCTTTTCCTTTTTGGAAGTTTTCAGGGAAAGAGGAGGCGTTAGGGTTTGGGGAGTTTGGGTTGTGTCGTTTACGCTGTGACTTAACGCTCGGTTGCTCTCATTCTCCTGTCTTAATGTCCGAAATCCTTCCTTCTGCAAACTTTCGTTTCTGCGCTCGACATTTTTTTGCATTTGAACGCAAAACTCCCCTCTGACTTCTTTTTATATCACGTCCCTGCTTTCTCCCCCCCCCCCTCGCTTCCCGCCTCTTTTTTTATTTCCCTCGCTCACACCTGACATCTTCCCTTGTCTCCTTCCCTTGACCTGACCTTTTTTTTACACTTTCTCTCTCTTCTCGCGTTCTCCCGAGTTCTCGCTTCACTACCAAAAAAGCATTATGGCGTTCTTATTCCTTTGCTATTTCCTACTGTCTATCGCTTCGCTTTCGTCCAGTCCGCCGTTCTTGCGTTTCGTAATGTAGGACCATTGTTTAATTTATGTTTGCGTTTAAAAAAGTGTAAGGGCAGGAAAATGTTTTGCTTTTTATTACAGTACAGTTCCATTTATTCGGACTAATTGGGACCAAAATGGTCCGGATAATCGAAAATATGGATAATTGGACTTAAAAAACAAACGCTGCAATACTTTTAAATATATCATCCAGTACGTTTTGAAAAAATAAAAATAAAAATATAAATAAATAAATAAAATATTTCTAATGAATTAGCCAAATAAAACATATGGCTAAGACAGTAAAAAATTCTAAATCCTTAGCCTCCGTAGAGGATGCGTTAATGGTTTAAACTCGTTTAAATTGGTGTTAAACATTTTCAAAAGTTTCTTTATTCATTATTTTTTATAAGATCTTTCTAATTTATTCTCCATACTACGGTGCATCCTATATACGGGTGTGTCCTGTGCACGAGTATTTAGGGCATGTATTTTTGGAGCTCTGCGAATTTAGGTTATTAAAAAATAGATCGAAAAATGTCTATAATCGAATCCGTTCGAACACATATTTTTCAGGCTCAAAGCGATACGGAATGCATATACCGTGACCACTGCAAACTCGGTGGTAAAATTAGCCCATTTTCGTTCGCGTTTATGCTACCAATTAGATTTCACAGTTGGCTAAATAAAACATATTCAATTCAAGGCTTTGTTTTCAAAATACTATTCTTTCGACTAGGATCTCAGCTATTTTAGCCATTTGAGCTCTGAAAAAACAGCGGGTCGCACGAAAACCTAAATTGGAATTCTCTCGCCGAGTTTGATAGGAGTTAATGTGTTATAGTGCTTTTAAAAATAAATTGGATTTATTTTATGTTAGCTCGATGTTCATTTTTTATCCCGTTTTACGGCGGAGCAATGTGTATCTGTGTTTTCATGTAGAACGTTTTTTGACACCTTTGCAATGATTGTTTGGTTCAGGTATGCTAATTTTTCGTTTTCTCTTCTTTACAGGTGAGTAAACATGCACTTATGCATATTCATCGCCTGGTTAATTAGAGTCGTGAATCGGTGAGTATTATCGGCTGTGGAATACCACGAGTCAGAACTGATTTAAACCTTTGTATTTTATTTATTTGATTGTGCTTATCACATGTGGGCTAATTGAGACAACTATTTTTTTCGAATTAAAAAAACTCAGTATTGTCGCAACCATTAGTAAAAGGTATCAATTGAATAAAAATCGACTGTCGTGGTGGAATTTTTCTACGGGCAACATAGATATTAATTGAAATTCTTTAGATGTAGATATGTATTTGTGTATGGCTGACAGATAATTGTGTATGTAGAGTTATCGCTTTATAGAGATATATTTTAAAGTATTCGCTATTCTTCCATTTTGCTCTTAAGTAACGCTAAGTGGAAATTATGCTCGTGGGAAACACAAGTGTTAATTAATTTCAGCCCTTTACGTTTAATATAAAGGGTCATCCCAAAAGAACTATATTATTTTAATAATATAAATTTAATTGGAGTATACGAATTAAAAAATTAATTTCATTGTAATATAGAAGAAATTTCGGAGTTTTTGAAATATAAAAATCTTTAATTGAGAACGTTCATTTTGTGCTTCTACTCCAATAACTTGATGCAAGCACATAAGGAATTTTGTATTTTCCAGTTCAATTCGTTTGCAATAGTGTTTTCTGTAAATATATTCTTTCGGATTGTCCAACATAGACCCAGCTCTATAAAAACTTTCGTACCTATCAATGATACTGTTTTGTGAAGGAATATTCGTAACAATATATTGTCTTTGATAATTTCTTTGCATTTGAATAACACTTAAAAATTTAAAAAGTTTTAAAAATAAATACTCTTTGCTATGTTGTGTATGATTCCATTTTGACAATACGGTGGCCAACATAAACCCCCAAAATTTCTTTATACAACAGTACACATTAGAAAAATTATCCCTTAAATAACGATGTACTCATAATATAAAATAGTCAACCCTTTCGTAACGATCCCGTAGTTAAGAAGACTTCGAAATCGGCTGTTTTTTGCTAGCATTTTAAACTGCTACAAACGAACGCTCGTCATAATTGGCCGAATTATATTAACAACTTTGTTGACGGTTTTTTTTGCCTCTGTGAGCAATTGCATACATTACAGTAACCAGCTTCGTGGATAAATTTTCCATATGGCAATTTTTTATATGTCATCCTTGTTACCATTTCCCTTTTTCTCTATGCGAATGTTTCCATGTTAGGCGGATGTTATGTATTTGTCGCACGTTTATATACCTCCTCCAGTTCACTTTCTTCCCGTCACTATTTCTTCTATTCCTTTCATGTCCTCTCAACTAACCTTCGCCCTCATCCTCACCTCGCCGGCCTTTTATTCTTCCCTTTCTCTCTACCCTTCTGTATTCGTCCAGGCACCTCGCCCTAATCCCGCCTCTTCCTTTTTTCACCCCTAAAAGTACCTGGATGGTCAGAGAGGGAGAAGGGGAGGTGTGGGTGTTCTATTTATGTAACTACTTGCATCGACCCCTTTTGTGTTTCCCTTTCCTGTTCGACTTGCCCATTCTTTCCACCTCACCTCCCTCTAATCCTTCTCGTCAGTGTTTTTTTTTCAGAAACAAAAGCTCTTCTGATATTTTTAACTCGGCCACTGTCGTATCCTCCATCCCCATTTTTGAACCGCCCTCCATCTTTCACTCTGTGTTCATTCATAGGTATTCGGTTAATGCCACAATATATTGTTCCTTCGTACCGATAATGTATAATTTAGGTGTGGTGCGATAGTTGCTCTTGCAGAGCATTCTTGCAAATGTAAAACCGGAGTTGACGCTCGTCATCATGCTGAGTGAGAAATTCCGATTCCGCCTTCGATTCATCTTAGCGGCGGTATGGATAAGGAAAATATTTTGGTGAGATATTTACACAAATCCACGATTTTATTAAATTTTTGGAAACTTTCACGTTAACTTGAATCGCACTATGCCCTCATATGCTTCTGTCTTCGCCAATTTTATTCTTGGTTGTGCTGGTCACCCTAAGATAGCCTAACGTGTTTTGTTTATGCAATATGATGATTATACTTTGTAATATCTGCGTAAATTTTAAGATTTGCAATTTTACGAGCCTAGTTAGAAATTCCAGGAGAAAATGTCGCCGATGACGTAACCTGCAATGTTGGACTGTGACAAATTTTCAAATCGGAAAAACTCCTTAATTGCATAATTGTTTCAATCAAACGTGAACTGTGTATTACCTCATGATAGCGTCGCAATCTACGCTCAAATGACCGACCGCTCGGGGAATTTACAATCGCATCGCCCCTCTTAGCGCTCCCGACCTCCATCCAACGAGACCGATGACTAATTTTGGTTTCGTAATCGTCCGCCATCCCGCGGTGGCGGTGAGACGTGATTGGAATCGTTTAATCCGTCGTTTCTTTTTTCCCAATGCTCTTTACCTTCTTAACGCGTGTTTTATCGAGTATCTTTATCCGTCACTCGCGTCTTTCTGGTTCGCGCCCGTGCGTGCTCGAGTGAGCGATCTGGCGAGTGCCTGCGTTACGTGTCCGCTCGGATTCGTCGAAACGAGTCCTGTCGTGTGTGTAGAGCTCGATAGCCTGGTTGCACTTGCGACAGTCTTTTTTGAGGTTTCATGTTAGCGACCCCAGCATTCTCCCTCGGCGACGACGCCGTCGAGAGGGAAGGAAAGAGAAGTTTTAGTGAGGTGGAGGGGAGATTTTTTTGAGGGAGAGGTAGAAGGTTTCGGAGGGAGTGTTGGCTTAGGAGGAGGGATAAAGGGAGGAGTTAGCCACCAAATTACCCTGCAGACTACTTGCTTACTACCCATTCCCGCCCTCTGTCCATGCCTCTCCGCTTACTCCCTCACCTCTCCCCTTTTTCCCTCACCTCTCCCCTTTTTCCTACCATTACTTCTCGTGCTACTCTACCTACAGTTTTTTCACCGCCCAGTTTATCTCCCGCGGTTAATAAAGACGTGAAGCAAATGCTTTAATTTTTCTCTCGCGATGTGCTCTTCAACTGTTCTTTTCCCTCCCTCCTTCGTTTCTATTTCTCTTCTAGTGTACCGTCTCTCCCCTCTCCGTTCCAATCCCTTCCTCTCACTTAGAGACCCTTTTACTAAGTCTATCCTCTCAGTTAAGTCGTTCCCAAAAACTCGTTTCCTATTTTTTTCCCTTCCTCACGCCCTTTATACATAGGACATTATCGCCCGTCGCTACTGCTCTTCCCTTTTATCGCTCTTTCTTTCCTCTCCCTCTAAACTTTTTCTTCCTTTTTTCTCTCTCTCTCTGTTCCTCCAATCCTGTCATTCTAGTTCACTTATCCGCTTTTATGTCTTTAATCCTTTTCCATTCTCCCATCTCTTCCTTCTTTCCTGCCTGCCACACTCCCTTTCCTTTATGGCTACGTATTTATCCTTTCCACCATTTTGCTCCTTTTTTATTTTTCACCCGCTCTTCTGTGTTTTAGGTTTTAGATCCTGTCATGTGTTCTATCTCTATATATTTCTATATCTCTCCAGTCCATTAAAATCTCTATTTCTACCACTCTCTCGCCGTATTTTCGTCTTTATACCGTTCTCATTTTGTCCTTCCATCTTTGTGGTAGAGGGAAGAATCCCGTCGCTCTATGCATGTATATGTACATGCATACTGTATTTACCCAGCTATGAGACGACCCCCTTTTACAGAAGCTAATTTTGAGAAGAAATTTTATAAGGGATTCTGAAGGAAATAGATTAAACAAGATTATTGGAGTTATTTTTTATTTATCTAAAAATTATCATCACTATGGGAAGTGAAAAGTTAAATTTGATTTAATGTTTAAATCACATTTATCCATGCTAGAGTAGTCATAATCAGTTTCGCTATTTTTTGTTTTATTTCTTTGATCGCGAACACAAGACGATCCCCAATCTTTGATTGAAAAAAAACACAAAATTCGTCTTGTAGTCAGGTAAATACGGTGACACTGCGTGTATTTATATATTAACGAATAGGTGACGCCACTATACATTCTGTTAGTTTACTGGGGCCATCAACCTCATCTCTAACCAATTCCATTTCCACCAGAGGTCTTGTTATTTTTTTATGGGCGTAAAATCTCCCGTTTTTTCTTCTCTCTTCTCCAAAAATATACGTGTCTATCTTCTTCCAGTCTCATCTTCGTTTTATTCCGTCCACTATTTTTACAGTGGGTTGTTTAAAAGAGTTTATTTTCTCCCCGTCGCCTCGGACTTCACTCGAGCAACAGTGTTTTGTTTCTCTCTCGTACCCGACCGTTACGAGGTTCATTTTTTTAGATTACGGGCCATTTTTGCTCGCCCCGGCAGCCGCCATCGCGAAGTGATTTTTATTCGTCAATTAAAATATATCGTGGCTGACCTTATTCTGTCTCGTTTTATAACTTTTTAGTTCGTCTTATTTAGCCGTCCGAAAGGCTTCGCGCGATGTCATTTGTTTTACTTCCTGGCGACGGAGTACTAATTAAGGTCTCGTTCCTTCTGTTTTTCTTTCTTCCTAGTGAAAAATCTATTGACGATATTATGTCATCCGAGAAAGAATTATGGAGCTCACATTGTTGCTGAAATCAAATTGATTGAGCTATGTTTCTCCAATAAGCATACATCGTGGCCGGACATCCGAACGGACGTTATGCGGACAAGATGGGATAGGTAGGAAATGTTAACGACCGATTTATAAACAGTTTTACTGGAAATTTATACTACAAGTAGCATATAATATTGCACGGTTTATATAAACCACCGGAATGTATATGCAATTGAACAAGTGGATTAAACCGTCGGAAGTATAAACAATTGAACGGGTGGATTGAACCGAGGGAATTATAAATTTTTGAACGAGTAATTTGAGCACCAAAGCGTATAAACAATATAATGGGTAAACTTTACCGCCAGATATATCAACAATTGAAGCTGTAATTTGTACCACCAATAGAATATAATATTGCACGGTTAATTTTAACCACCAGAATTATAGTAGTCAATAGTATGAACAATTGAACAGATAAAGTGGACAACCCTAAGTATAAATATGGATAGGGTGTGTATAGCATTATGTATAAACAATTTAACGAGTAATCTGTAGCACCAGACGTACAAACAACTTAACGGGTCAATTATACTAACCTTATTATGAATAACTAAACGGGTAATGTGTACAAAAATTATTAACAGCAGAACGGGAAATAATTATCACCACTAGTAAAATCGAACGTAGGCAATATATCGATTTCCAACATTTCCCGCCTATTACATCCTGTTCGCATAACGTCCGTTCGGCATAACGTCCGTTCGGCATACCGTCCGCTCGGCACGTCTGTTCGGCACAACGTCCGTTCGGAATAACGTCCGCTCGGCATAACGTCCGCTCGGCATAACGTCCGCTCGGCATAACGTCCGCTCGGCATAACGTCCGCTCGGCATAACGTCCGCTCGGCATAACCTCCGCTCGGCATAACGTCCGTTCGGCATAACGTCCGTTCGGCATAACGTCCGTTCGGCATAACGTCCGTTCGGCATAACGTCCGTTCGGCATAACGTCCGTTCGGCATAACGTCCGCCGACATATCGTCCGGGTACCGCCATACATAGGTTGAGAAAACCAGATGCGCATTTCGGCCACAATGCAGCCTCCTTCAGTGGTGATCCACCAGTGGTAAAATCGGAAAAAAACTGCTGCGAAGCCAGAGTAATCAGCAGCGATTCATCGGTTGTATAATCTAAAGCAAATTACTACAAAGCAGCCGTAGTCATTGACTATTCACTGGTTAGACACATAGAATCGCGCATCTCGTTTTCTCGACTTTTTCTGTTGGATACACTTAGTTTGATCATAGTATTTTGCCAGACCTTTCTCTTCTGCATTATCATTCGTCGTCCCGTCGTACTCCTTTTTTGTTTATTTTTTGGTATATTGGAATATCCGTCTTGTTTTATCGGGTTCGCTCTCTCTTTTCCCTTCCCTCCTTCCCCATCCAACTTTCCTACAGGGCTTAATTCTTCTTTCCCTCCCTCCTCTCTCTGCCTTTATATTTATTTCGTTTTCTGGTTTTCATCCATGTCATTCATTTATTCCCTCTCTCGTATCTCGATGATAAGTTCTCTCTTTACTTCTTTCTTTGGCCGCGAGGTGGCAATATCTCCCCTCTGCGTCATTTCCTTCCTTTTGGTTTTCTATTACTTGCCGACTCTCCCCCTTCCCCCACCCCCTTTCTCTCTCTCACTCTCCACCCATTATTTTTCCTCTTTCGGATTCAAGACTGCTACCTAGCACGCGACCTGCATAAGGCTAGGATAAGTGATCGAGACTTTTTTATTTTTTTTTCCTTTCGAGGTATTTTCGATGAAGTGAATGCGGTTCTTTGTATGAGACTGATGCCTTTGGATTATTTTCCCTCGCTATGACCGTTTAATTTCGTCAAAAATTAGCCTTTTCTTAACGGATTCAGGTGCCTCCCGTTTGCGATTTTTTTCCTTTCTCGTTTTTTTCCATTACGAGATTGCCAACTTTACCTTTTACGATGTCTTCCTCAGTTTTCAAATTACGGAGCGTTCTATTTTAACGACGGCGCGTTCGAGTTTGTCTGGCGTAAAATGAAACCGTGGACTATGCGTCGGTTATTAACTTTTTGCTTGAGTTAGTATATATCGAGCACGAAACTCTTAATTGGTTCTGTTAAGCTGGCGTCATAAACAGGGAGGACGTTTTGTTTTTCGCCTAAAAACTTGATCCTATGCACTTCAAAGATGTCGCGTAGTCGTTTTAGCATACATGAGCGAGTTTTGTAATTTATTTTCCTGCTTGTCCGGGAGAGGATTAATAAAGGTATAAAATACTGTAATTATTCTCTATTCAACAAATTTATTTATGTGGATTGTTTTTATATAAATGTTTTTTTTTCTCTTTTCTCTGCGCCTTTGTTTGCTTCTTGTCTTTAATTTAAACGGCGTCGTTCTCTTTCCCATGCTGACTTTTTCCGATAGGAAAACCTGGTTTCTTACACGTCGTACGTGCAACGTACCCATTTCCTTATCCTATACTTCGTCATGACCTCTCCAGACGGTATGAATGCGCATCTTAATCTAGTGTATTTTTGTCTCGGATAAGCGAGCTGCACCTATGGATTTTCTTGCCGACGAGACACGGCGGCGCCTCCGTGTTCGACCGCATTGTCTCTCTCTCTCTCTCCCTCTCTTTTCTTTATTCCGCCTAGAGAAAGGAGATGGAATGAAATTCCTCGTTCCTAATGAAAAAAAGGCGATCGCTCCGGCGCTATCAAAAGATTGCTCGAATTATTTCTCCGTTGCGTCGACCGAGATCTCACGGAGGTGTTGTGTATTCGCACCTCGCCTTGCGCGAATAAGTCTCATCAGGCCGGTTTTCTTTTTTCGTAGGCGTAGAAATTGGCTTATTTCTCTCAGGACACATTTTTGGCTCAATGATTTATATTGCGCGCTTCTGAAAACAATCAGGGAGAAATGGTAGATGTTAAAATCGTAAATAAATGAATACCGTGTAGTTCGGAACGCATCTTGGCAATATTCAAATCAAGAAGTCTGCGCTTAACGTCGTGGAATTGATTTTTATGTCGGTCCTTATTTGACCAGGGTTCTCAAACTTAATGAGGGCCGAATGAATAATTTTGAAATAATTGGCGGACCGTTTCAATGGACATGGCGGGTCGCATGTTATAATAATGAGGCTAAGCATTTTTTTAAAGCAACAACTCGAAATGATACGTATTTAAATTAAGAGCAAATTCTCATTCACTTCCTAATTATTAAGCATTGGCACATTGTTTCGTATTAGTTTCACAATCATTGTCTCTCTATGCTTTCTCTTCGACCTATTTGCACTTGAATCCAAGTAATGAGTGGGCCGCACATTTTGAAATGGCGGGCTCGCACGCGATACAAGGGCAACTTCTTTGGGACTTCTGGCTTGAGCCGTCACCAAGGGGTGTGAAGTGAACTTAATCGATTCCATTTTTACGCACATGGACAGATACGTTTAATTCTCATTTCGTAAGTATCTCATCCTTAAGATATGTTGCCTCAAAACCAGTAGTAGCATAAAAAGTCACATTGTATCTCACATTTTTGTCATGCGTGAGAATTTTACGCACTGAGTTCTATGGAAGATATAAGTAGCTTCGAATTCGGCTTCATTCTCTAGGCGGTTATCATCCTGCTCGACCGTCGCTCTTAGGTCGCCCTCCTAATTTGGTTTTCCTCGTCGCAAGCTAGCTTACCCGTCTCATTTTCTCTCCACTTCTTCACCTACCTCTTTTTGATGTAAATTTCTCCCGACTCCGTAAAGCCCCCTTTTTAACCCCCCAAGTAAAAGCTGGAACCTTGGGTACTGGACGAGAGAAAGGAGATGTAAACTCCGCCTATTTTAGGTTCAAGGAGAGAAAGGTGCTCCTAGGTCTTTCGGCGGTGCCAAGTGTTTTGCGGGTTTTCATGCGGCGTATGGATAAGAGTAGGGAGCTGTCTACCATGGAAAACCAGGGGAGGATTGAGGGAGAGAGACGAGTGGGGAGAGGCGTGAGATAGAGGGAGAGATATAAGGATAAGATGCGGTAGCGGGGTTTTTCGGGGGTTTGGGTTTTTGGGTGGTGGGATTGGAGAGAGAGAGAGAGAGAGGCAGCGATAGGACTTCCATGTCTCCCCTCGCGTGCCTCAGGGGAACGCCTCCTCTTCCCCTTCCATCTCTTTCCTTTCCTTCCCTTCCTATCCTCTTTCTTTCGTCCTTACCATTTCTCTCAATTCATCTACTTTCGTACTTTACTCCATTTCCCCTCCTGTTATCCCCTTTACAGTCCGTCCCCGTTCTGCCTCCTTTTCTCATCCACTGAGCGGGAGAAGCAGGGAAAAAAGGGAGACTTCGAGATGAGGGGTGTCTCTTTTTTCTTTATTTTTTCCTTCGATCCCGAAAATTCACGGCTTCTGGAGTTTTTTCCTTTTTTATTTTAGAAGAAAAGCGAGGGAGGGGTATCTAGTTCCCTTCTCGAAGCTCCCAATATATCAAAAGCGCAAGGCGATTATGAGATGGCACACCACTCTAAACCCTCCCCCCCCTTTCTGCCTCATCCTCTTACCCTTTTCGCCTTCTCCTACCCCATCTAAAAAAAAGGTCCGCCTCTCTCAACTGTCTCGATAATATCTCACGGCGTAACATAAAGTCCCTCGATTTTTCAAATCGCTTCCTCGCCTTCTTTTATTTTTCTCCTTTGAGGTTGACTCTCTTTCTGGTTGGGGATACGAACGAGTGGATGCGAGGATGTCTCTGGTTTTAAGGGAAATTGAGCAACCGTTTGTTTTAGATGAATGGTTTTTCTCTCGTTCCCGAAGGAAAATAAGATGTATTGTGACTTAATTTTACGTCGTTTTTCAGCTTCGGGAGGCTCTCTTCGGCTGAAGCACTCGAGATAAACAGGGCATGGAATGCGTGACCGATACAGTTTTATTCTTGGCAGTGGGGTTTCCAAAGGAATGGCATTAGGGTTATCTCATGCGAGTACTTCAATAGAAGGGTGAAGGCAGTGAGGATGTTTTACGTATTTAGAAAGCATTCTAGCGAAGAATGTAATTATTAACGGTGGCTAGGACGAGAATAGGAAGAGTAAAGGATGCATTTACGGGACTGCATGAGTTGATCACATGGAGTTTGAAAAAAGATATATAAGAGAATATGATGGAAAGATCGATGTTGAGTTGCATTTTGTGGGTGCAAGACTTGGACCATGGGGAAAGAAGATGGTAGCAGATTAGAGGCTTCTGCGATGTTGGTGTTCCGCAGAATCGAGAACATTTGTTGGACTGAGCGGAAAACAAATGAAGTGTTTAATAAATAGGAGATGATTGAAGTTTGATTAAAGTGATAAAAGAGAGGCAGAGGAAATGGATTGGTCAAATTTTGAGAGGGACCGATCTGTTGAAAAATGTCTTAGAAAGGAGGATGCAAGGGAAGAGGCAAAGAAATAAGAGGAGAGGTATTATATTTATCAAAAGAAGGGGACGACATTGAAAAGTTGATAAGTCTCTGTTGGGGCAGATTTGAGTTTGGTCAGTCATAAATCTACCGACTGGCAGTTTGCTTATGATAATGAAGTACCGAAGAATAAAACTTCTTGCTTATTTTAGCGAAAGCATGTTAAAAATGTTTTTCCCGCGTAAACCGTATAAACGCTACCCAAACACTAGCTCCAGAATTTTCTCAGCTTACGAAAATATTGACAGAGACATTAATTATTCTTATATTTATTCATTTGCTGCACGTCACTGCAGGAGATTTTTGGTTGTGTCGTTATGCATCCCACGCTGAAATGACTCTTGAAGATAGCGTGCCATTTTCAAAATCCATGCTTCGTGAGAGCCACGCAAAACCTCTTTTCTCGAGATGGAGTCGCTTCGGACCGACACAACGCTCCCTCTCTTTCTCACCCTCGAGTCAGTCAGTTTCCGAGAAAAAAAATTTGGACTTTTTCACCCGCCACTTCATCTTCGCGAGCGTGCTCATTGTCTCCGTCGACGCAACCGGGTTGGTTGTCGCTGCCTTTTTCCTCGACATTTGCAGCTAGGAAGCTGCTCCCGTGTCTATAGCGAGAGAAGCTGTGTATAACCATCGCTCTCGGCGCCGTCGTTATCTCGCCCGCGCGTGCAAAGTGTTACGCAAAGATATCGAAGAACTCCCGTTATGGTTAAGGTGACCAGACGTCCCGCTTTGGGCGGGACAGTCCCGATTTTTCATAACCTGTCCCGCTGCCCACTCCGACCCACAAAATATCCCGCCTTCTAGCAATCACGAAAGGATGTACCGTCGCCATCGATAATCATTGTTTCGCTCCACCATCGTTTGGGGCCACGGGGTTGCTGTCCGCCGTTACCATGTGCAGACATTCTGTCGCCAGTGAATCAGGGACGAAGATATGACAATTGCAAACACTTCGCCAGAATTCGCGGTTGGTTTGTTTACCTTTCACCTGGTTGTGGAAACCGAATCAAAGTTTTTTGGAGTGTGAGTGTGGGTTCGGGAGAGTGTATATCATTGGTACTCGAAGCATTAACAGATTGGAGACCTGAGTTGTGCATACTGACGTCATATCGGCTTGAGTGTGGAAAAATGCGCACTTAGGGAAATTTTCCTAAACGACAGGGGCAAACTCCGTTTGCCCCGGTCACCTTAGTTATGGTGTTCCTTCGAGTTAACAATTTTCCCGCTACTTGTTTATGGAAAATGTGAGGGAGATAAAGAATTGTGAAACTAGACGGAAGTACACGGAACACATGCAAGAGGGAAAGAGAGAGACGAAAAGATGGCTTTGGCACGGCCGGTTGTGGCTGGCTAGACTATCTCTCTGCACTCTCATTGTCCTTTCTCTTTCCACTATATCTGTCTCTCCTTCCTCTACTCGTAACCCCATTCTCTCTACATATAGCTGCGCATAGAAGCGTGTAACGAGGAAAATGCAGAGCACGCTGTTGTATGGTCGTGGCCGCTGTTACCGGCCGCGGGGGCGGAAGATGCGAGAGGAGAAAATGGGGGCGCGTGGAGGGGGCGGGGAAAGGATGCGGAGGCGGCCGGAGAGAGAGAGAGAGTATCGCGGACGCTGTTGTTGTTGTCAGGTCGGGCGAGGAAAGGACGTGTGGTGGAGAGTGAAGGGGAAGGGGACGGAGAGGCGCGGAGAGTGGATGAGCCGTCGAAATAAGTGTGAGAAAGTATGGGGTGAGTGATAGGGTGGGAATGTAGGAAGGGGAGGGAATGGGAGAAAGGTGAGTGGCAGGAGTATTTGAGTTAGGAAGAGAGAGTGGGAGGAATAAGTGGGCGAATGTTAAAAGAGGAGGGAGAGCGAGAGAGTGCGGCAGGAGAGAGAAAGGGAGTGTGAGAAATGAGGGGGAGAATTTCAGAGGATGCAGATGGAGAAAGAGAAAGAGAGAGGGAGGGAGGATGAATGGAAGAGGGAAAGGAGGGTGAGAGAGATGATCTCTTGGATGAGTGAGGGAGGGAATGTAAAGAGGAGGGAATGTAAAGAGGAAGGAAACGTAGAGAGGGAGGAATGGAGGGAAAGGGAGGTTGTCTGGTAGGAGTTGGGGAAGGAGTGTTAGAGGAGGGAAGTGGAGAAAGGGTGAGGGAGGTGGTGAGGAGTGAGGGAGAGAAAATGTTAATGGAGGAGAGGGGGAGGGATGGAGGAAGGGAGGATTTGTGGAAGGAGAGAGGTAGAGAGTAAAGGATGGAGAAAGGAGATGGCGTGAAAGAAGTGATGGAAAGAATGTTAGAGGGGTGTAAAGAGGGTGGGAGGGAGGAAGGAAGGAAAACGCGAGAGGATAGGAAGACATGGAGTGCGAGAGGAGAGGATATGTGGTGTGGGAGAAAGGAAGAAAACGAAAAAGGTTAAAGGAAATATATAGAGAGAGTGAGGGAGTATGAGAAGGATAAGTGGCGAGGAAATGTATGTGGGGGAGGAGTAAGGAAGGGAGGGAAGGCGTGTTGGAGGTGAAGTGAAAACAATAGGTTGGGGAAGATGTGGAAGGGAGTGAGCTTCGAAGGAAGTAGGGTGGAAGGAGTCGAGATGGAGACACTGATGGAGGACACGAGTGTAGGAGGAAGTGTACCGAGAGGAGGGTGCGAGGGAGGAAGAGGAGTCAGGAGAGGAGGGAGTGATTGAGGGAGGGAGTTGGGGTGATTCACGGCTCTCTGCGGTCACGACCGCGATGCTACGTGTTTTGTGCCAACCTGAGAACTCGCTCGGATGGAGAATATGACACGGCTAGGGTTGAGAGGCGTTGCAAGGCTGCCCCGGATATTCTCTCTCTCTCTCTCCCTCCCCCCCTTCTCGCACCACATCTCTCTTCTTCCCTCCCTCCGTCTGTCTCTATTTCTCTCTCACACAGCACACATATTTGCCCTTTTACGATCCGTGAGAATCGCTCGCGGTTTGTCCGCTGGCTTTTCAAGTCGAAAGAAAAAGCCCTGAATCGTTCAAGGGGTCATCGTTTTAGGTTCGGATGGCGACCGGTCGATCGATCGTTTCCGAGCCCCAAAAACGTACGCTTCGTGCAGCACTGTTGTTTTGTTAAAACGTGTGATTTTATAAGCGTGGCGAGTCGGGTATTTTATTTGGGAGGGGAAGGGGGATCCGTTGCGACGTTGCGGTGCTTTCGACGTGTTGTATTCATTCGGGAGAATAGGCTGTTAAATTTCCCGCGAAGACAATGGGAACATCGTGAGTTATTGCGGTGATTGTCATCCGCCGCCTCGGGTGTCGTGTAATTTGGTGATGTTTACGCGTTGATAACGATTAGAAAAAGCTTTCGTAACGCTGCGGATCGTGTGGTGATGCTCAAATGGACGTTCCATCTTGGTACGTGGCTCATAATTTGATACAATATTTATCTTGCTGACGTTCTCTTCAGTATTATTTATTTGCAAGTCTTCCATTGGACTTCACTCGATGTCCGCGTTGAATCGATGAAACACGGCGCAGATCTGAATATCGTGAAATATTCGTGACAGAAGCGCGATTCACGCTACATTCGTATCGGAATTCCGTGAATTCCGCCATTTCTGTTGTGAATTTTTCACCTGCCATGAGTCAGGGAAAAGTCAGCCCTTTGATAAGGAGTCAGCAGTAATCACTGTTGTATTTCTTTTATACAGGCGGAAAATATGTAAATTCATTCATAATTAATTCTACCGGCCCCGTGTGTATTTGAAATAAAACTGCTCTTTAGCGAGTAATAAAGCCGTTTAAGTAGATAACTTCAAATGTCTAATCATAAAAATGCAGACGTAAATGCATTCAGTATGTGCGTGTAACGTTGAACTATTGCTTGATAAGACACGAAATCGTTGTATTTCCATATTCGGAAATTGTTATAGTGTTAAGAAAAACTCATGAAAGGAGTGATAATATGTATTGATCTCGGCAAAAATCGTTTTGTCACTGTCGAACCGGTGTTTCGCTTATTTTTCTAGAAGTAATTTTCACAGTACACAACTCGAGACAGAATTAGGATCGGTTTTCGATCCCCATCTCATACTTGCTGGCGAAGTGTTACCGGTCGACTTCCATTTGTCAAGTGGGATTTGGTTTAGTGACAACACACTAAAAGGATTGCATAAGTCATTCTGGCTAACGAGAAAGGTTTTAAGATGAGATGGATTTTTATGGTTCTCGCTCTCTCTCTCACCTCTCCGGTCGATTTTTGACCCCATATGGTCGACTGCAAGAGGGAGAGAGAAAGGAAGAAAAAGATGAATAAGCGCTTTGCGTGATTGCTTATCGCGAACACTTTTCGCTCTCTATCCTCTACTCTGGGGTTTGGCTTTCGATTCCTGCGACTCACGCGAGCGACATCATCTGGTCGCCATACCGGTCTTTTATCTGGACGATCTATGACGGTGGCAGGTTAATGGTGACGTAAGACTTTCGAACCGGTCTGGCGTAAAGGTGAGTTTAGAAGGGAAGGAATGAGGGGAGAAAAATGTAAAGCTTTTGAGTTTTCGAATGCGAGTAACTCCGTTTTGATATCCCGCCTCGCCTCGACCCCGACCGATCTTACGAAGCGCGAATAAAGGAGCGGGGTATTCTCTAGGTTGAGTGTTCGCCACGGCAGCTCCTAAAGTTTTATTTTATTGGCGGTTCCTTATCTTTTGAAATGGCGAAGAGCTGAGAAAGTTCCTTTAAAGCGTATATTTCTATTCATACTCGCAGTCATTACGAGGCTAGTCCTCTGCATCGATTAGGCCCGAAGGATAGTTGTATTTATGTAGAAATGCTGAGTCAGTTTTTTTAAATCTGCTGTTAAGAAGCAATACACCTGGCCCTTATATAACATTAGGGATGCGTTCTGAAAACGTTTGGTGCAGTGTGAATCCGTGGGTTGTGTGAACCAAGATTTTCCTAGGGAAAGGTGTTGCGTTCCTTCCCTCTCAAGTCCCAATATTCCCAAACCTCTCCTTGCTCTCATTAGGTTCGAGTCCCTGATTATAAGGAAAGGAATCATGCCGAAACTTTCGCATGCTGCCGACGTATAATTATTACCGAGTTTTAGTTGCCACGGGCACAAGTGTAACTAGGAACTAATGAGTCTGAACACTAGACAGACCAATGACGCGAAGTGCAGAAAAAAATAGATCCTCCGAACAAATTTTTATTCATTTGCCAAATTATTCAAATTAACCACTGAAAAGACAGCATACTCGGCCCAACATTTATTGCATACTTCAATGTTATTTCTTATAACTAATATTCAACATTAATATATTATTTATTACTGTTATTAAATATTTTATTAAAGTTATTATTTTAGAGTTCACATGAATAGCAGGTACACTGTTAGGATAATCTCTTTCGAGGGAAGCGAGGATTGGTGGCTGATGGCCGCAGCGGGGAGCAAAAAAGGTTTTATATATGCTTTTTAATCTATATTTTTTAATATGCCAACACATTCATTTCTTAAAAAACTGTCGTGGGTATCTTTAGTGCTTGGGTTCTGGCGCGATCGCACCCTCTGTCCCATTGAAGTTACGCCTCCGGCCACGGGTATTAATTGCGCGCACGCATAGCGATTTTTTACTGAATAAAATTTATTCTGCTACGCATGGCTCTATCGCTCTCAACGTCGTATACGTGCTGCTTTAAATCCTTTCTCTCCGGCAGAGTCATCTTTTCTCTCGAAGCAGAAACAAATGGTTTTTGCGAGTAGCCAACGAGGCCCGAAATTCCCCTCCTATTTCCTCATTTTCTCTATTCCCGTTACTCTTGCTTTTAGATTGTTTGGCGGAATGGCGAGTAAACGCCGTTAAAGCCACGCTTTTCTCTCCCTATCTTTCTCTCTCGCTGCTTTGTGAGAAGAGAACGTGGATTGAGTGGATGGGGTGAGGGGATGTTGAGGCGGTGGTAAAGAAGGAGCAGGCAAACAGTGGCAACGAAAAGGTCAGCGGCGTGCGGTCGTTTTGGCAGCGAACGGAGGCGTCGGTGGGTGGTTAGGAGAAAGCCCCAGCGAAACGGGCATAGCAATTGAGACATGGAAAAGGTGTAGAGAGGGTTAGAATGCGTGGGGATCGGGAGGGAAGGGAGAGGGAAGGTGCAGTTAAGTCGGCTGCTGCTTTTGGCGGAGAAGCGTTTCGCGGGGTATGAGGGAACACGCTGGGTGGTCGGAGGTGCGGGATGGGAGGGTGGAGCCGGTACGTGCTCTTCCGCGGGGTGATTTATGAGGGGCCTGTGAGAGGCTAAGGGTGATATACGCTTTAGTTTCCGGACGATAGGCTAGAGAGTGGAAACTGTTTTGTCTGCTGATCGGTCATTCGTAAATGGGATATCCTTGATTGATTTTTGTTCGACGTTCCCGCGAACGTTCCGTGGAAACTTGTTTTTCTGTTGGAATTTGGAGAGGCTGAATGCGGGTAATTAACAACAAAAAAACTCGTTTATTTTGACTTTCCTTGTTTATTTTCATGGTTTGAGTTTGAATGGATTTTTTTCAAACTTTTTGCGAAAGAACTTGAAAAGTTTTTTCCGATCCTTTTGTAGCTAATAAAGCATTTAGAATCATTTGTTTCAACGGAATATTTTTGCTATTAACACTAAAATGAGTTTCTGCGCTGTGGAGTTAGAAATGTTTTCCTAATTAAATCGTTGGGTGTTATTACACGTAAATAGAGTGGGAATTTTGCCTTGTTCAATTATTTCGTGGTTCGTGTTTTATGAGAAATATCACGTTAAAACTTGCGTTCTCTCTTGCGCGCCCTCAAGTATTTAGATCGTATCGCCATAATATCCTCTAGGTTATTTTTCGTGGAAAACATTAATTAAATTCCACCTTTTCTCTCCTAACTTATGCTTACCTAACACTTTTTCATGATTAAGGTCAACTATATGTATAATTTCACCTTATTCATTCTCTAAGTGGGTTCCTTCTATTATCCATCCAGCATGCGCCGTACTGATTTCACCCGGGTGATATAATTAAAAAATAAATGCGGTAATTTCTCCTCGTCGCCATTCCTCGTTAGCACACGTATCGGCGTGACGTCTGTCTCTCTGCGAATCCAGGATGCCCGTCTCCTGTTTTCTTCTTTTTTGTTTTCTGCTCAAACATTTTTTATAATAATCCTCACTCGTCCGGAGAGTGCCTTTCGACGAAGTTCAACAACGGTAAAGGGTGTAAATAAAACAACGGAACGGATGACGGCGCGTGGTTTTGCGGACGTCAACTGCAGGGAATGAGTCATGTCGTGCTGTCTCGTCCATTCGCGAGTAACGGGAGAAAGAGGGGTCGCGGAAGAGATCGTTGGATAGGTGCGGCGGATGGAGAGAGAGAGAATGATGGGAAGAGGGAAGAAGAGAAAGAGGGACGGAAGAGGCGAGGCAGTGGGCGGAATTTCGCTCGGCGGAAAAAAATACCAACTTCTCTCGCTCCGGCTGCCCCAGATCTTTTGTCACCTGCCATACGTCATAACGGGCGCGCAGATTTTCCCGTAACTGAGGTTCAGGTAGAGTGGAGGTGGCGGCGCGGCGCCCTCTGTGGTGTGCGCGCGCGGAGGCCGTCACTCCTGTAGCCTAGGAGTGATTGATAAGCGTCTAGCTCGCGATGCGTGGATTTGTTCACTTTTACGTTTTGCCGTAAAATTTTCGCCAATGCAATATTCCGGATGGAGCTCACTTCATCTGATAAGTTACGAGGAACGCTCGGTTATCCATTTATTTCCGTGTTCTTAGTTTTATGAAGGATGTTAAGGCGATTTTACGTCGTTTTGATGCATGGATTTTGTGTATTTTCTTATTACTGCTGTTTCATTGTGATTTATCCCGTTTGTAATGTGACAGTTATTAATACGTTTATAGCTATTATTGTTGGTAAATGTGATTTATAGCTTAATGATTTGTTATAAACGGTGGCCATGTAAAATTATTGTGTTTTTAAAATTTTTAACGAGAAAAGATCGCGTTTAAAAATGTGTGGGTAATCAAGTAAGCCTTTTCAGGATCGATGTGTATGTTGAAGTACCTATAACTGGCATATTTTCTTAGATCTCGTCTACCAATGAAATACACGAAAATCATCAGCTTACACATGTATTAGAATATTCTGGATAGTTCGCAGAAACCGTGCTGCTGCGTATTGCTTCTGCGAGAGTAATTGAGTGTATCATGATGAAGTTACGGGTTTTATCAGTGTCGCTTCCTTGCCAAGTAGTCAGTTATGTTGGCGTCAGGTAGTCGTGGGTTGAAGAGGTTTTGCGTTTTTAGTGATGATGATGACTATTGTATTAATATCCCATTCAAAATATAGATCAACACTATTAGAAATTATAAAAATTTTAAATCCATTTGAAGCGATCCACAATTTAAAGGCAATCAACTTTCACCCTGTTAAAAGGAAAACTTAAAAAAGTTTAACATTTTTAGAAAAAGAAATTCCTTAACTGACTTCATTTCGAAACATCCTTTTAATAATGAAAACTCGAGTAATTGTTCAACTTGTGTTGCTTTTGTTATCGCGTGTGTTCGAGTTAGAAAACAACTGACACTACCATTATTCGTGAACAGCAGAGAAAAATAACAGCCCGCCGATGTTTTTGATTTTTTCAGTGACGGTTATGAAGTAAGCAGCGTCTTTATTCCCCAGCGTTTCGCATCTCTTTGCGCGCGTGTGACAATAAACCAATTAAACGAAGTTTTTCATATTTTTTTTACTTCGCCTGTTAGCCTGTCATCGTTCCCGTTCTCACTTTTCATACATTTTCATGCGTCCGTATCGCGCGAGTTCCTCTGAGGGACTTCTGTTCTGTTGCGTGGCTTTAATAGTAAATCTTTCGCGCGCGGAGCTGCTGCACTCGGCGGTGAATCCAATTTGGCCCGCGGTCCATTTCATCCGAGTGGAATTTGCCGAAGCAGAACTCGGATGGGGACAATTAGCGGTGGAAACTATTCGCTCCGCAGCTGGATGCTTACGTGGCCTTCAACTTTATTCCTTACTACGTAAAGAGATTCGTATCGTTGGATAACTGAGCGCAATACCATACCTAAAAGCTGTTGGGTTTATCGAGCGGTGCTACTAAGATAAGGTTTAGAGGCAAAGAATACAAAATGTATTATGGAAGAGACTCATTGGGAATTTTCATAGTTTTTGACAGGAAATCACTTGGTAATTTTTAGCCGAAATATAATTTTTTGCGTCCTTCGGAAACGAAGATTTCTGCAGATCGTTTTAATAATCGAATAAATTTTATGCGTTGATCGCAGGCATGTTCCTTCTCTGCCGTTGGTGAAATTAATCCAAGTGAAAACCCAATTTTTTGTCCGTATTTAAATTTACCCTCAATTGTCTATTTAGAGTCGTATATATTTTGCGTTATTTTTTGTGTGGTTGTGGAAATAATACGCCGCCAATAAGTTTCATGTTTATTCCAACTTGAATAAATCCATAGCATTCGTTGAACTTAAAACGTTTTTAATGTATGCGAATATTTGTCCCCATATTCGTACTATCTTGTGGAATAAAGTATGTTCTCTCAATGCATGATAACCTAAATACAAAATGTTATTTTCCTTACCAGTTGGGCAAAATTAATAGGAATATTTAGAGTGGCTATGGCGAGGTCGCTAGTACAATATCGTGTTTCTTATGGTACTTTCTTTTTTTGATTCGCTCATTGTTAGCGGTACCGAATGCTACTTTTAAGTTAACGATAAAAATACAAACGAGTTTTGAATTTTCACACCTAAGTAGTATTGCTTATGCCATTCGTGTTTATAACCCCTCGGTAGAAAGCCTTGGTTCATTATTGTTCGAATTTAGGTTCAAAGGAGTTGGGAATGTTTTAATCGCTTTCTATATGTGTGCGTAAAAGACCGCAGTTTCTAAATTTTATGACCAGTGTATCACAAGTAAACGTTCACTTCAAATTATTCACAATATTTAGTCATTTTTCTTTACGGATGAAAGTTATACTAATGCTAGCAACATCCGTAATTTTACCTAATGTATGTATTTAGTAATATCTGTTTACAGTTACTGAAATCTTCTATGTGTCTAAAGTAAAACAGCGTTTGTTCTTTTAGCCTGAAATCTCTACCACAAATATTTTAATGAATAATACCTCTGTTGAAATCTTTGGCCCGGAAATCCGTATACGTTGCTTGCATTTTTAAAGGAAAACCATATTTTTTTAAAGCCCCGGATATCCACTTAAATATTAAGAATGATTTTTTTCTCATCTTTTGAGAAATTAAGTTCTGCGCAGAAAATATTTAACTGAATTTAGGCGAGCGGCTAATCTCTAGCGTATGTACCAAGGTAAGGCTCCCTCAGTTTTGGAGGAACATGTGCAAATGGTATAGTGGTAGTTTCAAAATAACGTTATCTTAGTTCCCATTAAGAGAAGAAGGGGTCAGGAGATTTAAGATTGGAACACCTTGAATCTGTTTTCGTTCACCAGAAAATCTTCTTTTGTTTAATTCCGCGATGAATTTCAAATCGAGAAATAAAAAAATAAAATTGTGCTTCATGCGGTCCTTGGAATCAAGATTACGGCCGCGTCTAAAAAAGAGAAGTACTGGAGTAAAATTTTACTCTCCTCCGATTGCAACCATTTCGTTTTCCGTACTTCTGTAGGTCACACCTCCGCCGTTGAAGTGCCCGGGCGTAATTTCACTCGGCCAAGGAAAGAGAAAGAGAGAGAATCGGAATTTAAATGAAAAGAAGCCGTGCGGCGTGTAAAAAAAGACAACCGCACAACGCGTGCGCGCGCGAACTGAGAGAAAGCCGAGGAATTTTTGAAAAAAAGGAATTTGTTTATTTTTTTCTCGAAGTGGAGTCGAGGGGATGATGGAAGGAGAGGGAGAGAGAAAGAAGAAAAGAGAGGTAGGGATAAGGCGTGAGTTAGTGAGGAAGAGGGAGTGTAGAAAATGAAAGAAGTGTTCGTGAGAAAAGGGGAGAGAGGATGGAGTCGAGAGAGGAAGGAAGCAAGGCGTGGAAGGGACGTAAAAAGAGTATGCGTGTGAACGAGAGAGGGTTGATGGAAGAGAGAGAAATTTCAGAAAAAAGGTGGAACGAGGGAGAAAGAGATAGAAGGGAACGCGTAAATGCCAGAGCGACTCGCGAAGGGAAAAAGAGGGAAGGTTTGAAGAAGGGAAAATGAGATCGCTAAGTTGGTAATAAAAAGTTGAGGTTAAAAGTGTGTACGGTGCAGTGTGTTAATCCTAAATAGGCAAAATTTAACTCGCAGTACTCTTTAAAACGAACTCTGTCACTCATCTTTGTTCTGAAAATAGAGATAATTATAAAAACCGCACTCAATTGCAGATTGCATTTCGCTACATCCGGGAGTAACGATTACCCAAAGTGATGTTCTTGATTATTATTAATAATTGTGATGTGTAAATAAACCATAATCATAGCAATGAATTAAACAAACACGACATTTTGATTTTTCCTACTCAATCTTAACAAATGGGAGTAACGCGACTTTTTGGACGCCCTGTAAGTTACGTAGATACCTACGATACGTTTAGCGCTTTTTCAGCATCTAGCAGAGACTGCGGCATCAAAGCGTTTCATTTCACTTGGAATGGATTCGGTATGCAAATACCGCCAAACCTAATTATAAATACACGAATTTATTGGCTATGTCACGCTTTTGCAGGGCATTTAGAACGGATCATGAGTTTAACTGGATGAATTTTATCAAGTTTTCTAAAATTCTGCACGTATGTGTGTTAACCATAAAACGAGTAATTAAATTAGAATGTAATTTAGAGCTACAATAAACCTCGTTAAGTGGTAATGCATATATCTCTTTGGTTTAATTAATCACAGTTGTACGAAAACAGATGCAAGATGAAATAAGCAAATGATTTTCCAATAGGAATGTCGAGTGATAGTTGATTGGCTATAAAATATTCATAATACTGAGACATTTTGCCGGAAAGAAGGAATGAAGATAGGGAGAGGCAATGAGTGGAAGATAAAGACATAGGCGTTTGAATTGTCGAGTTGCGCAGAGAAGAGGCTTGTTGAGGGGATGAAACGTGGAAAAGAGTATAAAATGGTGGATAAGTTAGAAAAGGTATGATAACGACATAACATTAGCCATAATATACGGTAGAACGTTTCATATCAACCGTGTACGAAAGCACTACGAATGGGGTATAAAAAAATAACCGCGAAATGGTTCGGGAGAGAAGAAGAAGGTAGCGCAAGAATTTCATGGACGAAGGGGGTGTTTAGCATGTAGATGAATGGAGCGATTGGGAAAGATAATAAAGTCTAGAGAGAGAGAGCGAGTAAACACGAAATAATTACTTCGCCGGAGGAGAATTACGTAACAAGCAGTTAGATGGTCCTGTTCCGCGACGATTCTTCTCGAACGCTTTTGCTCGCAGCGTTTACACCGCTGAGTACGAAGAGAGAGAGAAGCGGGAAAAAAGGATCTTTTATTTTATTCGTAACGATCGAAAACCCGCCGCCACTCGTGGCCTCGTTCCAACCTTTTGCATCCACACGCTGTTTTTTTTATCCCATCCACCTCCAACTCTTTCTTTGTCCTCCAACTTCCTCCCACCGCTTTCCCTCGCTCCCTAAAATTCCCCCTCCCTATCTATCCGAAACACCCCTTCACGTAGCGTCGATGTATCATGCCGAACACTCCCCCGCCTAACGCAATCCCTCACGCCATACTCCCTCCTCATATCCCCCCACTTCCTCTTTTTACCCCTCCCTGACTCACTTCCTGCCTCTCTCTCTCTCTCTACCTTCCAATCTTTCCGTCTCCCTTCCCTACTTCCTCTCCCTCCCTCCCTCGAAATCTGTCTGCTCCCTCATATACTCTTCATGTCTATTTTCAGCCTTCTTCCCCGTCTTTCTCCCTTTCTCCCTCCTTTCCTACATCCTTTCTTCCTACTTTCCCTCCCTCCCTTTTCCCTTCATCCCTCCCTTTCTTTCTCCCTCCCTTTCTTTCTCCCTCCCTTTCTTTCTCCCTCCCTTTGTCTCTCCCTTCCTTTCTCTCTCCCTCCCTTTCTCTCTCCCTCCCTTTCTCTCTCCCTCCCTTTCTCTCTCCCTCCCTTTCTCTCTCCCTCCCTTTCTCTCTCCCTCCCTTTCTCCCTCCTTTTCTCCCTTTTTCTCCCTTCCTCTCCCTTCCTCTCTTTATATCTCTTTCCACATCTCTCACTCTTCTCTCTCTCCTGTCTTTCTCGTTCCTCTCCCCATCTTCCTCCACTTCTTTTCCACCCTCTTTTCCTCCTTCCTCTCCCTCTCTACTCCACTCTCTCTCTATAGTTAGTTCTCTTTTTCGCCTCACCTCTTTAGCATAATCGGCGGGATGGAGAGGAGCATGAATGCCCTCGTATTACCAAAGTAGGAGTGGAGGGAAGTGGGCGGGTACTGGGTCAGGGAGGAGAGAGTGGGTGGGTTGGAAGAAGTATGGAAGGGAAGATTGCTCCCTCGTTGAGCTCAGCTCGTCCGTTTCGGTGTCTAATTGCACCAGTGTTTCGGGTAGGTGGGTAGGGAAGAGTAGGGTGAATGGGAGAGGGTGAGATGGCCGGCTAGGTGAGTTATCGAGGGTGCAAGAGAATAAAAGAGAGAGAGAGAAGATAGTAAGGGGGTGGGGTGGAGATGTGGTGAGATGGAAAAGGGAGGCGGAGGGTAGACAGAGACTGTGGAGTGGTTCATAAGAGTCGGGGAAGGGGAGAAGAGGATGGAGCGAGGAATTTTTTTGGAGTGCTGTAGGTTTCGGTGGAATGTTCAGGATTCGCGAAGAGCGGACGAATATATGTCTTTCAGCGCTTAACGTGATCGGATGCTTATCGGCATTTTCTGCGGAATCCGCTCTGGTTTTTCGGGTTTCGTGTTATCGCTTTCTTCGCGCCGCTCCCTTTACGGGTATCGCGTATTTAAAGGTGGTATCGTGCGATTCGTTTTGCGAGCTTGCTTGCTTTACGTGCGTGCGAACGTCCACGGTTTTCTTTATTTCATGCTATGTTTTTTTTCAAGGTCTTGGTCGCATGGATGTTTCCTTGTTCGCGAAGTCGATCCGAATTATATTCTAGTGACAATGCATGTGTTTCGTTGGTTTCGCTTTATTTTTTGCTAATTTTCTGCGCATTCATATTAGGTATCGCGAAAATAGGCGATTAACCATCATTTTCATACCGTATTTTGAGTAATATTCTGTAAAAAGGATAGAAAAACTTTCTTGCATGGCGAGCTGCATTGTGAACTACGAGCGACAATGCTTCGGAATGCTGTATCGGACCGCGTTAGTGATTACATCGGTTACTTTGAGATTATCATTTATCCGTAAATCAAGTCTAAATATATTTTAGCGTCGACATTTGAAGATTTTTACCACAATTTCTATTAACAAATATGTAACTGTTCAATTATACGGTTCGATTTATTATCATAGCTTCGCGGGCCGTATAAAACGACCTCGAGGACGGCATACGGTCCGCGGTTTGTCGTTTGTTGGTCTTCGTTTTATAAAATAACATTGCAAAAGGATAAATTTTAAAACAATTATTCAAGTATTCTAGAATATGCTCCGCTTTGCATTATTGAAACCAATAAAGCTGAATAAATGCTTATCGATACTATGTATTGAAAAATTCAAGTCCTCATTTTTTGTTAGTTACGAGAAAGAGAATATTTTAGATAAACAATCGAGGAACGACGCGAAAATTACGAGCCGTCATTTAGCGAATCCTTTGAAGTCAGAAAAGTACGTAATGAACTACTTATTTTTGAGCTCGTAATTGCTAGACGAGGAGTCGCCTTAATTTCGACTCCCATGCTAACTCGTCAATTATCGGTGTGTGGAGGCTTACACGATATATTTTTTTCCATCTCGCTCCACGTCTTTGACCTGGATTTGTTCTCGAGTCTTTGACAGAACCTTCCCACGCTAGTTAATTCTCATCTCACGTTCATCGCGCCGGAGCATCGGGGTAGAGCGGGAGTAAATAAACCGGTATCCCGGCAACGAAATCTCAATCGGATGACCTCGTTGCAGGGACCTAGGTGCCCTGAGAGAGAAAGAGAGATAGAATCTGAAACTCGTCCTCTTCTACTCACTCATACTTAGTTCGTCTCTTATTCTCTCTCTCTCTTCTCTTCTCTATCATCGTGTGCGTCCTCTTTAACATCCTTCCTCCATCCCTTCCTGGCTCCTTCCCTCTTTCTCTCTGCAACTTCTACAGAGGAAGCCTTTCCCCCTGATAAGCAGGCCGTACAGTTTCCTCCGATGCGTTTCCGGTTGTATACGCCGCAGGAGTTGGGCGTTGGAGAGAGAGAGGGTGTTTCTCCCTCGGTGGTCTGGATGAGTCGATGGGTATGCGCTGTGAAGTTTTGGTCCTACACTCTCCGTATGAACTCTCTCTCTCTCTCACCCCTTTTCTCTATCTCCCTCCCCCTCCTTTACTTTCTCTCCATCGTATTCGTGGGAGGGATTAGCTTCCACGCTCTTTCGGCTTTTAGGAGGAAACGGTTTTTGGGGGAGAAGTTCGGGACAAATGGATGGAGAATTTGTTAGTTTGCGGCTCCGTCGGAAATGAAGGTTTATTTTACTAGATTATGGCGTCGGTCTTAGTGTGCGTATTTGTGTGTTCTGGATATCTGGGGACTATTTTGAGATTGGTTTTGCTCGTGTTCGCGGATTAAATGAGCCGTGGAAGGGATATATTTTCAACGATAATCCTGGTTGGAGTTGCGTGTGGCATTAAGACAAAATATTTTGTTTTTTTGCGAATTAAACGTATTGTTTCGCTTGTTAGCTCAGTTTTGAATCGTTCTATCAAAATTTGTCTTTCTTTCATCTATTCTGGTGATTGAGTAAAGCGTTAATATTTATTTGGCGATAGAATAAGTCAATATCAATGCTTCAAATCAAAACGCTGCATGAATGTAATTTTTCCGTCGTGTTTTTTCCAGCGATTATTGGATATTCTCTGTTAGCTCTGATTTTGTATTTACTTTTAATATTAAATTTATAGCCTATCGAGAAATCGAAAAAATACTGGGATAATGTTTTATCAGAAATTCTATTTGGTTCATTTAAGAGGGTAGTATTGTTCGATGATTGTGGATAATTAATTTAAGATGGTGCTTTATTCCTACCGACCATACGTTTCCGTCAGCATCGTATTTTTTGAACTCTTTTCGATTAGCACCATTCCTTTTTTGGTTTAAGCGTTATGGAATGTCAGAGACACATGCTTGATACAAAAAAATAACATTTTAGAGGAATGAAATAAAGCGCGAGTCGAAATCGATATCGCACCTGCGACCATAAATAGTTTTATTTTATTTTTTTAAATGGGTTTGCGAAGAGGGACGTTGCGAATCTAGTTCGGAGTTAAGATCGACGATTTGCGAATTCCTTGGTGGAATTATATTTTTGTTGAATATCAGGTGTTCTCTTGACTCTCCCATCCCTTCTACTCTGCCACAACTTTTTTGTCCCCCTCCTTATCACCTGACAGTCCCATTTCTATTATTCGTTGGAGAGAGAAATTCTCTCACTCTCTCTCTTTCGTCTGTACATGTGTATTTTTAACATGAGCTTTATATATGGAACGTCCTTCCGTGTCGTTAACGGGATTAAGTGTGATATAGATTATGTTATATATATATGGTCTTTATTTGGGACGAGATTGAGACTAGGAAATCTTCCACCTAACCCTTCGTCATGACACAAATATAATAATAAATTCAAGAATTAACAATAATATAATAATAATACAATAACTGTAAATAGGTAATAATTGTGTGGGAAAAATAACAAAAAACCCACTGCAGGAAAACACCCACATAGAAGGGGTGTGTGAAAAACCTGCGAAACCTACTAAAGCTCACTAAGCAAATCATCATATGTTGCACTATAATATATAAGGTAACCTTACATAAAAATACATGCAATATAAGAGTATAGGCGAAAAAGAAAAATGGAGAAAAGAAATAGAAAAAAAAACAAATAAATGCAGTACAGTGTAACACCCACACAGAAAGGGATGTGCGTGGATCTGCGAAATCTACTGAAGTTCTTTAAGTTAGTTAGAAGTTAAGTGTGAAATAAAAGCGGTGTTGGTTTGAAAAATGCCTTGGTTGAGGGTTAGCTCGGGTCGCGATTTCGCGTCCTGTCATGGCATCATCGTTGCTATTGTTAATGTGGTCGCTGTAAAAGGTTCTTTACGAAGTTGTTAAAATAAATAAATAATAACTATTCCGACGTGTATCTTTTCCTATAGATGCATACTTTTATTTAAATGTGACGTTAAAATTTTTTAATTTATTATCAGATTATGCGAAAACGTATTTGTTTAGCCGTAACTTTGTGGAGTTTCATTTCTAAAGTACCCGGCGATGCCCGGGCTACGCCAGACGTCTTCGACGAATAAAATTATGTATGTCATATGGTAACACATTCATTTCAACTTTTGCGCATTTTTCATGGTCATAAAAACTATACTTTCCCCTATTTTACATATGGAGAAAGTAAAAATCTTATCACAGACAGACCGACAGACACAGATGTCATCGCGAAAATAGTCAAAAATGTGTTCAGGGGACCTCAAAACGTCTATTTCCGTTTAAATCTCGGATTCGAATTTTTTCATGAAAACAATACTTTATACTACGTATATGGAGAAAATAAAAACTAATACTGAGGTATCTCTGATACCTATTAGTTGGGCCAGGAGGGTCCATGGAGGTCCGGAGGGAAAGGGAGCATATGTGAGAGTAATAGGATTTCGAGTTCAACAATGAATTCGGTTGGCAAGGCGACTTCTTAAAACCGCTAAATTTTGTCAAAATATATTAAAACGTTAAATTCGAGATACTTCGATTCGAAGGCAATAAAAGACGATAAGAATAAAGAGAACAACATTTACTACAATAAAGTCCGTGAGGCCACGTAAATTATGGTTTCTGAGATCAAAATTCGAGAAAATCCCGAGCAAAACATCGCATATTTTGTTTATATTGATCGCTAAGACGGTTCTCTCAGCAAACAACAATTAAAAATCCATATTTCTCTCCCATTCTCTTATATGATCTTCGAGGTATAGATTTAAAGATTTATTCGATTAGAGAACAACATTTACTACAAGTTAGTCCCCGAGAGCAAATAATTACGACTTATAGTTTTGGAGATTCAAAATTCGAGAATATCCCGAGCAAAACATCGCATATTTTGTTTACATCGATCGCGAAGACGGTTCTCTCAGCAAACAACAATTAAAAATCCATATATTTATCTCCCATTTTCTTATATTATCTTTGCGATTATAGATTAAAAAATTTATTTGGATAGAGAACAACATTTAGTACAAGATAGTCCCCGAGACTATAGTTTCGGGGATAAAAATTCGAGAATCACGTAATCTTTCGATACCGCTCCATACGTAATTCCCATTAAAAACGCCTTTGAAATCTCTGTGTATTCCATTTATGAAGTATAATTTTCCATCTTGTTACTTTCTCCATACGTGTATAGGGGAAAGTATTGTTTTCATGAAAAAAATTGACTTCGAGATTTCAACGGAAATACAAGTTTTGAGGTCCCCTGAACACGTTTTGACCATTTTCTCGATGATGTCTGTGTGTGTGTATGTGTAGGTGACAGCTTTTTTTGGGTGCTCTAACTCAAAAACTATTAATCAGATCAACGCGAAATTTTATATTTAACATTTTTATAAACGTCACAAGAACTGATTAGTTTTTGGTAAAATTCGGTCAACCGGAAGTGGGTGTTGTCACTTATCCATTATTTTGAAATATTTGATAAATGTAAAAATGTACTGGAATAAAGGTTGTAGGAAATTTAATTTTCCACAACTTTTTTTTAAACGTTTTTCCATATAATGCATTCTTTAAGAGATATATTATATTTTAGCTGCCACCAACACGCCACCTACCGACGACTATTGTTAACAATTGACGCTTAGTTACGTTTTAGTAACGCTCCTTTTTCTTTTCTTAATTGCTGGAGCTTTGTGGCTATATCCAATATCAGAAGGCTATGGTTTGAGTGTATTTGTTGTTTGTAAAGTCTAAAATTTTCTCGGTTTCTTAAAATATTTTTTAGTATGTAAATTTTTAGAAAAATTACAGGTATGGAGAAAGTCATGTGGTGGCCACATCAGATTTTTATATATTAGATTGCTAGCATTGTTATAAGTATTCAACCTAACTTAATGTTTAACTCATTGTATTCACGATGTTAATTTTTTAAATTGGGATTCTCCGTTTTTTTAGCAGCCGTAAAATATTTTGTTTTCAATTCAAGAAAATGTTTGCATTACAGATTCGAATTTATCATGGCTACAGAACCAGTCGGGATTCGAAATAGGTACCTTGTCTCCGCGAAAAATTTTAATTTTCGATTGGGATTTCCTTTTCACGAGTACTTCTTTATTTTTTGACGAATAATTCTGCGTTTCTAAAACTTTGCTCCTAATTTCAGCGCCGCCAGTCGTATAAATTTTTTATATTAAAAAACAAGCCGTGTTGTAGCGAATCTGTGTTATAAGAACCCGTGCAATTGGAGGGCCAGATGTATCGCTAGAGCCGCGGTTAACGGGAGACTCCCCAGCTTTTCTTTTTTGTGACTTTCTTCTTTCTCTCTTCCATCCACTCTCCCCTTTTATTCCTTTTTTGCTTCCTCCTTCGTCCAGTCTTATCGAGACTTCGCGTGCTTCTTTAATCGAGTTCCATCGGGAATATGAGACGCGGAGGGCCTCTGATGAGGAGGGGGCTAATGGAGTCCTTTTTCAAAGGCAGGCTCAAGGATGTTTAATCGGCTGCGAGTAGTATGGTTGTCATGGGAAATGCGTGAATGGAAAACGCCTCAAGTGGCATATTAATGAAAGGGTGTGCATTAAAAGGGGTCTCCAATGTTGCGGCGATGCGGGTAGAGGGTTTGTGTTACGGGAAAGCGTGATGGAAGCGCTCTCTTCGGCAAAAATTTATACCCCCTTCATCATTTAGGATAATGTTGCTGCCACGTAGCTTCGCAAATTTGACGTCATCGAGCTTTGTTCTGTTGTAGCTAATTGGACTGACGTTTAAGATTTTAAATTATTAGACGCTCTTGCGGTGAATCTGATCTTGTTTTAAAAGTAAGACTGGTATTGAAGATAGCTTCTTTCAATTACACTTATTTAAAATTATATCTGGAAACTTTTGCAATCATCATGGCGAAAGGAAAGTTTCTTAATCCATTCTGGGTTTTATTTTCTGGGGAAACTAAATTTTCTTGATGCATTAAAAAGTCTTCTATTGCTCATTCAAATAAAAATGATTTTGTGTAAAAATTAAATGGGTACCTTTCTCTACATTTGATCTATTTTTTCTCGGCAAGGGCTTAATCAAAATTATCTTTCCTCTGTGATGACGTAGTGGCTTTGCTGCTCGTTAAGGTTTAACTGTTTTGATGTTATAAGTTATATGTAATCGTATTTTACGATGCTTGTTGCCAGTTGAACATGTCTCGCAGCGTTTTAATAATTATCCCTCGAAAACGTGTCCGTTGCATTGTTTGTCAGTGGACGAGACGTAAGGTATATTAAAGTATAAAATGAGTTCCTCTCACACGCTCTGGAGTATAATTTTAATGCATTAATATTCTATTCGCTATAAGGGGTGGATGTTTACGACGTATCCGACTGAAAAAGGTACGAAAGTCTACTCCAGTGCCAACTGAGGTTCAAAACTAATAACGGAGAAATTTTTCAGCACAAAATATTTCGTTTCGATGCCAAGATAGTTTTTCATTGCTCTTTTTGGATATTCCCCAACATGGTTGTCTGTTCTGTCGTGAACTATTTTCCATTTTTTTGCCATGAATGAATTTGTCAAGAGCTTTGTTTTATTGGGGTCGGGTCCTTCCCAGGGAAAATGAATTTTATATTTTGTCATTTATTCTGTTGCTGTGGAATAGAATACTTTCTGGCCTGGAAGGAAATGATGGTGCGATTTTTTTTATTATTTCACATTGCAGCTTGTTTATTTTTTCTATTTTTCAACCGTTATTTTATTTTGACAATTTGCTTTCTAAGTATTTAAATAAAATTTGAGGTGGCATTTATTCTTCATATTATTTTCTATTTAATCAAATCTATATAGTTATCGAACTGTGCTATCTTCTAAGTCATGCATAAATCATAATCCTAGCAATTCAATTTCATGCCAATTTGCGTAATGAGCATTTCATATCCGTCTCAATTCGGAGACAGTTCGAATACTTTGCGAAATTGATTAGCGAAGTTAAGTTTCCAACACTTTGGTAATTAAACTTCCTTCCTCGCAGCTGGCGAAAATGGAGGTACTCTGCCTTTTGGTCTTTCCCCAAAGGAAAGAAACCTCTCTTCATTCAAGATCTTATTTGAACTTTCGAAGTAACTAAAACCTTCTCACTCTCCATAATTTTTTATCCAAAATAAACGACAGCCATTTGTAAATCTCCCCGTACGTTAGTTGGTAAGTGATGTCGCCATCGTACTTACATATATGTGTACATGCAGTCGTGCATATGTGGAACAACCATACATGTGCATAGTTTTTCTTACGTTTTTCCATTCTTTCTCGGGAAGAGGGGTTCCAGGAACATAACAGCTAAAATGCTAGCGTCGCCATGAAAATAATAGTTGCTCGGAGGTGATTGTTGTCGCGTTTTCCTCGCCCTTGCTGCGCTCTCCAATTTCACGCTCCGCGCTCTCAGTCGTTGCTATCCTTTTGTTACCGTCACTTGTGTCTCTTCTTCTCTATTCTCTTTTATTTGTTGCACCCGTTCTTTCGTATTTAGTGCCAGCTTTTATGGCAGCGTTCTGTTCTGGGCGCGAGGCTGTTAAACTTTACCGCTGGCCGGGCATTTATATCTTCCTTAGCGTATGTGAATGTTTGTGTATCTTTTACAATTCGGGCGCAACTAGTTACTTTTAGCTGCAAATGGGATCAAGCCATAGTATGAGCTCGGTTATTCATTTTTGAATTGGTAAATGTAAATACCCCCCGCTTCGTTTTGCTCACCTGTTTTCTCGTGAAAGTTTCCTGTCGGAATCACCTTCTGTGTTTCTCAGACGTTATTTTTGTGGAATATCCTGTTATTCTCAGCTCATTCTACATTTTGCGGGAATTATTTTTGCTGTCGACGGTGTCCTGTTTGTATCTCAACGGAAATCAGGGACGATATCGGCCGTGTCGAACCCTTTCAGAAATCTTTCCGCGAAATCCATCACCTGCAAAATGTTAATGGTTTTCTCTTACCTCTCCTAACTCCGAGCACTTGTTCGTTAGAATCCCTCTGCAAACGACCCGGTAAAAAATAAACTTCCTTTTTTCCGCGAGGAAATATTCTCTCCCTCTTGGTTCGTGTCGCGAACGGCACTTTCTTTCTCGACAAATAGAGGCAGCCTTTTATTGGAACGTCCGTCACCAGTATCCAGATCTATCCCCCGCTTCCTCAGGGTTCTTCGAAACACTCTCTCTTTGTCATGTAGAGCGTTTACCTTTCCTCTTTCTTTCCGCCTTTTCCTACCCACTGCCTCTCTCTCTCTCTTCTCGCTCTCGAAAGCGCTCATGTATATTTATGTTCCTCGGCTTATGACTCTACAGTTTCTAAAAAAAAGTTGCGAGCTCGCGTTCCTTTCCGAAGCTATTCATTTGAAAAGCTAATGCCTGTATGAAAAGGCGATGTCTCGGGAAAACGACTCCTCTCTTTTTTCGTCGGGCTGTGCTTTTGCTCTGTCGACTTCGGGGCTTATTTCTCTTCGCTGCCGTCTCTTTGTGCGTGAGTCTCAGTCGCTTCCGCGTGTCTCTGAAGTAGAAGAGGGAACGCGCACTCGTATCGTGTGAAAAGATCCGCGATATGGCCTTTTAGATCGATTGTGTCAAATTAAAAGGGTATCGGTCATCAATTGATTCGCCGTATACTGGTTGGAATTACGAATGACGACTCTATCGAAAAAAATCTGATGTGGCCACCACATGACTTTCTCCATACCTGTAATTTTTCTAAAAATTCCAAGTAGGTTACATAATAATAAATATTTTAAGAAACTGCGAGAAAATTTTAGACTTTACAAACAACAAATAAACTCAAACCATAGACTTCTGATATTGGATATAGCCACAAAGCTCCAACAATTAAGAAAAGAAAAAGGAGCGTTACTAAAACGTAACTAAGCGTCAATTGTTAACAATAGTCGTCGGTAGGTGGCGTGTTGGTGGCAGCTAAAATATAATATATCTCTTAAAGAATGCATTATATGGAAAAACGTTTAAAAAAAAGTTGTGGAAAATTAAATTTCCTACAACCTTTATTCCAGTACATTTTTACATTTATCAAATATTTCAAAATAATGGATAAGTGACAACACCCACTTCCGGTAGACCGAATTTTACCAAAAACTAATCAGTTCTTGTGACGTTTATAAAAATGTTAAATATAAAATTTCGCGTTAATCTGATTAATAGTTTTTGAGTTAGAGCACCCACAACAAAGCTATCTCACACACACAGACATCATCGAGAAAATTGTCAAAACGTGTTCAGGAACCTCAAAACTTGTATTTCCGTTGAAACCTCGAAGTCGATTTTTTTCATGAAAACAATACTTTCCCCTATACTACGTATGGAGAAAGAAAAAAAAGAATTATTGAGGTCACCTCGTAGCTGAAATCAAATTTTTGATTTGGCTCACCAATAGCCAATCTTTGTTTGTTAAAATCTTCTTTTTGTGAAACGCCGCTGATGACGGCTGCTTTGTATCAGAAACTCGCGATTGGTCTTTCGAAGTGTCTTGGAAAGACATAAGTGTGTTGGTGATGAGTCTCGTCGGAAGTTCGACATTAACCCTTTAGCTACGTTATTCTGCTTCACCCCATAATGTTTAAAATAATAATTCTCATTTCTGAGATATTCTGGAAAACCTATAAGCCATGATACGTCTATTTCTTCTTAGTGCTCTGTCCTACCAATTTCTTGCGGGGAATAGACAATTCAAGGATCACCCCTCTAAATTCATTAACGAAGCAAAGTCTTCGAACTAGTAATTAAAAAATATTGCGTCAGAAGTTTTACGGTAATTGTTGTGTAATCTAGTCATGTTAATCATAATCATCAATTTAATTCTGACCGGCGAGAAATAGTACGTTGTATTTACTCCCACTTTTTTATAGCTATAGGATTCACTAATTTTTAAGTCACTTAAATTTTTGTTATTTGAATCGCAAAACCATTTCATTGAACTTTTATCATTTTAACTCGCTAAATGTATATGTAGTTATGGCATTTTTATCAGTGACTATACTGTTGAGTTTCATTGGCAGCGATTGAAGAGAAAGCATGGCACATTTAGAGAAATGTAACTTTTCAATGGATTTTTTATACACGTATGATTAATTTTGGTCTCTAGAGCATAGTGCTTTCATTTGCGGGAGGAATCATTAACTTTGACCTTTGCGTTCTTTCGGATTTATTTATTTTTAAACCCTCAATTTTGCACGACCCTCGGATCCGGGAATCCGCTCCATTTTCCACGCGAAAGCGAAATTTGCTCTCATTTTTTCGGCCCTCCATCCTTTCACCGAACCCGAGACTCGGTGGCCTCTAAGAGGGGAGAAAATGAGATAAAAACGGAGAAACAAGATCACCAGTGCTGGTCAAGATCGCTCGATCTCTTTTTTCCGCTTTTGCCTCGGCCCGTAAACAACGATTTAGTCTTCCTAAAAGTCACTGCGACGTAGCTTGAGTGTTAGAGGGAAGAGTGAGAGACTAACATGGTTGGTCATAACATCAAAGAGAGAGAGATAGAAAGGAATTAAATATAAAAAGAAAAAATAGGTTCCAGAAGAAAATCCCGTTATAACGAACTTCTAGGGGTATGCGGGAATCGTTTCGTTGTATTGAAAATTCGCTATAACGAACATCACTTAACATTATCTAAAAGAAAATTTATTTATTGAAATAAAGCCTCGTATTTATCCAACGCTTTTTTGTTTTAATTTCACCTGAACATAAACTTAATAAAATGGCAAATAAAAACTTCAAAAAGATGTGTTCATTAAAGTGGAAAAATTTCAAGTACTCCCACTATGGAAAGTCGTCCGAGGCTCAGAAAATTGTCCGTAGTAACGAAATTTTCGCCATGGCGGTTTTAGTTGTAACGGCATTTTACTGAAACGACACGGTGAATGGAGAAGAAAAAGTAATGCTGGCGAAAAACTAGGAACGAAAAACATTTGAAATAAAAAGGAGAAGAAAATTAATCGAAACGCCATGATTAAAAAAGGATAAAAAACAAAATCATCTGAGAGGTACGAGGGAGGTTGAAAATACTGTGCGAATGGACAAAGAGAGAGATATCGAAAGAGACATAGAGAGAGGGAGGAGGGGGGGAATCGGACTCGAAAAAAAATTAACGGATAAAAAAATGACGGCCGGCGTGGCTCTTTTGTTTCGAGCTGGGAGCAGGAGGAAATCCCTCCCCTGTGCGGACGCTGAAGCAGGGAATATTCGTTTCCAGAGAGATCAAAGCCGAACTCTCTTCATGGTCGGTCGGAACCTCCAACGTTCGGGAATGGGGGTAGGTGGGTCGAGACATGGGGTGGAAACGCGAGAGAGATAGGGAGAGGAGAAGAGTGGGAAAAAGGGATAGAGAGATAGTGAAGTGAGAGAGAGAGAGAAGAGGGTGTTTTTTTTGGACGGGTTCCCTTGATAAGGACTCTGCGAGAGGGATGTTGGGAGGTAGAGAGTAGGAAGCGTAAAGGAAGAGGCATCGACGGCGAAGAAGGGATCAGAGTAAAGGAACGGATGGGGGGATGAGAGGGGGGAGGAGGTGGATTAAGGAGGGTAGAAGCGCAGAAGGAGAAGAGTAGAGGGATTTAGGAGCCTTCAGTTTCGAGATACAGAAAGGGAGGATGTCTGGCAAGGTGTTCCAAAAATCCCCAGAGGAACGCAGATGTAGGAAAAAATGCACGCAAAGAGGGAGTGTTTTTTCTTTTCTTCTGGGGGGTGGAAGGAGAAGAGAGAGAGAGAAACAGAGGAGTGGATTAAGAGGATGATGGGGGGGGGGGGATATTAAGATGTCGACGCTGAGGAGGGGGAGGAGTGATGTAGAGGAGATGAGTGGGATTTTTTAAACACAAAGAAACGTGTCGAGGTTTTTACGGTATTTTCTTCTCGTCTTTTTATTTCCATCTTTTTCCCCTTCATCTCTCTCTCGTCATGGAGTTTCGAGGCTGATGCAGCACCCCTCCTTGCCGTTGTTTTTGTGTTTTGCACCTCCCCCGACTTGCATGTACGTCTCACTCGCATCTTATTCCCTCATCCCAATCTCCTGGGAGATTTTGTTACCCCTTTTATTTTTGTGTGCTCTCCTTATCCCTCTCTCAACAACCATCTCTTCTTCGTACTCCTTTTCCTCCCCCCTCTCTCTTTCTCTGTAAAGTTTCTTTTTATTTATTATAAGTGCTTGTGACGTCTCCTCCGTGCTTTGTTTCTCCCTCTTAAAATTCCCCTCCAACCCTCTTTTCCATAGTTTTTTTGTTTATCCCCTCCTCCTGCTTGTCAGTCTTACCTGGGGAATCAGGTCGCGTGTGCCTTATGCGATGGAGAGAGAGAGAGAGGAGTGAGAGGGAAATTTTCCGCCGTTCAGTTGTCAGGGTTCTTGTTAGTTAACGGATCTTTCTCTCTCTTTCTTTCTTGGAGAAGGTCGGTTTGTGTTTACTTCGGTGGGAAATTTTTCTTCGGTACTCGGCTTCTGTATGAATGCGTCTCATGACTGAAAGAATGCAGTTCGGAAGTGTTTCTTGCTGCGGGAATCCATTCTTTCTCTTACGTCTTTGGAAAATTCCTGAACCTTGCGCTATAAAGATGATTTTTTTTAACGGTCGCTGCGGAGCAACCGTGGAGCCCGGCTTATATCTTTTTGTATTGGGCAAAAGACGTTGGTTTCTCTTTTTGTTTCTGTATCGTGCAAGAGAAAAAGGGGGCACGGCACGGATCTAGGTGAGGTTTGAAAGAATGCCGGAAAGAATATTTTGAAAGCGTCGGTGGTGGCTGCTTATTTCTTCCAGATAATTCTTATTGTCATAAAGGTTTTGGATGACGGAGAGATATTTTTGGGTTATTCCTTTACGGACTCGAAGAAAATATATTCTGAATTCGTTCCTAGGACGGTTGAATGTTATCCATCTCTTGACCGGACACATTTAGAGCAAAAAGGGAAATCCGTCGCCCTTTATACTGAATATATAGCACCGTCGAAGCTATGAAGTTGCCACAAGATCAACGTAAGATGCAATTTCAGATGTCGAATTTGAAAAAATATAAAATGAAATTCTGGTAGAAGAAATCTTTTGTGAAAAATTGCTGCTTCCATCTAAGTAAGATGCAATAATGGTCTATAAATGTTTTACCTACGGAATGTCATCCCGGATTTAATGTCAGGTTCTAATGCCAGGGGCATTTTAATGTAAATGATTTCAATTTTGACGATATAGATCGTCTATTCCATTCAGCATATACCTGTCGATAAAATTTTCTATATTTTTATATATTTTCACCCGTTTTGGCGCTTATGCATGCAGTTGACTGTGGTTTATCAAAAAACCTTTAATCCCGTGGTTCTTTATCGAACCTCGCTTGTATTTTATTTAAATGTGTGCCCTTGCCCTGTAAAAAATAATAAATCCCGCTTTGTTACGACTTGCGAGAAAAATGTATACCTTTGTGGGTGCTTTTTTGGGATATTTTTTTCCCTATAATGTTTTTGTATTTTGCCTGCACTCAACGCAGATTAACGCTGCGATCTCTGCTCTTCAATAGGAGTTTATCATTTCGTTCAATCTGCTGTATTTGATTGTGGAATTGACTTCTAAATAAAAAAACGTTTTTTTTTAACGTTTCAGTCGACACTGCGATGTGATTCTCTCTCCCTCTGTCTTCGCCGAAAGAAATTTTCCGAAGTTTTGGTGAATAGGTCGTCGCATATATACTTTATTTTTATCTTCTCAACGGAAGCACCCGAGTGCATTTCCCGGCGTTGAAGAATAGTAGATATGTCTGGTCCTCTAAATGGATTCCATAGCTCGTTGTTCTTGCTTACGATTTTATGTCACAATATATTTTAGCGAGAAAATCGATTCCAAGGTACATACCTTTCATCCCGTAAGAGTCGGTCGTTGAACTAGGCAGAAGGTTAGCCAGGTTCATGGAACAAATCTATGACTCAAAGCAAAGCGTTGTTTTATTATTAAAGGGTTTAAATCTGTTATTGCTAGATGAACGCCGACTGAACGCTAGATTCACACTGTCAGTGAAGCCTAAGTCGGAAGAATTAAATGAGGAAGATTGGAATAATTAAAGCGGCCTGCTGTTTCGTAATGGGGGACAAATAGAGAATCATTTAGAGGTTCGTTTTTCCCTATCGTAATCAGGGATAGGTGATCCATGAAAATATTTTTGGGCATTGCACCTTCTGCTACTCCCGATATTCATGAAATACAGAGTGATAGATTTAGGTGTTTGATAGAAAAACTCTCCTTCATCTATCCTTTTATAATCAAAGATGGCTCAAACACTTTTGGCGTAATATGATAAATGGATGAGACTCCAGCCAAAAACAAGGGTTCAAAGACTAGCTAGTCTTTGAACCCTTGTTTTTGGCTGGAGTCTCATCCATTTATCATATCCTTTTATAAACGATCTCATCATTTATGTAGATTTTATAACTGAATTAATTTTTTGTTTTGGTAAGGTAGGTGAAGAATGGGCAAGTTTTGGTATTAAATGAGTATGTTTTGTTTGAACTTCTATACCGTTCAGACATGACATGATTCATGCATTTTTACTTTACCATTTATGAATTCGGCATTCGTAAATCGACTGTGTTTTACAGTGATAACTCTAATTTGGAACGATTTGTTTAATTTCAAATCGTTGACAATTATCTTATCATCCGACGGAAAAGTTACGGGATTCATATCATTACGCCTGTTCAATTCCGTTATAACTCGCATATCATTGCAATGTATTTGAGAATTAATGAGCATCACGAAATGGCGTCATCTTGCCGAATCAGAAATCATATCATTTGCAGTTACCATTCGTGGCGCTAGTCAAATCAGCGGGTCCTGCAATCGGATTTTCCATTTACTATTCTACCCAATTAGGATTAGTACCGTACTGCGTCGTAACCACCCATTCGATATATTCTCTTTCAACTCCGGTCAGTCTATGATGCACCACTCGATACACATTATGACGTATCATTCTCATATGACATTACAGTAAATGGAGAATAAAATTTGTCTAGATTAAACAAAGAAATTTTTATGTTTGATTATGATATCGTTCCAACCGATCCTTTTTCCTACCATTTCTATATCACCTTGAACTCATTTTATTTGCTCTTTCGTCAAATACCTATATTAATCGCGTTGTTAACAAACTTCGGCATATTTTTGTTTGCAAACTTTCTCTGCCCTTTATCTAAAAGGAATAGTTTGTTTAAAGAAATGTCCAATTATGGGGGAGTTTTATTTTTTCCTTTCACAAGTCAACAACTTAATTATCAGCCTCGAAAGGGAGTCTTTTTTACACGCGAAAGGCTTCTGCCTCTTACGTGCCCTGCCTCTTAAGCGAAAGAAAGATCTTACTTTGTTATAAAATTAAATTTTGCTCTCTCTTTCGCCTCTTCAAAAGCTTTTTATTTGCAGGTTCGAGAAATTTCTGTTCGTCACTTTTCGATTCGATTTTGCACGGCACAGTAGAAATAGGCCAAGGTACGGCAAAGTAACCTTTTCAGTTAGTTTTTCTGCTGGGCATAATGGGAGATTTTTTATAATCAATAATTTTTGCCTTTTCTAGTCTCAGCGTGTTATGTGCGCTACGTCTATTGATCCTTCTAGCGTGCTTTCTATTTCGCCGTCCAGCTACATTAAATATACTCTCTGTTTTACCTTGCCTTTTTCGTTTTGCTAACGTGGGCGTAATGACTGTTTTTTTAAACTTTGGATCGTTTTTTGTCTTTGTGATTCAGGCGTTTTCAGCTGCAAAAAATTTTCCTTAAATTTTTGTGGAAAATTCTGTGCTTTATTTCATACTTGTGGTTGGAGTGATAACCAGATGCTTTTCTGGCGGAGTCTGAAAACAAAAAAACAAGAGTTAGGTAAGGTCATAAGGTTGATGGCGAAGTTTACAATTATTATGTCAAGGTCACTGTCAAATACCATTTGCAGTTTGGAGAGCGAGTGAATAGTATGATGGATCTTTATTTCGGTTGGTTGGGAATTTATTCTTCGGTTTAAAAGTAAAATCGCAATTAGAAGGTAGTTATCGAGTTTTTAAAATTTTTAAACAAATCTGGGGAAATCGGGTTATAATGAAAGCAAAGCAATTACATTTTTAAAGAATTCGGGTTAAATCGGGTTTAACAGAAATAAAAATTTTAACCAGCACATGTTATATTATACACGTAATGTTTTTTTAGGTGTGGATTGATTACACATATGAACTGGTAACATATTATTACGTCTGAAAGTGTTGCTGATTGTTGCCGCTATTCAATCAGCCTAACAAGATGGGAAAGTATACTCCATAAATGGAATACACAGAGATTTCAAAGGCGTTCTTAATGGGAAATACGTATGGAACGGTATCGAAAGATTAGGTGATTCTCGAATTTTTATCACCGAAACTATAGTCTCGGGGACTGTCTTGTACTAAATGTTGTTCTCTATCCAAATAAATTTTTTTATCTATAACCTCACAGATAATATAAGAGAGTGGGAGATAAATATATGGATTTTTAATTGTTGTTTGCTGAGAGAACCGTCTTCGCGATCGATGTAAATAAAATATGCGATGTTTTGCTCGGAATATTCTCGAATTTTTATCTCCAAAACTATAAGTTGAAATTATATGGTCTCGTAGACTTTCTTGTACTAAATGTTGTCCTCTATCCGAATAAATTTTCTAAACTATACCTCACAAATCATATAAAGGCGTGGGATAGAAAACATGGATTTTAATTGTTGTTTGCCGAGAGAACCGCCTTAGAGATCGATGTAAACAAAATATGCGATGTTTTTCCCGGGATTTTTTTTAGAATTTCTATCTCCGAAGCTATAACTCGTATTTGCTCTCCTGGACTTGCTTGTACTAAATGTTGTTCTCTATCCGGATAAATTTTTTAATCCATACATTACAGATCATATATGTAAGAGATAGGGAGAGAAAAGTTGGGTATTTCATTGTTGCTTGACGGATGCCATTTAACGAGATACGAGTATAAGTTTATTAAAGTAATTATGTAAATTGGAAGTTCTAATTGACGGATTCAGTTGAAAATCACTATTGGGCGATAAATTTTAATAACGATCACTCATACCTAATTAATTTAAAATCCGTTCAGCGGTTTAGGAGATGAAAGTTACTACGGACGGACCAGACGTGCCCATATGGCGTTCCGCTATTACCGCTTCGCTGGTAAAGAACGCCTTTAAAACAGCTAAGAATGCGATGTTTTCTCGTGTCGCGTGTTTCGGGTTTATTCGTGTTTTACCCGAATTTTTAAAATTCGAATCGGGAGGTAAAAAACGGGCAAAATCGGTTAAAACCAGAAAAATATATTCCCTAGTTATTAGATGAACGTGGCGGATAATGGTAGGGATGAGAGAGTTTGGAATGGATGAAGCAAGTAGGGAGTTTTAGAAAATTAACGATAAAGATCGCAGGAAGAAGGAAGATGAAATGTCGGGGTGGAGAGTCGCATACAGAACTGTAGAATGCACACTACTTCGGTGTTTAGGGGCCCGCGAAAGCATTAAAATTTACGTTTTTATTTTTTCTTATAGACGTATGATAAAAAATATTTTATGCTTAAGATATGAAAATATTAATTGATGATACTACGAGTTTTATATGATGCTTACATGTCTCATAAATTATAAAACTTAAAGCTATAGTTCAAAGAGGGGAGGGCATTCGCGACTGTTTTACTAGAGCCAACGCAAACCGTAGCCACACCACCGGTCAGGAAGTACATACATACATACTTAAAGCGTGCCAGTAGCAGATCTCTATGGATATAAAAAAGTTGGTGAAATTATTCGACGTTGGAATATTCTTGATAGAGTTTTGTCTTGCGTGTAAGGACATTAAGAGTTAACGTGGATCCTGGAGCGATAATAAGAATCGCTTGTGGCATCGACATAAGGTCATATCACTAAAAATCCAGCTATAAAGGGTGTCAAAATTGAGGTACAAAAAATTCGTGCTTCGGAATTATTGGCAGGAAAATAGTCCAAAAGTGACCGGAAATTCGCGTTTTATAGATTCGCCGAGTTAACCGAACCTTGCTGCCTGGTTAACTCAGATTCATCAGAGGTCTCCATGTATGACGATTAGTGGTTTCTGTTTAGTAAATGCATTCCCACGAAAGATATTATTCTAATATAGGTTCAGATCCTGTGCCCCCGGGGAACTTTCACGCGTTCTATTGTGTTTTCGTACGCATATATGCGTTTTTGCGTTCGAACGAATTACTTGATGACTTTGAGTTTTCCGGCCTCTATCCCCCTCTCCGGATTTCTGCAGAATGCTCTTCTTTTCAGTATCTCTCCCTTGGGATGGTGACGCCACCTGCGGACCCTGAGGGCTATAGAGGGAGAATGTGAGGAAGGGAGAGAGATACGGTTACAGAGAGGGAGTCTTGTCTATAGACGTGTGTGTACGGAATCCGGATTGCGGGGGGGAGGGGGAATGGGGGGTATATAAGGCAGGAAGGAAAACCCTCTTGTTTGAGTATGCTGGCGAGAAGAGAACGAAAGCGTATGTGGGAAAGGTGGGTTGAGTCGAGGCAGTGCGGTTACACGGTATGGGGGATAGAGAGAGGGAGATAGGAAAGGCCAAGGTTTATGGAGGAATGGTTCGCCATGTGGGGGTTGAAGGGGTGGGCTAAGGAGCGACCGAGAAATGAGCTGGGGTGGTTTGTTTTGAGTCGAAGCTTGGAGGTTAGTCGGAGAGGGGTGTAGGAGGATGGAGAGATGTGGTTACGGAGGTTTTCGGAAGATGGAGTTTGGGGTGGGATTTTGGCGTGTGCGGGAATAAAGAGGGTGGGATTTCGCCCTCGTGGGAAAATCGAAATTGCACGAGGTCGTTGGTGGGTTTCTGGAATATGGTCCCTCAACATATATATGTCGAGGGGTTTTTTAATGTTTACGTATGGGTATCGTCTTAAACGCGGATGAGATTGCTTCTGGTCTATTAAGGGGAAAATGGGCTTTTCCGAAGGAGGCACCCGGTCTTCAATTTTGTTTTGAATAAGGAAAGTGGAGCCCTCCCTTTCTCGATTATGCGTCCTCGGAGTATTTACTGTCTCTTGCTGCAATAAAAATGGCGTTATTATCTTATTAGGTTGTTATGTTTTCCGCGTCTTCGAGGTCGTGGCTGTATTGCGTTCGCGATATCAAATCCCGAGGCAGCATTCCTTAGCATGATGAGATGCGTTTAAACCGCGAAAGCTGTAAAATTGTGATTATTTTATGATGATACCTCTTCTTGTGTGTTGAGGAGAAACTCATCCTTGACCTTTTATCTTAACGTAACTTTACATTCTAAAAATAATACTCTTTCAGTGACACACCCCTGAAGCATTGTGCCGGAAATGCGCATATGATTTTATTAACCTTGTTAGGACATAAAAAGAAAATACGAGCTTGTTAGGAGATACCTATCATGTGCTTATTCTTGAACTTGATTTCAGTAATAAGAACGAGCTTGATAATACTCTAGTGAATTAGAATGAATGTGGGATATTTTTCGTTTGCATCGTAAAAATAGATAAAAACCGAATTATGAGTGTTGAGATCGTATTGAGAAATAAAATTTATTTTTCCGGCCAAGAAAACTTAAATAAATTCTGAATTAACTCAACAATTGATTTCAAATGTGAAAAAACAATACATTTTTAACGCTTTGACACAAGAATTGTCGTTTTCATGGCCGCTTCACGCATTATTACCGCATCTGTGCTCTCCAAAGAATTGTTATCCCCCTCTCTATGGACTAACTGTCGAACTATAATTGTTGATATAAAACAAATTTTTATATAGACAATGATAATTCATTTGATAAAGAAAGGAGTTAAATCTGTTTTAAGTGCTTATTCTTGAACTCACATGTCAAATAGAGAAAAACTCTTTGAAACGTACCACTGTTCTCATCATGGACGATCATCCGTTTCAAACAGAGAAAACCTCTTTGAAACAAACCACTGTTCTTATCATAGACGATCATTCGTTTCAAATCCGCAAGGACGCGCGCCGAGTATCTGGTGAAGAATTCGTCGAAATCGAATGGAACGTTCTCGAGTTATTTGCGCCAGTTCCTGAAACTTTACACACAGAATGGCAGAACGAGATTGGCTTTTATCATAATAGGGATTTCGTCGCCATAGTCACTGTAAAAGTGGAACTACGATACGGCAGGCGAAAAAGGCTTGTCGGGTTACTACAGTGTCGACCTGACCTTAGAGACTAGAATTACCATGTATTATTATTACGTGACCCAAATTCGGAGGAAAATTACATCGTTTACCACGTGCGCCCCTTTTAACCCTCGAGTACTAGCGCTATAAATTGTGACGTGAGTACTCGCGCTGGGTCGAATCGACCCATGTATTTTAAAGCTTAAGAAAGTATGATTAGAAGGCCAGAATATTATTAAAAATTATTTGTAATCCTAAAAAATATCTCAATACAAAATATCAAACAGATTAATTAATTTTAAATAACCCATCAAGAATTTATTTGGAAATGTTTATTTCAAACCAATATTGGGCTCAAGAAAAACAAAAATAACAGTAAGCATTGGTTTAAGAAAAGATGTTGTTCTGGATTGTATTGGGCGGTCTTAGGGAGGTTCCCAGGCTTTCCCTGTTGTTGCCAGGTTGATATTTTTCAGTTAACGTGCGAATTTCTATTGCCCTAGCGTGTCCTTTCCAAATTATTTGTTCTTCTACATCTTTAAATTTTTGATTCTGGACCCATGAAAGTATTTAACAGGTTTAAAGCATCATCAAACTCTGCTATTAGAAGAATGAAGCTAAACTCATATCTAAGTAAAAAGATATGAACATTTAAAGTTGGTCCGGGTCGATTCGACCCATATACGAGTACTCGAGGGTTAAATATTTTTCTCATCTTCTCGACTTGCCCTACCTACTACTACTCCGCTTACCTCTTCCCTGTAATCTCCCCTCTCCCCTCCCTTTCCACTCCTCTCCCCCCCTCTCCCCCCGAACCGCTTCCTTGGTCGTAAACGCCATGCCAATTGCGGGCAATATGAACTAGGTTGAAGGTTAACGAGGGCATTTGTTTCGCGGCTACGAGACGCCAACTTATGTTAGATGAAAAATAAGGTCACCAAATCCTCGAAGCTCATTTTTCTGATCCGTGGAGTGGCACCCTCATCGCCTCTCTTTTCTCCCCTGCCACCACGCTATGGCAAAGCCTGATCACTCTTTCTTTCTACCTCTTTTTACACCTATTTTCCCTCCCGTTCTCTTATGGGTTAGATGGAAGAATAGACTGCCTAGTCTCAATCTCGCCCTAATAAAGATAGATCTATCTCACCTTTCCCCCTATCTTAACACTTCCATTTCCTTTCCTTTTCTTTCTCTCCCACTCTTTCTCCTCTCCCTCATCTTCTCTCCATCTCCTCTCTCTCATCTCCTCTCCCTAATCTCCTCTCTCTCTTGCTCACTCCATCTGTCTCCCTCTCTCCTCTCCCTCTCTCCTCTCCCTCTCTGTTACTTGCTCCCTCTGTATCCCTTTGGAGATTTGTTACCTTTTATCATTGTGTGTGTGCCGTGAAGCTTATTCCCATATATACTATTTATTCAACACAAGCGTCTTAAACACGCGGCTGACCTGGAGCATTTATGCGATCTGTGATCTAAAATACTTTAAATTATGACGCGGCTCGAACTGAAAAAATACGTGGCAATCTATTATATCACCACATCCAAAATATCCGTTTCATTGTTTATTCATATTCCAAAAACCCTAAACAGTTGGAGCACAGAAGAATGTTGTTAATACGGAATGCGACCCGCGTATATGGTACCAAGCCTTAATGTGAATTTCATGCATTGCCGTCATGCGGTCCACGCATGGTTCAAGTTTCAGATCCCTGCTTTAGCTTTACCTTTTCCCATTTCTTTGTTACCCTTATTGTCTCAGTTCCATCATTACCTCCCTTTTAAATGCATTTTATCATACCTTCTATCTCATATTGATGTAGATGTTTGCAAACTCGTCATTTGTGCAGAAATAAACAAAATATGGCAGCATAACCGATTGGCGGACAAAATTGGCATTCGAATTTTTTGTCTTTTAAAAATATTTATAATTTCATGAAAAAGTTATGAACTGGAACCAACGGGCATTCTTTTGCATTTTTTCCTTTTTAATGCGTTTGTATTTGTTATTTTTTAAATTTCTCGACCTCCTCTATCCGTGTTTCATTCTCTTTATATTATCACTTGTTGTCTCTCTCCTTTCTTCCTTCTCCATTACCTCTTTCTTTCGCCCTTTTCCCTCTCCATCATCCCATGCAGTCGCCATCCAGCCAGTGGACTAGTGAGGTGACACGAGATGGGGTTTCCGTTCATTAAGTTTCCCACAACTCTCACGTTGCATTGCGATGCGAGGAGTTCTTGTCCAATCGATGCCAAGTGGCGCGTCTGCGGAAATTACGTGAGCTCCAATCTCCCGTCTAGTATTAGTGAACGTGGCCCTAGGGATCTTTACCTATCGTGCTGAGCCGCGCATTTGTGAGAGAGTCCTTTCCTTGCTCCTACTCAAGCTTCTCTCGGCACTTTTTTATTTTTACTTTTCATCCCATCATCGTTTCCTTCCTCGTGATTTTCTTTTTTTTCTCCCTTGCGTCACCTACAACACCGGTATTAGTACGTGCTTAGCTGATGTTGTACAGACTAGTCCGACATTTTACGTCTCGGATCTCCCGCCATTTTGTTCTGTCAGTCGTATTTTTCTTGTATCTCTTGTACGGTGGTGGGCGATGAATTTCGTGGGTCTAGGGTCAATGTTATTTATAGGCCCGTAACGTAAATACACTAAATTGAGGTGAGGGGAAATTGTTTTGAGAGTAGCAGTTTTTTCACCTATTAGGTGTTGTTCATCTATATGCTTAACATATTTTTGTGAAACGTGAGCCCCTCGACTAGCTCACAATATTTCCTTTGGAGCCTTGCGACCCAGTGGTGGTTCGCGATTCGTACTTTGAAAATCGCTGACCTAATCATTGTACTGTTTATTTTTTCTTCATTTCTTTCTATATTTCTCAGCGACAATTTCATCTCTCGCCACGTGTATGTGAATAATGACTTCAACTCCTTCATTTAGACTGTCCTTTCCATTTTCCACTTCCTTTATCCATCATGCTTCATAGCCAAGTCATAACTCGTTTTCTGTTATTTACTCTTTCGATGCCAAACAAGTCACCCATCCTTCGTCACATCTCCGCCATATCTCGCGGTACCTTTTTTCAACCCATTCCGTCACTCCATCCTCTTTCCTTCACGTTCTCACCGTTTCTCCGTTTGACATTCGCTTTTACGTCCCTACGTTCTGACCCGTCCCTGCGGTTAACAGTGAAAGGGATCGTGGTGAAATCGGGAATAAGTCAGATCCGTGACATTGGGTTCGAGAGATTTTGTTACGTCCCTCTCTCTCTCTCTCTCTCTCACACACACACACACACTTCTTAGATCCCGAATGGGACGTATGGAATTTTTCGAAGGGAATAAATGAAGAAATTTTTTGGGAATTTCTATGCGGTAGAGGAAGAGAGAGATAGATGGGTTTTGGGCGAATGGATACAGAGGGACTGTGACGCGCTTGGTAAGGTCGCCTTTATTGGAACCATATGGAAATAAAGGCAGTGCCCGGCAAAGATCGCCCGCTTTAGGGAAGAGGGTGCCTGGAGTCAAAAGTGCTGATAAAGTAGTACGCGGATGGAAGGATGTGTCGAGGATGGATGGATATTTTTTTCGACGGAAATGTTTTTACGCGGCGCATTGCGTTTGTGTTTTTTCTATGAAGTCTCTCTCTCTCCCTCCCGTTTCCTGTCCGGAAACGTTAGATTCTAATGTCGCACGCGTCCATGGAAAAAATACATAACGGAAGGATGTTCCGCGAACTTGGATGGCGTCGAGATTTTTTTGGTCGTCGACGTTTCGTTGCTGATATGTTGTGAGTGGTGATGGTGGTCTTTCGGTTAACTTTTTTTTTTATAGGTGTCGGGAGAATGGCGCGGCGTCCTAATCGCAAAAATGAATCGGTGAAAAGTGGATAGACGGGGACCTCGCGGCGGTCAATCCCTTGGACCGTCATTAGCAACATTTAAACGCTCTTATATATCACGAGGCGACAAGACCATTATGTTCTCATCCCAACTACCATGAGTTTTAATTTCGCCCCGCTTGATTTTTGCGCTTGAACTATAAAAAAATGTGACACTAAATTTTTGCAGACCCCTTAAGTGCTATAAAAATAATAGATTTTAAATATCATCGTTCAAGTTCAACCAACTTATTACCGTATTTATCGCAACCCTCCGTTTATACCAGTTTATGTTCTGATGGGAGACCTCATGTGAATTGACTGATCAGACGCTGACCGTCACAACCGGGATAAAATGAGTTTTTAAGGAGAAAATCCGGGACATTTTGAAAAAAAAAACGGGACAGTGAGAATTTTGCTATTTTTAGATGTTCTATGCTCTATATTTGAAATAAAAACGTTTAGAAAAGAGGGAGCACATTTTTATTTATTTTAATAGCAATTTAATTTACATATTTCATGAATAATTTAATACTGTTACAATAAACTAGCCAAATGTTTTTCAGTCATATTTTAGAGTTGTTCTATCCACCTTTATCAAATTTTGATCCTTTTTTATCATATCATAAAAATCTTAACAGGTCAAATGTAAGTTAAATTTACGGGAGTCAAAGTACAGATGCAAAAAGAAAATCTGCAGAAAGAGCATATCCGTCTAAGCGGGACCATAATTTGCTGGGCGGAAAGTTGGAATAGATATTTTTCTATCAGTAGCGTTGGCGTGGATGTTGAAGTATCCAACATCTGTTATTGTTAGGGAAACGAGACATGGCCACGAGACAATCAGACGATTGATATATTGTTTTAGAGAACTTTTGTCCGCGTGGTTGGAGGAGAATTCTTCTCAAATTGGAGGTCCAGGACACAGTTGAGATTGATGAGCGCTTTTGGCCGTCGTAAATATAACCGTGGGCGACTGATTAGGACTAAATGGGTAGTCGGAGGAATTGATAAGAAGACGCAACACATTCTTATGCGTGGTTAAAAACAAGAATTCGCAAACTCTGAAAAGTGTTATTTGCCGATTCGTAACCAAAGGATCGGTTCTCATGATCGATATATGGCGAGGATACTCGGAACTAGATGACTTGGAATATCACCACCTTAGAGTGGGACGAAATTAAAACTCATGGCAGTTGGAATGAAAACATAATGGCGTCATGTCGGCTCGTGATATATAAGAGCGTTTAAATGTGGCAGATTCCTCGGGAAACAAACCCACTGGGTTGGTACCTTTGAGCGAAAAATATCGACTTCCTTAATATTTGCCGTAGAAAGCCGTTTAAAAGACGTGCATAGTCGAGAAACTACGAAGTGTTAAACAGGGGTGCATTATCATCAGAAATGCATTAAAAATGTTTTTATTAATTCGTGCTTAATCATCCCTGCGGTCAGAGGATACTCCGCTTGGAAGGGGGAGCTTGGGGGTCGAGGAAGGGTTCGCTCAGCCTTGGACTTGAGGTATCTCGCGGGCTAATGACGGTCCAAGGGATTGACCGCCGCGAGGTCCCCGTCTATCTACTTTTAACCAATGAATCATTTCTTTGCTCTTGAATAAAAAAGCATAATGATAGGTTTCGGCGTTTATGTGTACGTTCATCGCCATTTAAAAGTTTTGTACTCTCCTTTTATTTTAACAATCAAATTCAACGAAACCTTAAATCTCACCTTGGACCTTAAACATTAGCTCACAATCCACAATTGCGAAAATCCGTCTTTTTTTTAATTTTCTCCTCGAATGAGTTAATTCCACCGCTTGAAAAGGATATTTTCCGGTTCAATTCCGTTGAAAGGCCTTATCGGTCTATCGCCTTTTTTCGTTTCTTAATATTCCGACTAGGAAACAAGGCCTTTAAATGAAGTTAGTCGCGAGTGTTGGGTAAAAAATCTACCAAAATGACATGGAACGAAAAAGAAATAACCTCGCGATCTTGGAGATAAAAATAACTTACACGGGGGAAGTTAAATAGAATGGGGACAGTGGCAGTCACCTCCCACTACTTCGCTTGAGCAAAGCGAAAGGAGAGATAGAGAGCAATTAAAATCTGCCCTGCACGGCCGGCCGTGGAGGATATCCGTTTTGGGAAGGATTCCTATCCTGTTTTAGAAATAAAATTACGGATTGCGATAAAGAAAAGGATAGTAGAGATTAAACGAATTAGGATACACCGCGCGTTAAGGGATGCTCCCTTCCTCTTCCTCCCGCTCGGAGGGAATGCAAATGGGACCTGGTCCGCTTTAAATAAAACCTCGTTTCGGACGAAGGAAGAGGTGGTCGGGGAGGAGAGGAGAAAGGGTTCCTACGAAAGGTGGGATGCGGTGTGTGTCGGGGAGGGGGAATGGGGAGGCGGGAATGGGGAAGCGGGGGCACTCGGAACGGATTTTGTACTCAAGAGTACACGGAAGGGGCTTGGCCGAGGAAGAGATGCGGCAATATTATGGTCCAAAAACATTTGTGAATGGAAGGATGAGGGGATGTTGTGCGTACGCGGTGTCGTTTGTTAGCTGAGCTAGCGTAATGGACGAGTCCTTGGATAAACGTTAAATAGTGTAACTGTTACGATGTCTAGGAGATTTGTGAGCGCGACTTAGGAGAGTTAGTTCCTATTCGTTTTCTATTTACAGGATATTGTGTGCGATTACTTAGTAGCGTGTGTTTCCCGGTGAAGGATTTTCATTGCTTTTAAAGTACGTTGAGCGTACTTGTTCAGATGCCACGAAGATTTGCGCCTACTACTTGGAAGAGCAGTCCTAATTTTATTTAATGAAAGGATTTTTAGGAGTGTGGTTAACTAGTCACGTGTTTACCGAAAATGATATTAATTGCTTCTCGAGAAGAGTTATTTTAAGGCTCAAGAGTTATTTAGGTAATCCTCTAGTGTAATGTTTGTGCGAATATGCTCTCATACACGTTGTGCATACGGACTCCATTTATCCATCCATTTATCCATCCATTTATCCATCGTATTTTCACCTAGATTTATGCAATTTCCTTGTTAACGTCAAAAATGTTTCGCTTTTTTGCGCAAATGAGCATGTATCTACGCTTCAAATTTCATGATGCTGCTCGAAGCTAGTTAGCGACTCCATCTAATAATCATATGTCCTTCGCCTGTTAGCGCTGCTATGACAACTAAGATATTCCTCTCGCTTTCGGCATTTTAGTGCCTTCAGATTGAATTTGCGAATTCGTGACTGCGATTCACGTTCCAATCTTGTGCGAGAAACGGCGGGGTAGTTCAGTCGCTCAATGTTTATCAGGCCTAACTAGCACGCTATATTCAATTCTTGGAGTGAATTTGGTGTACGCGGAATATTTATTTATTTATTTTATTAAAAAATGTCCATAAACAACCAAATTTGGCCTTTTACAATGGATCATTAAATATAGATATAGTTATAAAATGGATGCTTCGTAAAGCAAAGTTGAGTCATCGATCAGATATCATCCAATGGTTTTTCTTAACATAAACCCCGCTTTAAAGGTTCAACATTGCTTTCTTGCGAGAATTTCAGACTTTCATATTTTAATGAATTGTTTTGCGATGTATATTCAGAGTTAAAAACATTTCTAATGCTCTCTTCTTTTTTTTACAGGTAAGCGAGTTTTTTTTTATCTACCTCCTCCTCCTTCATCGTGGAATAAGGTATGCTCCTTTTATAAAAGATTTCCCAAGATCGAAACGTGTTAATATTTCTTGTCCGTAAGCTAGTATTGACTGGATTACATTTATGGTAACAATTCTGAATACGATAATTTATACTGCCACTTAGACGGCATCGATGGAAACGCGCGAATCTTTTCATTGATCTGCGGTCGTCCAGTATATTATTTTCGCTCGAAGTAATAATATTGTGTCAAAAGTCTGCGTTTATGACTTTCTCTCATAATGCATTAAATTTATACTGAAGAATTTTCATTTGCAATGTTTCTCCCGGTGTGAAAAACCGTTCGTAAGTTAACGCAAATCAATTGGAGGAAAGTCCCGTTGCATTCATAACGAATACGAGACGCTTTTTAACTTTCATCTCGCCTGAAAAGTGGCTCTCGTTCCATTCTCATCCTAACGAAGAAAATAAAACAAAATATTCCTTTTCAAATCTCTATAAATTAAAAAAAAAAACAAATATCGTCCCTGCGACGGAATATTTTTTTAATTCTCCACATTTTAATCAATCGTGCGCATTAATAAGAAGTTTTCTCACGCAAAAAGGACGACGAAGATAAGCGAAGGAAATATAGAAAAGTTTGAGGAAATATATATATATATATATATATATATATATATATATATATATATATATATATATATAGTGATATATAGTGAGAGTCTCTACTAAACAGCTCTTTTAATACTCGAAAATGTAAATTTTATAGAAGGGTCCTCACTAAGTTTCTCTCCCTCTTTAACGGGTGTGCGTATGCTATAGTAAATGTAACGAGAGGGAAGGAATGGGAGGAGGAGAGAGGAGAAGGATCGGTTAGGGCGGAGTAGAATAGGGTGAGGTGGAGAAGAGGATGCTATTAGGTTGAGTGAGACGAAATGAATAAGAGGAGGGGGGAAGAAGGGGGGAGTAGAGAGGGGAGGAAAAGAAAAAGAGGGGCTGCTTCGGGAGTGGCCGGTGTTGAAGGAGGAAGCGAGAATATAAGGAGAATGGAAATGAATGAGGGAGATGGAGTGGAAGTGGAGAGTTGGGGAGAGAAGAGGGGAGGGCGAAAGTTCTCTCGGAAGGAAGAGAGAACGAGAGAAGGGATGGAGGAAGTTAGGATAGCGGCAGTAAAGAGGACGAGATGGAAGTAGGCAGAGATGCGTGAAGGGGAGAAAGAGAGTAGTAGTAGTAGTAGTAGTAGTTTGCTAGATTGAGAGGGATGGGGGTAGGAAGGGGGAGAGAGGGAGGGAAATAGCGGGATGGAAGGCAATGAGTGGTTAGGGAAACTTAGAGAGAGAATGGAGAAAGATTTGAGCGGAGGGATAAAAGAGAACGTTTTTATAAACTGAAGGGGAAGGAAGAGGAGGTGGCTGGGAATATAAGGGAGAGATGATTTGTAGTCGCTGGAATAAGGCAGTGTGGGGTGTGGATAAAGAGAAAAAATAGATTCGGTTTACTGGATGGGATTCGAGATAAATAGGACCAAAGGAAGAGCGTTTCGTGGAAGGAAGCTAATAACAGAAAATGCAGATAGAAAACTGAGACCGTAGGTGAAACCTTTGAAGGGGATACTTGATGCATTCTTTCTTATCTAGTTATCACACTGTAACCATCGTAAAAAAATTGAAAACAATATAAAGAAATGCATCCTTGAAAATGCCGCTCATTTAAGTAACTATAAGCTATTTTCCATGTCAATAAGTACCACATAGTTGCGCCTCAAATGGCGTATTATAAAGTCTTTCAAACATTAAAAAAATTATGACAAACAAGAGCCTCATTTGACAAGTTTAGAGTATTAATACTGGGCGGTTAAAAGTAAAATTTTGAATTATGAAGTGATGCGAGAAATTGTCACGCGTGAAGTCGGCGTAAACTTTGCGACGCAATTTGTTAAATATGAACCAAGGAGGGAAATGAAATTGGATAACGGCGTGTGTGTGTATGTTAAGGGGAGGAAGTAAGGAAGTAATGGATGAGGGATGGTTTAAGGAAGAGGGATGAGGGAAGGGGCAAAGGTTGGGAGTGGGTTTGGGTGAGGAGAGGAGAGAGGTAGCGAGGGCGGAGGAGTGAGAAGATGATTCATTTTCCCTTTGCGGGAGGCTGGGAAAGGTTAGACGAGGGTTAAAATGGGGAGAGGGTTGGGCTTCAAGAGGCAGATGGAGGACCTAGAGGCGGAAGAGAGAGAGAGAATGAAAGAGAAGAGGAATAGAGAGAGAGAATAGACGTTGTTATTGGGGTGGAAATCTTAGGTTTGAGCACAAAGGAAAACTCAGGGTATAACCTTCTCCCCCTTAAAGAATTTGCCGGATGGCGGGAAGAATAAGTAGATGAGATCAGGGGAAAGTGAGGAAGATGAGGTGAGAAAGAGATGAGGAGGAGGGAAGGAAATCGAGAAAATATATTTTTTAAAACAACTTCAGAGGGAAAAGGCTTGAATTGGAAGTTTGCGGTGAAGTGAAGGGGATGGGGAGTGGTGAAAGGGGTGGGGTTAGTCGAGAAAGAAATAATATAAAAAGAGACGGTGAAGAGGAAGAGAAAAGAGAGACGACCGAGGTGGACAGAAGAGGGAGGAAGAGTGGTTTTTAGGGAAGTTTAATTGATTTGAGTGATGCGGTGAAAGGGAAGAGGAGGGTCGGAAAGAGAGGTAGTGGAACGGAGTGGGAGGGTAGGGTAGTTCTGGGGAAAAGGACTTACCCGACGAAAGCTGTCCTGGCATTGCGAGAAAATGTGGGAGAGTTTGAGACGGTTTGTATTTAGGTTTTGAGTAAAAAGAGAGAGAGAAGGGGGAGGGAACGGAGAGAGGAAAGAAGAAAGGGGAGAGCGAGGAGAGAGAGAGAGTTCGGTTTGGATTTTATCATAGAACACACAACGGCTGTGTATTTTAATCGAATTGGTAATTATCTCGGCTGCCAAAACCATTCGCTTCGAATTTATTTTGGTGTGAAAAAGGTTTTATTTGACCGCGAAAACTTTTCTTCCGTGATTGTAGTGTCGTTCCGCATGGTCGCTACCTTCGGCATTTTTTCTCGTTGTTATAACGGAGCAACTTTCACGCTAGTTTTTTTATCGCAACCTCGGCGTCTATTTTGGCGGAGAATTTGTTTAAACAAAGCATAATATACAGAGTGTTTACAAATGATCTCCCCGATTTAAAAAAATTATTAAAAATTTACAAAGATAAAGTGAAAAACAAGCTATAATAATTAAGAAAACTCAAAAAGTTGTTTTTCGAGCTAATTAAGTCTAACTAGAGAGCCTGTGACGCTTCGTTGTCACATTAAGTTGATAATGATTTTTAAAAATATTTAATTTTATCAGACATTTATTTGACAAAAGATGTAAACTTCTTTCTTCGTAAATAGAACAGAAGATTCTATTTATTATTAACCTATATTAAGATTAAGGATAAGTATAATTTAATTTTTATTTAATTTAATTTTCCAAGTGATGTGATAAATAAAAATAACTGATCTTGCTACGTTCTTTTAAACTTCTTTATTCGTAAATATTACAGAATAAACAGGCTCAACATAAAGACAAATCAACATATATGTAAACAAACAAAATGAGGTAATATCGTCAAGGGGCTCTATTTTAATCTTATACCGTTTAAAATGTTTTTCGCTTGGCTTAAAGAAATTAATTTAATTATTTTTTTAAAACTATGCTACAATAACGAATATAATGGTTCTTTAATTCAAAGGGGAAAGGTTCACTTATTCTTCAAAAATTTTCGAAATCCATGTAAACAAACAAAATGACGTAATATCGTCAAAGATCTCGCGAGTATACACCCAATATTACCACTCGCTCAAATGAGGTGGCCATGGTAACTGACAATTCTCATTTTTTAAAAGTCGCGTTTTTTTCATATTAAAAACGGATTTTCCGGGAAATTCGGAACGTAATTGAGTTTTCACGGTAACGAAAATGAACTTCTTTCTTTTTCCAACACAAACGTTTAGGTCCCGACTTCGTATCTTGATTCTAATTTTAAAATGCGATTTTATAATGCCCGAAACTGATTCCAATGCTTTTCTTATGGAGTGCAGGGGTGTCGGAAAACCCCCCTTAAAAAAGAAAGTATTTAACGTTTCCGGTTGAATTTAGTACCGTTAAAGAATAGGAGATTTCCGCATCTTTACAAATTATAGATGACGAAAATAGCCCAACCAGCGGCGGAGATAAAAGCTTCCCAATAGGCTATAACCAGCCTACTAAAAAGTTCGCCTACGACTATTACGGTAATATAATATAAGCTGTGTACTCCGTTTGTGACTCTGCAGCCATCAAAACGGCATTTTTTCCTTCCATACATTTCGTAGCTTACCATGCTGAACTTTTCCAACAGCCTCACGTATCTTTTACTTGAAATTATCCAAAATTGTTGGCATTGATGGAACATAATGTGAAAAAATAAGTTATCCAACGATCGGACAATTGCTCATTCCGGATTGTTGTAACCTCGTGAAGAAAACTACAACTATCAATAGCTTGAAAAAAGTTCTAAGTTTTTCATTGCTTTTCAGCGTATCTTTGTTAGTTTTTTTCATAATTAATTTTGAAAATCGAAATAATTATTTATAATCGATGTATTGTATGTATGTATTGATTGTTTCTTAAGGGAACCTCGATAACCAGAACGTGTATTATTCGAATTTTGATGACTCGAAATAGATATTTTTCATGTTTGCGTTAATTTGCGTTAAGATGAAGTTTTACGACTCTGTGTTTTGAAAAGAGGAACTTTTTCTCTCTCATAGGTATATATCGTTATTGTGAATGTCATAAAAGATACGGTTTTAATTACGTTTAACCTCCAAACATGACTTAACCATACTTGACCATGCCGTAAGGCAAGTTTGCAGCTTGACTGATGCTTCATTTATTTATTTATTTAATGAAGTCGAAAAACAGCACACGGCCTATTACAATGGACACATAACAAATAATATAACAAAAAATAACATACATAAAGACATAAAAATACATATAATAACATAGATAAAGGAACCACATAACAAAAATGACAAACTATGGGTGATACAAACAGAGAGGGTAGAAGGAGGTGGAAGAAGGACTGAAAAGAGAGGGAGGAAAGAAACGAAAGGAGAAGCGGGGGAGAAATTGAATAGACATTATAATAAAATTGGAGATGAAGGGGGACGATGTCAAAAAAATGGATCGGAATCGGGTGACCTCTTCAGTAGCGTATTGTAAAGACTAGGGATGCGATAAATAAAAGAGCTTTTAGTGATTGAGAGGCGAGAAGTAAGGAAGTGAAAAAGTTAATTTGATCGAGTAGCTCGAGAAGGAACATGGGGAGGAAAGAGAGAAATGAGTTCAGGGTATCTGTAATAATCGTTTACTATTTTCGTGAAAATTTTAATATCATAGCTAACACGCCGATAGGAAAGAGATGAGTTTCGGCATATAAACTTCTTTGCTTAATGAATATTTCCGAACTGGAAAACATGCCCCTTAAAAACTCGTCTCCGATAAAATAATAACTTTTCTATCTAGTTATCTCAGACCGTATACTGTTTTACTACTGACATCATCCTTTACCAGAGATAATTTGTTCGTAAAAATCCCTCCCAGAAAGCTCCGCAGCTTCCGTACCATTTCTTTAAAAAGGAATAGGAAACAGCGAATTTTGAGGTCTATCTTTCATCGCGTCGACGGCAAAGTTACTCGGAAACGCCTTGAATCCTTCAGGAGGTTTTTCGCGGTATCCCGTGGGAATGGACGAGAAGTGACGTATTGTTTACTATGAATGAAAGGAAGTCGAATAAGTATACCGCGGCACCAAGCAGTGTGTGTGTGCGTGTTGAGTGCGCGTACGAGAGGTATGTGTGTGCGAGCAGGAGAGAGAATATGACCGAGAATTGCTTTTGGTGATAGGCGAGGATGGGGTGTTTTGTGTGCGTGTGCTGGGAGTTTCTAGAGTTCCTACGGGTGGCTATGCAATACGGAATACTCCTAGTTGCCCTATTGGGAATAAATGGGTATCGAAGGATGATGTCAGTAATGGGTGAGTAGCATTTCTGGGTGAATGGAGGACTCTCTCTCTCGCATTCTCTATTCTGTACGTTATAAGCAGTTTTTCTTTTGAAGTCTATTAGCTGCTACTCGACTCGTATTAGATTTTTTTCCCAGCTTCCAAAACAGCTTTCTCTCTCCTATCTCCCTCTTCTTCTCTTTCATCTCTCTCCGTTCTCCTCTATACCCTCTGCATCTCTCTTCTCTAATCCCTCATTCTCTCTCCTCTTTACTCTCCTCTCTCCTTTCAATGTCCTCCCATCTCTCTTCTCTCTCTTTCGTCTCATCTGTCTCCTCTCTATTAACTCTTTCTCTTCTCTCTATCTTCTCTCATTATCTCTCTTTCCCCTGTCATTTCTCTCTTCTCTTTCCTTTCATCTCCATCTCTTCTCTCTTTAACTCCTAATTTTCTCTTGTCTTTCCCCCTTACCATTTCTCGCCTCTATATCTCTTTCTCCTTCCTCTTTTCTCTCTATTTTCTCTCTCTTCCTCCCTCACTGTCCCGTGTTCTGTTTCTCGAGAAATGGAATATTTCATCTTCTCTTTTATTCGTGACATCATTATTTTTTATCCTTTTGCCCACCTTCCCCCCTTGCTCCGTCTAAGGCTTAGATCTTCAACCTTTTTTGATTCACTGCCCACTTTTACTATTTGAAATATGTTCACCGTCCACTTTTCGTATCAACTTAACAATAAAAGTGCCCACCATAAACCCTAAAATGCCCACTGGTGGGCACTATCGCCCACGTTGAAGGTCACTGGTCTAAGGCATCTTGTTATTGGGTAATTTTAGAATCAGGTGCATTTTGAGCATTGGCATTCGCAGTTAATCAATACAGATTTATGTCAATTTTCTGATTTAAGGGACTTTATAGCATTTTTATGGGCGCAGTAAAATTGAGTTGTTCTCAATTAATGTAAATGCCTTTTGTTGGCATATTAGGCCCGAAAACAAACGATTAAACAAACATCAGAAGAGTCCACGAATTTTTAAAGGAAGTACTATTTTTTAATGTCATGGAGATGAAGCCGATTACATTTGTGTACTTGAAATTTTCATGATGCCGTATTAGCCCATCCTAGCATTTCAGTAAGGTTTCTTCTGTTTTATCCAACGTCTAGGAAAGTTTTTTACAACTGCTACCACGCATACAAAAACTCTTCTTCTTAAACCAATAAAATCGTTTCTGTCGCGCCAAATTAAGGCGTTTTTTCATTAAAAAGACTTTTTTCAGGGCTCGAGATTCCGAGTATTTACTTTGCAGCGTGGATGCGTCAACGATCTCTTATCGGGATCGCGAAAATTTCCAATTTATCTTCCGCCGATAATTGCCAGGCAAGACTCGGCATAAATTAGGCGAAATGAAGTCGTCTTCCTCGGTGTGGAGAATGAAGCGGAGGAGAGGAAGTAGAGGTGGGAAGAGGAAAGGGGGAGGAGGAAAGGAGGAAGAGGAAAGGGGGAGGAGGGGTGTTTTCTTCCTCCCACTCTCCCTCTCACTTCATCATAGCCCTCGAGGGCCTTTCCACCATCCCTCCTTTTCTTCCACGCTTCCTTCTCTTACTCTATTTACTCCCGACTCTTATTTCCTCTCTTTTGAATTTCTTCTTCGTCCTCCCTTTATCCTTTATCTCTTTCTCCATTTCTCTCGCCAGCTTCCACCCTCCTTATCCCTCTCTCCCTTTTTTCCACGGCCTCTTTTATGTACCCCCGTCCCTCATAACCTTCTCGTTCAACTTCCCTTCACGGCCTCCTTTCTCACTCTCACTTCAGTCTGTTTACCGTTACTCCTCTCTTCTCCTCAAGGGGAGATCATGGGTAGGTAGTTTGTTCGGAGGGGGAAAATGTGGAGGGGTAGGGGTATGAGATGATGGAGAGAGAGAGAGTGAAAGAAAGAAAGAGGAGGGGAGCGTAGTTACGCAGATGAGGGAGGCGTCTCCGCATTTTCATAATGCTTTAGCGCGATTTAATCGCTCGTAGTTTTTTTTAAACTTCCGTCGTAAAAAGAACGCCTCCACAATTCGTCTATGTTTACCTCTCTGCCGAGTTGGCAGTCAAGACGAGGAGAATATCGCGCGACCTCGCCTTGCTGCTTCTCTTTTCTCGGATTTTAATCTCATTCGTTCTGAAGTTTTTGGCGAGGAGGAAAGGTTTTAAGTCGTGTCTCGGTGTGTGGCGCAAATCGTCGAGTCGAAGAAAGACAGTGACGAGGCGGATTTCGCTTAATTTGCGTGTCATTACTCGGTTACGCGTTCAAGGAGACCTTAGGCGATTTTCGTTAGCCTCATAGGCATGTTATGCATTGAATGGTTTATTTATTTAACAAATCCGTTTCTATTTTAACTGGTGCAGAATGAATGCTCTGAATACACGGGGACATTCAGGATGGCAATTAACAGGATATAATTTAGTTATTTTGCAAGTATAAACACTGCTTTTTTGGTAAGTATTCATTGAGAATGTCTCTTTTGGAAATATACGTACATAAGGTGGTGGGGGATTTCGCTATCGACAAAAGTTTATCCTAAATAAACCTCCGACGTTTTTGGCCATACCGGACCCAAGTATTCCTTGTTCTCGAAAATGTATGGCCCATTTAGCTGGCATAGAAATAATCTTTTAATAAAGGGTGCCTATAAAATATCGTGTCTATTCATCGCTCTTTATCTTCTCACCGATGATCGTCACATGTCCATTGTAGTACAAGGAAAACCCTTTTAATTAATGAAAGCTTTTCTCGAGCCCCTTCATTCATAACTCATTCCGCGCAAAAAATACGGAGTCCGAGAGAAAAAAAAGATCGAACGTCCCCGTATCCCCTTCTTCCATCCGTCTCTCACTTTACCGAACTCGCAGTATCTCCAACCCCTTTCCCGGCTCCATTATACTAGAAACCTACCAATCAGCTCGAGGCTGTTGGAATTCCTTTAGCTTTCAGGGAGAGGGGGCTAGTCCCAGAAAATGCTTTTCCTTTAATCCTTTTCTGTCCCTGCACAATCTCGCTTTCCCTCTCGCTCTCTCTTCTTTCTTTCTCTTTTAATCTCCTTCGCCCTCTCAGCGAGGGAGAGGGTAGAGATCCCTTTTTCTCAAGCCCCTACACGATCCATAAATTACCTCTGTACCCTATACCTTTTGCCCTCTACCTTGCCGCTCCTTCCCTCGTAGTCTTATGAACTCGACACCCGAAAAATGTACGAGTTGAGGCCTTAGATAAACGTATCATCATGGCAGCTTTAAGACACTTTGGAGAATTTCTTCATAACCGTGACTTTTTCATTTGAAAAATAAGGGTTTGTCGTTGTATGGTGGGTGGAGATGGTTTTGCCACTTATTATTATTTTACGATAGGCAAATCACAAGTTTGAAATTAGGGTTGCGAGAAATGCATAACATTAAGGATGCGGCATCATCAGTCTGTGCCTGATGACCCGAATGAGAAATATCGAGCTCACCTTACGGCCAAAATGAATTTGAATTGACAAAAATGTATTCTTTATTAGAATTTAATATCGGTGAGTCGCCACTGATTATGGCTGCTCAATAGCCATAGAGCGCATTTGATTTTCCAAACCTTTTTATGGCTATGGCTGGTTTGTGAATCTTTCTAGTTAAGGCGTTTATACTGTATCACAAGTAGTTGTAGAACATACCGAGGGCATTTTTTTTTTGCATCACCATTGATGACGGCTGCTTCGTTGCAGAAATGTGTATCTATTTTGCTGATTTTTATGGCTGTTGGAACGAAAAATTGTGCGAAGTTCATACCGAGTGTCTCCATTTGGCGTTTTACGTAAAAATCGTTTTCACTAAAAGTAATCTAATGTTTCTGTTCTCCGCCATTTTTAACCAAGATCTTTCTTTGAACTCTCCGCCGGGTGACAATAACTCGCGTAAATTCGCGAAAACGACTCGCTTATAGTGCAAAAAAGGTAAGCGAGGTATTTTTCATTCATCAGGCATTACATCCACATTACTCGTGAACATTTAAATTCCCTTTCCGTGTTTAAATTTGTTCCAAACCGTTAAGTTACGTCAGAGACTTGCAGTTTTCGGTTCCTCGCTATTTTTTTGTTTAAAAAAGTAATTTTTCAAGAGGGCGGTTGGTTCGAAAACTTTCCGGAAAAAACACCCGTTTCGCGACTTTTTTAACTTCCCTGTCTCGCTCGAGAAAAATCGAAGAAAAAAGATTTTTTTACATTTTCAAGGCTGCTAAAAACAATTAGATAGGTTGGCGTATGAAAAGGATCCAGGTTTAAAAATTTATTTCCGTCTTTCGAACGTAAAAAAGAGGGAGATAAAAGAGAGAGAGCCTTATCAATCCTCTCTCATGCATTCGTTACCACTCGTTCCCTCATATCTTCCAAACAAAATCCCTTCGCGAGAAATAATTGATTCAAGGCCGCGACGCGGAATGGGTTTAAAATACCGCTGTTGTGGGAAAAATACCCAAAATGCGACACCATGGCGAGTTGGAAGGGGGTATGTTTGTGTGTGTGGGTGGGGGAGTGGCGTTAGGAGGAGGAGAGGAGATTAGTTCACGAAACGGAAATCCACGCTAAAACAGTTCGCGATAAAAATCCCCATCGCTGCTACTCACGGAATCGGATTTTCACTCTCATACCTGCGTTCCGAACCTGCCGTGCGATTCCCATATCTCCCCTCTTCCATCCGCGCTCGTTGTTTTGTTTCTCCGTTTTGCACGACTGTCATCTTTTTCCCTTTCTTTTGCGATGTTTTTGTGTATTATCTTCTCTCAACTTTTTTCTCACTGTCTTCTTTACTTTCCCATGTAGGAAGTATACAATAGGTCAGGGGTGGCCAATAGGGTGGATCGTTATTCAATTTTTTTTCGAAATTGAAAATGCCTGACTCCGCATGGAGTGCCTTTCGTGGCACTAAATATGGGACAAAAACTTTTTATCCGTTCGAGCAATTTTTAGAGATGCCGCACCACGGCCAAAGACTACAGATAGCATTTTGTGCATTTTTCGGCTGTTTTCGACCGTGTTGTGCAGCTCTTCGCTTGTTTGGATTTTTTTAACCCTTTTCTTTTACACGGCGTATTTTTTTACAAAATAACTTATGTTTGAAGGAATTATTAATTTATTTTTATCAAAATGATGTTTTATTTCTCATAACTATTACTCACAATGGTAATTCTTGATTAAACATAAATTGAATTTCAATTAAAATGAATTTAATATTATAACAAACAAATCTTAGTATCCGTTATAAAATTACCATTATTAATCTGAAGTACTGTCTTCAGCATTCCATGTATCACAAATATACTTCGCTTTGAATGCTTCTTGCATGAAAAATGATTGCAAGAATCACATTTAACAGTTATGTCTAATAAATAACGATAGAGCAGCACTTTGAAAAATGACAACTTTATCAAAAAACAAAACAAAAACAACACAATAAGATTTAAAAATCAACAGGGATTAGGCATATACACTTTTGCCCAATTCGAATTAATGAAATTGGTTATTGTATTCACAGCTGCGTCTGTTCAAATAACGGAAATAAAGCAAAAATATACTTGCACGACAAGGCGCGCGGTGTAGTATGTACGACAGAGATGACTTCCACGAATATCGCTCCTATTTTAAACGTTGCTACAGCTCTTTGAATTGTTATGCATTTTTCAATTGAAAGTCAGAATGACACTGAAGGAATACACAAAGTCTAGATGATGTCAGACACAAAGCAGTGTTACCACATTGAAATTAGTAAAATTGGCTTACTTTATACACCAGCGCGCCCGCTCGAGGGTTAAGTTCCAAATAACCCAGAACTCACCACGGGGAGGTGGCTACACTTCCACCCGGGACCACACTACCATATGGGCAGGTTTACTGCTTATTTTGGCTTTTTCCTTTGTATTGTGCCTTTGTTTCGAATTTTGGCGTTTCTTCCCGTGACTTCAGTTGCTCCCAAATAAATCCATCTCGTGCGGACTGGCCATACACTGCTTATGAAGCTCCCATAACCAACTTTACTCTTCTTTCCACAGGAATTTTAAACGCCCGAACTTTCTCACTCTTTTCTTGTCTTGAGCTCAGAATGCGTTAAATGGCTGTTTTTCATACAGACTTCCTTGCACCCGAGATCATTGTGAGGAGTAGGTTTTCAGGGTGTCCATAGAAAGCATTCCTTTGAATCACTGGGTCGATTATCTTCCGAAGATATTCGCTGAGAAACTGCGACTTGTGGATCAGCTTCCAAAGGCGTCGTGAACCACCCTTGTATGACGGACTGCACTTGATCGCGAACCAGACAGTTGAATAAATTCGCATGATGTATTGGGTGAGAAGCTGCAAGTTTTCTGATGGTTTTTCTGTGCGGACGTGCAATCGCAAAATGCGATTAGCTATCGTAAAAAACCTTGAATGAGAGAGTATCTCCCGGTGATCTCCTCGACAGATCTGGGGAGCAGTCACCTCTGGAAATAGCATTACACATGTCAAGTAAGTATTACTGGTCCGTTCTAAAATCATTTAGGTGAATATGCTGTGTTTCAAAATTGACTGTCCGATACTGGACAACTGGTAGCTGTCCACAGGTTTCGAGGGCCTGTTCTACGGGACCTGTCAGCTTTTTTGGCTCTTGAGTGCCTCCGTCAAGATGGAGGAACAGGTGACGCAGTGGGAGTTTGTTGGCATAGAGTAAACAAATCAGCCACTGAAGGGGCCTGCCAATATCTGCTTTCATGCGAGCAATAACTCCGGAATCCGGTCCTGTATTAACAGCAGTCCCATCCCTTCCGATCGCACACAATTCAGTGGTGTCAATTTGATTCTCTTCCAAGTGTCCCTTAAAGTTCGAATGGATATTTTTACCACTGCCGGACGACGGTGTCACATAACTGAGATAGTAAGAATCCGGTCGCACAAGCGATATGTGTTACTCTTGTTGCGTCTTCTGGTATCTTTTGCCATCAATATTGACCTGTACTAGGGTGTTATTTTTTTTGCCATCGAAGTAAAGACCTTGCTGGGGTTTTCTATCTGCAGCATCTTTCCCCTGCAAATCAAGGTATAGTTTATTCCATGCTCTTCTTACTCTGTTTTGGTCTACGATATCACCACTTCCTGCTGCCTGCAGAGCTTCTGTGACAAGAAGTGCAGTATTTCTGTCTGAGACACCTGTCCTGTCGTCTTCTAGGGCGATGGCTTTTAGATCAGCTTTACTTGTACTTGGCATAAGTCTATCATCGGGTTTGAAATCACAATCATTGGTGTCAGTCCCATCCTCAGATTGACTGTGAGATGAACTCCTGTCTGTGGTTAACACTGAACGCTTACTCATACGCGACAGACCCCAAATATTTAGCATGTCTCTTCGAATTTGATTCTAGGACAGTTTTTGCCTTGCCATCAATGCTCATGCTTAGGTATCCTATTCTTGTGGTCCTCTGGTCTATGAGGAAATCTCGCTCAATTACAGGCACTTTTCTGTTTTGACCACAGTTTTAAATTCTTTGTATTTGCAAGCACAAATGTCAAATAGCTTCTTGGATGCTGTCTCTCTGTTTCTGTTTTGACCACAGTTTTAAATTCTTTGTATTTGCAAGCACAAATGTCAAATAGCTTCTTGGATGCTGTCTCTCTGAAAGTGAGAGCTTCAACAGCAGCACTCGCTCTGTTTTTTTGGGCCTCTTCCTGCTCCTGTACTTGTTGACCTAAGAGCGTAGTAGACCACTAATCTGTTGATATGTCGCAAATGGAAGAGAAGCGCTCGTCCAAATTTTTTTCACGTTACGAACCACAAGAGATGATACGTCGAGAAAGGAGGGATCCTCACCGTCGTCAGACTGATACTTAAGATTGTACTTAACAAGTAGGTAATAGTATCATATGATGTCTTCCTAGGGTGGTAGTTTTGCCTCGATCATGTCTTTAGAACTCCCAAAGACGGGGCAGGTCATATTGCTCTTCGTAAACACTTTCTTTGGCATTTTAATCTCTCACATTTACAGCGAAACGCAGCACAATTTACTCTCAAAACTCGCCAATGCGACTGATCGTGGGTGCGCTTGCAGCGTAAACATCTCTGACAAAGTGAGGTATCTAGTTTCGAAAGTATCTGCAGCGTGTACCTTGCATGCTGCCACCTCCTCTGGTGAGTTCTGTGTAGTTTGCAACTGAAAGACGCTCCAAAGAAGCAAATAGCTGCACAACATGGTTGAAAACAGCTGAAAAATACACGAAACGTTATCTGTAATTTTTGGCCGCGGTGGGGCACCTCTAACATTTATCCGACCGTAAAAATGTTTTTTGTCCTATTATCAGTGCCACAAAAGGCCTCCCATGCCGGGTCAGGCATTTTCAAATTAGAAAAAACAACGAAGAACGATCCACCCTAGTGGTCAAGCCTGCTTACCCTCAGAGCCGCATACGATAGTCTTCCTAAGTTCGAGAGCCGCAAGACACGGACTCTGCGCATAAAAATGTGCGAACAGTAAACATAACTTGTATTCGAAGCAATACAGAGACTGCATGCCCATTAAGCATCCCCAAAACGTCTTACTCGCACCGCGTTATTGCTTTTTGACGTGATAATCCCTGATACGTCCTTGAGTGCAAATGAATAAGAGCGGCACTTAAAGTAAAAAGAGCCGCGGTTTGGCTCTAGACAAAGTATCATGACCGTGAGAAAATTCGAATTGGAGATTTTGATGGATATGCAAGTTCGAGGTGCCAGTGAGCTCGGTAAAGGTTATTTTTGCGATACCGTCTCCCTGCGGTATGTTGTCTGTCGTCTGCACAAGGCTCTAGGTGCGTAGCATATCGACCGCGCTAAAAGATTTGGAGATTATCCTTGTCGATTTTTGTAAAATGTCGATTTGTCCAAAAATGCCTGCATGGATTTCGATTAAATATACAAAATACAATACATATTAATGTACTCAGAGACATTACTGCATGGAGTAGAAGCGTGCGGATATGGGAAGGGTTTTATCCGAGGTCTTCTTGAAAATTCTTCTCATTTAGGTACATTCCTGTTACCTAATGTCATGTCTCCTTGATTACAATTCTTGTCGTTTATCACTCTATCTCTTTCTCTCTTAGAAAGACTGCGAGTCACGTTCCATTTCTCCTCCCAATCCCACGCACGTCGTTCTATTTCCATACTTTGTGTCAACGTGCCTTTTCCTTTCCTTCTCTCCGTCATTTTCGTATCCTCTTTGCTCCTTGTCGGTCACGGGATCCACTTTCGTTCCCTTTTTTAAAAATTCTTATTCCCCTCTCCGCATTCCACCGTTCTTCTCTTCTTCCATTTCCCTTTTCTTTCGCTAATTTTCCTTTCGCCTTTCTCGTGCTTTTTTACTCCCGCCATTATTCTCGTTTCGCCTCTTCTTCCACCGCATGAATAATTCAGCGCGTAGCCGCTTTCGGGTGAAGGCGGCGCTCGGTGTGTCTGCCGTACCCCTTTTCTTCTTTCTCGCCCTCCTCTTCCACCTCTCCTCCACCTCCCCTCCATCTCTCCTCCACCACTCCTCCACCTCTCCTCCACGTCTCCTCCACGTCTCCTCCACGTCTCCTCCACCTCTCCTCCACCACTCCTCCACCACTCCTCCACCTCTCCTCCACCTCTCCTCCACCTCTCCTCCGCCTCTCCTCCGCCTCTCCTCCGCCTCTCCTCCGCCTCTCCTCCGCCTCTCCTCCGCCTCTCCTCCACCTCTCCTCCACCTCTCCTCCTTCTCTACCTCCTCTGATACTCAATCTCTCCTAATCTTCCTCTTCTGCCTCTCCCTCAATCTTATGCCTTTCACTTTCTCGCCGCATCTTGTCTTCCATATCGTACCTCTCCTCAATGCTCCTTTTCTTCACTTTCCGTCCTCATCTTTATCTTTGCTTTCACCAATATTATCCTTCCTTTCTTCTATCCCCTGCTCTTTCTTCTTCCCTTCTCACCTACTTCATCTTCATTTTTTCATCCTATTCCTTATCATCTTTTAACCTCCTTTCTTTGCTTTTCATCATCTTTCCTTCCTCTCCTTATTTTTTATCCTTTCTCTTTGCTTTCCATCATCTACCTTTCTCCCTTATTTGCTCTTCGTGTTCTGCCATCCTCCCACTTTCCGTCTTCTATTCTTCTTCCTGTTTCCTTCTCGTCATCTTCCTTCCGCCTCTTTGTTTTTAATTTTCTTCTATTCTTTTTACTATTCATCTTTCATCCTTCTCTTTGCCTCCCGTATTCCTCATCCACTTCTTCCCTCCCTTACTCTCTCTCTCTCTCCAACATCTTCTTTCCTTCCTTAAAGGTAATGAGGGCGCAGGATTCGTAGCGATACTTCCCTCCATCTTTCTCCTTCCTTTCCCCCTTTCTTCCCTCTCTTTATCTTGGTTTTATATCTTTTATTTTCTGTTCTTCTACACTGGCAAGTAGTAGAAGGAAGAAGAGGAGGGGGTCCCATTTAGGTAGAAATTAGCGAATTCCATGGTTCTCTCGCTTTTTTTCCATCGCTTTGCCGAGTTTCTTTTATCGCGTTTGTTTTTTATTCCATTCTTTGTTCTCTCGCCCTCTCTCCGCCTCCCTTGGTCACCGCTGGGTACAAATCGCAAAGGTTTGCTATGTTTAATGTCACGGAGTCGTTTTATTCTCTCTCTCTCTCTTTCCACACGGAAAGCCACCAACACCCTCTCTCCACTCTTCCCCTCTCGTCCCCTACACCCAATCTTTATATTCCAGCGGAAAGACAGTAAAAAAGGAATCTGTGTTAGAATGTGCAACTGGATCTTCTTCTTTTTTCCGAATAAACTGAACAATTTTATGTCTGGCGGGTCTTGTGTTATTTTTTTGCTCGGAGGATTTTCTTCTTCTTAGGGTGTTCAATCTCGCGGTGGAGAAAGCGAGGGGGGAAGAGAGAGAGGGGGGGAGAGAGAGGGGGGGGGGAGAGAGAGGGGGGGGAGAGAGAGAGAGGGGGGGGAGAGAGAGAGGGGGGGGAGAGAGAGAGGGGGGAGAGAGAGAGGGGAGAGAGAGGGGGGGAGAGAGAGAGGGGAGAGAGAGAGGGGGGAGAGAGAGGGGGGAGAGAGAGGGGAGCAAGAGGGGGGGGGGGGGGAGAGTTGTGGAGCGGGGAGGAGGAGGAGTGGAGAAAGAGGGGAAGAGGTGGCGATGTTGTACGTGTCCGGATTCTCCACGACCGCGTTTTTAATCCCTCGGTGTTGTTTCAAAGCGTTCTCTTTTTAGCCTGCCTGCGTCGAAATCTTTATTTATTTATTTTTTCGTTTTTAGTGGAGATCGAAGAGCGAGAGAAGAGTTACGGTGTCGTTCCTCCGTGTTCCAACCGCGAATGTAATGTAGCGTGCTTTAGCTCGAAATTTCTCGTAATTACGACGCGAAAGTTGCACAAGAATTGAAGCGGATTTTACAAAAAAAGGATAGGATAGGATAAACTATAATCCTTGTAGAGGCTTGCGAAGTGTGCCTATTTTTCTAATGTTTCACGTTCAGTGCCTCGCGAATAATTCTGTTCGCTATTTTGCTTTCTACGGTAAGTAGAATAAAATTACAGAAGAATTAACATCCAAAGCCTCGAATACTAAAGATTTCGTGCTCTCGCCCGGTTGGGATTATTGCAGATTTAAAATCTGCCGGAATTTTTTTCTCCTTTCGAATGTGTTTTCAGTTTCTAAAAACTTCTTCATACACTCTGCTTTGATCTCTTTGACGTTTTTGTGCATTGGGATGTCCCTTGTTTCATATTAGTCTTTGGATGACTTCTTTTGTGTTTGTTTGAAGTGGCATGGTCACATTGCGATGCTGCATTCTCCTATTGTTGGTTTGAGCACGTTCATTATTTTTTTAAATATTCACTTACCACAAAAAATGTTTAATTAACTGATATTGGTTTTTGAATGTTTATCGTTTTTGAATCGTATTCTCAAAGTCACCCGCAAACCTTTTTATCGATATTCGCAAAACCTTGAAACACGCCCGAGCGTAATTAAGACACTTCTGCGGGGTCCAAATTAGCCGAATGACTTTTTTGAAAGTCTCCTTCATTTTGATTCTCAAGTTTTTACCTATGAGCCGAACTTAGAGGGTTCTTTATTTTTTAATTGCGAACATTCCTTAAGTACGAAGTAAATCTCTTATATTACGCGAAGTACTTTTTTAATTCTACGCGGCTGATTTTATCCTATGTATGTACCTACGTATATAAGCGCCGCTTTTCTTTTTTTTACCCGCGAAAGTTTTGAAATGCTTACCGAGAAGATTCTTTGGAGAGAGACATTTTTTAATTTATTTTTTATCTCTCCGCTCGGTGGGCTCTCTCCTTCTCTCCAATTTGGGGAAAAAGCATGGATTCGGGAAGCCCCTTTACTTGGCTCCGTCCCAAATGCTAAATTTTGTTCATTCTATTCCTCGGAGGAGAATTTACTCATTTTTTTTCCTTTACCAACTTTTATTTTTTTCCTCTCCCATTCCGAGTTTTCTAAGACGAACTTACCTACTAGTTCCGGCGGCCATGTTTTTCCTTTTATCAAGTGGCGGTTTACGTCCTAGCTTTTGGCTGTTAGTTTCCGTCAACAGGATCTTGTATCGCTCTTTTCATTACGATAAGTGCTGGTAATCTTAAAGATGAAGTAAATGATACTCTTCCGTAAATGTTATATTTTTTACCTCTGCTTGTGATATAGTATTATCGCAATATTCGTTGATCAAGCAGATGGCAACAGAGTAGTCTCTTGCGCTACTCGGGGGATTTTGTTCTTGTAAAAAGCCGTGCAGGGAAAAATTGCGTTGCGCAAATTTAATACCTTATGGAAAAAATCAATTGTTCGCATAAGCCAGTAGTGCAAAATTATGGCCCGCCAGAGTTTTACAATTAAAGAGTACAATGTAACAAAATGAAAATAGATAATTATAAATAAATATATATATTTATAAACTATATATTTCGTCTTTAACCCTCTATTCCCATGGTATGTAAATAGTTTAAAAATAAATCAGATAGTGTTGACCCAACTCTAAACCCTTAAGTTTACTAAATTTATTCTTCAACTCTATTTGTGATTGGATGTGGCCCGCAAAGAGAGCGAAGTAGGCTACGTGGCTCTCGTGCTGAAACGTTTCGGAACTATCGGAATAATCTAGGGGATTTCTCGCGTCAAATACCTAAAATGCGGTTCAGGACCGCTTATAGTGAAATTTTATGCGCGTTGAGGCGTCATATTTATTCAACCGTGCATAATCAAATCACCGTGAGAGTAAGCCGCGTTGTACAAGGGTTTACTGTATTCAATTCATGAATGTATGAAATTACTAAACAAGTTTATATAAACCAATGAAATGTCGTCGAAGCATTTCTAACAATTTCTACACTAATTTGAGTATTAAATACAGCCTAATACGTAGTATCCGTGCAGCCATTTTTATGGGAAACATCTTTCCGCATGCAAATTGCGGTTTAAAGTTTATCTCATTTATCCCTTTAATAGAAGATTCTCCGTCGTTCGCAAGGAAGTGAAGTTTTCACATTCAAATCTCCAAAATAGAATCATCGTCCCGTCAACCCGATTCTGAACTTAGTTTTATACATATCCAGATAGACCGAGCTCTATCTATAGAAAATATTAGAAAGTATCTCGCTTCAATTCCGGTGCTCGCCCTGTTTTTTTCTCGCAGATTATATCTACTCGCGATCCGATATTCGGAAAGTCATCCCGAGAGAAGGGAGGGCGAGAGGGGTAGATATTGAGAGCGAGCTCCTTCAAGACAAGAGATATTCGTTTGGAATATCTCCTTTTCTCGCCCGGACGATTTTCCGATGGGAAACCTTTCACATATATGGAGACGATCGTCCTTCCCCGTATTCCCTCCCTCTCCCACTCTCCGCATACATTCCTTCGCCATGACTCGACGCGTATCATCCGCCCTTGGCTCCCAATTCCCTCGGAGTCACCCGACATGTTACCTCTCTTTTATCTTTACCGGAACTTTTATGAGATGAACTTCCTTGCGTTTCTCCATAGACACTTTTTCCGCGTACCGTTATGATGGGAGGAATGGAAAAGATGGTATCACCCACCTGCCTACTTTGGCTTCCGTCCACTTTTATCTCAAAGCGCCACTTGTCGCATGGACTTCCACGTTTCCTCTCCAGTCCCAATGCGATCCTTTCCTCATTTATTTCCTCCCTTATTCCATCGTCTCCTCCAACTCTCGCGCTTTCGGTCCCCTGCTTCAACTCTGCCTCTTTTTCATGGATTAACTATATCGGTTCCTATGCTCTATTTGACACTTCAAGTATAGTTCGCCCTGTAACGTTAACGAGCGTATCTATGGCTCCTAATGCGTGAATTTCAGATCCATTTGAAAGTATAGGACGCGATCTTGCCTTCTTTGAAGTGTATCTACCGTCATCCGTGCCTAAAATAATACTTATTTCAGTAATGCCGACAAGTTACTCTCTTCCATATTCCTTAGTTCCTAAGTCTATTCGCCTTATTAATGCTATTTTATTGTTTTCGCCCTTTCTAGTCAATCCCTTTTTTGTGAAAACCTATTTTCATCGCCAGACGATAGTCCAACTGAGAGGTTAGCAACCCCTTACGCTTCTCTGGAATTTTCTTCTCTCAACCTCTTTATTTCGTAATCGTCTACTATCATTACAATCGCGGATACATTAATTTTCTCTCTGCCCCCTATCCTGACGCAAAGCTTTACCGACTTGCTCCTCACCCAAGGGACCTCTTGCCATGCGCCTTATCAGGAAAATTTTACGCTCATCCTTATTTAAGCGTCCTTTTTTCCGGTAATGCCATCTTATCTCCTCCACCGCATGCTTCTTTTCTATGCACGGCAACCCAAATTCGCTCGAACTCCTGTGCTCTGAATGCTGCCCCGTGCTCGTATTTCCTCACATCCTCGGTTCCACACCCTACTTAATCTTCTCTCATTAGGGCGTCTCTCCCTCACCCCCTCACGAAGTGATCTCTCTCGTTTCTCAACCTATGGCACCCTATATCATTTCTCCTATAACATCGTACCTAATAATCGTCCCTCTATACACATCATCTGTCAGTACACACCATGCAAGCCTTCTCAATTTCTTTTATTGCCTCTTCAGGGCTTCCGATATATATTAGAAACCCCCTCCATGCCTAGAAACCTTCCTGACGTTCCCTTCCGATGTGGAATCATCAATTCTCATTCGCAGTGGATTTTTGGTCCACCCTCGCTTAAGTCCACGCCTTATTTCTTCTTCTTTCCAATCCTGCTTCCCTCTCCACCCTTCCTCGACGCTGATCCGGGACCCTCAATGCGCACACGCACGCACACGTTTCCTCCGTGCATCAGCGCCCCCAAATCCTTCATTTCTCCTCTCTCTCTTCGTCATTCCCTCCTTTCCCTATACACTCTAGTCTCCTTTCACTCGCCATTTCTACGACCCCCTCAGGCTTTCGCTCCCCTAAATTGAAACCTTCTCTCGACTCAAACCCCCCTGAATCAAACTCTCCCCTCTCTCCTCTCGCGTCTCCTCTCTCTCTCTCTCTCTCTATATATATATATATATATATATATATATATATATATATATATATATATATATATATATATATATATATATCTCCCATCCTCTTTCCTTATCAAACTACAGCGCACCCCCTCCCTCCTGCCTCCCCGTCCCCCCTTCCACTTCCGCTCTTCCATTTCTACCGGCCTTTACATCCCCCCTCGTTCCAAGTCTCTTTCTGAGCCGTCTTATTCCCCTCCTCCCTCCCCCGACGCTCGCCTTCCTTCCCCGCCCCCTATCCCGCCCCGTTTATTCCCTTCGTAACCAGAGCGGGTCTTCTTGCTCGGGAGAGGACCTGAGTCCTTTCTACCCTCTTTCACTTCTCTCCCTTGCTCCATTCTGTCTTTCTCCTCACCTCGTTCACTTTCTTCTCGACGTCCTCACGGATTTGTCTTTCCTTCTTTTCGATCGACCTTTCTCGTGCACGAGTTGGAGACAGGAGGGAGGAAATAGTTCTTTCTCTCCCTTTCTTTCCCGTTTGTCTGCGAAGGCTATGAAAAATGAAACTGCGTCACTAATGGATTTAATGACCTCTGTCTCTCTCTCTCTCTCTTAGGGTTAAATGTAAGAAGGGACTACATAGTCTCAATTTCGCCCTAATAAAGTCGTTTGTCTGTCTGTCTGTCTCTTTCTTTCTCAGTTCCACGACCGCCACGATTTTTTCGCCTCTCGTCATGTTTCTCTATTTATCTCGCGTTTCCCAATGTCTTCACACCTCTTTCTATTGGCAGTTCTTTCTTTCGTTTGTGTTACATTGTTAACTTGCGCGGTTAGAAAAAAATCTTAAGAATATAAAAAATGGACCAATATGGGGAAAATTTTGACGATTTTATTTTTTTTGGGAGGCAAACTGCGCGCCATACTTTTGCAGCTGTTTGGGTGGGTCTTCGATGAAAATAACTCGCTAATTCGTGGTGCGCAATGTCCTCAAATTTTGTTCCGACATTTTATTGTTCCGCTAGTATACACGAAAGTATATATTCTGACCGTTTTGCGGAATTAAGAATTATTAAGAGTTGATTTCTCGTATATTACAAGCGAAAAATAACGGGTAAAAATCTGATGTCGTTCATTATAATATTTGTTTCAGCTGACAATATTACTCCACAGCTTTTCTGTTCGTCAGCGATTAAATAATCCAACCATATTATGATAAACATTTTTTATTTTAATGCAAGTAAGGTGATTTTACTTCACCGTTTACAGTCGACTCCAAAGCTCTCTTCACCATTCCTCCTTTCTTACACTTCATTAAAGCGTGTAAATCCCCATTTTCTTCCTTTTTGCCTGTTCCCAAGTATCCTCCATTATAAGCCTTCCGGAGGCCATTTTCTATCTTCTGAACGGCAATTGGGCTATTTATAACTTGAGATCGAAATATCTTTTTTGAATCAATCGGTTTAAGCTTTTTATTTCGAAAATTTGTGAGTTTTTCTACTACATATTATTTGAGTGTATTCATATAAAAATATGCGAGTTTCAACGCAAATAATCTCTACAGGCGGCGTATATTGCTCGTTATTTCAGCAGTTTGCACCCATTTTTCCCAGAGGTCATTCCTCTTTCGGAGTTGAAAGCACCGTGCGAACGAGAGGTCATTTACCGAAACGATTCTGCATAAATCATCGCGTTATGGTGTGGGTGAAAATCGTCCCATTTCGGATGGACCAGTGATACCTTCTCCCTTCAGACCAACGCCCATTTCCTCTCGAGATCTTTGTGCGTGGGCATGTTTATGAACTCCCGATTAACTTGGTTTCGAATTACAGGAATTTTTGATAGCTTGACTTAAAAAAAACTGCATTACGTACGCGCACATTTACGATATTTACTTGTCATATACCTCATAAATGTGTTAATACGTGGTATAGTTACTTAGCTGTTAACATGCTTTTCTTTACTACCATTTATGTGTATTATGGTATGTGTATTATGGTATGTGTAAATAGGAATGTCGATTGACCGGAATATCCGATCGACCTAAATGGGGTCGGTCCCGAGGCATCCGGTAAATCGGAAGTTAACTGTGTTTATATTCTCGAATTTATGTATCCGTGGATTCATGTATTCAACGTCCCTTAATTTTTCATCATCCAGAATGAATGGCCAGTGTGTTTAGTGAAATGGAATGGCTTTATTTCCGCGACCAGATATTTAAAAAAAGAAAAAAGCCTTAATGGAGGAGGGATGTTAGTCGTCGAGGTTTCTCCCTTTCCATACTTCCCCTCCATTCCCCATTCTCTCCCGTCCACTCCGCTTCGCTCGCCCGGGGTGGAATTTCCCGAAAAAAGTCCTCCAGAGTAAAATAAACCTATTATTCTTCCTCCTCTGCCTCCACACTCTCACTCCACCTCCTGCTTTGTTCTTCCCTTCTTCCTCCAACTCATTCACTCTCCTCTCCTCTATACGTCTTCCCCTTGAAAACGCTTCTTCCTTCCCTTTTAATGGACCTTTCGCCTTTGGCTGCAGGCACGTCGGCGCTAGGGGAACGAACGATCGTCAAGATTCTCCGGCCGCTCGCGCGTATGCGCGACTCGTGAAAAAAGGGGTTGAGAGGGAGGGAAAGATCTCTGGCGGCATGAGGACACGTCATGCTAGGGGGAAAGGGTCGTAGGGAATCGGTTTAATGTGCGTACGGTGGCGTCGAGTCGCGCCCTCCGCCCGACCCC